>LR738714.1:352942839-353274227 GCA_902687465.1 Secale cereale
CAAATCCCAAATTCAACTGCCCTTCGACGAACTAGCCACTAATATTTCACAAACCCCCCTGGCCCCCTCCACTCCATTCACTCCACCAAAGTCGCCCTCCCCGCTGTGCTGATACATCGGCGCCACGGTTCGTCGAGGGGACGCACGGAGATCCTCTCGCTCCCACAATAGGCTCTCATAGACTGTCGTCCTCCAGCCGCGCCGTCACCGTTGGCGACGTTTTTGTGGAGACGGATGAAGGTCAGCTTCTCCCACGATACGCACATTCTAGACTGAAGCCCCGTGTCTGTCGGAGTAGCGCTGAATGTTAGCTGATAGACGTTGTTAATCTCACCATTTGCCGAAATAGTTTACAGTCAATATGTTGTGCTTAAGAAGCTTCCTTGCCCTGTTCTCCACTCAATCTGCTTTGCTATGATGGCATGCCACGCCTGATTAGTTGCTAAAATATCCTGCCATTGTAGGTGTTCTCGGAACCAGAGTACCCAGACTTGCATGCCTGCGGCCCACGGTGTGGCTCCATCGACGGCCTGGTACGACCCATCTTCAGCATCGACAAGACAAGACCCGCACGAGGGGCAAAGCCTCACGAGGCGGACGACACCAAGACCTTCGGAGGGAGCAGCCTCCCGAGGCGGCCTCTTGAGGAGCAAAGATTCCTAGGAAAGCACCCACCTCATGAGGTTTGGGTGACGCAAGCCGCGACGACCAAGGGCAAGCGGGTTTCCTCTTTGGTTCTAAGGAGGCAGGCGCAGGTGCGCAGTCCTGAGGAATCAGCCAAAGGTTTACATTCATGTGCAACAAGACCAAGACCGCCAGGACGACAGGATGGATGTCATCACCGAGTCCACCACGGTGTCACGAGCAGAGGCTTTCCAGGCAAAGACCACCTTTCGTCAGGATAAGATGTACTAATTGCCCCCCTTCAAACTTGGCCAATGTAGGATCCCTTCCCACCTTCGTTTCGGAGGAAGAGGACTCAGTCCACTATAAATACAGCTTGGCCACTACCATAGGAGGGCATCCAAAGCCCGAACCCTCACTATCTCACACTCACATAAGAACAGACCTCCTGAGGTTGTGCTCCCTCTGTACTAGATCATCCTCAGCCCCTCGCGAGGCTAATCCACCACAAAGCAGGAGTAAGGTCTTACACCGCAAGGTGGCCCGAACCTGGGTAGACCACAATGTCTCTTTCCTTTCCTGTTAGTCAAACTAGGCCGTGACAACGATGAGTAGGCCGGCTGGAGAGGTTGAGTTCTTTGCACATGCCCCTGAGTTCGAAACTCTCTTGGGACTACGGAGCCCTGAATCTGACATTTGGCGCGTGAGGTAGGGGCGTGTCGAAGCCTCCCTTCCGTCGGTTGTTTCGCTGTCATTCCACTGTTCTCACGGCTGATGCTCGTTGAGTTCGTGCTGAGCGGCAGGCAGCCCTCGCGCCCCCTGTCACCTGTGGACAACGATGCCACCGGCCCCGCAGTCCACCAGCAGCAAGACTCGTCGTTGCTGCCTTCCGTCTGGCGCCATTGTCGCGACGCCACTCCGTCGCTGACTACAGACGCTACCTCGTCCTCCCATGCTCGTCATGGGCCAGCAAAGGCCCATGCAGCGTTGCTCATGGCGCGTGAGCTTCTGTGCTATAGTCTGGCCGACGACCTCTACGAGGACTGGCTGGACCGCATTGCCGAGCTCATCAACGCCGCTGCTGAGGCTCCGGCACCGTCTAGCTCACTGCCTCCCCCACCGCCTCAGGTTGGCAACATGGCCCACGGCGCCCCTCCTCCTCCTCTCCGGTGTGATGTCATCCCCGAGCCAAGGCCTGGGACCCCTAGCGTGACCCGCTGCTCAGGGCGCCGGTGCGTGACGAATAAAGCTGCCAGGTGGTGCAGCGGCCTCAAGGAGAAGCGCGTGCGCTGCTAGCACCACCACGTCAAGACCATGTGCCACCCGAGGTGGCAGCAAGCAAGCGCCAAGACCAGGACCCCCCTCCGCAGCAGGCTCCCGTGAGCACGGCAGGCTGCCGAGCGTTCACTCCGGAGCTACGCCGCGTCGTCTGGCCCGACAAGTTCAAGCTGGATCTACCTCCGCGCTAAGATGTCACCCCTGACCCTGCTGAGTTCCTCTAGCTCTAAGAGCTGAACATCGAGGTGACGAGCGGCGACGAGAAGGTCATGCGGAACTGGTTTCCCATGGCCCTCAAGGATGGCGAGCGCTCGTGTCTCCTGAACCTCCCAGTGGGATCAATCTCCTCCTGGGACGAGTTGCGTGAGCGCTTCATCTCCAACTCCCAGGGCACTCGCGACCGCACCCCTGCTGCAGGCGACCTACGGCGCATCAAGCAGCAGCCAGGGGAGACCTTGCACAAATACATCTAGCGCTTCACCAACGTTCGCCTCAAGATCCCCAAGGTGTCGGACGAGGCCATCATTTCATCTTTCTCTGATGGCGTCCGAGATGTCAAGACGAAGGAAGATCTCGCCATACATGACGACCTCTGCTAGGCTCTAGATATGTTCCACATGGAAACTAGGTGCGCGAGGGTAGAGGAAGGTCGCCTCTCACTTCTCGAGCTTCCAGAGGCTGACCCTGAAGACAAGAAGGCGAAGGCCAAGGATGTGAAGTGAAAGGGCCTGGCTGTGCTCGCGGCCGAGCCCGAGATGAAGCGTGGCTACGACCACCCTAAGTATTCCAAGGGTAGCTGCCTGTTCTGCGTCTTCCACAACGTCTATAGCCACAACACCAATGACTGCCAAGAGCTGAGGGTCATCTGAGACGGGCGCCTTGGCCGCCGCCCTGAGTGCAAGGACCGCTGCTATGGCCGCGGAGGAGGCCGTGTCTGAGGTCGTTGGGACAACCTCACGAGGATCGCTGGTAGGGCCAGCCTCGCAATGGCCCCTGGAGGGACCAGCCTCGTGAGGAACGTCCTCCGGGCAATGTCGTCCTCCCTCCGCTGTCGCCGCCACCGAGGAGGAGCGATGACCAGCGCCAAGATGATGGGGACGAGGGCTTCCAAGAGCCTCGTGCTATTGCCTACATCCTGGGTGGTGCTCAGGCCCCTGCCTCCCATCATGTCATCAAGAAATTCTCCTGCGAGGTGATGGCAGCCCATCCCAAGCTCGAGGCATCGCGTGCCCTCAGGTGGTCCAATTCTAGGCCAATCTTTCATGATTGGATATGAATCCCACGATGAACGAGATCAACACGAGAGGAACAAGAGGAAAATACTCAAATCAACAAGTTTAGGTCACACATATGCTAGATCCAGAAACACAAAGAGTGATCCACGATCCACGATCAACTAGGGATGATACACGGTAATGAGTTCATCTTCGAGAGGAGGTCTTGAGCCCACGGGGGGTCATCCTGTGAGAGGTCTTGAATCCATTGGGGGATCTTCTCCGAGGAGGTCGCGGTCTCTCAAATGAGAAGAACCAAGAGGATGAGCAAAGCTCTTTCTCATAAATATGCTAAACCAATGGAGCCGGGCCTCCTCTAGGGCTTGGGCGGAGGCCTCTCGCGAGGAGGCAAGGGAAGCTTCTGCCTTCGCACTGGCGCTCTCATGCTGGAGGCGCCCAAGGTTGATGGCCAACCTTAGCCGACGCCACTCGTCCAGCAGTTGAAGACCTTCAGCCTCAAGACAAGCGTCGGCCTCTTCAAGCTCCTTCTCAAGGCGGCATAACGCGTCCGCCGCCTCTCGAAGAAGCTCGCTGCAGGCAGCCCCGCGCCTGCGCACCAACTCGAGTAGGAGACCAGGGCCGTCCTCAGCACCGGAAGCAGTTGAAGAAGTCTAAGGAGACCCGCCTCCCCCCGAAGGTGGAGCCGGTATCTCCTCTACCCCAGGTATCTCTCGGGCCTTGACCGAGGCCCGGAGAGGCTGGGGGCCACCGCCTGAACAAGAGCCGAAGTGGCCCCGGCGTGTTCAATGACCAAGGGGGGAGCCCTTGACACACTCCCCAGCCCCCAGGCGGGGTAGCGGCGAAGGAACAACGAGAATGCGGGGTCGAGGTGCCAAGCTGGTGCGCTCGGCCTCGTGGGCGGCCTCACGACCAGGGAGGCGCATCGCCCGGGGGTGCCCCGAGCAGGCGAGAGGCTCGGGGCCGCAGGAGCCCGCTCCTTGGTGGGTGTTGTAGTCTTGGCAGACGAGGTCCTGAGGAATCATAGTTAGGAAGGAAGGCAACACACAAAGGTCAAAATAACAAGCTACTCACTCCTTTATGGCGACGAGCTTCCTCAGATTCAGCGGTCGGGGAGTTGCGCCGCCATCACCAGGGACCCTCCCCCTCTTGCGGAGAGCTTCGAACTTCGGTCGGAGTCGGCAAAAAGCACGGAAGCGGTCGGCGACATCGGGCGCAACCAAGGTGCCTCCCGACGAGGCGCCTCCCAAGGCACCAGCACCCTTTTCGGGACGACGCGAAGAGCCCGCGGTGGCTTCGGCCTCAAGAGCATTCGGCGGCACTTGCACTCCAACCACTCCTTCGGGGCGACTCCCTTGAACTCTGGAGGACGGCGCTTCAGGAACTTCAGGAGGTGCCAAAGTTGAGGCAACAGTACCACCAGAACTCGACAGCAGTTGTCCCCCAGCGCCGACCTCCGGGGTGACCGCCTCAATAGCAGCGAGCGAGGGAGCCACACTGACTGGGTTCTCGGGAGACCCTACAAGCCCGGGCGGACGAAGCCCCCATTCGTCGAAAGAGGGCATCTGCCTCACGAACTCCATCTTGATCGAGCTAAAGTACAAGAGACAGCCCTCTTGCGGTAGGCGTGCCGGCGACGGATCACCTGTGAGGATCTTAAGCACTGTGCGCTGCGCCTCGGAAGGAAGAGCGGGCGCCTGAAGCTTCATACGGTCCCCGTGGCCAAATAAGGCCCACATCGGTAGAGAATGGCGCTAGAGTGGAGCGACGTGGCACCAGACAAACTCCCTCACCACCATCTACGCCGTCACACCAAGCCTCCGCAGCCTGGCGAGTCGGGACCAAACAGGAGCTAGCTTCGGCTAGCAAGCTACACATGGCCCCAGTCGGAGCTCGGAGTGGCTAGGCTCTAGGGTGGGAGCAGCAGGGGGCTACGCACCCCGACATCGACGAACACTCACTACCTCCTGAAGCCACCAACAATCGGCTCAAGGTCAAAATCTATGCCCGCGTTCGCTGTTGCCGCGATGGTTTGAAAGGGCATGCATCCAGAGCATTGGAGCGCGTCCATCAGATGGAGCGAGAAGAAGTGGCGGAACAAGGCCACAGAAGGAGCAATGCCCACCATGGCCTCGCAGACGAAGGCGAGAACGGTGAGGAAGGCGATGGACTGTGGGTCAAGATGCAGCGCGCTGATTTGATAGTGTGATAGCACCGCGTTGAAGAAGTCGGAGAAGGGAGGTATCAAGCAAGCCCAAAGGGCATGAAGATGAAGGGGGACCTCGGTGGCAGACCTGTCAATCGTGGCGCGAGAGCAGGCCAAGCCACTGTCGCCCCCACTTGTTGGAGATGGCGGCGAGCGCGGGGTGCACCTTCTCCATCATCTCTTCATTAGTCACCACCGACCGCTCGGTGGCGGGCATGAAAACTGGCTGCGAGGAAGCTGAGGCGTAGGGCTCCGCTCCCCTTCCCTTCTCTCTACAAGAAGCCAAGGCGGCAGAGGGATTTGGTGTTGGATCTGTTCGGAGAAGGGGATTCAGAAGATGAAGAAAACCGTCGGTCGCGCCGCTGACAGAGGAGGTAGAATCGAGTAGGTAACAAAGGCCGGCGGCCGGGCGAAAATCGAGGCTACATGGGGAAGTGGAGATGCCCACTTCCCGTCAATCGCCCGCGGCGCTCCGCACTTGGCCCTTGGCTTCGCTGCAAAGCCAAGCCCGAGCGCGCCTTGGGCCCGGGGGCTACGGTCGGCGTTCTGGGAACGGGGGTACCCAGACTTGCCTGCCTACGGCCCAGGACGTGGCTCGCAATGCGGCCTAGTATGGCCCAGCATCTTCAGCAACATTCAAGACCCTCGCAAGGGGCTAAGCCACGTGAGGCAGACGACACAGGACATCCCCTGGGGCGACCTCGCCAGGCCGGCTCATGAGGATTGGAGATATCAAGGCGAGGGGCACCTCACGAGGTCCTCGTGACCTAAGCAATGATGACCAAAGCTAGGCGGGCGCCAGCGGGCGTAGAGTGCCAGTTTCCTCTTCGGTGTTAAAGGAGCAGGCGCAGGCGCGGAGTCTCGAGGCGTCAGGCAATGGTTTCCATATCGGTGCAACAAGACCAAGACCAATTGGACGGCATGACAGAGGTCATCGCGGAGCCCACGGCGGCGTCACGACGAGAGCCTTTGGCAACGAAGACCACTTTTTGTCAGGATAGCTTGTACTAGCTGTCCCCCTTCAAATTTGGCCGTTGTGGGATTCCTTCCCGCTCAATATTTGGGAAGAGGACCCTGAACACTATAAATAGGACTAGCCACCACCATAGGGATCATCTCATCGGAGATGAAGTTGATCTCACCTTGAGTTGATCGAAACCTCACACACCACAAGCTTACCCGAGCTCAAGAACACCTCTCCTCAGGAGGCAGTTCATCCATGTACTAGTTCTTCCTCTGCCTACAAGGCCATCCACCACACTACACTGGATTAGGGTGTTATACCACAACGGTGGCCCGAACCAGTATAAATCTTGTGTCTCTTGTTCATTGGATCTGACGAGCTAGGCTTAGGGCTGTTGAGTAGACGAGCTAGGGCGGAAGGAGAGATTTTCGTGCGCACCCCAGAATTCGAACCTTAAGGATTTTGCTAGAACCCAAAATCCAACACCAGCCCCACCGCCGATGAGGGTCTTGGTGACTGCCATGTTGCAGATGGTGGGCATGCAGAGCATCGGGAGAGCGCCTGAGCCCGCAGTGGAAGCGGGGTGGTCCCCTGAGTCGAAGGTGAGGTCGGTCTTGGGCGCCGCCCATCCGGGGGGTTCCCGGTGTACGAAGGCAGCAACGATCTGGCGGAAGAATTTCTTGACGTGGTGGTCCGAGGGCGGCGCTTGAGAACCGCCGAGGAGGGCCGCGACGATGATGGGCGCTGGTGCCCCGAAACGCACAATGTAGAGGCCGCGCAGCTCCTCCTAGGATGCCACAAATGACTATGGCAAGCTGAGGAGCCAGGCACGTGGAACTCCAGTGACCGCGAAGGGGATCCAATTGGCCATGACCTTGCTGCCGCTGCCGGCCGCCCAAACAGCCTCCTCGTAGGCCCAAAGGAAGACGAGCAGATCTGCCGCCCCGTCGTAACGGGGCGGTGGATCTGGCCTGAACCTAGGTGGCCGCTGCACTTGTCGCAAGGCGAGGGTGAAGGCCCGAAGGCCCGCTACACCGCCGCGCACGCCCCCCCGAGCCGGTCGAAGGAGAGGCACCCACCATGAGAGCCTGGCGGATGGGGAGCAGGGTCGGTGTAGAGGCGAGACTTCGGTGCACCCCTACCTGGCGCGCCAAATGTCGGATGTTGGGTTCCAGCAAAACCCTTGTGGTTCGAACACTGGGGTGTGCACGAAGATCTCTCCTTCCGCTCTAGCTCGTCTACTCGCCGATTCCTAAGCCTAGCTCGTCAGACCCGAAGAAGAAGGCACGCAAAGGTTTATACAGGTTCAGGCCACCGTTGTGGTGTAATACCCTAATCAAGTGTGGTGTGGTGGATTGCCTAATAGGCTAGGGAAGAACTAATACAAGAGAGGAACGGCCTCCTGAGGAGAGGTGTCACTACAAAAAAAGACACATCCGTGACATTTTTGGGCCGATCGAAACTTTTTCCTGTCATACTTATGACACTTCTATGACAATAATTGTGAAAAAACACAATATCATCAAGTGGTGGGGTCCTACTTCTATGACAAAAAATCATGACAGAAAATGGGCTTTTCGTCCTGGGCGGGTCGGAGACGTAGCTGCATGACATTCTTTGGGCCGTCCATGACGGAAAAAACCACGGTAGAAGCGAGGGCGAGGAAAACATCAGGGTGTTCCCGGTTACGGTGAGTGGTCGGGGCCGAGCGATGCGTGTTTCTCCCGTACACGCACGCGCGTGGGTGCGAGGTGTTGGGCTCTAACTGAACCCGAGCGATTGCACTGTAGGCTACTCGTTACTGAACCCGAGCGATCGATCGATGGCTGTTAACTGAACCCGATCGAGCGATTCCTTCAATACTGCTGCTAACTGAAGCCGATCGATGTTGCCTCTGCATGAACAGTGAGCGTTGATGGGGGGTTTGGATGAAAGGTTCCCGGTGGGGGTGGATGAACAGGACCCCGTGTTGTTGCCTCTACATGAACAAGACCCCGTTCGATCGAGCCGGTCGGGGCTGCATAAACAGGAACCCATGGAGGGCTGCATGAACAGGACCACACCGTGGAGGGCTGGATGAACACTAGACGGTGGAGGGCTGGATGAACAGTAGCCCATGGAGGAGTGGTTGAACAAGAGCCCGTGGAGAGGGCTGGTTGAATAGTAGCTGGTGGAGTAGCGCGTAGTGGAGGCTGAACAGTCGCAGGTGGAGGCTGGAGGAGGTCGACGGTGGATGAATAGTACCCCGTGGAGGCTGGAGGGGGTTGACGGTGGTGATGAATAGTATCCCGTGGAGTCCCGTTTTGCGGTACGCCACACCCCTCCCGATGAACAGGACCCCCGTTTCGACTGTAGCGCTCTAACACAAGTCCGTTTCCTCCGTTTGCCGGTACGCCACACCCCTCCCGATGAACAGGATCCCCGTTTCGACCGTAGCGCTCCAACACAAGTTCGTTTCCTCCGTTTTGCGGTACGCCACACCCCTCCCGATGAACATGACCCCCGTTTCGACCGTAGCGCTCCAACACAAGTCCGTTTTCTCCGTTTTGCGGTATGCCACACCCCTCCCGATCAACAGGAACCCCGTTTCGACCATAGGAGGTCCGTTTCCTCCGTTTTGCAGTACGCCAGACCCCTCCCGATGAACAGGATCCCGTTTGGACCGTGGCCGGTCGAACACAAGGCCGTTTCCTCCGTTCTGCGGTACACCAGGTCTCGTTATCATCGGATGTTCCGTCCAAGCCGGTTGGCTCCCACTCGTTCCGTTGTCTCCCGATGAACATGACGCATTCCGTTGCCTCCCCATGAACACGACGACGACGTAGTTTCTCCGTTCCGACCCAGCCATGTACATGAGCCCTGGCCATACGTATGTGCGAGTAGGCGTTCGAGACCCTGCCCGTATGTACGTACGTGGCCATATTTTCTTTCTTGCACATTAGCCGCTGTACATACGTGTACATGCTACGTGCGCGCCTCTCCTACGACACGTGCGCGCCTCTACATCGACCAGTATGTACGTACACATTCGCGACCAGAATGACAACGCTGCGTAGGCTTCGACCATGTGGGTGTCGACTGTCTGGCACTTCCTTGCGTGGGAAGATGTAGCTGGTGGGTCCGAGAAATCAGGGGGGCGAATCATTTCTTTTTGCCCGGGCGCACTTCCTTGCGTGCGAAGATGTAGCTGGTGGGTCCCAGCAGTTAGGGGGAGACATTTTTTTCGCGAAATATGGTGGACCATCCGGTGGGTCTCCGATGTCAGGTGGAGGAATAATTATTTTGCACGTAATAAGGAGACACTTCCTTGTTGCGGTCGTGGACCCAGCTGTCGGCCTCTCCATGTACATTCCACGTCCGATGCAAAGCCGTTCCTTGACCATGTTGACCACGCCGCTCCGATAGCACCAGGGTGGTGGACGATAGCGAGGCCTAGGAAGGGGACGACACGGAGCCGGGGAAGATGCGGCAGTGGAAGCCCGCGCGGAGAGGAGTACGAGGGTTCACCGGTTCGGCTCCGGTGTTAGGCTGCCGTCGCCGCAGAATAACCGGGGGTGTGGGTGAGTGGAGGGATGGCCTGCCATCAGTGGGAGTAGTAGGGGGTGGTGAGGCCTCCACGGCAGCACAACCGGCCACGGGAGGCAGGAGCATGAGGCAGGACCGGCGCTGGTTTGCTAGCTGGTTTGGGCGGCTGGAGCAAGAAGACCAGAGGTTGAAGAAGCACTACGGTCGTTGGATGGACATCGTATGGTCACTGGAGCTAGAATCGTGCATATTGACTAAGTTGACAAAGCCCTGCATCCCCGTCAACTTAGTAGGCCCACAAGTCAGCCTGCCACTATACTAGGTCCCAGCTAGCAGGGGGAGTATTCATTTTTTTGCATAATAAGGAGGCACTTCCTTGCGTGCAAAGATATAGGTGGTGGGTCCGAGCTGTCAGCGGCGGTAATGTTTTTTTCGCGAAATACAGAGGCCCTTTCAGTGGGTCCCAGACGTCAGGTGGAGGAATCATTATTTTACGTGTAACAAGGAGGCATTTCCTTACGTGCGGCCATGGACCCAGCTGTCAGCCTCTCCACATACAGTCCACTTCGGATGGATGTCGTTCATTGACCACGTTGACCAGGCCTCGCCGAGGGCACTAGGGCGGTGGACGACAACGAGGCCTAGTAAGGGAACGACACGGAGCTAGGGAAGACTCGGCAGTTGTTTCCCACGCGGAGGAGTACGAGGGTTTAATGGTTCGTCTGTCGTCGCCGGAGAATAATAGCAGGTGTGGGTGAGTACGGTGGGCCGGTGAGGCCTGCGCAGCAGCACAGCCGGTCGCGGGGAGGAGAGAGGAGGCAGTCCCGCCGTCGCTTGTTTGAGCGGCTGGAGCAGGAAGAGCAAAGATTGAAGAATCACGACGGCCGTTGGATGGACATTCAACAGTCACTGCTTGTGCGTCAACCTTTTTTTAGGAAAGCCTCAAATCTATGGAAAACATCATACAACCCGTCTGCCATTATTTCTAATAATTTACATCCCATTTGCTAATTCTTAAGGTTTTTTGGAGCCCATATTCTTTTTGTTTGCATTACAGCCCATATTGTGGCCACGGTTAAAAAATTATACAAATTTTTTCATATTTCGGTGCGGTCCAAACTGTTTTTAATCCCGAAATTTCGAGTCACATCCAAACTGATTTTAAAAATATATGTATATCAATATAAAATCCAACAAATTGTCTACGCATAAAAATTAATGCGATTTAAAATCTCGAAATGAAAAAAAAGAAACTAATTGCCGGTTTGATGTGTTTAAAAAAATATACAACCCATTTTTAATTACTGATAGGCCATTTTCTCGTTCACCCGAATGAAGCTCTCCTCATCTTGAAAGATTTGCAGCCCAACAGGCCTGACAAAGTGACTTACTTCGCAAATCACAAAAATAAACTGGGCTAGCCATTTTCAAAAAGAAAAAAAAACTACTGGGCTGGTCTGTGGTTAACATAAAAGAGAAGGCTGTCTAGACATGCCAGAGTGCCCCGCACAGCCCAGTTGACACCCTGCTTCCGTCTCAAAAACAAATTCGATAAATGCCACTCCAATTATGGCGATTCATAAAAATGCCACTGCAATTTCCAAACTTTGAAAAATGATAGTGCAATTTTTGCAAACTTTGGAAAACGCCACTGCAATTTGCAAACTTTGAAAAACGCCACTCCAGACTTCGAAAAATGCCACGGGAAATGGCATGCAATGGCATTTTTCAAAGTTGGGAAATTGCAGTGGCATTTCTCAGAAACACCAGATTTGGAGTGGCATTTATCAAATTAACCCAAAACAAAAATAACTAGGTGAGCTGCTGGGTCCCTGCTGTCAGCCGCTCGTTGTGCAATTCTCTCATTTATTGACTACATTGACAATGGCATGGGACCCAGATGTCAGAAATCCATTAGGAGGAGCCTTTTTTTATTGGCTTGAAATAAGGAGGCACTTGCTTGCGTACTGCCATGACCTTGGCCGGTCCCTCCTGTCACAATCATCTCTTGATTGTGTACGCGTCAACTTGGTAGGCCCACAAATCAGCCTCTAAACCCGTGGAGGACAAATACAATCCATTTAAAAAAATAACAGCCCATTCCATATGTTCAAACGGAAAGTTGAACATTGAGAGCAAAGTAACATGACTGGTCCACATATGGATTACTGAACTTCCACGTTGACAACCATCATAGCCAAGTTAACTATCTACTCCCACTAATACACTAGTATCGTACAAGTACTAACTTACTCTTAGCTAATAAGATGATGCCGGCCGCCATCTGCGGTACACGCTAAACACCGGCATCGGCGTCCCCCGCCTCGCCTCAGACTTGCCAGAGGTGCGATAGGGCGTGTTGCTCGCGCGCGTTGGCCCTTTCCATACCAGCGTGGTCCACCGAAGCTTTGGCTAAGCGGGAAACTCACTTGACGAGCTGGTAGTAAAAATCTGCGTCGCGAACGCGTGTCTGCCCGACAGCCTCCAGGGCTATTTACCGGGCGCCAGCCTCCACGTAGTCGGCCCAGTTGCAGGCGCTCTGCTCACAACACAAAGCGTCGGTGCGCTGCTGCTCCATGTCCTGCTGGCGGCGCAAATCGGCGATACGCTGCTCCTCCGCCAAGCGGTCGTGCTCCAACCACTCCTGCTCCTCCGCCAGGCGATCGCGCTCTAACAAGTCCTCAATCTCCACATTGCCATCTAAAGACCGATAGAATGCCTCCTCCCTCCGTCTGCCTTCCGATGAAAAACCGAACACTATTTCCGGCGATGACCGCCTCCGGCCTCGCCTATCGCGGACGGGCGGGGGCATGGCAGACGTGGCGAGAGCGAGGATAAGTGGCGAGCGACGTCGGGCCGGTGGGGGTTTACGAGGATAGGGCGGGTTGGGTCACGGTGCCCCCATAGAAGGCCGGGAAACAATACTTATAGGCGGAAGGTAGCGCGACGGTCATCGGAATTCAAAGCATAATTAAGTAGGCATGGCTTAGCGCGCCAGCTTGCCGTGGAAAACTAGAGAAACTAAAATTCTGACTATGTCGTCCCGTCCCGTCCGTGCTGGGTCGCACGCCGGCATGACGGTCAAACGAGTGCACTCGAATCATCTCCCTCATTGTCAATAATGATTCCACGGATTTAAAAGGCCCGCAACAATTAAAGCGTGTCTTTTTTCTCATCAGTTAGCTGGCTTAATTACGGCCGGCTGCATGCAGGCACTCAAAATTGCTCGTAGCCAGTACACAGAGCAGCATGCAACGAGTCTCAGCCGAGGGCATTAGTTGATGAACTTTAGCTGGGAGATAAGGCATTTAGCTGGGAGATAAGGCATTTGTCCTTGTCAAAAATCATTCCACCACTCATCATCTACCTTGGTTGGTGAGATTTTTGAATTAAGCCTTGCAAACCGAAAAGGAGGTAGTACGTGTGTGATCCGCTATTTATCCGTGTAGGATCGAGTAGGTCATTTTTTGAATTGAGCCCTGCAAACCGGAAAGGAGGTAGTACGTGTGTGATCCGTTATTTATCCGTGTAGGATCAAGTAGGTCGGATGGTGTACGCGTACGATCACATTAACTATGAACATTCACTGGGAGATAAGGCATTTGCGAACGTTTTTGCTGGCAGTTTCTTCAGATTCGCATGGCATTTTCTTCAGAGCAGCTTGTCAGTTTCTTCAGAGGTAGGCATTTTTATTCAAAAAACTGCCACTTTGGATCTTGCGTCGCAACTAAAACTGCCAGGAGCGCATTAGTAGGCTAGCTAGTGATCAATCAGTAACTTTTAAACACTGAGCGAACAGATATAAGGAACTGTTAATGCATCTCAATGATTCACAGGTCATATACAAATATGTAGCTCCAAAAGAAAAGATCAGCCACAACTAAAACCAACTAGTACGATTCCCATACATAAGATCAACATGTTAATGCATCTCAATGATTCAAAGATCATATACAAATATGTACCTCCAAAAGAATAGATCTCGAAAAAACATATGTTCTTCCTACTAACATGTATGCTTCTCTTGGCCAACATTCAGTACAAACTGAAAGACAAATTTGTTTGTGAAGTCTACAATTTCTCTTGCAAATGTAAGTTGCTTCACCAACAGCTGGAACCATCAGAATGAACCACAGATGATGGAGGAACATCCACTGCAATATGATTTGGTCTTCTCTCGATCACACGGCGAGACTATTTTCGGAATACAAACTTTAACTTAGGCAAAATGATGCCCATTGTATAATCAGACCAAAGCAATGAAGCACCTAGTGTTCGCTAATAAATAGTACAATACTACTTTTCTGCAGTCCATGAAGTGACTATCCAATCTTTCTGTGTCTATTTTAAAATGGCACTGCATGCAGTGACTATACTATTCTCTTGTGCAGTTCAACCAAAATAGCGGTCACTTTGTGTGTTTGCCAAATAGCAACGGGCAGACTTCTCTGTCTGCACAAATATCAAGCAGCTAGTAAACATATACCCCACCTTGTATTTTCAGTTTAAGCAAGTCTCTTCCGCTTAGCATCTGTCATGTTTTGCACTAGACAATTTGATACAGTCATGTTTTGCCCTGGACAATTTCATACTGAATTGATTTGCTTGTTCAGAGGAGAAATATAGCGCCTATTCTTCATCAGACCAAGGATATCCATCTTCACAGTGATATACAAGGTGAAATCAATACAACCGAAATTGAGCATCCAATCATGGAATCATGTCCTGCACCTCCAATGTAGGTCCACCTTGCCAATAAATTCACATGCAAACCACTATTATTACTATCTAATGACAGTACAAAAAGAGTATCAAGATAGTAGCAAACCATGTACCTTCTTAATGAAAAGATCATGGTGCCACCAATTGGATATAAAGGTTTGGAAGAAAACATGCTCCTAATGTTGAACCAGTTGGACTTTTTGTACAGTTCCACTAAAATCGAGCATCCCTATTTGCATAGATATTGAAAGTGTGATTACTATAAAAGTGGCACTAGTTGAAGCATAGACTAACAAATATAAGCATTTCAATTTCTTAATGGGAAAAGGTTTCTATAAGCTCTAGCACTGGAAGATTTCCATAAGGTCTAGCACTACAAGATTTCTATAAGAATTAACAATACAAAATGTAAAGGTAACAAGTTTCAGCATTGGTATACTAGCTGTGCAAGAGCATCAAACCAAATACAAAAGTCTGAAGGTAACTAGAATTATTAACTGATGACAGTATTAAAAAATTGCAAACCATGTACCTTTAAGGTAAATATCATTTCGAACTCGAGTGAACATGAAATATTGCTATCCCAATCTTAACAAAGGTGTGGCTAGCTTTACTGGCAGTATTTGAGTGAATTCTACACCCTCTGTACCAATGCTGAAACTTGTTGCACAACAAGTATACCAATGCTGAAACTTGTTTTTTTCTATAGAAAGACTGTAAGGGAACCCCCTACAGTATAATTGGTGCAACAAACCCAAATTGCAAGTACCATGCCTTGAACCTGGGTGGGTGGGAAAGCATCAACCCCTTCCCACCACTAGGCTATACCTTAGTCTGCATGCTGAAACTTGTTGCTCTGGGAAAGCTTGCCACACCTTATATATGTCGATACGCTAATGCAACACCTTTCAAATAGTACATATATACACTAATCCACTGGCTAGTGGAACAGTGGAGTAATTTTTTTTATTACGGGGTAGAGTATAATGGTTTTACTGAACTGATCTCCATAAACTAGCACTTGAAGATTTCTATAAGCATTAACAATACAAAATGTAAAGGTAAAAAGCTTCAGCATTGGTATACTAGGTGGCAACAACATTAAACCAAATACAAAAGTCTGAAGGTAACTAGCATTATGAACTAATGATAGTATAATTTTTTTTGCAAACCATGTACCTTGAAGGTATATATAATTTCGAACTCGAGAGGACCTAGAAATTGCTATCCCAATCTTGATAGTCGATTAAACATAAAACTTGAGCAATCGAATCAAAGAAAACAACCGGATAAGGAGGTGACCACTCTTGACCTTTCCTCTTCTCTTCATAATTTTTTGTGCAGTTTAACCAAAATAAAATGACATCAGCGTCTTGGCATTTTGGTGACACTGTACAAAAAAATTGACTTATCTCATGAAAGCGAGGTATGTAATCTATAAGCATTAACAGTGCAAAAATCTCAAGGTAGTAACAAGTTTCATCGTTGGTATACTGGCTGTGCAACAACATTAGAATACCTTAGCTGAAAAATCTTTAATACATCCACAATCAACAGCTAACCCTGAAATAATCCAGAGACATTAAATGGCATTGCTTAAATTTATCGGTGGCATTAGACTGAGTGCGGCATTAGTTAAATGTGGCATCACTTTAGCAGTAGCATTGGTTGACTTTACCGCTTGCGTTATACTAACAGCAAAAAAGTTGCAATAAGAGAATGGGAGACCCATTCGGACAGTGGGCGCACCAGTACGATGTACCTCCACGGACGCATAGAGTGGTGAGGGAGGTATGGTTGCCCAGAGCAACAAATATCCATGTAGCATATGTGGATTACATCCCATTTTTGTTATGTTCAGCCACCTTTTTCCTATGTGAGGACAACAAATTGATCGACCTAGTCATTTCTCTATTGCGTTGTCATGCCTTTCTACCCTTCTTCAACCAATAGACATGAGACTCGTTCCTTAGCTACTGATTTTCCCCTTTTCAACCTAGATGCGGGTTCGATGCCTACTCTCTTGGACAGTACAGTCTCCCTTCCTTTCCTTATTCAACCCAGACATGGATTAGTCTGCATGAAGTAGGGTTTCCTTTAATAGTGCAAATTAAGGTTTTCGTCTACGTGACCAGCAGAGCAGAGGATAGCAAATTTGGAAGATGGTGGAGTGGAAAAAGATCCACATGCAGCGATGTGGCAGATGGGGGCAATAGAACAAGGGTATGGTTCGAAAAGAGGTAGCATACCTGAGGGTCGGTGGGAATTGGCTTCGCTCATGGTCGTCGTCCTCCACACGCACTACGGCAGCGAGCTTGGGGACGGAGGCCATCCCGCGCGGGCGCTAGGTCTGAGAGGACGACATTGTCGTCAGTGCATGACCTCGCTCGCCGACGACGAGTGCATCAATGTTGCACGTCCTTTTCTTCCCCGGCGGATCTGTGACCACCGGTGAGGAGGGAGAGAGAGGCTGTCTTTTTTAGATCTGGAGAGAGGGTGATAGTGTGAGAAGCAAGTGGGCAGCCCTTAGCAAGAAAGCTCAGAAGCTCCAGCCTATATATCTTTTTTATACTACTAGTACTAGAGGTGGAGTAGTGGTAGAGTAGTTTATATTTTCTCTGCAAACAGTATCATTTATTCGTGCTTCAAAACTGAATGGCACTCCATTAGAAAATAAAGGTCGATAACTAATGTGGCACCTTGGGCCAACACGGCCAGATCACATTTTGCACGAGAAATTACACACCATGTTTCATTGACATGTGGTCCCATGTACCAGATGAATGACTCCAAGTTTAACCACCGTGATGCTAGGTGCGAGCCGAGGAACACAGTTGGGGAGACCCCCCTCATAATTTTCCTACATTGGTCATTTGATTCATAGGATAGAATGCTATAGGATTTTTTTCCTATGTAATCATGTTTTAATTGGCAATCTAGCATCCACTCCAACATTTTGTTTCACTTCCTTTGATCGTATGAAGAGAGTACTTGCTCTAAATGATGTGCCGCTGCAAGAGCCACCTATATTAATTAACCATGCTCTAAACAGGTGGACCAGCTTTGGCTATAGTAGTACTGTAGGTTAGTAGGTGACCTTGCGCTTGGCTCTTCTCCTCTTCCGGAAGTCGAACAATAATGATGGTACTACTTCTGGCAATCTGACACCAAATGAACTGCTGCACGTTGATGTCTACACACGCTTCTACTCTTGTAGACTATGTTGGGCCTCGAAGCGCAGAGGTTTGTAGGACAGCGGCAATTTTCCTCAAGTGGATGACCTAAGGTTTATCGAACTCAGGGAAGTAGAGGTTGAAGATGGTCTCTCTCAAGCAACCCTGCAACTAAAATACAAGAAGTCTCTTGTGTCCCCAACACAACTAATACACTTGTCAGATGTATAGGTGCACTAGTTCGGCGAAGAGATGTTAAATGGCAAGTGATATGGATGGCAAAACAAAGTAATATAAATCTGTAATAAAAAGTGCAGCAAGCAAACAAGTGGTAAACGTGAGCACAAATGGTATTGCAATGGTGGAAACAAGGCCTAGGCTTCATACTTTCACTAGTGGCAACTCCCAACAACATTAACATAATCGAATCACATTATATTTCCCATAAAACATGCAATGGAGACGCACCCGGAGGTCATTCCTTCGTGGTCAAGAGAGGACGAGAATTATGTAGGGCTACAAAAGCACACCTCAAAGTTCGTAGTTCTCAATCTAAGGATTTCCCAATGTCACCGCGGCGATCCCAAGAGAGTCCCACAATCACCACAACATATCTAAAGGATAGTCAAAGACAAGCACCAAGAGACTCTCAATCTTCAATCAACACACAAGAGAGGAAATCACTCATGAAAATATTTTTCTAATCCATGTCCAATAGACCGCTGTCACCTTGGTCTCGGGGATTATACTAGATAAAGACAAGTGAGTACATCAATCCAATACATAGTTGAAGGGGAAATATCATGGGATCACCCTAGATTAACATAGCCTATGATCACAACGAAGATCACATCATGGGAGAGAGAATTGACCACATAGCTACTGGTAGAAACCTCAGCCCCGAGGAGGAACTACTCCCGCATCATGGAGGGAGGAAGCAACATCGTTGGAGATGAATCCGGGGGCACTTCCCCATCCCGGCAGGGTGCCGGCACAGGAATTCTGGTCCCCCGAAGCTTGATGGCGATGGCGGTGGAGATCGGAATTGCGTCTGGAGAAAAGGGGTCCGGAATCAGGGTTTCTGCGACGGGTGTTAAATATATGCCAAAGGGGGTTATCAGCGGAGGTCTGGGGGGCCCAGGCGCCCCCCCCCCCGGCGCGGCCAGGAGGGGGGCCGCATGGAAGCTTCCGGAACGCTGATTTTTTACATATTTTTTCCGGGATTTTTCTGGCAGTTTACGTGATGGGAAAACCTGAAATACAAAAACAGCAGAAAACAGAAACTGGCACTGGGGTGCACTGAGTTAATAGGTTAGTCCAAATATGATCAAAAGTGTATGGAAGTGTATAAATATCATAGCAATATCACCCAAAAGAGGCATGGAGCAAGCAGAAATTATAGATACGTTTTGGACGTATCAACATCCCCAAGCTTAATTCCTACTCGTCCTCGAGTAGGTAAATGATAACAAGTTGATTTCTGTGGTGACATGCTATTAACCATATAAGGACTTTTCAGAGTCGCATGACAAAAGCTTACTAAGATAATGAGTCTGTAGTAATTAAGTTGCCTCATGAGAAAACCACAAAGAACTGAAAGTTTTACAATATGATACTGAAACACTCAATAAGATTTGTAGTGAGCATGGTGTGCAAATATGACAAAGTGATATCTCGCTTGCCCCCTTTAGTGAAGCAAAACCTAAATGCAGGGGCACCTCCAAGGTTTAAGTGACGACTAGATACAATGATTTCAGAATAAACGATATCATAATCATGCAAAAGACAATGGTACTTTGGGACAATGCACATTACACTCAGAATGACAATCATGCTCTCAATAGTTGGTGCTTTAAAGAAGGTGGAGACTCTCGAACCGTGGCTTTTGTTGGCAAGGTTGAAAACCCATGGTCGGAAACAAAGACAAAACATGTACCAGAGCTCTTGGTTTTAAAAACAGAGGTAATAATTTTTTATTATTATGCATGTTTCGTCAACGAATGCTAGCAGACAACTCAATCACTTCTTGAGATGGACAAGTTTCGAGAAACGGCTCCCGAATGAGGACGATCACATCCTCTTAATCTCCTTTGTTTATCACTGCCAAAGTTTTCTGATTTCTCATGAACAAAGCGTGAAGGAGGGTTTGTTTGTTATATTATTTTTGAGCCGAGCGCACTCTTTGCCAGTTCCTTCTCGTATTATGGGTTTGCACATTAGACATGCAATCCCGGGGTGAAGCTTGTCCAACTTAAAAAGATCATGAATTAACTACTACTTCCTCATGAGCTAAAACAGAGGCACAAAATAGAAATGCTTTTTTGAATAATTTCGAGATGGTACATGAAAGTCTTTGTTAGGAATGGCAGGTAAATACCATGTATAGGAAAGTATGGTGGACTCATATGGCATAACTGGTTTAAAGGATTTGGGATGCACAAGCAGTCAGTCCGCTTAGTACAGTCGAAGGTTAGCAAAAGACTGGGAGCGACCAACTAAAAGAGCAATGACGGTCATAATCATGCAGAGCGACAAAGCAACATTGAATCAGGCATGGAAGTTATATCGCTACTCAGAAACTAAAGATCATCAAGGCTTGACAGACTTTCTTTACAGTCTTAAATATGTGTGAGCATACGCCAAGTCAATCAAAATAAATTCTTGAAGGAAGATATTACTAAACCATACCACATCATAGGCAAACAAATTATGTTGGTACTCCAATAACACATTGGGAACCCTCCAGCTATTTGAGACTAACCATAAGAAAACATGAACTACTAAGCACCGTTATGCACGTACCATTTTTATCATAGACATATCAACCAATGCAACAGAAGCAAACTCTCTTAATAAGATAAGCATGATAACTAAAGAGAGTTCAAGCAACCAACTAAACAAAAGCTCTTTAGAAAGATAAGCATGAAAACTAAGAGCTGAACATGATAGTAGCTATTGAAAGACCAAGAACATACACAGCAAAGATAGACATGAAAATTCTATGTTATGTTCTAGGTAGAAGTGGAGCGTGTTTCTCTCCCACACAAAGAAAGCTGAGTTCCGACTCGTTATGAAAAGCTAAAGCAAACTAAAAAGCAAGACGCTCCAAGCATAGCACATAACACATGAAGTGATAAAAATATAGTGGAACGAAAGACGAACTGATAATGTTGATGGAGAAGGGGATGCACGGGGGCATCCCCAAGCTTAGACGCTTGAGTCTCCTTGAATATTTCTTGGGGGTGCACAGGGGCATCCCCAAGCTTGAGCGCTTGACACTCCTGAATCTTTTTATCATCTTCCCTCGCACACTTGAAAACTCCCTTCATACATAACTCATCATAATCTGATTAGCGAGGTTAGTACCCATAATAAAATAATTGTTCCTTGCTAGAAATAAAGATATTCTTGAAGGTCTACTGTTTCTCAAGATTGCCAAAAGGTTTTTGCAAAGAAAAAGCAAGCTCAAGGTTTGCAAAATGAAGGAAAGGCAAAACAGGACAGAATCTGTGAAAAACAGAACAGCAGGTAGTAAATGATTTTTTCCGGGCACTTCTGCAACTCTAATCAAAAAACACAGAACAGACGCACGAAAGACAATTGTATAGAGCACGCTGTCGAAAAAATTCAGACCAAAAAGATTATCTGGTGATTTTATACGAATATTTCTGTCCAAGGACAGAATCTGTTTCCTGGACAGCACGTCACAACTTTTGAACTTTCTTGCAATCAGAGGCTAAACTTGGCACAAAGCTGAAAAATAAAGATACAATGATGTTGCTACAGTAGTAACAAACATCAAGACCACTAAAACTGAAAGCAAAGATAACAAGGGTTGTCTCCCTAGAGCTCTTTCTTTATAGCCATAAAGATAGGCTTAAGACTTTAATGATGCTCTCGTAGGAATAAGAGTTGAAGAACAAAAGAGAGCATCAAGAAGCAAATACCAAACACATTTAAGCCTAACATGCTTCCTATGCATAGGAATATTGCAATAGAATAATTCATTGAAGCACAAAGCAATAAGCATAGGAAGGCAAAACAAGTGCAGCTTCAAAACCTTCAACATAAAGAGAAGGAACTTGATATTATTGAAATACCTATAAGCATATGTTCCCTTCTCATAATAATTTTCAGTGGGATCACGAATAAACTCAACAATATAAGCATCACATAAAGCATTGTTACCATGATCCACATGCAAAAAGGTACTCTTACTCTCCACATAAGCATAATCTTTCTCATTGGTAATAGTGGGAGTAGGACTATCATAAACAACTTGAATACTATAGATTAATTGTGTATTAGGAAGATGGTGTTCAACAAGGGAGTAATCCCCTCCATGATTATGACAAGTTTCATAAGGATAATTTCTCCTTATGTCATAGGTACCTTTATAATCACTATAGATTGGAGTCATAACATCATCATGGTAGAGAAGAGCATTATCATTGCTAGCAACTATATTCGTAAACATGTTGTCTTTATTCTTACTAGCAAAAGAATTATCAATTATCACACCACTAGTGGGTAAAGGATTTGCAATCCTATCATCCCCAAGCTTAGAGCTTCCCATATCATCACTTTCAGAGTTGGTACCAAAAAGATTTTCAAGATCATAAGTAGCATTATCATCATTTTCCCAATCACAATAAGTAACATGCATATCATAATCAAAATCATCTTCAATAGTACCTAGGGATGTATCATCAAGATGATAATTAAGGCAATAAACTTCACCTTCTTCTTTAAACTTACAACCGTTAGGATAAAAGTTGATGGGAGGAATATGCTCAGGCCAGGTTGATACCCATTCTTCTACTTTCTTGCTCCTCTTCCTCCTCCTCTTCTTTTTCTTCTTCTTAACCTTAGGAGGGAGTGGTTGGAGATGAAGATTCTCCACATATCCTGGTTTATCATTAGAAACAATAGGGGAAACTTGGGAGAAACTCTCCTTTTTATTAGCATAAATATAAGAGACATTTTTATACTTTGGTAAAGTCCCCTCCTTTCTAATCTTACTTATGTATTCATTTTCATGGCAATTAACAACACGATAGAGATGGCAATTTTGCAAAGTGTTTTTTATTCCTATGGCATTAACATCTAGCCAAGAAGTCTTTTCTGATAACTCTTCACACATCTAAAATAACATAAGCTCATCATAAAGATCAGAGCTGATCATGTTATCACACAACCGGTTAACAGTTATGTTTTGAAAGTTCATGCATTGAAAATTAAAGTGACCCTCTATACGGCAAAGTTCACAAGTAAAAGGATAAAGGTCACACAATTCTCTAGCAATTTCATTTAAATCTCTGACCCAAGTGATTGTTCTTTCATGCTTATGTTGCTTACAATACTTCTCTTCTTCAATCATAGGCCTTTCACAAGGTCTATCCACTCCACAAAAATTAACATGCTTATATAAAACTTCATTTTTAGGAATTGGATCATGCATGTTGCAATCATCATGAACAATTTCATTTTCTTTGCAAGTCTCTTTAAAAGGTTTATGATACTTGATCCAATCCTCCTTAGGCATATTAAGATGTGAAGCAAAAGATTTGAGGAAATCAACAAGGAGTTGAGAATCAAGTCCAAACTTAGCACTAAACTTATTAAAACTTGTAGTTTCAACAAAGGACTTAATGCAATCATACTCATAAATTATACCTGACTCTTTACCTTTGTCGATCTCCCAATCTTCAGTGTTGCGTTGAATTCTTTCAAGGAGTTCCCATTTAGCATCAGTCTTTTCGTTTGTGAAAGAACCCATAGAGGAAGCATCGAGCAAATCTTTATCCTGTCGAGAGAGCCTCGCATAGAAATTAGTAATAATCATATCTTTGGGGAGCCCATGGTTACGACTTTTTAGCATTAACGTTTTCAGTCTCCCCAAGCTTGAGCTATGCTCTCTCCGTCATGAGGATAGAAATTATAAACATAATTCCTATTCTTATGGACTTCATGAAGAGGATGAAACTTAGTATAAAAGAGAGACATAAGCTCTTGCCAATCAAGCAAGTGCGAGTTATCGAGAAGCTTATACCAATCTGAAGCCTTATCTATAAGTGATACGGAGAACAATTTCCTCATGACAAACTCCCTTGATACACCTGCAAGCTTAAATAATGAACATAATTGTGACAGATATAGCAAGTGTTCACCGGGATGTCTGTCTCCTGCATAACGATTAGCCAAGACATAATCGATAATACCAGCTGGTGTTTTATAGGGAACAATTTCAGTAGGGGGAGGAGCAACCACCACAGGTGTGGGGCATCTTCCCGCAAGCAACGATCCAATAGCAAGGTTGTCCATAAGCATAACTAGTGAAATAAAAACAAGAAACAAAAAGATTTAATTGCAAGATCTAAAGATATACCTTCAAGCACTCACCTCCCCGGCAACGGCGCCATAAATAGCTTGATGTCTACACACGCTTCTACTCTTGTAGACTATGTTGGGCCTCCAAGCGCAGAGGTTTGTAGGACAGCGGCAATTTCCCTCAAGTGGATGACCTAAGGTTTATCAAACTCAGGGAAGTAGAGGTTGAAGATGGTCTCTCTCAAGCAACCCTGTAACTAAAATACAAGAAGTCTCTTGTGTCCCCAACACACCTAATACACTTGTCAGATGTATAGGTGCACTAGTTCGGTGAAGAGATGTTAAATGGCAAGTGATATGGATGGCAAAACAAAGTAATATAAATCTGTAATAAAAAGTGCAGCAAGCAAACAAGTGGTAAACGTGAGCACAAATGGTATTGCAATGGTGGAAACTAGGCCTAGGCTTCATACTTTCACTAGTGGCAACTCCCAACAACATTAACATAATCGAATCACATGATATTTCCCATAAAACATGCAATGGAGACGCACCCGGAGGTCATTCCTTCGTGGTCAAGAGAGGACGAGAATTATGTAGGGCTACAAAAGCACACCTCAAAGTTCGTAGTTCTCAATCTAAGGATTTCCCAATGTCACTGGGGCCATCCAAAGAGAGTCCCACAATCACCACAACATATCTAAAGGATAGTCAAAGACAATTAGGGCTGGAATTCGAGCCGAGTCGAGCCAACTCGGCTCGACTCGCTAGAGCTCGTTACGTTAACGAGCTAGCTCGACTCGACTCGTTACGATAACGAGCTCAAACCCAAGATTGGCTCGACTCGTTTAACTCGCGAGCTGGCTTGTTTAGCTTGTTAAGCTCGTTAAAGATATGAACATAAAACCTCAAATATGATAAAAATGATTATGTATTTATTAAACATATACATCATCAAAAAATTGTAATTTCTTTGTAACGCATGAGTCTTTTAGGCTGCTGGGCCTTCAGTGGTTGGGCCATGTGTTGTGCGCCTGGGATGCAGGGTGCTGAGTGGCTGATTTTTTTGGATTGGGAATGGCCGATATTTTGTACCGAGCCTAACGAGTTACACGAGTACTCGTGAGATTGGCTCGTTTAACTCGCTCTACAAACGATCTTAAACTAAAGCTCGGCTCGACTCGTTATTCTTCGACTTCGAGTCAATTCGAGCCGAGTCACGAGTTACTCGTTTAGCTCGCGAGCTTCGAGCTTTTTTTCCAGCCCTAAAGACAAGCACCAAGAGACTCTCAATCTTCAATCAACACACAAGAGAGGAAATCACTCATGAAAATATTTTTCTAATCCATGTCCAATAAACCGCTGTCACCTTGGTCTCGGGGATTATACTAGATAAAGACAAGTGAGTACATCAATCCAATACATAGAGGAAGGGGAAATATCATGGGATCACCCTAGATTAACATAGCCTATGATCACAACGAAGATCACATCATGGGAGAGAGAATTGACCACATAGCTACTGGTAGAAACCTCAGCCCCGAGGAGGAACTACTCCCGCATCATGGAGGGAGGAAGCAACGTCGATGGAGTTGAATCCAGGGGCACTTCCCCGTCCCGGCAGGGTGCCGGCACAGGAATTCTGGTCCCTCGAAGCTTGATGGCTATGGCGGCGGAGATCGGAATTGCGTCTGGAGAAAAGGGGTCCGGAATCAGGGTTTCTGCGACGGGTGTTAAATATATGCCAAAGGGGGGCATCAGCGGAGGTCTGGGGGGCCCAGGCGCCCCCCCGGTGCGGCCAGGAGGGGGGCCGCGTGGGCAGGCCGCCTGGAGCCCCTGTGGCCCCCCTCTAGCCCTACTTTGGCCGCATGGAAGCTTCCGGAACGCTGATTTTTTATATAATTTTTCCGGGATTTTTCTGGCAGTTTACGTGATGGGAAAACCTGAAATACAAAAACAGCAGAAAACAGAAACTGGCACTGGGGTGCACTGAGTTAATAGGTTAATCCAAATATGATCAAAAATGTATGGAAGTGTATAAATATCATAGCAATATCACCCAAAAGAGGCATGGAGCAAGCAGAAATTATAGATACGTTTTGGACGTATCACACGTCCACCGCTTGTAAGCAAAAGTTTCTCCTCGTGCTGCGAGCCACCGTGCACGCGTTGGCGAGGGAGAAGGTGTAGTAAGCAAGCTTCTCGTCATTCTGCGAGTTGACGGGACACATCAAAATTACGTGTTTATTAGTACTCTCTTCAAAAAGGGCCGACCATGTCCATGGCTACCATCCCGTTCTCTGTCATTGAGTACGTGCACTATTCACGTGCCATCGAGGAGAAAAAATATTACGTAGTACTAGGTGCCATCGAAGTGCACGACTCACTTACGCACTGCATATCTCTATTTTCTTTCATGACATGCCACCTTGATGCTAGATGTCCCGCGTGTCATGGAGGCATATAGTATGATTTTGTAAAATGGAGGCATAGAGGTGTCTCGCGTGCCGGCAACAGGATGAACAAAGCTCATGTCTTAAACGAAAGAGTGGAAGCACATAGATTCCCGACGACAGAGAAGGAGCTACAAACCTCGGGGTGGAGCATCTGCACTCATAATACTTTATATTATTCAGCAATAACTAGTGCGGCACCTCGGGCCAACACGGCCAGATCGCATTTTGCACGAGAAATTACACACCATGTTTCGTTGACATGTGGTCCCGTTCCAACATGTCAGTGAGACGACGGCGAGTCCTTTTCTACAATTTCCGAAAGGACGTATAGGCCGGAGCGCCTCTTCCTATACCGTGGCAAACTGGCAACCGTCCACCAACTCTTCGCCTTTCCCTCTCGATTTGGAACTGCTGTCGCACGCTCTTTCTCCCTCCTCCATTTGCCTTCACCCTTCCTTCTGCCATTGTTCGATCGTCTTCTCCATGGAGCGAACAAGCCGGAAACGACCCCGTTATTCTTGCCCCGATCTGAATGATGACGCGGTGGGGGAACTCATTGATCGGTGCGACGTCATCACCTCGGCTAGCATGGCAGGTTCGTTCAAGAACATTCTCAACTCAACTAATAACATCATTACAAGGAACCCAAGGGTCCAGGAGCGGTTTGATCTCCCCTATCTTCTTCGCCATGACCCCGTTGACCGGCGCGGGGACGAGGGAAGCCTCGCCTTGTGCAAGTTGATGCCGCTTGATAATGATACGTATGATGTTAAGATGTCATCGCTTGAGGGCAAGTATTGGGCAGGCACAAATGGAGATTGGGTTGTTTATATTGGGTACAATTGCGAGTGGGAACTTGTAAATGTGTACACTCGTCAACGGATTCCACTTCCAAAAATCTCCGAGTGCCCTGAGGTTGAGCACACAGATGATCGACATACGTTCAATTATGATCATGGTTACTGTCGTCTACAGAAGATAGCAATTTCACGAGTTCCCAACCGCTCTTGGAATTACAAGAACTATAAAGTTGTTGCTATCTTCGACAATTTGTTGTCGTCCTTCGTGGTTTGACTGGACGGATATTGCTCAAAATCAGTTTCTATACACGGGTGTGTACTGTGATGTAATTGAATACGAGAGGCTTGTGTTTGCTGCCACCACTCGTGGCACTGTTTTTGCATGGGATCCTTATTGTTTCGGTACGTTTTTCTTCCACCGCAATTATAATTGTTTCATCCACATGCATGCGAGTTAGCAAGTTTCCCTTCTCTACTAATTAACCTTCTTCTTGTGTTTCCAAGGTCCTGTGAACATTCCACCACCTATACTTGAATAATTTTATAACCAAGGGGGAGATGACGATTGTGATGATCACGAGCATGAGGATGAGCAGGGCCCATATGCTCACTGGCGACTGGCAACTAATTCCAATGGATCCCCACTTCTTGTTTGTATACAGCCCACTGTTGATGTTACTACTGAGGGAGCAGGTGTTGTCTCCCATGGTCGCACTCTCCGGACCTATTCCAACACCCGTTGCATGGTATTCGGGATGGATAATAGTGTGCTAGCGCCAACACCTTCTCCCTTGTACAGTATTGATAGTCTTGGAGAAAACTCACTCTTCCTTGGACAAAACTGTCCAATGATGGTGAAAGGCGATCCAACTACTATTGACACAACGTTACTACCATTTATGAGAAGCAACTGTATATATACGTCGGACATTGCGGTGGCTCCCTACCCTGGTCGTGATATAGTAGGCCGCTTCAGCCTGGATGATCAGTCCTGCGTTGGTCTCGAGATTGACACTAGCTGGCCCTTCCCACAGAATCACATGTGGTTCAAAGCAAGCGTTTCCAACGCCGAGGATTGGTTGAGTTGAAGTTCATTTCATTGCTTGTTATTTGTTGTGTGATGAAAACTTTAGTATTTATAATGTATCCTCTTTGTCGTTGCAGGTTGATGACTTGTTGTAGGTAATAAAATGATATGCCTGTGATAAACTTACTAAATTTGTTAATGGCTTTCGAGTCGCTTCTCTGAGTGGGTGCTGCGACGAGGAAAAAATATATTTTCTGAATACATAATTGTACGTGCATTGCAACAGGTTATCGGATGAGGCCAATCAACAATAGTACACTATTTGTACTAGCTTCACATGCTGCACTATTTCTACGTCTACGTACATAATACAACAAGTTTTAAACTTGAGACCAGCCACCCACCCTCACAAAGAACACTTTTTAACCTAGCATAGACTCCAGGAAATTTTTACATCATTGATTTTTTGGTACATGGAAATACATCACCAAAATTTTGACTAGAAAAACAAGAACCACAAGAATACATATTAGAAGATATCAAAATTCCATAACTACTCCTGTAAGTTGGATTAGTGCCTTCTTGATACATTCATTGTTGATCTGCGGAGGCTCGATCCTGCATGCTTGTTTCTTCTTCGAGTGTAAAGAAGTAGACATGTCTAGCCTCTATTCTTTCAACAAGTGCACTAGTCTCATCTCTAGCCTCTATGCTAGCTAAATATGCTAGAACATCTACTAAATTGCGCTCTATCAATATATCGTTGTACTCTTCTTCCCAATACCAAAACTTGCATCCATTCTACACAATAAAATTTTAAGTTAGCACAACTAGTCTAATACGAGAGCACAACCGAAGATCTGGTCGAGTTCTTCCTCCTTTTGCTGACACGTGGGACATCCAGCATCTAGGTCGTGTCATGCTAGAAAATAGAGTGGTAGTTGAAGCCACGTGATGTGCATCTTGGGTTAAACTATAAATAGAATCATACTACTCTAGAGTAACTCCAAAAGTGGCCAGCGAAGATCTTGATTGGATTTGTTTTTCATCACCAGCACGTCGAGGTGAAAGATGTGCAGGTTCAGTGGGTCCTCTTGCGTTTTCACTAACATGTGGGACCGCATATGAGCAAACAGACGATGGGCTCCGCGCGTCTGCTGCCTGGCTGAGAACAGAGATAGAGGAGGGCTGAGCACGGACTCCAGGAAATTTGTTCTACGTGACCAGCACCTCGATATAGTGGGATGGCATGGGCCATAACTAGCATTCATGTCTAGCAGTACGGCACACGCCACCCACATGAGTCCCATCCGACACCAATTTTCTTGGAGTCCATGCTACACACATCTCTTCTCCCTCCTGTTTTCTTAGCCATCGCGCGGTGGGCAGGGTGGGGGTTTGCCGATAATCGGTTTGCTCAACTGCGGTCCCACTTGTAAGTGAAAATGCAACACAACCCGTATTCCCCCTGGAGCGGCGTGCCGGACCAACCGTGTGGGGGTGCGACGCGAACACGGCATGATTTTCCTTTTGAAACTTGTAACTTGTAAAATTTGGTTCTGCTCCATGGCGCGACCGATAGATAGAAATAACAATTTTCCCTAGAGTAATGAGAAGTTTGGTTCTGGCGCGGTTCATGCATGGAGTACGTTGGAAAATTATGAAGTTGATGAGAAAGGTAAGATAATTACTAGTAGTACCATATACTACTACATGGATTTGACGGAAAGATAAAGATACATACGGATCCATCAACAACATCCTCACGCCCTAGTGCACCGGGTCACGAACCGACGTGTGAGGAGCAGCGGCGTTGGCGGCAAGCTCAATATGCTTCTGAACAATGCCGTCCAAGGTTGCCCTGCGGTCCAAGAAGGCCAGCGTCCTATCATCCTCCTCTTGCATGTAGTAGTCCTTGTGGACGATTTGCGAGTAGACGTGGGTGATTATGTCGATGGTGTCTTGCTGCGCCAGGCGTTGCGCGGCGAGCGCGACCTCGAGGTGGACATTCTCCGGTGCGACGGCGGGCAGTCCCAGAGCCACCAGTGCGTCGAAGAGGTTGTCACCATAGAGGCTGTTGGGGGTGGCAGGCATCGCGGAGCCTGGGCGCGTGGGCTGGAGGTGTACGTCAAGGTCGTTTGCGAGCTTCTTGACGATAGTGAACTTGTCAAGGAGGCTAACAAGGACCTCATCGAACAAGGAGACGAAGCTCTTGTCCAAGCGGCACCTCGCCCTGGCGGCCTCAAGCACTACCTGGAGACGTTCCTTGGTGCTGGGCCGCAGACCGGCATCGTGGACCATCTAGCACAGCCGGCTGATGTAACTCCCCGGACACACCCGCCGATGGTCGTTACTCCTGGTGGGATCTAGACTGGCCTCACATATCAATAATAGTGTTTTCTGCGCACTTTGTCCTCACTTGTGCGCACCCGGGAGCAACTTCCCGGTCGGTCACCCATCCTGAAACTACTCCAAGCTGAGCACGCTTAACTTTGAAGTTCTATTCGAATGGGCTCCTGAAAAAGAAGGAATTCCTTATTGATATGAGTAGTCTATCATCCCTAATAAGCCAGGCTATTACAGATGATGCTCGCGCTCATCTCCTCCATGGGTCTAGCTTCTAGTCCTCGCCCCTCTACTACACCTGCGTTGAATTCACGTGCGTGTTGGCCATCTACTCCTCGCCCCTCTACTGCACCTGCCTTTGGCTGTATGACAGGTTGGCCAGCCACCCGTTGGGCCCACGTGTCATACACCCAAAGGCAGGTGCAGTAAGTAAATGAAGTTGCGTCCCCCTCCGTGCCCGTGCATGCTTTCAATGACTTGAGACTACCAAACATCACATGCAGTTATTAGTGAATTGCATGTAATCCTATTAACTAGCACAAAGACATTAAGTTATATCGCCGATAGGAATAAAACAACACACCATGTATTTATTTACAAAGGGAGTAGTACATTTTTGTGACATGCATTACTAGATATTGCTAGTCAAATACTAAATCCAGATGGACGTGGTAGTACTACTAAATCCAGACGGTGGTGCTAGTACTAGTAGTAGTAGTACTACCAATGTAGTAGCACTGTACTACTCGTTGGTCAAATTATTATGTGTTGCTCCTCACAGTGAAGTGACAAGACCGTACGCCGGAGATGACACCTGAGTATAGGTGCCGTGTTCGGCATACCATAGTCAGCCTCGCCGTCCGCAGTCACTATCATCATGGCTGTAGACCTAGCCTGCTTACAACTAGCCATGTTCGACATAATTTCCCGTGCGTAGATGCCCGTGCATTGCACGAAACACCAAGACTGGGGGGTGGACGGCGCCGGCAGCGGCCAACGCGCCAGATTTTTCCATGGCCTTCTAGATGTGGTGGGGAGGAGATAAGGCTAATTGTAAGAGACAAGGAGTTGTTTGTAAATAGGGAACAAGTGCGAGCATCTTTTTGCAAAACTGGAGAAGTTTGGTTTGTATGCGTCAGATCTAGATCCGACGGCTATTGGTTAAAGATGGCATGCACAACATCATCACCAACTCAGGACCTATTTGATTCGTAGGATTTTGAAAACACAGGAATAGGACACGGCAATATTACAAGTTTCAAACTAATATTACAAATGTTAGGAGTAATGCTGCACCTACGAAGAGGGAATTACTAGGAAGTTTACGTAAGAACTTTTGTTACTTTAGGTGGATGCAGCATTATCGTACAAACTAAAATCCACCGCCCTGAGAAGTCACTAATGGGCAAATAACTTTTCGAGTCTCTCGCCACTTGATGTTTCAAAAACAAATTCAGCTTCTGCGGAGACTTTGTCATTTAGGCCTAGACGCTTGCGGTGATCAGCACGCCATTCATTGTTGCGCCAGAGAAGGCCAAACCTCATTACCTTGAGCACACTTGCCTCCAGAACAAAGAACCTGGCCAATTTAATCTCAGATGTGCTGCCTCGATAGTCGATCAAATCAATTTATATAAGATGGAGATCAAGGCATTCAATGAGATTGTTATAGTGCATCACATTTTTCACTTTCGGGTCTTTTTTATCTGCAAAAGAAGAGAACATATTAGAGCAGCTGGATGTATAAGATTGTCGTGTCATCAAGAGGTACCGATATCATTCGCTCATACGATAGGGTTGGCTGGCTAGTGATATTTTTTCACTCTCTCTCTCTCTCTCTTTCTCTCTCTCTCTCTCTCTTTCCTCTCATTTACCTAGGAGTATGTGAAGAGCTTGGGCATTTGTTGCTTTCCACTATGTGGCTGATGCCATATTTCGCAAAAGTATGCCACATAATACGCATCGATGTCAAATCAAAAGATTTTGGCACCGCTCTCACGATGTGGGAGAGTTGGCACCGCTGTGCACACAGACCCACATTTATAAACAAATCAATCAAACTAACTAAACCAGCCTCTCACTCTCCCAAACAAGTGTTTTTTATTGCCTCGGTCCTCAATGCACCCTCAATTTACTAGCGTGCGGGGTGCTACCCCGAGTGGTTTCAACTTTGCTTACTTCACCGCGTGTCAGATGGGCCTCTAGTTTACTTATTTTCACCCACTGCCACATGGGCCAGCACACGAAGATACAGAACACGAGCTGACAAGACAGCATGTGGACTGGTTGATCGGTCAACTAAACAATATATGGAGCTATACGCTGACACAGTGAGCGTATAATCCGTCGGTATGGTGTGTTCCTCTGAGAGGGGAGGCCCGTGAGAGATAGCAGAGAGAGAGAGAAAGAGCTACTCCCTCCGTTCGATAATGTAGCTCCAACACTTTTTTTAAAGTCAAATGTTTGAAACTTTGACCAAGTTTATAAAGAAATTACTTATATCTACAATACCAATGATAAATGATAGTATGAAGTAAGTACATGTTGTGATGAATCTAATGATCTTTCCAGATGTAAATGTTTTTCTCCACATATACCTGGTCAAACTTTTCTGAGGTTTGACTTTTCAAAACATCCATATGCTTATGGGCGTGAGAGAGTCCCTAACTAGAGAGAGAGAGAGAGAGAGTGAAATAGAAAGAGTGAGTGAAAAAAGCATGTGTGCGTGTGTGAAAGAGACATGGACAACTCTCGATAGAAGTCGAGAAAAAACGTGTGTCTTATGCAAACATATCACACATGCATCTTTGACAATGGAAGCAAGGTGAGGAGATAGTGTGTGGTTGTATGCAACCGAGAGAGCAAGACCCCTAGCACGTGGCCAAGAGGGGTCTGACAAACAAGGGAGAGAGGTCGAGAGAGATGGACGGAGAAAATGCAGACATGGGGAGGAGAGAGTGTATGTTTGTCATAGAGAGATCCCCTGGAGATCGTGATGGGACTACATAGGTGGGAGATCGAGTGACAAGGTGTGTGCGGGATAGAAGATACCCTAAGAGATATGGAGATAGACGTATGGATGGAAGGAGACAATACGTGTGTTCCTCATGGATAGTGAGAGATAATCATACTTAGGGTGGGGAGTGCTTGCGCCTATGATGGAGTGAGGGATTATGGTACTTATTAGGGGGGTGCGTGTCACATAGAGAGAGAACAAGGGCAGAGAGTATTGGATGGGTCTATATGTATAGCGTGAGCGAGACAGGTGTATTGTGAACCAGGGAGATATAAAGTTTGAGAGAGATTGAGGAGCCCCGATAAGGTTGAGTGGTGCATCAGATAGCTGAGAGGGGGAAAGAGATATTCCATCCGCTCGATAATGCAGTGCATGTAATGTTTTTAGAAGTCAAACTTTGGAAACTTTGCTCAGGTTTACACAAATGTTATTTATATCTTCAATACCAAAGATACATCATACTAAACTACATCTCATGGTGAATCTAATCGTATATGTTTGTCGTTCCAGATGTAATTGTTTTTCTCCACGTACATGGTCAAACTTTGTGATGTTTGACTTTTCAATAAATCAATATGCTATGGACCGAGGAGAGTGCCTAAGTCGAGAGGGATCAAGTGCGTGTGAAGGAGAATGAGTAAGTGTGCAAAAAGAGTATATGTGTGAAAGATAAAGTGCAACAAACAATAAATTAGAGAGACATTGTGTTTTTCGTTTCTTAGGCGAACATATCACGCATGCATCTCCAAGATAGAAAAGCGAGGTGCGGAGATACACGAAGATAGCTAGTGTGTAATTGTGTGCAACGGAGAGAGACACCCCTATAGCACATGTCCAATAGAGGTCTGGCCAACAAGGTACAAAGGTCGAGAGGAACACATGGAGAACATGGACGCATGGGGAGGGCGAGAGGGTGTGTTTACAATAGAGAGACCCCCTCGAGATCGTGAGGGGGCTATATGGGTGGGAGATCATGGGAGGTGCATGCGCGATAGAAAGATTCCCCGAGAGAAATCGAGATAGACCATGCACATGTTTGTGATGGAGACTAAGATTAGCTAGTTCTATACATATAGGGGGGGACTGCGTGTGCCTACAATTGAGTGAGAGACCATCATATTTGGCTAGCTAGGCATGAGATTGTGTGTGTCCATGTCAGATGGAAAGAGAACGAGGGAGAGAGATAGATTTTTAGATGGGCCTATCGAGTGCGAGTGAGATATGCATGTGTATGTGTCACCCAAGTAGATGGAGAGTTTGGGAGAGAGGGGGAAGAGCTCCGAGACGATAGAGTGGTGCGTGAGAGAGTTACGGGAAATGAGCCAAGGAATTTGTGTACGTACGATGAGTGCACCCAAGATATCTAGCTTGGACTAGAGAATCATACATAGTGTGCGAGAGAGACCTACAGATGGAGTATATATGCATGCGAACTAGAAAGACCCCCCCCACTCACACACACAAAGAGAGAGAGAGATGGAGAGAAAGAGAGAGGACCAACAAGGTTTGTGTGTTGGATGAGTGCGACAGTATTGAAGATTGTCGGCGCGAGAGAGAGAGAGAGAGCAGGAGTCCGGGAGAGGGGGAGGTCGCGTTTTATGCATCACAGACTGATATAAACCATGTTTCGATATAAACTTGCATTAAATATTTAAATTGGAGAACATGTTGTCTACAATTCACACATGAACGGATATATGCGTATATCAAACAAGTTCATTAATTTGACTTTCAACATGTTCATGGAGTACTATAATACTGTACAACATTCTATTCGATTGAAGTGTTCAATTTTGGATTTAGTTCACTATTTGGACCTGGTGAACGAGCTATTTCATTGAATCAAGATATTTCATTTTGGGTTTGATTCCCGTTTTCGAGTGGGTCAACTATTTGTCATTTAGTAAATCGCTAGCAATGAGCATGTAAAAACACATTACTCGCGAGCATCATCTATCCATCTAAAAAAGAAGTGGCAAGCTAATATTTGTAAATTTGATTCGAATCGACTTGGTAAGGTAGACGTGGATGCTCGTTCTCCCAAATTTTGAACGAACCGTTAAACATCCTCTGCTCGGTGGAATTCGCCCGAGCAAATAAATAGGAGACGCGAAATTACTGTCCTATGTGTGAGACGCATTAATTCGCCTGTTGTGCATCGAGGGTAGGTTCGTAACTTCATCCAAGCTGCTTCTCCTCGGCCGAAATGGCATGTGCCGAATTATTCATAAACCATGGTCGGCAAAACACGCTCTCCTCGCCCGAAATAGCTGGCGCCCACTATTTGAAAACACGCTCCCCTCGCCCAAAATCGCTCGCGCCCACTATATTTCAAAACACGCCCTCCTCGCACGAAATCGCTCCCGCCCACTATTTGGGGAGAAGCACAGTTACTCTACTATCGCCGACCCTCAGTACACAGACCCAAGCCGAGAAGCCTAAAGGCAGGGGTAGAACTGTAACTCCCCCTCACATTTCAGACAAATGCGTACATGGTTCCACTACCCTCCCAATCCCCCCCTCCCCCCATTCATACCTCGTGGGCGCCAAATCACCTTCTCCCTGGAAGATCCCTTCTCCCGAGCCGCGAAACCTCAGACCCTCCTCCATGGTGCCCCCACCGCACGAAATTCACAAACGCCCTCCTCCCTAATGCCGGAGACGTTGTCCATTTGTCGTCGTCCACTCGGCCGTGTGCCTCTTACTCTGTGCTGCTGGAGCTGCCTCGATGACAGTCGCGTGAACCGTACTGGAGCCGATTCACCCCCGCCTTTGTTCACGGCGCCGGAGCGGCTCCAACTTTGGATCAGTCTAGAGTCCCAGCGCTGCTTCCCCGTAGCCGTCGACTGTCGCGACATCGTTGTTTCCCTGCAGCCGGTGGCCACCGCAACCGCGCCGGCCTCATCGACTCGGCAGCTGGACCTACCTACTTCACCATGCCGCCAGATAGGTCACACCCTCATCTCAAATCACTTTATTTAGGCGTCAGTTGTTTGAATTTTTATTCTGGGCCAATCGGTTCCCAATGGGAGGCAGCACCCCTCGAGGCGGAGGAGCTCCTAGGCTGCCGGTTGGCTGGTGTCTAACATAAGGGTGCGAGGCCGCAAGTTCGCCGCGGAAGCAGCGCTTAGATGGCTATCTTAGAGTTGCGTGGGTTCAAGGTACTGCCGCCGCCGGATCTGGATGGCCGAGAGTCTTTGTGGATTGGCCCGAGGGCGGCGCAACCACGGCAGTGCAGTGGGGCGGGGAGTAGGGTTTTGGCCGGGGCCATGGACGGTGGAGGCAAGCTGCTCTGCCATTGGTCGCTGGCTCTTCGGGGAAGATTCCTAAGAGTGTCAGCTGGGAGGCACAAGACGGCCATCAAGCCATCCAGAGTAGATCGGACAGTACCAAAATAAACTAAAACCGTGTGACCCCAATTTAGTCTCAGTCAACAGACGTGTGACCACTCTCATACCTTGTTGTTGGTCTCTTAGTGTATTTCTTCAGATCAAAGAGATGTGTCGTTCTTAACATTATCCGTTATTTGCATCTTCAGCCACACCGTCTTCCGACTCACCGTAGCTGCTCCAACAAGGGAAGCATACACCAGAAGGGAGCTATAGTCCCCACTCAACAGTTCCCTCCATCGAATGCACGTGCTCGACATGATAGCCACGACAACTGCAGGGCCATCGATAAGTCAGCACATGATGCTCACTCCTATGGATGGCCAGATAGTTGTACCCTCATCTTACTTGTGTGCAACATTTATGGCTTTGTTATTATCTAAGCATGGAAAATAGATTATCACATTTCACTATATATTCATGTTGATCTCTTACAGGTCTTGTTCAGGAGTTAACGTTGTTCCATAGTTCAGCTAAGATACTTGTCCTTTAGGTAACGATGTTCCGTAGTTATCATCCATCAGCCAATGCTATCCCACAGGCTGGTGATTATAGTATTATACCACTTCTAGCTTCTAGTATTACCTATGTTGTTCTTTAATACTTTTGCGTGCCATCTAGTTAATCTGGAGTACAAACGGTACATATTTTGTAGCTTTCATTTGTGTTCTCCCTTTAGTTTTTGACACCTGTTGCTGCTAGTTAACCCCAGTCCTACTATTTATGTGGTCTCCTACAAGCACTCATTACATAAATCTAACTACTAGTTGTCTTCCATGCATGTCAGATATAACTGCACACACTAATATAACCACAAGAACCTCACGGAGCAATGTAAAAGCCAATAAAATTGTTGTCAATGATACCCAATATGATGGAACATGTAAAGGCAGTTCTTTAGAAGACTTGCAGAAAGATGTTGAATCCTCTTCACCCTACAAGGTCCTTGCTCTAACTTGGCCCGTGATATGGGTACAACATGCATACAATGTCCTGGAGTGTATCTACTCTATTGCAATGCCATGTGCTTAGCATGATGATCATACATGTAAATATGTCATGCCTTCCTGTTTTTCAATACTTATTCCATTCATGATAACATGTTTTCGAATTTCAAGTACTGTCATTCTACTCTATCGCAATGCCATATGCTTAATTTGGACATCATGCTTCTGAATATCTTATGCATTGTTATTCATCAGTATGTACTTCATCTGTCTACCATGCCATGTTTTTTTACATTGAAGTGTTGTTCTAGTGCTCTGTTGCAATGCCATCTTAGTTTCCCAATCATACACGTGTATGTTGCCTTAGTTTTTTCTGTACGTATTCCGCTAGCATACAATTTTACATTCAACTTGTTTTTTTTACTATGTTGTCCTGTCGTATCCCTAGCTCTTACACCATACTACCTCCGTCCGGATTACATGTTGCCGAAATGGATAAAAAAGGATGTATCTAGAACTGAAATACGCTTAGACCCATCCTTTTTTCTGGATGGAGGGAATACATGTCAATATGTCATGCCTTTCTATTCTTCAGTACCTATTCCATCTCTCTGTTGTAGCATGTTTTATAACTGAAGCACCATTCTTCTATACAAGGCATGCAAGGGGAAGACGACTATGTTAGAATCTGAAGGGTTACAAACCAGGTCTTTGTAAAAGATCCAAACGCCGGGAGATAATAAACCAACTCCAGTTTTTATAGATACTTTACCAGCACAGAAAAACCCAACTCCTACTGATAATAAGCAGATTCTAGTGGCCAAAGAACTAGTCCGCTCCAGTCCATCAAAAATATGTCAACTCCATTCTAAGAAGTGTGTGCGTATCCTTGCATCATGAAATTTTATAGCATGCTGATCATATTTTGTACATGTTTCTTACCCATCTCTCTTTTAGAAAATAAGCTTAACAGATAGAAGAATTTCTGCACTGGTATCATCCGTGAGGAAAGATTCTTGCAGGAATTCTCTGTACCCCAATGCAGATTTAAGTACCTGTTGTATATCACTATATTTTTACATTAGGATGTATTTTGTTAATCGGCGTGCATCAAACCTTTATCTGATCTAAATTTAGTTGTAGCAAAATGTATGATTAAAGGCCACAATGTTGATTTTTGTAAGGAATACTGCCTAGTTGTTTTGCATCCTGAGCTGCATGAGTGTACTATCTCATATCAGTAGGTTTGATTACTTTGGTTCTGCAGGATTTTCAGTGTTTTTTTACTGTGTTGTCATGTCGTATCCCTAGCTCTTACATCATACTTCCTCTGTCCGGATTACATGTCGCAGAAATGGATAAAACTGGATGTATCTAGAACTGAAATACGCCTAGACCCATCCATTTATTTCCGGATGGAGGGAATACATGTCAATATGTCATGCCTTTCTATTATTCAGTACATATTCCATCTCTGTTGTAGCATGTTTTATAATTGAAGCACCATTCTTCCATATAAGGCATGCAAGGGGAAGACGGCTATGTTAGAATCCGAAGGGTTACAAACCAGGTCTTCGCAAAAGATCCAAATGCCAGTAGATAATAAACCAACTACATTTTTCATAGATACTGCTCCAGCACAGAGAAACCCAACTCCCACTGATAATAAGCAGATTCCAGTGGCCAAAGAACTAGTCCGCTCCAGTCCAGCAAAACACTGTCAACTCCATTCTATGAAGCGTGTGTGTATCCTCGCATCATGAAATTTTATAGCATTCTGATCATATTTTCTACATGTTTCTTACCCATCTCTCTTTTAGATAAGGTTAAATGATAGAAGATTTCTTTCATTGGCACTGTATTCGAGGAAAATATCTTGCGGGAATTCTCTGTGCTCCAATGCTGATGTAAGTACCTGTTGTATATCACTATATTTTTATATCAGCATGTATTTTGTTAATCGGCGTGAATCCAACCTTTGTCTGATCTAAAATTTGTTGTAGCAAACTGTTAAAGTCGCCAATGTTGATTTTTGTAAAGAAAACTGCCTGGTAATTTTGCATACTGAGCTGCATGAGTGTACAATCTCATATCATGCACATTACTGAATTGTAGTGCTTCTCTGGTTGCCCATTCATTCATTGTGTCAAAGTTGCTTTCGTATTACCTTACCTGGGTAATGATAGTTGTGCCATATTGTGTTAATTTAGTGTTGGCTAGTTGCCCAAACATTCGTTGTGCCAATGTTGCTTTCGTATTATCTGACTTGGCCAATGATAGCAATGCTAATGTCTTAATTTGGCGCAGGTTGCTGCAGATAAGAAGACAAACTCTGAAAACAGCAAGGCAACCCCGTTGTTTCTTTCCAATAAATCTAGGCTAGGTAATATGCCAATAACTCATGATTAATCTATTTGGTTCCCCTCCTAATTTATGTTATGATACAGTGGTCGAGACACTCTCCCCTATCAATAATACAAGCCTGCCAAAATCGCCATCTGAATCTGTTCAGTATCCTCTGTCTCGAATGCAATGGAAAAAATGTATGTTTGTGAACCAATTAATGGCTGAAGGAATGATGGAAATGGTGGATGAAATAGAGGTGCAGAGTCGTGCAACACAACAACTGATCAATGTTTTCAGAGACAGTGTAGCAAAGCAGCAAGAACTTGCCTACATGCTTATGGGCGTCATCCGTGCTGAGGTTGCAGATTGTGACGTTGTAGAACGTTAGGTTGTGTTCATTTATTTGCACTGGCATCAATCTTTGATTGCCCAGTGGATGTAATTTCCTGTAATATATGCTGGATGTGCAACATTTTTCCCTGTATGCCGTACCTTTGCTTGATCGGTTCAGGTCCTGTGCATAACTTCTCGTCGTAATGGGCTCAAATTATCTAATTTGGCTTAAAGACATGTACGAACTTTAGTGGGCCCATTAAGTTAATGGGCCGTTACGACGCCGAAAGTTAATGGTCGGCCCTCTTAACTCCCTGGTCGTTAACATGCTGACATCGAAACGAGCAACAGGTGGGCCCAATTGATTTCACGAGCCGTTAACAGGCCGTTATTAAGTTCGGGCTACGTATGGCCCAACTATACTGTGGGCCTTTAGCAGGCCGAAAGAGACAGTGGGCTTGTACTGGACCATGAAGAGCATGGGCCGCTAAGAGGCCGAAAGTCAGGTCGTATTGTAAATGGCCCAATTGTGTTGGGGGCCTTTAGCAGGCCGAAAGAGAAACCGGGCTGGTATTGGACCATGAAGGGCATGGGCCGTTAAAAGGCAAAAACTCACGTCCGACTACAAATGGCCCAACTCATTTATGGCCTGTTAACAGGCTGAAAGGCACACATGGCCGTTAATTGGCCGAACACTTAAATTGGTCGCTAAAAGGCCAAAACTCAGGTCCGACTACAAATGGCCCAACAGATATATGGGCCGTCACCAGGCTGAAAGACACACCGGGCCGGAAATTGGCCCAACACTTAAATGGGTTGCTAACAGGCCGAAACTCAGGTCCGACTACAAATGGCCCAACTGATTTATGGGCCGTCAACAGGCTGAAAGACACACCGGGCCAGAAATTAGCCCAATATTTAAATGGGTCGCTAAAAGGTCGAAAGATGTACATCGTGAAAATTGGCCCATCCACTGAATGGGCCGTTAATAGGACGAAATCTCATCGGGGCGATATTGATCCCAAATATATAGCGGGCTATTAACTGGCTCGAACTGATGATGGGCTGCAATGGTGTCAAATCTTTAACGGGCGATTGACGAGCCGAATTGGCACATCTCGTATGGGCCGTGGGCTTAAATGGACCTGACACAAGTAGGCCTTATATGGGCGGGCCTGCTATTTTTTACTGGGCCGACCTTTTTCACCGGAATGGGCCACTACTGGGCCGTGCCACATGTCGACCTATCATAGGCGCCTCCTGTCCAATGAGTGGATGACATCTGTCCCAACGGTGAGGCAACACGTGTTTCCTCTGGCCAATGATGATTTTACACGTGGAAAATCCCCATTGGTCGGGGCTGTTAACGAGTTATCGGATCCAAAACCGCACCCGATAGCTTAACGGCGTTCCGTTACGGTGGATACCACATGTCGATCACCCTTGACGAAAGCACTTCTGTGACGCGTCATTTTTCGTCATGGAACTGGACACTTCTGTGATTATAATTTTGGTAATGTCATGGAACACTTCTACGACAGCACAAGTCTGACTATCTTCATTCTATCATAAATTTGTGATGGATGTACATGCATGACAGAAAACGTGACCTACTGTGACAAACACGTATCATCACTGAAGTGTATTTTTTTGTAGTGTGTTCTTGTACTCGGATGAGCTTGGTGTGCGTGTCGTTGGCTCTTGATCAGATGCCCTCTAGGTTGGGTCAGCTCAAGATGAGATGATCCTTGTATGGTGGTGGCTAGTCCTGTTTATAGAGGCCCGTGTCCTCTTCCTAAATATTGAGCGGGAAGGGACCCCACAACACCCAAATTTGAAGCGGGACAACTAGTACAAGCTATCGTGACAAAAGGTGGTCTTCGCCCACCAAAGGCTTTGGTGGTGATGCCGCCGTGGGCTCCGCCGATGACCTCCGCTCTACCGTCGTGCTGGTCTTGGTCTCGTTGCACCGATATGGAAACCATTGCCTGACGCCTCGGGACTCCTCGCCTGCGCTTGCCCCTTTTGCACCAAAGAGGAAACTGGCACCCTGCGCCCACTGGCACCCGCCTGGCCTTGGTCGTCATGGCTCACGTCATGAGGACCTCGCGAGGTACCCCTGGCCTTGATATCTCCGCTCCTCGGGAGCCAGCCTAACAAGGCTACCCCAGGGGAGGTATTGTGTCGTCCGCCTCGCGAGGCTTGGCCCCTCGCGAGGGTCTTGAGTAGTCACTGACGAGGTTGGGCCGTACCAGGCCGCTGGACGAGCCACGCCCTGGGCCGTAGGCAGGCATGTCTGGGTACCCCTGTTCCCAGAACACCGACAACAGCAAGCGTCTTCAGCTACTCCTATAGTTCTCCAACAACGATGTGAGGTGACATTTCCCGTTTTGTTCAGTTGGGGGCGCCCCTCGAGCTGCTTCATCACCAGGCCGCATGGGTCCTTCCCTGCGTCATGTCTCGTCTTTTCGTTTGGATTCAGTTGGGGGCGCCCCTCGGGCTGCATCATCCCCAGACCGTGTGGGTCCGTCCCTATGGCATGTATCATATTTGCTCGAATTAAGATTGGCTTTGCTTAAGATTGGGTTTTCCCCTTGTTTTTTGAAAGTCACTTGTTTAACGCTTCATTGTTTGAAGTGTCGTGCACCCTGACCAGCAGGCTAGGGCACGCAAACCGGCTTCCCTTTTTGCGGCCTGGGACGCCTCCGTGGGAACCGTGCATCGGGGGCTCCTCCTAGGGTTGTTACATGAAGAAGCTTAAGCACGACACATGTGCTCGGGTCCGTCCGTGCAGCATTGACAAAACCAAGTGACCGAGCTCTGTCTGACGGGGTCGCCCCGCTCACGTCACCTCCCGAGATCCTTGGTGCTTAACCTTCTCATGCAAAGGTTTCCGGAGGTTCATTTCGGCACAGGTTGCAGCTGTCACACAGAATCTCTTGAAGACTAGCCGCAACCCGCCTTGAGGTAGGGCCTCGTAGGTCCCGCACTGGCCCACGGGTGCCCATATACACCTCCTCCAGCTGGGTTGTCCACGCCCAAAGTTCTCCCCCGGAGGGACCTCCACCCACCCGACCAGTGGAAGCCCCATGCACCGCGCTGGCGAACGACACGGACGAGGCATGGCTATGCCCACGCCAAGTGGTAGCCCTATGATCCATCTGGGGATGAACAACTTGGGGCGCCTCCGGGCCGCACTAACTCCAGGATGGCCTCTCGGTCGATTGTTCAGCCTCTTCCTGAGAGGAGCGCGCAGGGGGCTGGACACGGGGGCTGCGCCCAGGTATGTCAGACCTGGCGTGAGCCACCTCACCAGGTCCTTGTACCTGGTCCTTGCGCGCCCCTCCCAGGCCAAGGCTGATGGGAAGAAGGCATGGAACTCACAAGGGCAACTCGGACGTCAAGGGGGGCCCCTGACCATCGCGACTCAGGGGCCTCACTGGCCTCGTAGCCCCTCACCCCTTGGTCATGTCCTCGTGATCCGGACGCCCCAACGGCGCTCGAGGAATGCACGGGGTCGGGCCCCGTCGACACAGAGCCCACCCTCGGGAGGCTCTAGCTCATTAAAACACTAAGCGTGTTCATACATTGAGGGGGACCCCTGGGCATCGCGACCCAGGGGCCTAACTGGCCACGTAGCCCCTCGCCCCTTAGTCTCGTCCTGGTGATCTGGACGCCCCAACGGCGGTCGACATATGCGCGGGGTCGGGCCCTGCCAACGCAGAATACTAAAGGCAAACCGAAAAGAAAATAGCAAAATCCAAAGAAAGTTATTACACAACATACTGTTTCTTTTTCAAATGCTCAAAGCAAAGTTCTTATGCCTCCACGAGGCACGAAAAATGTTGCAGGGATAAAGTGGGAAGCGGCAGCACCATCATCCTCTCCTTCAGCCTGGGATGCCACCATTGTCCACCTAGGGAGGCCCGTCATCAGCAACGTCGCCATCATCTTCCTCGCTGGCTCCTTACGCGACATTGGAAGGCTTGACTGGGCGGAACTGCTGCAACAAGGCTTCCACCTGACCCTTCACGACGAAGTCTTCAAGGTCGGGAGCTGCAGGGTCAAGCACAGCGCCAAAGTCGAATTTGGGCTCGCGAAGATGAAGGTGATGGTACATGCGCATCGTGGCGAGGTGGAAAGAGCGCGGGCCTCCGCTTCCACCAAGGGGGCTAACCTCATGGCAACACCTTTGAGCTCCGTGGCAAGCTTGGGGAGCAGTCTGGCGAGGCCCTCCTTCGGCATTGCCAGCGGTGCCTTGTACCCCATCCCATAGAGGGATCGTAAGGAGTCGCGGAACTTTTCCTCAAGAGAGACAAAAGTATCGTGCCTCATGACAGTTGTTTCCTCAGCCTTGGCAAGGGACCTCCGGGTCGCCTGCACCTCCTCCCCCAGCTTCTCTAGGTGGCCGCGTTCTGCGGCCTGTTCTTGGGCGGCCTTCTTCAGCTCAGCGTCGCGGTTGTCAAGCTACACCTGACGGGCATTCAACTCCTTATCCCGCCCCACAAGACGGCGTGTGTCATCGTCATGCTTGTCGGTGAGGGCCTTGAGATCGGCCTCTGCCTTGTGGCAGCGCTCTTCGACGGCTTTCTCACCGGCTCGCGCCACATCACCCTCGGCTGTGTCCAAGCCCGCCACCTTCTGGCCATCTCTGATAATGGCCTCGGCCTCACTCCAGGCCATCTTAAGGGACGCGTCAGCCTGGAGCCACCCTAAGATCAACCCCAGGTGTCCCGTCACCAGGCGGCGGTCGGTGTCGCGAAGGTCAATTTAGAACTGGTCCAGCGTGGCGAGGGCATCTTCCAAGACAAGAGGCGTGCTAGAGGAAGCAGCTTGAGGAGAAGACACAAGGGTTGACTGAGCAACTGGAGCCTGGATGGCAGGGGGCTCTGGAGCCCCCATGCCCTCCGTAGGGCCGCCGGGAGCTGCGGCCTCTAGAGTCAGCTTGGCTACGCTTGTGGCCGCCACCTGAGCTGGGACTCCTGGGCCTCGGGAGGCGGTCACAAGGCCAGGCCATCACAAGTCGGCCCCTACCTACGATATCGGGGTCTCGGCGGCAATAACAGGCGCAGCCTCGGAAAGCTGGGCCTCCCCTCCTCTTCTTTGACGGCGGCGGCATGCGGAGGGAGGACACGATGAGCACAACACCCAGAGTAAAAACAAAGGTAGGATGAGACGCTTACTGCTTGACGGCGATGTACTCCCTCTTCTTCTTGGACAGGAGCAAGGCAGACCCAGGTTTCCCAGATGACGGACCCGTCGTGCTCTTCGAGGCAGGCGGGTGTGTCGCAGCATACCCGGAGGCACCAACAATCGATAACATGCCGGGGGCACCGCCCTGGAGAGGCGGAGCCGCTTCTTCCTTCTTCAGGGTGCCACGCGCCAGCCTCTTCAAGGGGAAGGCCCCAAATCTGGTGGTCACCCCGGTGAGTCGTGGCGACACCTTCACCAAGTATTCGTCAGCATCATCGTCATCAGAGAAGCCGCGGAGGAGCTCGCTCTGCCACTTAGGGGATGTCTTCGCCACCTCCTCAAGAGTCTCCTTTGAGTTGTCCTTTCCCTCCTCGTTGGAGTCCTCGTCGGAGGGCACTGGAACCACAAGAGGAGGGGCAAGGGGGCTCATCGACGGCACGAGCCCTCGCTCGTTAAAGACAGGTGCGGTGGCGACTACGTCATCTTTGTCCTCCCGATTTTATAGCTGAACGTGCCCCTCGGGCAGGTCCCCAGGGTCCTTCTTGGGCACGACACTCAAGACTTTGCCCAGTTCCTCCGTAGTCAAGGCCACCGGGTCCAGCCGGAGCACGTCGCCCTCGCCCTAAAGGGTCCACAAGGGGCGCGAGTGCACTTGAAGAGGGGCCAGCCGCTGCTTCGTGAAATCCCTGACGAGTAGGGGCCCCATCAGCACCCCGCGTCGTCAGCTCCTTCATCATCACCTCCAGCAGTCGCATCGCCCGGGGGTTGGTGAGCTTCTTGTGACTCCACTGCGTCGGCTTCTCCGACATCACGTTTGGTAGCTCTAGCCAAGCGCGGGAACGCTTGGAATCCACAAAGACCCACTTACGCCGAAAGTCGTCCACCTTCTTCTTGGCCTTTGAGATCACATTGCCCTGATGGACCGCGACGAAGACAAGCCCCCCGGCGCGGTAGTCGTTGTTAACCCAGAAATAGTAGAAGTGGCGGAATAGCGCGACCGAGGGTAGCAGTCCGACAAACGCCTCACAGTAAAAGGCAAAATGGACAATAGGAAGGTGGAGCTAGGATGGAGATGATGGGCGCAGATCTGGTAATGCTTGAGGATAAGAAAGAAGAAGCTGGAGAAGGGGGGAAAGCCCCACGAAAAGTTTGTGCAGAAAGAGAGGGTAGAAGGTTTTACCCAGGGACTCTAGCATGGCAGAGCCAAACCGGACTACCATCTCCCCCTCATTGTGGCTGGACGCCAGGAGAGGGAGTAGGGCAGCGATGTCCTTTTCCTTGGTGATGATGGAGACGTTGAGGGCCAGCTCGAAGTCGTGGACCGGGTACAGAGGACAAGCAAAGGACTTAGTTGTCCCGGAAGCCATCGGGGCTGAACTCAGGGGCAGGATTCAGTAGATCTGGGAGTGCTTGCGACAAGGAAGAAATGGATCTGGAGCAAGACAAAGGGAAAGTAGAGAAAGTCCAGAAGTGGGTGCTGGCCCCCGCTAGTCAAATTGAACGGTCGCCGAGGCAATGTGGGGAAGTGGATACGCCCACGTCCAATCCGAGCGCCACGCATCGACTAGGACCGCAGGCGAATGGGGCCCATGGCGCTTCGCCCTTGCCCTTTGGCTTCGCTCAAAGCCAAGTCTGAGTGCGTGTTGGGCACGGGGGCTACTATCAGTGTTCTAGGAACCATGGTACCCAGACTTGCCTGCCCGCGACCCACGACATGGCTCCTTTCTAAGAATGGTACGACCCATCTTCAGCATTAGCAATCAAGACCCTCGCGAGGGGCCAAGCCTCGCGGGGCGGACAACACCAAGACCTCCGGAAGGGGCAGCTTTGTCTGGCTGGCTCCTGAAGAATGGAGAACTCTATGCAACCCCCACCTTGCGAGGTTTGCATGACGCAAGCCATGACGACCAAGGCGAAGTGGGCGCAGTACATCAGTTTCCTCTTTGGTGCTAAGGAAGCTGGCTCAGACGCAGAGTCCCGAAGAATCTGCCAAAGGTTTCCATTCCAGTGCAACAAGACCAAGACCACTAGGACAGCATGACGGAGGTCATCACCGAACCCACTGTGGCGTCAGGCTCAGAGGCTTTGCACGCGAAGACCACCTTTAGTCAGGATAAGTTGTACTAGCTATCCCCCTTCAAAATTGGCCATTGTGGGATCCCTTCCCGCCAAACAATTCGAGGGAAGAGGACCAAGGCCACTATATAAGAAGGATAGCCACCACTCAACAAGGGGACGGATCATTCAGACCCTCTCCTCCACAACCAAGCAAGAACACCTCACCTCCGGAGGTCATTCACCCATTGTACTAGTTCATCCACAGCCCATCTTGAGGTTAATCCACCATACTACTGGAGTAGGGCCACTCACCGCAAGGTGGCCTGAACTAGGATAAACTACCTCGTGTCTCATTTCCCTTTCTATTCATCGAGCTAGTTTGTGAGACGGCCAGTAGATAGATAGGCGAGGTTGAGATCTTCGCATGCACCCCAGAATTCGAACCTAGTATGGTTTTGCTGAGCCCTGAATCCAAGAAACTTGACATCGCGGTCCGAGACGATCATCTTGGGTACTCCATGTAGGCGCAAAATTTCCCTACAAAAGAATTTGCAACTTGTGAAGCATCGTCTATCTTGTTGCATGGAATGAGATGAGCCATTTTGGAAAATATATCCACAACAACAACAAACGGAATCCTTTCCATTTTGAGTTCTAGGCAAACCAAGTGCAAAGTCCATGCTAATGTCTTCCCAAGATTGATATGGAATAGGAAGTGGCATGTAAAGACCATGGGGTTGAGCTTTAGACTTAGCTTTGTGACATGTAGAGCACCAGTTGGTCAAGCGTGAGACATCACGGAACATCTTGTGCTAATAGTAGTTATTGGAGAGCGTCGTGAATGTCTTGTCGCGTCTGAAGTGTCCCATAAGTCCTCCTCCATGAGATTCTTGCAAAAGGAGCAAATGAAGAGAAGACTCAGGAATGCAAAATTTGTTAGCTCTCATAAGATAACCATCCTTGATGTAATATTGTTCCCAAGATGCATGCCTCGAACACTTAGCATAAGAATTTGCAAAGAAAGGATCATGCTCATACAAGTCTTTTATGTGCTCAAAGCCAATAACATTCAACTAAAGTGTAGTAACAAGCATGCTTTTGCGGGAAAGCGCATCCGCCACAACATTCTCTTTGACTTTAATGTACTTGATGACATATGGGAAAGACTCTATGAACTCACTCCACTTAGCATGACGCTTGTTCAACTTAGTATGACCCTTAAGATACTTTAGTGTCTCATGGTCCGTGTGGAGAATGAATTCATGAGGACCGAGATAGTGTTCCCAAACATGCAAAACTCTCACTAAGGCATATAACTCTTTATCATAGATGGGGTAGTGAAGTTGCGCCCCAGAAAGTTTTTCTAAAATACGCAATTGGCAGCTTTTCTTGTGTTAACACGCCTCATATGCCGGTACCTCTAGCATCACAATGTAGCTCGAAAGGTTTGTCAAAGTTTGGTAAGGCAAGTAAAGGAGCGTGAGTAAACAAAGTTTTAAGCTCATTGAACGCGGTGTCTTGCGAAGGACCCCAAAGAAAGGGTGCGTTCTTCTTGCTCAAAGCGTGTAGAGGCATATCAATTGTGCTAAAGTCCTTCACAAAGCATCGATAGAATCTGGCTCGGCCTAGGAAGCTTCAATCTTAGTTTCATCTACATGCACACCTTTTGATGACACAACAAATCCTAGAAAGGGAAGTTTGTCTACACTGAATTTGCACTTTTCCATGTTGGCATAATTTTTTTCCTCATGAAGGGTGTACAAAAAGGTGCTAAGATGGTTCACATGATCTTTTGGAGACTTGCTAAATACGAGGATTTCATCAAAGTAGACTACTACCAGGACTCCATTGTAAGTCCTAAGAACATATTGCATCACTCTCATAAACGTGCCGGGTGCCTCGAATAAACCCATAGGTATAACAAGCCATTCATATAACCCGAACTTCGTTTTGAAAGCGGTTTTCCACTCATCACCCGCTTGTATGCGAATTTGGTAATAGCCACTCTTAAGATCACTCTTGGAAAAGATTGTGGCTTCGCTAAGGTCATCAAGCATATTATCTAAGCGCGGTATTGGGTGACGATATTTAGCGGTGATAGCATTAATGGGACGGCAATCCGAACACATGCGGTAAGTACCATATTTCTTGGTGACAAGGATTACAGGAATGACACAAGGGCTCATGCTTTCGCAGACGTGACCGTTGCCGATGAGTTGTTGGACTTGCCGTTGGATCTCCTTGGTTTCAACGGGGTTCACGCGGTAAGGTGCCTTGTTAGGAAGAGTTGCTCCGGGGATGAGGTCGGTGTGGTGCTCGATGCCGCGAAGAGGTGGTAGACCTGGAGGTAGCTCATCGAGAAAAACATCTTGGAATTCGTGCAATAATTGAGAATACACTAAAGGTAGAGGTGGTGAAGTGTTAGTTGGTTCCGTGTTGCATTTGCATAAAAGCACGAGGTGCTAGATGATACGTCTCCAACATATCTATAATTTTTTATTGTTCCATGCTGTTATGTTATTAGTCATGGATGTTTTACAATCATTTTATAGTCATTTTATATCATTTTTTGGTACTAAGAGCATCTCTAGCCGCGCCCCCAACAGGCCCCCCCAGGCCACTTTTTCGGCGCCGGCGCCGAAAAAATGGCCCAGTCGCGCCCCGAGGAACCCGTTTTTTGCCGAATTGGGCAGAAACTGGTGCCGGCGGACCCAACCCGAACCCGGGGCGCTGGGGGTCGCGTGGGGGCGCCGGACGGGTCGTTTTTGGCGCAAATTGTGATGGGCCCGCCCTGTCAGCCACGCGCTACTTTGTCGTCCTCATCGCCTCGTTTCCCGCAGGAATCAATGCCGAAGCTGCCACACTGCCGCGTCGTCGCCTCCATTGATGCCCCGCGCTGCCGAGATGCAGCGCCGGTCAGCCTGTCCATTGATGTCGTGCAGCGAACCGTCGCGTCGCCTGGCACCATGGGCGCCCGCCACGCGTCGCCTGGCATGCGCCTCTCGCCGCCCGAGCTCCGGCTATAAAAGCCGCCCACCTCGTCGGTGAACGCCGCACCGCAGCATCAGCGCTCCCCCGCACTCTCCACACTGCCACGCGTGCTTCACCACTTCCTTCGCCGCTCGCTGCTTCGTTGCCTACACGCACTATGCCCCCATGCCGCCTCACCACCGGGGAGCTGCGGGCTACCGCGGTGTCCGCGTTCGTCCGTCCGACACCTACTCCACCGAGATTCGGTCGGACGACGTGCGCCTCGACCTCGGAACCTTCGACACCGCTCAGGAGGGCGCCCGCGTGTACGACGCTGCGGCGTGGCGCCTCGGCGTTCCGTTGGGACATGAACTTCACGGACGTGCCGACTCGGGAGCGGGCACAGGAGTTGGTGCCTCCCCCACGGCTTATCACCGACGACGATCGTCGGAAGAACCATAGGCGGGCACACCGTCTCAGCCTGGCCGAGATGGACAAGGAAGCCATGGCGAGGTGGCGCCAAAACTTCCTGCAAGACATCATCAACGAGCACCAGTTCTTGGCCGAGAAGAGGGCGGAGAGGAAGAAGAGGAGGGAGGAGCGAGCGGCCTATCGCGAGGACAAGCGAGCGCGGAAGGCGGTCGCTAAATTCAACATCTAGCTAGGAGATGCGTCCTCCTGGGAATCCACCGACGAGCAGTTCCTTGACGCCTACGCTGAGACGTCGGAGGAGGACATCACCGAGGCAGAGTCTGAGTCGGAGAATGACGAGTAGTAGTAGTTCGTAGGAGAAGACTACGTGAACTATCTATTTATCTATCTATCATAGGATTAAGATTATGTGAACTATCTATCTATCGTAGGATATATGTGAACTATATATCTATCTATCGTATGTGAAACTGTGATTTTATTTGCGACTATGTGATTCTATTTCAATAGATGCCGAAACACGTCGAGCCTGGGCCGTTTTAAGCAGGAACTGGGCTGAAAGCGCCAAAAATGGGCAGAAAGCGCCGAAACTGGGCCGATATCGGCACCCGGGGGCAACCTGGGGGGCGGCGACTGGGAACGCACTGGCACCCAAGCCAAACTAGCGCCGGCTCGCCCCCAGGCGGCGGTTTTCGGCACGTCTTGGGGGCGCAACGGCTGGAGATGCTCTAACCTATTGACATAGTGCCAAGTGCCAGTTGCTGTTTTCTCCATGTTTTTTACATTGCAAGAAATCAATATAAAACGGAGCCCAAACACCGCGAATTTTTTTGGAGAATTTTTATGGGCCAGAAGACACCTGATGGGCCAAGGCAGCACCTGGGTGTGCCCCTAGGGGGGCACGACCCACCAGGGCGCGCCAGCCCCCCCTGGCGCGCCCAGGTGGGTTCTGCCCACCTCGGTGGCCTCCCGCACCGCCTCTTTGTTCTATAAATACGACAATTCTCCAGAAACCCTAGGGGAGTCGACGAAATATACATCCAGCCACCGCATAGTCCAGAAACACCAGATTCAATCTAGAAACCATCACAGAGGGGTTCACCACTTCCATTGGTGCCTCTCCTATGATGCGTGAGTAGTTCCTTGTAGACCTATGGGTTCGTAGTTAATAGCTATATGGCTTCCTCTCTCTCTTGTTATTATCAATACAATGGTCTCTTGGAGATCCATATGATGTAACTCTTTTTTCAGTGTGTTTGTTGGGATCTGATGAATTTTGAGTTTATGATCAGATCTATCTTTTTATATCCATGAAAGTTATTTGAGTTTCTTTGATCTCTTATATGCATGATATATTATAGCCTCATATTTCTTATCTGATATTTGGGTTTTGTTTTGCCAACTTGATCTATTTATCTTGCAATGGGAAGAGGTGCCCGGTAGTGGGTTCGAGCTCAGGGTGCTTGATCCCAGTGACAGTAGGGGAACCGACACGTATGTATCGTTGCCACTAAGGATAAAATGATGAGATCCATATCTAACGCCATATATGAACGGATCTTGTCTACATCATGTCATCGTTCTTAATGCATTATTCCCGTTTTCCATGAACTCAATACACTAGATGCATGCTGGATAGTGGTCGATGTGTGGAGTAATAGTAGTAGATGCAGGCAGGAGTCGGTCTACTAATCTTGGACGTGCCTATGTAATGATCATTGCCTGGATATCGTCATGATTATTTGTTGATTATTTGTAGCTCTACCAATCGCCCAATAGTAATTGGTCTACCCACCGTTTGCTATTTTTATCGAGAGAAGCCACTAGTGAAACCTACGGCCCCCGGGTCTTCTTTCTCATATATTTGCCTTTACGATCTATTTGCCTTTGCTTTTTTTTCAGATCTACTAAACCAAAAACCCAAAAATACCATGCTGCAATTTATCTTATTTATCAACCAATCTACCATTATTTATATCTCTCTCACTTTCGTTCCCCGAAAGGGATTGACAACCCCTTTAACACATCGGGTTGTGAGGTGCTGTTATTTGTGTGCAGGTGATGTTAACATTGTGTTGCTTGGTTCTCCTACTGGTTCGATAACCTTGGTTTCACATATGAGGGAAATACTACCGCCACTGTGCTGCATCATCCCTTCCTCTTTGGGGAAAAACTAACGTAGCTTTAAGCGACATCAAGCGTCGCCCCGCATCACCCGGTGCAGCTGTCGCCCCTTCTCAAGAGCTCTTCTAGCCGTCCCGCATCGGCTGATGCGGAGGCCCCCCTCATAGCTATGTTCGCATGCCCTTCATCCTGCCAAACGCAGATTTCACACCCCAGCGCCACATGCGGGGCATCCTGGAGGATCACAAGGACAGGCACCAAGTGACCCTAATAGCGAACGTGAGGACCCCTGGCTAGCCTCCTGGACCTTCGGAGCCTCACGAGACCCAGGAGTTAGACGACTCGTGAGGAGCGACATCTGCAGCGCACATCTGCAGCACACATCTTCAGCTTTCCCAACACTTCTCCAACAATGGTGCCAGGTGAGTTTTTGGTTTGTTCAATTGAGGGTGCCCCTCAGGTTGCATTACCGTCAAGCTGTACGAGTCCGTCTCCGCAACATGTATCGTCTTGCGCATATATCAGAATTGTCCTTACCCTTTCATGAATTGCTTCATGTTACCACCTACATGACCTGTGCTTCGCCACCATGAATATCGCCCACCCTCACAAACCCACCCGCGACCGCCTCATGATTAGGGACTGGCACAACGACTGTGTTCGGGTTCGTCCCTTTAGTGTTGCTAAACCCAAGTAGCTGAGCTCTTTCTCGCGGCCCAGCCCCCGTGTACGTCACCTCCCATGGCGCTTAGTGCCTTGTTCTCGCATGAGCTGATCATGAGTGGATGAGTTAGGGAGCGCGACCCGAGGCCTCGCCGCCGCGGGAGCCATGCGCTAGCTGTCTTTCTTTAGGATCATTGCATGAGAAGACTGGGCATGACGTTTGTGCTCGGGCCCGTCCCTGCAGTGTTGATAAACCCGATGGCTGAGCTTTGTCTACCGGGCCGGCCCCGTTCACATCACCTCCTGGGGTCGTTGGTGTTTGGCCTTCCAATGCAATATCCTTTGAAGATTCACTCGGCGCAGGTCCCCTGACCATCTCGCAGGACCCTTACAAATGTTCCGAACCTAAAGTCCAGGCGCAACCCACCTTGAGGTAGGGCCCCGTGAGTCCGGCGCTGGCTCACTGGTGCCCGTATACACCTCCACTAGTCCTTCCGTGCAAGCCATGTGTCAGGACGGGGTTTTACACTCCCTGTAGTATCCCCTCAGAGGTAGCTCCCACCCACGCACCAGTGGAAGCCCCATGCTCTGCGCTGGCGGACGACACGGTCGAGGAGCGGCTATGCCCATGCAAGATTGGAAGCACCATGCTCCACGCTGGTGTATAAACAATTGAGGGCACCCTAGTGGCTGCAGTAACATCAGGAGGGCTCATGAGCCCGCTGTTCGGCCTCACCGTGCCGCTTTCCCCATGGGAGAGTCGTGTGAGGGGGCTAGGCATGGGGGCTGCGCCCAGGTCACGCATGGCGGATGCCACCTCACCAGGTCTCTCACGCTTGGTCTTCACGCGAGCCTCCCAGGCAAAAGCTGGGAAGGAGAGGTATGGGGGATTCGGATTAACCCAGATGGTGCTCGAGTTTTCCGTCATGAGCGTTGTTGTACGTCAAGGGGGACCCTTGAGCATCGCGACTCAGGGGCCTCACTAGCCACATAGCCCCTCACCCCTTGGTCTTGTCCTGGCGTTCCAGACACCCCAATGGTGGCTGAGGTATGCGCAGTGCCGGGCCCTGCCGACGAAGAACGCTAAAGCAAATGAAAGGAAATCATGGAGTCCTAACAATTATTACAAAACATAATGTCTCATAAGTTCAAAGCAGAAGTTCTCACGCCTCAACGAGGCACGACAAATGTCGCAGGAGTCAACTGGAGGGAAACACCACCTTCAACCTTGGTTACCACTGCCGCCCGCCTTTGGGAGCCCGTCATCAATAACGGCGCTGTCATCTTCGCCACCAGCCCTGGTCACTGCAGCCTTAGGGTTGACACAACAGAACCTCTCCAGCAGGATTTTCACCTACCCCATCACAGCCTTAGCAGCGGCGTCGCGGGCCTCAGGAGCCACCGACTCAATCAGCGCACCAAGGATAAATGATGTAGGGTGGAGACCCTAAGGCTGATCTTTCATGAAATGGAGGGGATTCCACGAAGAACGTGAAGAACACGAGGGGAAAACGCGACGGAAATGAGAGGAAAACACTCAAATCAAGAAATGGTCACACATGTGCTAGATCCTCAACACAAGGAGATACACGGTCCAAATTCAACAAAGGAAAGATACAAGGTAACTAGTTCATCTCCGTGAGGAATGTCTTGAATCAATGGAGGGATCTTCTCCTTGAGGAGCTCTTGAATCCGGTGTGTATCTTCTCCGTAGAGGTTGTGGTCTCTTGGTGGAGTAGAACCACAATGGATGAGCAATGCTCTAGTCTAAAATGAGCTAACACAATGCTAACCCTAATTCGGAGCTAGGGGATGAGTACTTATAGTCCATGGGGTAAGTTGGGGGTTACACGGGTTGTAGCCCTGTTACTGTGCGCAGGCATACCAGTTGTACCTGATATGTGAGTGGTTGTACTACTAGGAGCTTAGGTACAGGTTTATGGGAGTGTTCGGGGAAGAAGGGACCAGTTGTACCGGTGAGAGGACCGGTTTTACCGGTCATGCTGATGCTGGGGGAACAACTGGGGCTGTACCGGTCTTGCACCGCTCGTTTACAGAATGCGGGCCGGTAGTTGGGCGGTACATGGGCGGTTGTGACTCTATCTATGCGCTTGGAAAATCCCTTTCCATGCTCTTGGTGTCCATCGTGCACCATCCCTTATCCTTGTTGGTTCCCTAGTACCTAAGCACACAAAGTGTCTTTATTTGAGGTAGTAGCAATGTCTCATGTGGGTCCAAGGGAAGTTTAACAAGGAGAGAGTTCACCTTATGTCCAATGGCACATGCTCGAGCTCTCATCGTAGGTGCACTTGGGGCATGGGGAGTAGTTGGAATGTACATGGGGATGACCGTAGGATGATCCACATCATCTCCCCCCCCTTGGGAAAGATCCGACATCAGATCGAAAACCTCATCACCATGGAAACGGTTGTCGTGGACGGACTTGTAGTTGGACGGAGTCGAAGACAAGGTGCAATCCAAGGGCTCCAAGGTGTCGCCGGAGTGGTATACATGCAATAAGAGCAAACACAAACGACACTCGGAAATACAAAGGTTAGCGCATACAAATTGTCCTTCATGTAAGAATGAGTCCGTGTGATAAGGCACATGATGCTTATCAAAAAGATGTAGAATGGTACGGAAAGCATTCATGGGTAATTGGCATGGTGCACAAAGCTACAAATTCTACCATTGTGCAAAATGATGTCATAGTGTGATGGTTTATCAAGAGCATGCACATGGCAATGCATGCGCAATATATGTATGTTATCATGCAATTGATGGTGGACAACATGATCATGATGTATGAATAAGCCATCAAGAAAGATCACAACAAATTTGCTAATAAAGTGCACAAGCTCATTTATCATGGATGACATGGGAATACAAGATGCAACAAGGCAATCATAATGCAAGTCAATCCATGTGTAAGGTGCAAACTTGCGGTGAGTATGATATGTCCATCACGCATGGCATGTGGGCACACAATCAACAAATATGGAGGTTTTGGTGTAATGTGTCAAAGGGGTGTCGATGTACCAATGCTCAATGTCATGGCATGAGTGGAGTTTCGGAGGTGCATCCAATAAGTCCGAGCACTCCTCATCTTGAAGGTCCATAGGGCCCATCTTCAATGCCGGTCCTACATCCAATAGATATATCATGTACACAAGAAGAAGGAGACAACAATGAAAGAATGACCCATCCAATATGTGTAATTGTGGATGGCTCAAAAGGAAGGAGTTTACCTTTAGGAGATTCTTGCAAATGTTGGTGTTGCACAACATGTATGGCTTCGCATGACCAAGTTGTCGCATGACGGCACCGCCTTGTGAATGTTTCAAATGAAAGAACATGACATACACTTGGAAAAACAAATTAGGTTAGCATGAATGCAAAACCTATCATTCTGTAGCGACCAGACCACAAACAGTCTGATCTTTGTGCATCAGTGTCATCCCTGGATCAGTAATGCTGACACGCACAGTACTTGAAGGATTTATAACAGAGTAGCAATCACACACTTATTACATCGATAGTCCAACGACGAATTTATTACAAATAATATGGCTGAAGGCCATCTAACACGATAACAGCGGAAGGCTTGGAAGATAAGTGAGTCCATCAACTCCAGCGGCATCACTGAGTATAGAACCACGACCTAAAAAGGCATCTTACTCGTCGTCTGAAAAGTTTGCAACATGAAACGTTGCAGCCCGAAAAACGGGTCAGCACATGGAATAAGCTGGCAAGGTAACACAAGAGAATGCAATGAAAGTAAAGCTATACTATATGCAATATTTGGCTGGTGGAAAGCTCTATGGTTAAGTTTTTGCGTAAAGCCAATTTTTCCCTACTTCAAAGGAAATATATTTTAATTAACTATTATGGTAGTTGAAACATCGTTGAGAAGATATACATCCTCTCAACCCCAATTAAAAATAATCATTAACCTAACAAAATTAATTAAAGTAACATGATGAGATTCACATGATAATCCAAGTACTAGATACTCAAGACGTCCATAACCGGGGACACGGCTAATCATGATTAGTTTGTACACTCTGTAGAGGTTTGTGCACTTTTCCCCACAAGACTCGATCGCCTCCGTTTGGTTTCTCGCACCGCATGGTGTTTGAGAAACGGATGACCGAGACACAGTCTTTCCGAAGAGGTCTCCTTAACCAGATAGATAGGCCGGTACACCTACAAAACCCACTACATCTGCTAGCCCATCATGGAAAGGTTTCCCACAACTTACTCAACTATGCCAGAGCCCATATTGGCATGTGGCTGCACACGGAAGTTTCTAGTATGAAAAATCTCATGATCCCTTTGAGCCTGGGTGGCGGTCCAAAAGAAAAACAGGCAATCACTGGAATAACCAGATGCCTGAATCCACCCAGATGTGTATTAATGTTGCCACCTTAAGTTGAACCATTAATTAGCAAACTCACATCTGTCATGGATTTCACTCATACCCTAACCACGTCTACGAGCATAGCATGTCCTAACAGCAAACGTAGAAGTAACTCCCAAAGGTTTGAATGTAATGCAGGTAATAGGTACTACCTCAATCTACTTCCCAATCCCACAAATTAATTAATCCTACTCATGCAAGGTGTGAGGGTTGGACTAATGCAATGAAAACTGGGTAATTGGAAAGTATGATCAAAGTGTTACTTGCCTTGCTGATGATCCGCAAAACCTAGAGACTCAAAGTAGCAAGCGGCGCACTCCGGGTACTCTATCGCAATCAAACAAGCACACAATAAGTACTTAACTAATGCACGGGTAAAACTCAAATTAGAGATCTGACCAGAAAGTTCAACTTAAGAACTCCGGTTTGCAAAAAGAATCAACTCGAAAGAAGCAACGAAACTCAAACTGCAAAAGAAACGAGCTCCGGTGTACTAGTTGGCCTAAAGTCAAATTTTACAGTAGCCAAAGCTTTGTTCAAGTTGATTAAACGTAAAGAGGACATCGAGACGAAGATATGGGATTTTGAATCACCTGATTCCGACTCTCGAGCGAAAAGAAAAACGAAAAACGAGATCAGGGCAGAAATCACGATCGGAATAACCGCGGATAAATACCCCGAAAAAGAAAACGGACGAACAGGCTAACGAACGAACGTTCGCTGTCTGCGGCTAACTAACAAAAACCGTTCGTTAAAACGAACGTACGGACGAATGTCCGCTAAATAACTAAACCGACGAAAAACCGAACCGATAAAAAAACAGATCTACGGTTTTACGAAAAACCGATCAGTTTTTACTGAAAAAACGTAACTACCTCGGGCACAAACTCCGGCGGGATTCCGGCGGCGGCGGCGGTCCGGCGGGCTGGCGGGGCGGCGAGGCGGGGTGCGGCGGCGGCGAGATGCGGTGGCGGCGGCACGCGGCGGCGGGGCGGCGGCGGCAGCGGCGCGAGGTGGCGGCGGGGCGACGCTAGGGTTGCGGGTGGCTGGGGCGAGGCGGGCTGGCGACTTGGGGCGAAACGGGCCGGGGTGGCGGCTTATAAAGCCCAGAGTCCCTTTCCTATACGAGTCTAAATCGGTTCACTCTTTTTTCCTCTTTTTTTAAATAGAGTCCTGGCGCAGAAAAACTAACGAAAGAAATACTAAACCGACTCCAAAATTCCCGAAATAAATTTTCACCGTCCTCTAATAATATTTAGGACAAAATGAACATTTTTCCCGGACCTAAATGCAATTTTGAAAAACGCGCATTTTTCCTATGCAAATAAATTCGCAAATAAATCCAGAAAAATACCAAAAGTGATTTTAACATTTTTTCCTCCAATATTTCTGTTATTTTGGAGAAGTCATATTATCTCCGCTCATATTTTGTATTTAAAAATATTTTTAGGAGAGAAAAATAATTAGATTTACACTGTCCTCGTACCGGTATTCGAGCGAACTGAAATACGTAAACGGTAAAATTCCCAACTCTCTCCGTAGGTCCTTGAGTTGCTTAGAATTTCGAGGAACGTCACAACAAAAATGCAAAAGAACATGCAATGCAATATGATCTATGTATAATATTCCAAATTGAAAATTTGGGATGTTACAAACCTACCCCCCTTAGAATGGATCTCGCCCTCAAGATTCGACTTGGCTAGAGAACAGGTGTGGGTGGTCCTTGCGTAGATCATCTTCTCGTTCCCAGGTGGCTTCTTCCTCGGTGTGGTGACTCCACTGAACTTTGCAAAACTTGATAACCTTACTGCGAGTAACTCTGCTCGAAAATTCGAGAATCTTAACAAGCTTCTCCTCGTAGGTCAGATCATTGTCCAACTGAATTGCTTCCACGGGTACTGTGTCTCTAAGAGGTATATCGGCCATCTCCGCATGGCACTTCTTAAGCTGCGAAACGTGAAACACATCTTGCACTCCTGACAATCCTTCGGGCAATTCCAACTTGTAGGCAACCTCTCCCATGCGTTCCAAAACACGGTAAGGTCCCACAAATCTCGGGGCTAACTTCCCTTTAACTCTGAAATGTTTAACTCCTCGCAGAGGCGATACTCTCAGGTACGCTCTATCGCCGATCTCATAGGCTATATCCTTGCGCTTTGAGTCTGCATAACTCTTCTGCCTGGACTGAGCTACCTTCAGTCTATCTCGAATCAATTTCACCTTCTCATCAGACTCTTTGATTAAGTCTGGTCGAAACAACTGTCGGTCTCCAACTTCATCCCACATCAACGGTGTTCGGCATCTCCTTCCATACAATGCCTCGAACGGTGCCATCTTCAAACTGGCTTGGTAACTGTTGTTGTATGAAAACTCCGCGTAGGGCAAGTTGTCATCCCAACTAGATCCGTAATCTAATGCATAGGCTCTCAGCATATCCTCCAAAATCTGATTGACTCTTTCAGTCTGTCCATCTGTCTGCGGGTGAAATGCTGTGCTAAACTCTAGCCTGGTACCCAAAGTTTCATGTAACTGATTCCAGAACTTTGAGGTAAACTGGGTTCCTCTATCTGATACGATGCTCCTCGGAACTCCATGCAGACACACAATTCTGGTCATGTATATCTTTGCCAACTTTGCACTGGTATATGTGGTTTTCACAGGGGTAAAGTGGGCTACCTTCGTCAATCGGTCTACTACAACCCAGATTGAATCATATCCTGCTTTGGTCCTGGGCAATCCGGTGATAAAATCCATGCCAAGATTCTCCCACTTCCATTCGGGTATTGGCATAGGTTGTAACAATCCGGCTGGCTTCTGATGTTCTGCCTTTACTCCCTGACATACATCACAAACTGCTACATACTCCGCAATATCCTTCTTCATACCGGTCCACCGGAAAATGTCCTTCAAATCCAAATACATCTTAGTATTTCCTGGGTGAATCGAGTATGGTGAATCATGGGCCTCCTGTAAAATCAACTTCCTGATCTCCGGGTCATTGGGCACATAGATTCGATCCTCAAACCATAGGGTGTCGTGTTCATCCTCACGAAAACCTTTAGCTTTTCCTTCGCTCATCCTCTCCTTTATAGCGACAACCTCCTTGTCAGCTTTCTGAGCTTCTCTGATTTTATCCATCAGGGTAGACTGGATTTCTAATGTTGCTACATAGCCTCTCGGAACTATCTCCATACGTAGTTCTCGTAGGTCCTCGGCTAACTCCTTTGGAAATCCTTCCATCATTAGGGTATTGACATGGCTCTTACGGCTTAGCGCATCGGCTACTATGTTAGCCTTCCCGGGATGATAATGCAATCTCATGTCATAATCCTTAATGAGTTCCAGCCATCTCCTTTGCCTAAGATTCAGCTCCTTCTGAGTGAATATATACTTCAAACTCTTGTGATCCGTATATACTTCACAATGGTTTCCAATAAGAAAATTTCTCCACATCTTCAATGCATGCACTACGGCTGCTAACTCCAAATCGTGGGTGGCATAGTTCAGCTCATGAGGTTTTAGTTGTCGTGAAGCATACGAAACAACTCTTCCTTCCTGCATAAGAACTGCTCCAAGTCCTCGACGTGAAGCGTCGCAGTACACCTCATAATCCTTATGTTGATCTGGCAGAATCAACACAGGGGATGAGACCAAACATTTCTTTAATTCCTGAAAACTGGCCTCACATTCTTCTGTCCAGCTGAACTTGGTGTCCTTCTTTAACAACTCCGTCATTGGCTTTGCAATCCTCGAGAAATTCTCGATAAATCTCCGATAGTATCCTGCAAGTCCAAGAAAACTCTGGATCTCTCGAACTGTTGTTGGTGCTTCCCAATGGGTCACAGTGTCCACCTTGGCGGGATCTACTGCTATTCCTTCTCCAGATATAACGTGTCCGAGAAATCCGACTTCCTTCAACCAAAACTCGCATTTGCTAAACTTGGAATATAACTGATGTTCTCTGAGCTTCTCCAACACCAAACGCAAATGCTCTGCATGCTCCTCTTCATCCTTCGAGAAAATCAATATATCATCTGTGAACACTACGATGAACTTATCCAAATACTCCATAAACACTTTGTTCATCAGGTTCATAAAGTATGCCGGTGCGTTCGTCAGACCAAACGACATAACGGTATACTCGTACAACCCATACCTAGTGGTAAAGGCCGTCTTAGGTATATCCTGCTCTCGGATCTTCAATTGATGGTACCCTGATCGCAGATCGATCTTGGAAAATACCTTAGCTCCTTGCAATCTATCGAACTGATCATTGATCATCGGCAATGGGTCCCTATTCTTGATCGTTACTTCATTCAATCCACGGTAATCAACAACCATTCTTAACGATCCATCCTTCTTCTCCACTAAAAGTACTAGCGAACCCCAAGGCGAAGAACTTGGGCGTATGAATCCTTTATCCAGTAACTCCTTAATCTGTTTCTTTATCTCCTCCAAATCCTTTGCGTGCATCCTATATGGTCTCTTAGAAATTGGCCCGGTGCCTGGCAAAAGTTCAATCAAAAACTCTATATCTCTATCCGGTGGCATGCCAGGTAACTCCTCTGGAAACACATCCGAATAATCCTTCACTACTGGCACTTCCTCCTTAACAACCCCCATGAGAGAATGTACTTGAATCCTTATAGGCTAATGCCTAGATACATACTTAATCCTTTTTCCCTCCGGGGTGGTGAGCAAAATTGACTTACTAGCACAGTCAATATTACCTCCATACTTCGATAGCCAATCCATACCTAATATCACATCCAATCCTTGTGACTCCAGGACTATTAGGTTAGAGGGGAAAGTATGGCGTCCTATGATCAATGGCGTCTGAAAACATCCTTGGTGTGCCATATAATCTGCTCCAGGTGAACTTACTAACATGGGGGTCTTAAGAACTCGGGTGGACATCCTATGTCTATTTACGAATCCCCTTGAAATATATGAATGCGATGCACCAGTATCGAAAAGAACTATTGTGGTAAATGTCTTAACCAAAAACTTACCGACAACAGCATCTGGTTGCTCTTCTACCTCCTCCAAGGTCACGTGGTTCACTTGTCCTTTATTGAACGGGTTAGGCTTCTTCGCGGCGCTTCCATTGCCGTTCCCATTCTTAACTTCTGGGCATTCATTGGCATAATGTCCATTCTTCCCGCACTTGTAACAAGTGACATGTGAAATCCCTCTTGGTGGGTGTGGACGGTGTAGGGCGGCTCTGGTTTCCATTGGCTCCATTCCCATTTCCATTTCCATTCTTGGTGCCATTGTGATTGTGCGAGCTACCTCGTCCATGGGTATGCTGAAACTGTCCTACCATTTTAGGGGTAAAACGGGGCTTCTGCTGAGCTCTAGAATTATACTTTCCTTGCCCATACTTCCTCTTGCGACTCTCAATCTGTTGATGCTTCCTTTCAATCATTAGGGCGCGGTCAACCAACTCCTGGTAGTTATTGAAAGTTGCCACCATCAACTGTACACTCATCTCATCATTCAGCCCTTCCATGAATCTCTCCTACTTAGCGGCATCTGTGGCCACATCACCTGGGGCATAACGAGATAGGGTACTAAACTCATCCACGTACTGGGCCACAGTACGATTCCCTTGGCACAAATTGCGAAACTCCTGCTTCTTCATACTCATGGCTCCAGTTGAGACATGGGCGGTACGAAAGGCTTGCTGAAACTGATCCCAAGTCACATTGGCTACACGATAAGTGGCTGTGTAATTCTCCCACCATGCTGCGGCTGGTCCAGACAACTCGTGTGCGGCAAATCGCACCTTCTCAGCATCCGAGCAATTGGCGGTGGTCAAATCCCTTCCAATCTTGCGTAGCCAGTCGTCAGCCACTATTGGTTCGATGCTGCTAGCAAACACGGGTGGTTGCAACCTTAAGAAACGTATTAGGTTGTCCACGGGTGGTGGTGGTGGAGGGTTGTTGTTGTTGTTGTTCTGGTTGCTCTGAGTGTTCTGGACAAGAAGTTGCATCAAGGTGTTCTGCTGCTGGATCAGCTGGGTGAGCTCAGGGGGAAACTCGAATTCACGTCTTGGAGGCATCTGATGGGTGTAGAGGGAAGATATTAGAATAGAAAAGAGGTCTAAGGGAAAATCACTACTCATATTCACATGAGACAAACACACAATCATATCACACCAATCAATTTCAAGCAAGATCTTACAAATCTAACGATCGTTACAAAAGTGCTCTAAAACTAATATATGGTAGTAAACTACTAGTCACAGGGTGGTCATCTAAAAATATTGATCGGCAGAGGATTCCATAATATCTGCTCCAGCTTCATCTTCATAGTCTTTGTCCTTGCTATCCTCAGCTTCCGAATCTGTGTCATCTATAATGATGTAGTCTTCCCGTGGAATCTCCTTGGGTTCTTCTTCCTCGTCTTCTTCTCCCATGAGTATGCCTAACTTCCGTGTCAAATCATCATTCTTCTCCACAAGTATTTTCATCTCCTCCTCGTATCCGTCGCGTGTAGACTTGAGTTCTTCTTCTAACTCCAAATTCCTATTTAGGGCTTTCTTCAAAATCTATCATCCCTGCACACATCTAGTGCTCCTGGCGACGAATGTGGTGGTTCAACTCCTGGATGAATGCTGCAATGGACCTATCCTTCCGGGTGCTAATCATATCCAATTCTCATCTCGGCGTCCACAGATCTGGTAAATGGTGTCCTTTAGCTCCTGCTTGTAGACTTCTTCGATCCTTCCCATGGCAATGTGGGCTGCCATGCTCCTACCTAGTCTCCATGTAGGCGCATTAAAGGAAAATGCTATGAGTGAGGTGACAGGTGCGAACCTCCTTCCTGGAACTTGGGCTTGAATCAACCAACGCTCCTCCTCAGGTAGAGTGGCATTGTAGGTTCCGGTGAAACTTGGTAGTCCAATGTTTAGATATCTGGTGACTTCCTTCAGGTGTCTTCCAAATGGCGTATCATCATCCGTTTGCATGAACTTGTGCTTTGCTTCCACCATCCTATAGAGTAGAAAAGATGAGGAGTCATAAAAGAGAAGAGTGAATGGTGTCTAGGGTTTTAGCTTAGTGGTCGTGTCCTACAGTCAGCGTGTGCTCTGATACCATCTTGTAGCGACCAGACCTCAAACAGTCCGATCTTTGTGCATCAATGTCATCCCTGGATCAGTAATGCTGACACGCATAGTACTTGAAGGATTTATAACAGAGTAGCAATCACACACTTATTACATCGATAGTCCCACGATGAATTTATTACAAATAATATGGCTGAAGGCCATCTAACACGATAACAGCGGAAGGCTTGGAAGATAAGTGAGTCCATCAACTCCAGCGGCATCACTGAGTATAGAACCACGACCTAAAAAGGCATCTTACTCGTCGTCTGAAAAGTCTGCAACATGAAACATTACAGCCCGAAAAACGGGTCAGCACATGGAATATGCTGGCAAGGTAACACAAGAGAATGCAATCAAAGTAAAGCTATACTATATGCAATATTTGGCTGGTGAAAAGCTCTATGGTTAAGTTTTTGCGTAAAGCCAATTTTTCCCTACTTCAAAGGAAATAGATTTTAATTAACTATCATGGTAGTTGAAACATCGTTGAGAAGATAGACATCCTCTCAACCCCAATTAAATATAATCATTAACCCAACAAAATTAATTAAAGTAACATGATGAGATTCACATGATAATCCAAGTACTAGATACTCAAGACGTCCATAACCGGGGACATGGCTAATCATGATCAATTTGTACACTCTGCAGAGGTTTGTGCACTTTTCCCCACAAGACTCGATCGCCTCCGTTAGGTTTCTCGCACTGCATGGTGTTTGAGAAACGGATGACCGAGACACAGTCTTTCCGAAGATGTCCCCTTAACAAGATAGATAGGCCGGTAGACGTACAAAACCCACTACATCTGCTAGCCCATCATGGAAAGGTTTCCCACAACTTACTCAACAATGCCAGAGCCCATATTGGCATGTGGCTGCACACGGAAGTTTCTAGTATGAAAAATCTCATGATCCCTTTGAGCCTGGGTGGCGGTCCAAAAGAAAAACAGGCAATCACTGGAATAACCAGATGCCTCAATCCACCCAGATGTGTATTAATGTTGCCACCTTAAGTTAAACCATTAATTAGCAAACTCACATCTGTCATGGATTTCACTCAAACCCTAACCACGTCTACGAGCATAGCATGTCCTAACAGCAAACGTAGAAGTAACTCCCAAAGGTTTGAATGTAATGCAGGTAATAGGTACTACCTCAATCTACTTCCCAATCCCACAAATTAATTAATCCTACTCATGCAAGGTGTGAGGGTTGGACTAATGCAATGAAAACTGGGTAATTGGAAAGTATGATCAAAGTGTTACTTGCCTTGCTAATGATCCGCAAAACCTATAGACTCAAAGTAGCAAGCGGCGCACTCCGGGTACTCTATCACAATCAAACAAGCACACAATAAGTACTTAACTAATGCACGGGTAAAACTCAAATAAGAGATCTGACCAGAAATTTCAACTTAAGAACTCCGGTTTGCAAAAAGAATCAACTCGAAAGAAGCAACGAAACTCAAACTGCAAAAGAAACGAGCTCCGGTGTACTAGTTGGCCTAAAGTCAAATTTTACAGTAACAAAAGCTTTGTTCAAGTTGATTAAACGTAAAGAGGGCATCGAGACGAAGATCTGGGATTTTGAATCACCTGATTACGACTCTCGAGCGAAAAGAAAAACGAAAAACAAGATCAGGGCAGAAATCACGATCGGAATAACCATGGATAAATACCCCGAAAAAGAAAACGGACGAGCAGGCTAACGAACGAACGTTCGCTGTCTGCGGCTAACTAACGAAAACCGTTCGTTAAAACGAACGTACGGACGAACGTCCGCTAAATAACTAAACCGACGGAAAAACCGAACCGATAAAAAAAAAACAGATCTACGGTTTTACGAAATACCGATCGGTTTTTACTAAAAAAATGTAACTACCTCGAGAACGAACTCCGGCGGGATTCCGGTGGCGGCGGCGGTCCGGCAGGCTGGCGGGGCAGCGAGGCGGGGTGCGGCGGGATGCGGCGGCGGCGGCGGCGCGAGGTGGCGGCGGGGCGACGCTAGGGTTGCGGGCGGCTAGGGCGAGGCGGGCTGGCGACTTGGGGGGAAACGGGCCGGGGTGGCGGCTTATAAAGCCCAGAGTCCCTTTCCTATACGAGTCTAAGTCGGTTCACTTTTTTTTCCTTTTTTTTTAAATAGAGTCCTGGCGCATAAAAACTAACGAAAGAAATACTAAACGGACTCCAAAATTCCCGAAATAAATTTTCACCGTCCTCTAATAATATTTAGGAAAAAGTGAACATTTTTCGCGGACCTAAATGCAATTTTGAAAAACGCGCATTTTTCCTATGCAAATAAATTCAGAAAAATACCAAAAGTGATTTTAACATTTTTCCTCCAATATTTCTGTTATTTTGGAGAAGTCATATTATCTCCGCTCATATTTTGTATTTAGAAATATTTTTAGGAGAGAAAAATAATTAGAATCACACTGTCGTCGTACCACTATTCGAGCGAAGTCAAATACGTAAACGGTAAAATTCCCAACTCTCTCCGTAGGTCCTTGAGTTGCTTAGAATTTCGAGGAACGCCACAAAAAAATGCAAAAGAACATGCAATGCAATATGATCTATGTATAACATTCCAAATTGAAAATTTGGGATGTTACACATTCGAGTGGTGAAATACCGAACAAGTGTAGTCATCATGCTTATCATATGAAGGTACAAGGGAATATGGCATGGTATGTAAGCAGATGATGCGAAAACAACCAAATACAATAGGCTCAATCAAACAAGCATGCCTTACAAGTATGGTGTCCAAGTCTCCGATATCAACAAGCATAACACAGTTGCACTCACTATAAGTGAATATGAGAGATGCAACTAACGGAGACAAGTGACAATGATCAATGTAAATCATGTGAATGGCGTGAACATATTTGTCATCAACCCAAGAAAGAAAGTAACAGTGGAACATGCATGATGCAACATAGCAAGCAATCATAGTGATCAAGTCAAGCAAGCTAGTAGTGCGAAGATGCAATGTACTAAAGGTAATCATGGCAAGCATGTCATGTGTGCAAATAGTGGACATGTATAATGCACATGACATATCACAAGCATGAAAGCAAGATATGAGCAAAGTCACATCATTGTGGTGTCAAGAAGTCCTATGTAAATAGCTACAAGTATCTCCACCAAGCAGGCAAATACACATAGTAGTAGTAGAATGGTGCATCATGTGCAAATGCAAGCAAGGGTCACAACTGCATGGCAAAGTCCTAGCAAGAGGCATAACATGCAAAGTGAACACGATAGAATGGGCATAAGGGGGCAAGTGGTAAATAGCACATAGTCATGTGAGAGCCAAGTAAAAGAGATGCGCGTAGTCATTGCGCGAAGAGAACGGTGGTAAGGACAATCCACGGGGTCCCAAATCGTCGTTGCTCTCAAGAGCTCGTTTTGTCAACTCATGGGATTGTCAGGTTGACAAGTATTGGTGAGTACCTACACAAATCAAAGACAAAGGAAATTTTTTGTGTGCGTGGTATATGTACACATCATCCATCATGATGCGCACGGCCATGTGTTGGTTAGCACAAAATAGCCAATGCTCAAATAAATGAGATGCGTGATATAGAAACATGTCATCCATCATGAGAGGTTTGTTGTTATGTATGGCATAATGAAGACTCAAATTGTGTAATGCGTCATGAGAAGTATGTAGAGCATTGTTATTCGAGGAATGCATATGGTGCCCACAATCAGGGTAATCATTCAAGGTATGGCATGCATCAAGATCTCCTAGTAAGTATGAGGAAACTATGGGGGTCCCCTCATGAGCATTAGTGGGAATATCACATGGAGAATATTGATAACATCCAAAACAATGCATATCCAGAATAATGTGTTCATGGCAGGGCATAGTAGATGAATTGCGCAAATCATGTAAAGGAAGCATGGCAATATCATCGCAAGAGAAACACATTCCAATGACCATGACCTTGCCATCTATGCCATAAGTGCAAATAGGATTTACTTTAAATGGGGCATGCATAGTTATTATGTTGAGATTGAAATGATGCAATATGGGCGATCTCACTCATAGCATATGACAAGTTTAGAGGGTTTTCGGACATGATGTGACCAAAAGAATTTTCACATGATATCCTATGGAGCACAACATCACAACTAGGCAACTCAACATGCTCATCATCATATTCATCATAAATTGGTAAGTCATGACATGAAGAAGTCGCACTAGCATGAAGCATGGTGATAGGTGTGTCAACATGATGCAAGCAATCATTGGTGAGATAGACCGCTAGTGGGACAAGATAAGCACCATCACCTATGTTACTTTTGGAGCGTCACTCATGTATTGTAGGTGAGGTGTTGAAGATCCAATCGTTCTCATCTTGATCTTGAGGGAACCATGTGGGTGGTCCATCTTCTTCCACCATGGCCATTGGTTTTCCCATTGAAGGGATGGACTCGTCGAGGATTGGCGCTTCGTCTTGTTGGATATCTAACACGAAAGACGAAAACACACTCGGAGTAGAGGTTAAGTCGTTAGAAATCATAGTGGCCTCACATGCCCTATCAACTACCTCACTCACTAAGTATTGTGGCTCACTCACTCCCTCTTGAATTATTTCTCTCGTATGGTTTGTGGAGTCAATCAAATGGCTCGCAACCTCACATAGGAGATGTGGCATGCTCTCATGTGTGGGGCTAGTGGTGGTGACTCTCATCCTCTCAAAGAAAATGCTCTGTAACATCACAAATTTTCAATTTGGAATGTTATACATAGATCATATTGCATTTCATGCTTTTTGCATTTTTGGTTGTGGCGTTCCTCAAAATTCTAAGCAACTCAAGGACCTACGGAGAGAGTTGGGAATTTTACCGTTTTCGTATTTGAGTTCGCCCGAATACCGGTACGAGGACAGTGTGATTCTAATTTTTTTTCTCTCCTAAAAATATTTCTAAATACAAAATATGAGTGGAGATAATATGACTTCTCCAAAATAACAGAAATATTGGAGGAAAAATGTTAAAATCACTTTTGGTATTTTTCTAGATTTATTTGCGGATTTATTTGCATAGGAAAAATGCGCGTATTTCAAAATTGCATTTAGGTCCGGGAAAAATGTTCACTTTGTCCTAAATATTATTAGAGGACGGTGAAAATTTATTTCGGGAATTTTGGAGTTCGTTTAGTATTTCTTTTGTTAGTTTTTTGCGCCAGGACTCTATTTAGAAAAAAAAACACGTAACTGACTTGGAGTCGTAAAGGCCCAGGACTTTGGGCTTTATAAACCAGCGCCCCGGCCCGACCGCCCCCAGCCCAGCGCCCCGCCCCCTGCCCTAGCTAGCGCCGCCGCCAGCGCCGCCGCCGCCCGCGCCACACCCCGCCGCCCCGTAACCGCCGCCGCGCCGCCACCTCGCCCCGCCGGACCACCCCGCCGCTGGACCGCCGTCGCCGGAGTTCGTCGTCGAGGTATATCGTTTTTTTTAGAACCCTCGGTTTTTTTAAACCGTAGATCTGTTTTATTAGATTAGATCGGTTCGGTTTTTCATCGGTTTAGTTATTTAGCGGACGTTCGTCCGTACGTTCGTTTTAACGAACGGTTTTCGTTAGTTTGCCGCAGACAGCGAACGTTCGTTCGTTAGCCTGTTCGTCCATTTTCTTTTTCGGGGTATTTATCCGCGATTTCTGCCCTAATCTTGTTTTTCGTTCTTCTTTTCGCTCGGGAGTCGGAATCAAGTGATTCAAAATCCCAGATCTTCGTCTCGATGCCTTTTTTACGTTTAATCAAGTTGAACAAAGTTTTGGCTACTGTAAAATTTGACTTTAGGCCAATTAGTAACCGGAGCTCGTTTCTTTCGCAGTTTGAGTTTCATTGCTTCTTTCGAGTTGATTCTTTTAGCAAACCGGAGTTCTTAAGTTGAACTTTCTGGTTAGATCTCTTATTCGAGTTTTACCCGTGCATTAGTTAAGTACTTATTGTGTTCTTGTTTGATTGCGATAGAGTACCCGGAGTGCGCCGCTTGCTACTTTGAGTCTCTAGGTTTTGCGGATCATCAGCAAGGCAAGTAACACTTTGATCATACTTTCCAATTACCCAGTTTTCATTGCATTAGTCCAACCCTCACACATTGCATGAGTAGGATCAATTAACTTGTGGGATTGGGAAGTAGATTGAGGTAGTACCTATTACCTGCACTACATTCAAACCTTTGGGAGTTACTTCTACGTTTGCTGATAGGACATGCTATGCTCGTAGACGTGGATTGGGTGAATGAAATCCATGACAGATGTGAGTTTGTTAATTAATTGTTCAACTTAAGATGGCAACATTAATACACATCTGGGTGGATTGAGGCATCTGGGTATTCCAGTGATTGCCTGTTTTTCTTTTGGACCGCCACCCAGGCTCAAAGGGATCATGAGATTTTTCATACTAGAAACTTCCGTGTGCAGCCACATGCCAATATGGGCTCTGGCATAGTTGAGTAATTTTTGGGAAACCTTTCCATGATGGGCTAGCAGATGTAGTGGGTTTTGTAGGTGTACCGGCCTATCTATCTGGTTAAGGGGACCTCTTCGAAAAGACTGTGTCTCGGTCATCCGTTTCTCAAACACCATGCAGTGCGAGAAACCAAACGGAGGCGATCGAGTCTTGTGGGGAAAAGTGCACAAACCTCTATAGAGTGTACAAACTTATCATGATTAGCCATGTCCCCGGTTACGGACGTCTTGAGTATCTAGTACTTGGATTATCCTGTGAATCTCATCATGTTACTTTAATTAATTTTGTTGGGTTTAATGATTACTTTAATTGGGGTTGAGAGGATGTCTATCTTCTCAACGATGTTTCAACTACCATGATAGTTAATTAAAATCTATTCCTTTGAAGTAGGGAAAAATTGGCTTTACGCAAAACTTAACCATAGAGCTTTCCACCAGCCAAATATGCATATAGTATAGCTTTACTTCCATTGCATTCTCTTGTGTTACCTTGCCAGCATATTCCATGTGCTGACCCGTTTTCGGGCTGCAACGTTTCGTGTTGCAGACTTTTCAGACGACGAGTAAGATGCCTTTTAGGTCTTGTTTCTATACTCAATGATGCCGCTGGAGTTGATGGACTCACTTATCTTCCAAGCCTTCCACTGTTATCGTGTTAGATGGCCTTCAGCCATATTATTTGTAATAAATACATCGTTGGACTATCGATGTAATAAGTGTGTGATTGCTACCCTGTTATAAATCCTTCAAGTATTGTGCGTGTTAGCATTACTGATCCAGGGATGACACTGATGCACAGAGATAAGACTGCTTGAGGTCTGGTCGCTACATGCTCTCAATGTCACATATGGTGGAGTCACTCATATCACTCATGTGGTGGTGTTTTTCCTCACATGGAAATTAGGCATCTCGTCATATGTGGATGTCGAAGAGGTGTCGGTGCAATTGTCTCCATGCTCAACTTCCTCATCCATAACGCCTCCAAAGATGAATGCCGTAGGATATGGCAAGACATCAATCTTCTCTGATATCAAAGAGAAGGTCTCATGTTTGCCTGCGTAGCTTGACCCGGAGTAGGAGTCCAATATGGGTGTCGTCTTCATGGTGTTGAAGAGGTTCATGCTCGTCGTCTTGGTCGAAGGGGATGGCCCATGCTCGACCGTCTTGTCACCGCCGTGTTGTGGGTAGCTTCCGAAGATGGAAGTGTTGCCCTCACTTGTTGGTGATCGCCTTGATGTTGAAGATGTCGATGTAGGAGAACTCATGGGAAGTAGGCGAAGATGGCATACGTCCAAAGGCGAAGATGCCTTCATAGCACTTGGCGAAGATGCCGAACTGGTGGTTGTAGCCATAGCCCCGATTTGGGTGTGATTGTCTCACGGTCTTCTTATGTGCTCTTAAAGCTTGGCCTTGGCATGAAGTAGAGCTTGTTCGGACTTATAGGTATGCACATGTCGAGCATCATCATGATGATGGTGTTGTTGTCGTGCTTGAGCTCGTAGAAGATGTTGTTCATCCTCGTCATGCACATGATGCTTGGAGGTGACTTGCCCTTCATGACGATGTTGATGGTCGCCATGGCGGTGTGGACGTGGACGACTTGTGCTTGCATCGTTTTTGCACTCCGAAGACTTGTGACTTGAGCGTCACCGCCGAGAGGATGACGAAGGGGAAGAAGACTTGGAGTTGACCACCATGTGTCGGAGCTCCTCCATGTGTTTGTCGATGGATTCACACACGTCGTCGGCGTAATCCCTTCTCCTTTCCTCAGAGTGTCGTAAGTTGATGGCGATGTTGTTGATGTGTTCTTGCATTGCTCGTTGTAGTACAATGGTTTGCATGTGGATGTATTTGTTCGCGTCGTTGATGTCGAAGACCGGAGATGAAATTATTTGCCTATCCATCACAAGACTCGAGTAGTGGTGAGTCGGAGAAAGAGAAGAACTAGACCAATGCACCTTACCTGATGTTGAGAATGGATCAATGATCACTCAATAATGTGTCAAGGAAATAGCACAATTGGTACCGATTCTCGTCAATTCTCACACCAACACAATAAGGCTTATGGAGTAGCTTGGTGAGGATAGTGGCACAAAAATTAGATGCAAAAAGTTAGCAAGAGTCAATAATGTTGAAAGAGATTCAAAAATTCACAAGTGAAACAAGTAGAACAATAGCAATGTGGGCACACGAAAACACACACACAAATAGATAAATGTGGTTGTGCAACCAAGGATTGAGCGGAAAATGTGGAATCCATGGAAAATGCTCTTGTCGCACAACACTAGAGATACACTAGCCGATTGCTCAATAGGTGGATACGAACTTGTGCACTACCTATATGAGAAAAAATATAGCGACTTCCTATCACAAGTATGCTATGTATGTATGATGTTTCGATGCTTTAGCACAAGATGATCCAAGTTGATCGAGTATGATATGTTATTTTGTAAAGCTATGGCTCTTGCTTACAAGCTTTTTTTGTGGCTCCTTTGCTTAAAAGCTTTTTGGGTCTTTTCTCTTCTGAGATCTTTTTGTTGTCCACTTTTGCAAAATGCACGAAACAAGATAGCAATTGTGTATATGTGGGAACAATCTTGTCACACAAGAGATGATATGATGATACCTAGATGATATGGTAACTATGCAATGGAAGCGTGGATCGATGATCACAAATGTGGAAAAGTAACATTACCGACAAAACTCAAAGGCTGGTCTCTATAGGCAAGTGATGCAAAATGGGCTAGGGGTTAACAATATAATGGCAACGGGGAATATACAATGATGTTGTCGAAATTACCGTCCTTGCTTACGGTGGCGTCAATGGTGGTCAATGTTGATGACAACCTCGAGGCGATGATGAGATGCAGTGTTCTTGATGTAGAACCGTTCCTAATTAGGCAAAACACCTTAGGAAATGGAAAAACCGCGAACTCAAAATCTCAAATGTCAAATGTAAAAATGGTGGTAGCGGAAATGCGGTGGTGGTTGTGGAATTAAAGGTGGATACCCGGTAAAAATGGGTTAAGGCGGTGGATGGGTATGATGGGCTATACACGGTGTCGGAGTTGAGGCACAGTCCCTAAGTAGCCGGAACACCTTAGGAAACACAACCCACAACTCAAACAAGCTCAAGTAAAATTGGGTTAAGTTGGAGTGGAAATGTATAGTGGGTAATGGGCATGCGGAAATGGTGGTTGTGGTTGATGAAGAATCAATTCTCCCTAAGTAGCCGAAACACCTTAGGAGACTCAAATCTCTACTCAAGCAACCACAAATGCTATGGTGGACAAATTGGGTTAAGTTGCGGAAGGCTATGGTGGCTATGCGGATGATATGGTGGAGGGCCTAGGCAAACTTCCCAAATTTCACAAAATTTGATGGAGTCAAATGATGATGGTAGTATTTTCGTGGTATGGGGGATGTCAATAGCTTCAAAATGAGCTAATAAACGTCAAAATCTGAGTTCAGATGAATTAGTTATGGACAAAACAAAAATCAGCTGAAGTTGAAACTAGGAGGGGCGGTTGTGCCGCTTGCGAGGGTGGCTGTACCGCTCCTGGAGCATCCTAGTGTTCCAGTTTTGTGGGCAGAAGTATCAGGGGATGGGGGAATTGGTTGTACCGCCTTGGCGGCCAGTTGTACCGCTTTTATCGGGAAGAATCTCAGATCTAGGTATGGGATGAATTTGGGAGGAAATGGATGATTTCAGGGTCAAATTGAGAAGATTTAATGGATGGGAAGTGGGGAAACTTGTGGGGAAGCTAGATCCACCGGAAACACAACGAATCCATTGATTAAAATCAACAAAACATCATCAAACCAACATATAACAAAAAATCTCAGGGCTATTTTTGGTGGAGAATTTTTGAATCTGGGGAAGAACACAACAAAACAAGGCTAGCAAACGATGGGGGGACTCTAAATACATGATAAACGTGGCTCATGATACCAAGGTGATGTAGGGTGGAGACCTGATAACCCACAAGTATAGGGGATTGCAACAGTTTTCGAGGGTAGAGTATTCAACCCAAATTTATAGTTCAGCCACACCTTGAGATTAATTATCTGCAGCAAAGATATTAGTAGCACAGTAATATGATAGTTTTGATAGTAGTGGTAGCAGCAATAGTGACGGTAATAGTGGTAGCAGTAGTTTGTAGCAAGTGTAGCAGTAACAATAGCAGTAGTAACTTAGCAAGAACAATATAGGATAAATTCGTAGGCATTGGATCGGCAATTTGTTGGATGATATTCATCTAGTGACAATTATAACCTAGGGCGATATGGCACATGCTCCAGTTCATAAATATAATGTAGGCATGTATTCTGTAAATAGTCATACATGCTTATGTAAAGAACTTGCATGGCATCTTTTGTCCGACCCTCCCGTGGCAGCGGGGTCCATATTGGAAACTAATGGATATTAAGGCCTCCTTTTAATAGAGAACCGGAAGAAAGCATTAACACACGGTGAATACATGAACTCCTCAAACTACGATCATCACTGGGAGTGGTTCCGGTTATTGTCACTCAGGGGTTGCCGGGTCATAACACGTAGTAGGTGACTATAACTTGCAAGGTCGGATGTAAAACATGAATGTAACGATAATATCATAAATGGTTCAGATCTGAAATCATGGCACCCGGGCCCAAAGTGACAAGCATTAAGCACGACAAAGTCATAGTAACATCAATCTCAGAACATAATGGATACTAGGGATCGGCCCTAACAAAACTAACTAGATTACATGATGAATCTCATCCAACTTCTCACCTACTAGTGAGCCTATGATGGAATTACTCACTCTCGGTGGGGAGCATCATGGAATTGGCGATGGAGAAGGGCTGGTGATGACGAAGGACGAAGATCCCCCTCTCCAGAGCCCCAAACGGACTCCAGATCTGGCCTCTCGAGGAATAACAGGAGGTGGCGACGGCTCCGTCTTGTACATCACGATAATTGTTTCTCCCTGATTTTTCTCTCCGCGAATATGGATTCATGGTATCAGGGTTGGCGTCTGTGGGGCCACCAGGTGGGGACAACCCACCTGGGCGTGCTAGGAGGGGGGCGCGCCCTGGTGGGTTGTGCCCACCCAGGTGCCCCCTGTGGTGATTCTTGGCTCCGCTATTTTTCTTTTATTATATAAATAATGCTCGCAAAGTTTCATTCCATTCCGAGAACTTTTATTTCTGTACAAAAACAACACCATGGTAGTTCTACTGAAAACAGCATCAGTCCGGGGTTAGTTTCATTCAAAATATGCAAATTAGAGTCCAAAACAAGAGGAAAACCGTTAGGAAAAGTAGATACGTTGGAGACGTATCAACTCCCCCAAGCTTAAACATTTGCTTGTCCTCAAGCAATTCAGTTGACAAACTGAAAGTGAGATAGAAAAACTTTTACGAACTCTTTTACTCTTGTTTGCATACACAAGCTTAAACAACACCCAGATTTTCAGCCAGCATTATAACTAACCATGTTGACAATAACTCTTAAAGATTATAATGACTCACATCAGTGACCTAATCAGCTAGCGAGCAATAACAAGATATCTCAAACAGCAACACGTTATCAAAACAACCATGATATAATATGACAATAGTGGTATCTCGCTAGCCCTTTCCGAGACCACAAAACATAAATGCAGAGCACCTCCAAAGTCCGAGCAGCGACTAAACATCATAATTCATGTAGAAAATATCCAGTCATGATAACACCCAACATTCACTACACACGATGCATAAGCATGACAATAGGGCTCTCAGATCTGGCGCTTATTAGAGAAGGTGATGACACAACATAAAAGTAAATAGATAGTCCCTTCACAGAGGAAAGCAGTCATTTGCAAAGGTGCCAGAGCTCAAGTTTTTAAAACAGAGGTAAATGATATTTTGAGAGCTGCACACTTCTCATTTACTTCACGAATATCAATTATCAACATCCCCCATGCGAAACACGCTAGTGGCGGTTCCCAAGCAGAGAAGTAAAGGTTTGAACTCCATTGTGAGTTTTTGTTTATTTATTTATAAGCTTTTTATTTTTGCAATTTGGGAGATGGAATCCCTATTACGCCCTTTTCTCATGCGATGGCGAGTGAATAAACACTCGACCTGAGAATAACCCGCTTAGCATGGAAGATACCGACTACCTTCTGTCGTTCCTTGAACGATCCAGGCACACAAAAAGGATATTCATTTGAAGTTTTTAGAGGTGGCACATGCAAATTTACTTAGGACGGCAGGGTAATACCGCATATAGGTAGGTATGGTGGACTCATCTAAAATAACTTTCAGTTTTAGAATTTGATGCACAAGCAGTATTCCCGCATAGTACAGGCGACGACTAGCAAATAGATTGGGAAGCAGCCAGCTAGAGAGCAACAATGGTCATGAACATGCATCATGCATAATAAACATTGGACACCCGCATGAGTAGGATATGGACAGCATGTACATAAATATCCTAGAGGCTATGTTGGTTTTGATTCAACTACATGCATAAACATGTGCCAAGTCAAGCCACTCAAACATTCAGAGGAGGATACCATATCATCATACTACATCACAATCATTTTAATGCAATGTTGATATCCAAGATAAATCATTATTAACTCTTAGCTACTTATGCATGGCATGTGAAACTATAATCTCTAATTGTCATTGCAAACATGTTTAATCATAATGGGCTGAATCATGGATACTAGGTTATACCTATTTACAAAAATAGAGCAAGTCGAGTTCATACCAGTTTCTCTCTGCCATGGCCAGTTCATCGAATATCGACATTATTGCCTTTCACTTGCACGACCGAATGATGTGAAATAATAATATGGGTGAAAGAGTGCTATGGACTAAGCTAGAATCTGCAAACATTTCATTTAACAGGAGAAGACAAGGTAAAATAGGCTCTTCATTAGATCAACAATTATGCAAAATAGAGCCTCTCAACATTTTCATCGTGGTGTTCTCCTTAGTACAACTCGAAAAATAAAAGAAAGAAAGAATTCAGAGAAACATACTAAACTATTTTTGGGGTTTTTGGTTTTCCAGAACAAGCGAATGAAAGAGGAAAACATAAACGAGAAAAACTATTTACACAGGAGAACTCCCAACAAGCAAAAGAAGAACAAGGAAATCTTTTTGGGTTTTCTTTTTTTATATTACAACTAGGTAGGCATAGAAAGTAAACTAACTACAACTATACATTTTTTCGATTTTCTAAGGTTTTCCAAACACACAAGAAGAAAGCAAGAAAATAAATTAAGCATGGATAATACAATGGAAAAAGTGTGAACACCAACGATTGAAATGTGTGAACATGAATGTAAAGTCGGTGGGAAACATGTACTCCCCCAAGCTTAGGATTTTGTCCTAACTGGGTATGCATTCAGTAGCCTGGATAGTCGTCGGAGTACTCAGGAGCAGGCATCCACTCATCCCACTGTTGAGGCTCCTCCTCTCCTGCAGCCTGGGCATTCTGATAGGCAATGATATCCGCAGGCATAATCCTATATCCAGCCCTGGCGACAGGTTCAAACAAAGCAGGTGCAGGCAGTGGAATGATATCACGAGTAGTTACACTAAAAACTAGGTTATAAGGAATATGAATGTTAGGATAATCGGCGGCAGTAAACTGGTGGTGATCCATAGCAACACTATCTAGGTAGACCTTTGGTAAAAGAAATCATGGAGGCCTATCTGGACGTTAAAGCGAGTCGCCAAACGAGTGCCATAAATACCTCCATGTATTTTACCCTTAGACTTATTAATGTGGAGGCGGCGTGCCACAATTGCTCCCAAGCTATAAGTGTTGTCGCCCTCTAGTGCATGGTGCAAAATAGCAAGGTATGGTGAACTGAGTGCACCCACCTTCTCTCTAGCTAGCAAGCATTTTGTAAAGAAAAGAGCAAAATAATGAACAGTAGGAAAATGCAAGCCAGCGGCAGTGATACCCGACACCCCTCTCTCATCACCCACTATCACAGTACGGTAAAAACTTTCAAACTCTGCAGGTCTAGGCTCTGCCAAACTACCATCAGTAGGAAGCAAGCATATTTCGCAAAACTCAGTAAGCAGTATCTGATGGGTTTCACCATATAATTTAAACTGCACCTCCGGAGGATTATTCCTTGGAAGAAAGGTAAAACTTTGCACAAAGGAATTTGTGAGGAGATGATACTGTTCACATTCAGCCATAATAAAGTTGGTGAGGCTGAGATTAGCAGCGTATTGTGCAAACTCTTGAAGGATTCCAGCATCTTCCATGAACGGGGTATGCGGCCATTCGCACGGCCGTAGTTCCACCCTTCTCCGGAAGTGGATACCACTATCAGATGACTCCCGAATCACACCCTTGGAGTTCTTCTTGGAAGCAAACTTCCTACAGAAACTCATGGTTTTCCTATGAACAAAATTCTGAAATTATTAGTCCACAAAACTTTTCTCAACAAAGCTTTATAAAACTAATAGCAACTGCTCATTGGGATACATAGAAACTATAACAAGTATTCAAACTACTTAGAACTCTAAGAATTCAACATGCAAGCTCATCTACATCAGCACCAAGAGTAGCTAATTATTCACAATATAAACCACCAAAACGAAAACTAATTGGACAAACGGAGGAGTCACATACCAAGCAACCATCCCCCGGAACAGTTTCGGAAACGGAGGTTCGAGCAAAGAGATCCAAACCCGCGGGTTTAAGAGCAAGAACACGAGAGAGAGAGAGAGTAATGGATAATTTTTACTGGAGGTAGGTGATGAGGTGGTGTAAAAAGATAACGGAGAGGGCTCACGTGGGGACCACAACCCACCAGGGCGCGCCTGGGGGTCCTGGCGCACCCAGGTGGGTTGTGCCCACTTGGTGCACCCCCTCTGGTATTATTTGCACCAGAAATTGATAATATTCGGAAAAAACCATGTTAAATTTTTAGGACATTCTGAGAACTTTTATTTTGGGGCCATTTTTTATTGTACGAGAAATTTAGAAAACAGGCAAAACATGGCATTTTATTTTATTTAACCAATAGAAACAGAAAACTAAAGGTAGGGACAGAAGGTAGTGCTTACTAAATTCATCAACTTCACACTGCTCAAATATGATCTATTAATAAGGTTGATCAAGTCTTATTAACAACCACTTTCGATTAGCATGAAACCAAAGAACTTTCGTAAATCACTAAGTTAGCTCAATGGGGAAATGAAAGTCCCCAACAATAAGCCTTTCATATTTCTTTTCAACAGTAGGTAAAGGTATTTGAAAACTTCCAATAGTGATTGTCAAAGATTTTTCAATAATATTAATACCATTCACTTGGAATTGTTTCTTCGGAAAGTGAATGTATGCTCATTACCATTGATATGAAAAGTGAACTTACTTTTATTGCAATCAATAACAGCCCCTGCAGTATTCAAGAAGGGTCTACCAAGGATAATCAACATGTTGTCGTCCTCGGGCATCTCAAGTATAACAAAGTCAGTCAAAATAGTAACATTAGCAACAACAACATGCACATCCTCACAGATACTGATAGTGATGGCAGTTGATTTATCAGCCATTTGCAAATATATTTTAGTAGGTGTGAGTTTATTCAAATCTAGTCTTTTATATAAGGATAAAGTCATAACACTAACACCAGCTCCTAAATCACATAAAGCAGTTTTCACATAATTCTTTTCATGGAGCAAGGTATAGTTGTTTCCTAGCAAAAAATTCTTGTTTATCATATCTTTTATTCTTAGGTTGTGGGTTATCAAGATCAATTCCTGGTTCTATCTCAACATCATTATCTGGTTCTTTTTCATTATTTGGATGAGTATCTTCATGAACCTCAGCATCATCTTTTTCATTATTACTAGGTGAATGTTCATTACTAGATTGAGTTTCAGCATCGGAGATAGAAACATCATTATCATTGTCAGGAGGTTTTCATACTTCAGGTTCACTAGTAGCATGCAAAGCCCTATGAGTCTTGTTTTTATTTTCCTTTTTAGAGGGACTAGATGCAGTGGTGTTACATCTCTGTGAATCCTGTTCAATTCTTTTTGGGTGTCCCTTAGGATAAAGTGGTTCTTGAGTCATTTTCCTCCTCTAGTTGCAACTCTAACAACAAAGTCATGTATATTGCTATTAATTCAAGTAATTCTCTTTGAGATTTAGCAACTTGTTCTAGCTGGGTTTGTACCATAGAAGCATGTTTTCCTACACCTCTAACATCATTTGAAATTCTAAATAACAAGTCACTCAAGCGAGCAATCATATAGAATTGTATTTCAGTTGTTTTATACCATTTGCATTGAAGTGATCTTGTTTCCTAATGTAGCTTTCAGACTCATGAAGGCAATGACTAGGGTGCATATTGGGAGGATTATCATTGTCACTGAATTTCATTAGAGAATTTACCTTTACCACCTTAGGCAGTGGTGGTGCATTAAGCCCATGTATTTCTTCAGTAGGAGGTAAATTTTAACATCCTCAGCTTTAATACCTTTTTCCTTGATGGATTTCTTTGCCTCTTGCATATTGTCGGGGGAAACTGTCCGCCACGAACACCTATGGGACCGGAGCCCCTTGTCTGTGCGGTACGAGGGCGGAGGGAGCACGAAGAGCAGATCGAGGCAGACGCGCGGGCAGTTTTTACCCAGGTTCGGGCCGCACGGATGCGTAAAACCCTACTCCTGCTTGGTTGTGTATTGAGTTGAGCGCTCGGGAGCTTGAAGAAGCAGCTACACCGTGCGTGAGAGTAATCTAGGTTTCGAACCCCCTCCACGTTGTGCATGGGCCTCCTTTTATAGTGCAAGGGGTCACCGACAGGTGTCAACGTAGGAGAAAGGGGTAAAAATGTAAAAGAGGTGGTAGTTGTAACAGTGCGGGAACAGTGGAGCTACAGTACAGAACAGTGGTCTATACCTACTTTAACAGTGGGGGACAAGGGCATTTAATGCCCGTCGCCGTCGACCCCAAAAGCCCCCGCCGTTGCGTCTCCGTCTGCCACGGCGATGGATCCTCTGCCGTGGAGTGCCACCGTGTCCCCCAGGCTGCACAGCCATCCGCCACGCGTCCCTGGAGTGGCCCCAGGGCGACGCGTGGGCCGATGAGCTGGAGCGCGGGCACACAGCGCACCTCCCCCGGCAAGCACCTTGCCGGGGATCTCGACCTTGCCGGGCCCGGAAGCTTGCCGCTCCCCGAGCCCTTGCCGGGTCTTCTAAGATAAAATCCTCTATTCGTCCTGACAAGCTCCTCTCGCCAGGGCCTCGTGCTAGTTACGCAATCTCGAGCCTGGGACGGCCTTCCCGGCAAGCTCCTCTTGCCGGGGTCTTGGTCTTCTGTCTTGTATACTTTGTTTTTGAATGGCTAGATAAGGGGCAGGAAGGTCTCCGGCACGCGCGTGGTGAACCCTGCCGCGGGGAGCTGCCGCTGCCCGTGCACAAGTTGGGGTACTAGGGTACCCCTACCTTAGTACACCGACAGGAGCCCCCGGGCCTGGGCCACACACGGTGCCGAGCGCTGTTGGGCCAGGCCCAAAACAGTGCACGGGCACCCGCGGCCCGCGGCGCGCCGAATCCACTTCCATATCCGCCGCACCCCACGGCAACGGCACGCGTCGATTGCGGCGCCATGGGATGGGACGTGCCCACGATTTCTTTAATGGGAAGGGCGAAACGCCCCCCACTCTCCCATAAAAGCAGAGAGAGCGGCGCGGTTCCCCTCCCTGCGCACTCATTGCCATCGTCTTCTTCCTCAGATTCCTCTGCGCTTCGCCTCTGCTCCTCCGCCACCACCAAGCTCTTCGTCCCCTTCCTTCCACCGCATCCGCCATGGCCCCAAAGACCGACAAGGCGAAGTCGGAGAAGTCCAAGCGGGAGAAGTCAGATCAGGCGGCGAAGCTCGCCGCGTACCGGAAGGAGCACATTGTCTTCGCGCCGAAGCTCGGCGTGCGGGAACTTTGGAACAAATATTATTTGTTCTGGGCCAAGGAGACCCCAGCGCACCCCCGCACGCGCGTCTACCCGGCCGTCGCCAAGGACCACTACCCCGGCGGGTATTACTTTTTCGCAGCCTTCTTCCACTGCGGTCTGTGTCCTCCCTTCTCAAACTTTTTCTGCGATATCATGAATACTTATGGCCTCCACCTCCTCGACTTCACTCCCAACGCCATCCTCACCATGTCCGTTTTCGCACACATGTGCGAAAACTTCGTAGGAATCCAGCCCAACGTAGCTCTCTTTAGGCACTTTTTCATCCCCAGAGCAGAGGCCGACGCCCCCCTCTCCGGAGGAATCTCTTGGGCGTTTAGGCTGAATAAGAAATTAGCCTACTTGCCGGGGGAGCTCCGCGGCAAGTGGGAAGAGTGGCGCGCGGAGTGGTGCTGGGTCGTCGAGGAGCGGCCGCAACACTTCACCGCGCCGCGCACATCGCCCATCGTGCGCGGCAGGGATTGGAGTAATTTCGATTCCGACGATTCCAAGCTGGATATCGCTCTCGTCAGAATCCTCCGTCTTCGGATGGCGCCGCTGTCTGTCGCTGAAGTGGACGCGGACTTTCTTCGTCGCCGGATCGCCCCCCTCCAAGACCGGAAAAGGCCGGCGTGGCAATACGGCGGCCCGGCAGACATCATGAGGCTGCGCCCCGGCCTCAATTTTAACTTCACAACACTCGAGCTGCGGGGTATGGTCAGGGAACTTTTCAAGTTCGACCCGGCACACCCCGAGTACTTCCGCGCTCCCCGGGGAGTGGTGCCGCTCTGCGCCAGCAGCGCCCGGGATCGCCTTGTCGCTATGATGCCCGCGTGCGACTCTCATGGATTGGAGCGCACGTGGATTGCGCCCAAGCCTATCGACGTCCTCGAGTTCTACGACAACCTTGCGGAGGTGTTGGAGAAGACGGACGATCTCAAGCTGCACACGCGGGCCACCACCGACCAAGAGATTGCTTACATGGCTTCTCGCGCTGAAGAAGTCGCCGCAGCCGCGGCGGCGGGAAACTTTGGATACACACCCGCGGAGGCGGAAGCCGCGGATGCCTCCAGCCAGGCGGATAAGGAGGAGATTCGCAAGCTGCTAGAGCTCCCTCCCGACGCGCTCGCCGGGGTTCCCTCGCTGAGGCACTCCGGGATCAATGGGATCGCGACGGAGGCCGCGGCAATGGAGGGCACAGCCGGAGGAAGCAGGGGTGCCGCGAGGAGGGGAGGCGCCGGACGAAGCGGGGCCACCAAGGGGAAGGGGCCCGCAGTGCAAGGCGCTGGGGCCAGCGAACTGGCCGAGGGAGAGGAGGGGGAGGAGGAAGACACCGGCGGATCCACCGAGCTCTACGCCGACGACCTCTCCTCGTCGGAAAGCTCCCCGCCCCCGGCGAGCCCGAGGCAGTCCCCATTGAAGCGTCTCCGCAAGGCGGCGACGGGGGAGCAGGCGCGAGCGCCCCGGCAACAGCCAGCTCGCCGGGCAGCTCCCCGGCCGAGCCAAGACGTGCCAAGGGCGACCGGCGTGCCGGCCACGGCAGAGGCCCCGCGCGCGCGGACCACGACAGAGGCGTCCCGCAGGCCGGCACCGAGCCGGCAAGGATCTTCTCGGAGCGGAGCAGCTGCTCCGCCCACTTCTCGGGCGCCGGCCACCCCAGGGGCTGGGCCTACGCAGCCCCCAGCCCCGGTGGCTCCGAAACGCGCGAGGGAATCTTCATCCTCCGCTCCTCGCGCCGACGCGCCCACCGTGGAGTTTGACTTCTCCGCGCTGAGCGAGGACGACGAGGAGGACCAAGAGTAAGGACCCGAGACCTTACTCCTTCTTGATTTTTATATCTCGATTGTTGCTGACGCTTGACTTTGCTTGTTGCTTGTGATTGCAGGACCTTGGAGCAGCGCGCGAAGAGGGTCAAGGTGCCCACGGTTGAGGTCGGGGAAGACCCATCTGTCGCGGAAGCAGAGATCGCGCCGGAGCCGAGCTTGCTGGACCCGAGCGCCGCTCCGGGGAGCAGCCCCCAGCGCAGCCCCCAGCGTAAGTTAGAGTTTTACTGTTTTTGCTCGTCGGGGCGCGCTTAGGGCTTTGATCTCTGAATGTCTTGGTTCTTCTATCTTCTCTTGTGCAGAGGTGGAGCCGCAGCGGGAAGAGCGCCCGGAGGCCGTTACCGAGGAGCCGCAGGCCCCGCCGTCCCCGGCAAGGCAAAACTCTCCGGCGAGGGAGAGCGCTCCGCCAAGGGCGGGTACTCCGCCAAGGCAGAGTACCCCGCCAAGGGCGAGCAGCCCGGCGAGGACGGCCACTCCGCCAGGGCCGAGCTCCCCGGCAAGGGAGCCCGCCGCAGAGGACGTCCGCCACGGTACGTTCTGTACTTGGTTTTCTTGACTTTGCTTCTTTTTGGATCTTTGCTTGATTTTGAACTTCTTTTTCTTCTTCTCTTAGATCTTCCTCCTCCTCCTCCCGCACCGATGGAGACCGAGGTCATCAATATCGAGGATGAGGAGGGCGCGCAGGGCGGCGGAGACTGAACACCACGAACACCTATGGGACCGGAGCCCCTTGTCTGTGCGGTACGAGGGCGGAGGGAGCACGAAGAGCAGATCGAGGCAGACACGCGGGCAGTTTTACCCAGGTTCGGGCCGCACGGATGCGTAAAACCCTACTCCTGCTTGGTTGTGTATTGAGTTGGGCGCTCGGAGCTTGAAGAAGCAGCTACACGAGCGTGAGAATGATCTAGGTTTCGAACCCCCTCCACGTTGTGCATGGGCCTCCTTTTATAGTGCAAGGGGTCACCGACAGGTGTCAACGTAGGAGAAAGGGGTAAAAATGTAAAAGATGTGGTAGTTGGAACAGTGCGGGAACAGTGGAGCTACAGTGCAGAACAGTGGTCTATACCTACTTTGACAGTGGGGGACAAGGGCATTTAATGCCCGTCGCCGTCGACCCCAAAAGCTCCCGCCGTTGCGTCTCCGTCTGCCACGGCGATGGATCCTCTGCCGTGGAGTGCCACCGTGTCCCCCAGGCTGCACAGCCATCCGCCACGCGTCCCTGGAGTGGCCCCAGGGCGACGCGTGGGCCGATGAGCTGGAGCGCGGGCACACAGCGCACCTCCCCCGGCAAGCACCTTGCCGGGGATCTCGACCTTGCCGGGCCCGGAAGCTTGCCGCTCCCCGAGCCCTTGCCGGGTCTTCTAAGATAAAATCTTCTATTCGCCCTGACAAGCTCCTCTTGCCAGGGCCTCGTGCTAGTTAAGCAATCTCGAGCCTGGGACGGCCTTCCCGGCAAGCTCCTCTTGCCGGGGTCTTGGTCTTCTGTCTTGTATACTTTGTTTTTGAATGGCTAGATAAGGGGCAGGAAGGTCTCCGGCACGCGCGTGGTGAACCCTGCCGCGGGGAGCTGCCGCTGCCCGTGCACAAGTTGGGGTACTAGGGTACCCCTACCTTAGTACACCGACAGGAGCCCCCGGGCCTGGGCCACACACGGCGCCGAGCGCTGTTGGGCCAGGCCCAAAACAGTGCACGGGCACCCGCGGCCCGCGGCGCGCCGAATCCACTTCCATATCCGCCGCACCCCACGGCAACGGCACGCGTCGATTGCGGCGCCGTGGGATGGGACGTGCCCACGATTTCTTTAATGGGAAGGGCGAAACGCCCCCCACTCTCCCATAAAAGCAGAGAGAGCGGCGCGGTTCCCCTCCCTGCGCACTCATTGCCATCGTCTTCTTCCTCAGATTCCTCTGCGCTTCGCCTCTGCTCCTCCGCCACCACCAAGCTCTTCGTCCCCTTCCTTCCACCGCATCCGCCATGGCCCCAAAGACCGACAAGGCGAAGTCGGAGAAGTCCAAGCGGGAGAAGTCAGATCAGGCGGCGAAGCTCGCCGCGTACCGGAAGGAGCACATTGTCTTCGCGCCGAAGCTCGGCGTGCGGGAACTTTGGAACAAATATTATTTGTTCTGGGCCAAGGAGACCCCAGCGCACCCCCGCACGCGCGTCTACCCGGCCGTCGCCAAGGACCACTACCCCGGCGGGTATTACTTTTTCGCAGCCTTCTTCCACTGCGGTCTGTGCCCTCCCTTCTCAAACTTTTTCTGCGATATCATGAATACTTATGGCCTCCACCTCCTCGACTTCACTCCCAACGCCATCCTCACCATGTCCGTTTTCGCACACATGTGCGAAAACTTCGTAGGAATCCAGCCCAACGTAGCTCTCTTTAGGCACTTTTTCATCCCCAGAATAGAGGCCGACGCCCCCCTCTCCGGAGGAATCTCTTGGGTGTTTAGGCTGAATAAGAAATCAGCCTACTTGCCGGGGGAGCTCCGCGGCAAGTGGGAAGAGTGGCGCGCGGAGTGGTGCTGGGTCGTCGAGGAGCGGCCGCAACACTTCACCGCGCCGCGCACATCGCCCATCGTGCGCGGCAGGGATTGGAGTAATTTCGATTCCGACGATTCCAAGCTGGATATCGCTCTCGTCAGAATCCTCCGTCTTCGGATGGCGCCGCTGTCTGTCGCTGAAGTGGGCGCGGACTTTCTTCGTCGCCGGATCGCCCCCCTCCAAGACCGGAAAAGGCCGGCGTGGCAATACGGCGGCCCGGCAGACATCATGAGGCTGCGCCCCGGCCTCAATTTTAACTTCACAACACTCGAGCTGCGGGGTATGGTCAGGGAACTTTTCAAGTTCGACCCGGCACACCCCGAGTACTTCCGCGCTCCCCGGGGAGTGGTGCCGCTCTGCGCCAGCAGCGCCCGGGATCGCCTTGTCGCTATGATGCCCGCGTGCGACTCTCATGGATTGGAGCGCACGTGGATTGCGCCCAAGCCTATCGACGTCCTCGAGTTCTACGACAACCTTGTGGAGGTGTTGGAGAAGACGGACGATCTCAAGCTGCACACGCGGGCCACCACCGACCAAGAGATTGCTTACATGGCCTCTCGCGCTGAAGAAGTCGCCGCAGCCGCGGCGGCGGGAAACTTTGGATACACACCCGCGGAGGCGGAAGCCGCGGATGCCTCCAGCCAGGCGGATAAGGAGGAGATTCGCAAGCTGCTAGAGCTCCCTCCCGACGCGCTCGCCGGGGTCCCCTCGCTGAGGCACTCCGGGATCAATGGGATCGCGACGGAGGCCGCGGCAATGGAGGGCACAGCCGGAGGAAGCAGGGGTGCCGCGAGGAGCGAAGGCGCCGGACGAAACGGGGCCACCAAGGGGAAGGGGCCCGCAGTGCAAGGCGCTGGGGCCAGCGAACTGGCCGAGGGAGAGGAGGGGGAGGAGGAAGACACCGGCGGATCCACCGAGCTCTACGCCGACGACCTCTCCTCGTCGGAGAGCTCCCCGCCCCCGGCGAGCCCGAAGCAGTCCCCATTGAAGCGTCTCCGCAAGGCGGCGACGGGGGAGCAGGCGCGAGCGCCCCGGCAACAGCCAGCTCGCCGGGCAGCTCCCCGGCCGAGCCAAGCCGTGCCAAGGGCGACCGGCGTGCCGGCCACGGCAGAGGCCCCGCGCGCGCGGACCACGACGGAGGCGTCCCGCAGGCCGGCACCGAGCCGGCAAGGATCTTCTCGGAGCGGAGCAGCTGCTCCGCCCACTTCTCGGGCGCCGGGCCTCGTAACTTGTCTCACCCGATAAGGGCCTTCCCACTTCGGCGTCAACTTGTTGGAATTCTTGGCGGACTGAACACGCCGAAGAACAAGGTCGCCTTCCTCGAGACTCCTGGCCTTGACTTTGCGGCTATGGTAGCGGCGCAAAGCTTGCTGGTATCGAGCAGCTCGTACAGCAGCCTGGAGACGTCCCTCCTCAAGGAGCAATGCGTCATCTTGCCGCAGTTGCTCTTGCTCGAGCTCATCATAAGCGAGCACTCGAGGAGATCCGTATACGAGTTCCGTGGGGAGAACTGCTTCTGCTCCATAGACTAGAGCAAAAGGTGTCTGTCCGGTGGCTCGATTTGGTGTCGTTCTGATTGACCAAAGAGCCGCCGGGAGCTCCTCTATCCAATTCCTTCCGCACTTGCGCAGCCTGTCAAAGGTCCTTGTCTTGAGTCCGCGCAGCACTTCAGCATTTGCCCTCTCCGCTTGGCCGTTGCTCCTCGGGTGAGCAACAGAAGCGAAACAGACCTTGGCGCCAAGGTCTTGGACGTACTGCATGAAGGTGCGACTAGTGAATTGTGTACCGTTGTCGGTGATGATCCTGTTAGGGATCCCGAAACGGCAAACAATCGACCTGAAGAACCTGACTGCTGACTGTGCTGTCACCTTCCTCACTGGCTCCACTTCTGGCCACTTTGTGAACTTGTCGATTGCAACGTACAAGTACTCAAAGCCCCCGACAGCGCGAGGGAAAGGGCCGAGGATATCGAGCCCCCAGACCGAGAAGGGCCATGACAAAGGGATTGTTTGGAGAGCTTGAGCTGGCTGATGTATTTGCTTTGCATGGAACTGGCACGCTTCACACTTGGTTACTAGTGCAGTTGCATCTTGGAGGGCTTCTTGCCAAAAGAACCCTTGCCGGAAAGCTTTCCCGGCAAGTGCCCTTGCGCCAATGTGGTGGCCGCATATGCCTCCGTGTATTTCTGCCAACAGCTTCTGTCCATCTTCTCTGGAGATGCATTTCAACCTGACACCGTTGAGTCTTCTTCTGTATAGCTCGTTATCCACGAACTGATACATACTTGACTGTCTGGTTATCTTCTCTATCTCTTGAGGGTCGTCGGGAAGTTCTCCAGTTTGCAGAAAACGGACGATCTGCTGCGCCCATGCTGGAGCCCGAGGCTCGACGGCAAGGACTAAAGGCTCGAGGGCCGCTGCGGGAACCTCAGCTTCTACGGCAAAGACCTCTGATCCTGCCGGAGCTGATGGTCCCCCGGCAAGCTCGCCGGGGCGAGGCTTGTCGGGAACACTTGCTTCAACTGCACAAGCCCGAGGGCTTGCAGGAGCAAACTGTTCCTCAGCGTTGTTGTTGATCTTGGGAACTTTGGCGGCGGGTTCAGGAAGATCCGCCGGCAAGTAGTCGCCGGAGACCAACTTTCTCTTCTTGGACTGCCCAATTGATGGTGTAACTGATGGCTGAGTCAGCTTGAGCAAAAAGGTCCCTGGTTCCACAGGTAACTTCATCGCGGCGCACTTTGAAAGGCCATCTGCAATCTCATTTTGAGCTCTCGGGACGTGCTCCATCTGCAAACCTTCAAAGTGCTCTTCAAGCTTTCTCACTTCATCGACATAAGCTTCCATCAAAGGGCTCTGATAGCTCTTGTTAACTTGTCGGACCACCAACTGAGAATCGCCCCGCACAATCAGCTTTCTGATCCCAAGTTCGGCCGCAATCCTGAGGCCGGCAAGCAAGCCTTCATATTCTGCAGTGTTGTTTGTCGCTTGCTCCCTGGGAAAGTGCATCTGGATAACATACTTGAGGTGCTCTCCGGTGGGCGCGATGATTACCACGCCGGCACCGGCGCCTTGCAGCGAGAAGGCACCGTCAAAATACATTACCCATTCACTTGTCGCTTCTTGCACGGGTGCGCTTGTTTCTTGAACTTCATCTTCTGGTGTTGGGGTCCATTCGGCAATGAATTCTGCCAAGGCTCGGCTCTGTATGGTTGAAGTACTTTCAAACTTGAGTCCAAAGCTTGACAGCTCCAGTGCCCACTCGACGATCCTGCCTGTTGCCTCTGGATTGTGCAATATCCTCTTCAACGGAAAGCGAGTGACCACTGTTATCTCATGGGCTTGGAAGTAGTGGCGCAGCTTCCTCGAGGCCATGAGGAGGCCGAAAAGCAATTTTTGCACACCAGAGTACCTTGATCTAGCTCCCTGGAGAAGGGAACTTACAAAATACACTGGGCGCTGCACCATCTTCTTCCGCACCTCTCCTTGTTCCTGCGCAGAGTCTTCCTTGTTGGGGCCAGAGCTTGTCGGGACAGCCCCCTGCTTGTCGCTAGATTCGCTTGCCGGTGATGCTGATTCCTCGTCGGACTCCCTCTCCGCTACTAACGCAGCACTAACCACCTGGTTGGTTGCCGCTAAGTATAGCAACAACTTTTCCTGTGGTCTAGGTGCGACAAGTATAGGAGTGGAGGACAGGTACCGTTTCAAATCCTGCAACGCCGCCTCCGCTTCCGGAGTCCACTTCATGGGACCTGCCTTCTTCAAGATTTTGAAGAAAGGTAGGGCGCGCTCTGCGGACTTTGAAATGAACCTACTGAGGGCAGCAACGCAACCTGCAAGCCTTCTGACATCCTTGACGCGCTTCGGGGCCTCTATCTGCTCAATGGCTTTGATCTTGTCGGGGTTGGCTTCAATCCCCCTCTGTGATACAAAGAACCCGAGAAGCTTGCCGGAGGGGACTCCAAAGACGCACTTCTCGGGGTTCAACTTGAGCTGTATCCTGCGCAGGTTCTGAAACGTTTCTTCCAAGTCTTGAATCAGGGTTTCCTTGCTTTTGCTCTTCACCACGATGTCATCCATGTAAGCTTCTACATTTCTGTGGATCTGTGGCTCAAAAGCAGTGTACACTACCCTTGCAAAGGTTGAGCCTGCATTCTTCAATCCAAATGGCATGCGGATAAAGCAATAAGTGCCACATGGAGTGATAAACGCAGTCTTCTCTTCATCTTCCTTGGCCATGAAAATCTGATGATAGCCTGAGTATGCATCAAGAAAACAGAGTAGCTCACATCCGGCGGTGGAGTCAATGATCTGGTCAATGCGCGGCAAAGGGAAGGGATCCTTGGGACATGCTTTATTGACATCGGTGAAGTCTATACACAGTCTCCACTTCCCGTTGGCTTTGCGCACGACGACTGGGTTTGCCAACCACGTCGGATGGATCACACCTCTAACTAGACATGCTGCCTCTAGTTTCTTGATCTCCTCATTGATGAACTCTTGGCGCTCCACGGCTTGCTTCCTCACTTTCTGCTTGATGGGCCGCGCATGAGGACAGACAGCAAGCTTGTGCTCAATCACCTTCCTGGGAACACCGGGGATGTCAGACGGTTGCCAAGCAAACACATCGACATTCGCCCGCAGGAAGGCGACGAGCGCGCTTTCCTATTTGCTGTCAAGGGTGGCACTGATGGTGAAGGTACCACCAGTGCCATCCTCCTTTGCGGACACTTTCTTGGTTGCCGGAGGAGCAGCCATTCCTTTCTTGCTCTTGCCGGTGGAGCTCGATGGAACGTCCTCGACGGCAGCGCAGCACTCCGAAGAGGTGCGGTTGCCGGAGTGGGTCCCAGAGCACTTGCCGGACTTGGTCTTCGTCTTCTTCCACAAGGTCGCCTTCCTCAAGACTCCTGGCCTTGACTTTGCGGCTATGGTAGCGGCGCAAAGCTTGCTGGTATCGAGCAGCTCGTACAGCAGCCTGGAGACGTCCCTCCTCAAGGAGCAATGCGTCATCTTGCCGCAGTTGCTCTTGCTCGAGCTCATCATAAGCGAGTACTCGAGGAGATCCGTATACGAGTTCCGTGGGGAGAACTGCCTCTGCTCCATAGACTAGAGCAAAAGGTGTCTGTCCGGTGGCTCGACTTGGTGTCGTTCTGATTGACCAAAGAGCCGCCGGGAGCTCCTCTATCCAATTCCTTCCGCACTTGCGCAGCCTGTCAAAGGTCCTTGTCTTGAGTCCGCGCAGCACTTCAGCATTTGCCCTCTCCGCTTGGCCGTTGCTCCTCGGGTGAGCAACAGAAGCGAAACAGACCTTGGCGCCAAGGTCTTGGACGTACTGCATGAAGGTGCGACTAGTGAATTGTGTACCGTTGTCGGTGATGATCCTGTTAGGGATCCCGAAACGGCAAACAATCGACCTGAAGAACCTGACTGCTGACTGTGCTGTTACCTTTCTCACTGGCTCCACTTCTGGCCACTTTGTGAACTTGTCGATTGCAACGTACAAGTACTCAAAGCCCCCGACAGCGCGAGGGAAAGGGCCGAGGATATCGAGCCCCCAGACCGAGAAGGGCCATGACAAAGGGATTGTTTGGAGAGCTTGAGCTGGCTGATGTATTTGCTTTGCATGGAACTGGCACGCTTCACACTTGGTTACTAGTGCAGTTGCATCTTGGGGGGCTTCTTGCCAAAAGAACCCTTGCCGGAAAGCTTTCCCGGCAAGTGCCCTTGCGCCAACGTGGTGGCCGCATGTGCCTCCGTGTATTTCTGCCAACAGCTTCTGTCCATCTTCTCTGGAGATGCATTTCAACCTGACACCATTGAGTCTTCTTCTGTACAGCTCGTTATCCACAAACTGATACATACTTGACTGCCTGGTTATCTTCTCTATCTCTTGAGGGTCGTCGGGAAGTTCTCCAGTTTGCAGAAAATGGACGATCTGCTGTGCCCATGCCGGAGCCCGGGGCTCGACGGCAAGGACTAAAGGCTCGAGGGCCGCTGCGGGAACCCCAGCTTCTACGGCAAAGACCTCTGGTCCTGTCGGAGCTGACGGTCCCCCGGCAAGCTCGCCGGGGCGAGGCTTGTCGGGAACACTTGCTTCAACTGCACAAGCCCGAGGGCTTGCAGGAGCAAACTGTTCCTCAGCGTTGTTGTTGATCTTGGGAACTTTGGCGGCGGGTTCAGGAAGATCCGCCGGCAAGTAGTCGCCGGAGACCAACTTTCTCTTCTTGGACTGCCCAATTGATGGTGTAACTGATGGTTGAGTCAGCTTGAGCAAAAAGGTCCCTGGTTCCACAGGTAGCTTCATCGCAGCACACTTTGAAAGGCCATCTGCAATTTCATTTTGAGCTCTCGGGATGTGCTCCATTTGCAGACCTTCAAAGTGTTCTTCAAGCTTCCTCACTTCATCTACATATGCTTCCATCAAAGGGCTCTGGTAGCTCTTGTTAACTTGCCGGACCACCAACTGAGAATCGCCCCGCACAATCAGCTTCCTGATCCCAAGTTCGGCCGCAATCCTGAGGCCGGCAAGCAAGCCTTCATATTCTGCGGTGTTGTTTGTCGCCTGCTCCCTGGGAAAGTGCATCTGGATAACATATTTGAGGTGTTCTCCGGTGGGCGCGATGAGTACCACGCCAGCACCGGCGCCTTGCAACGAGAAGGCACCGTCAAAATACATTACCCATTCACTTGTCGCTTCTTGCACGGGTACGCTCGTTTCTTGAACTTCTTCTTCTGGCGTTGGGGTCCACTCAGCGATGAATTCTGCCAAAGCTCGGCTCTGTATGGTTGAAGTACTTTCAAATTTGAGTCCGAAGCTTGACAGTTCCAGTGCCCACTCGACGATCCTACCTGTTGCCTCTGGATTGTGTAATATCCTCTTCAACGGAAAGCGAGTGACCACTGTTATCTCATGGGCTTGGAAGTAGTGGCGCAGCTTCCTCGAGGCCATGAGGAGGCCGAAAAGCAATTTTTGCACACCGGAGTACCTTGATCTAGCTCCCTGGAGAAGGGAACTTACAAAATACACTGGGCGCTGCACCATCTTCTTCCGCACCTCTCCTTGTTCCTGCGCAGAGTCTTCCTTGTCGGGGCCAGAGCTTGTCGGGACAGTCCCCTGCTTGTCGATAGATTCGCCTGCCGGTGACGCTGGCTCCTCGTCGGACTCCCTCTCCGCTACCAACGCAGCACTAACCACCTGGTTGGTTGCCGCTAAGTATAGCAACAACTTTTCCTGTGGTTTAGGTGCGACAAGTATAGGAGTGGAGGACAGGTACCGTTTCAAATCCTGCAACGCCGCCTCCGCTTCCGGAGTCCACTTCATGGGACCTGCCTTCTTCAAGATTTTGAAGAAAGGTAGGGCGCGTTCCGCGGATTTTGAAATGAACCTACTGAGGGCAGCAACGCAACCTGCAAGCCTTCTGACATCCTTGACGCGCTTCGGGGCTTCTATCTGCTCGATGGCTTTGATCTTGTCGGGATTGGCTTCAATCCCCCTTTGTGATACAAAGAACCCGAGAAGCTTGCCGGAGGGAACTCCAAAGACGCACTTCTCGGGGTTCAGCTTGAGCTGTATCCTGCGCAGGTTCTGAAACGTTTCTTCTAAGTCTTGAATCAGTGTTTCTTTGCTCTTGCTCTTCACCACGATGTCATCCATGTAGGCTTCTACATTCTTGTGGATCTGTGGCTCAAAAGCAGTGTACACTACCCTTGCAAAAGTGGAGCCTGCATTTTTCAGTCCAAATGGCATGCGGATAAAGCAATATGTGCCACATGGAGTGATAAATGCAGTCTTCTCTTCATCTTCCTTAGCCATGAAAATCTGGTGATAGCCTGAGTATGCATCAAGAAAACAGAGTAGCTCACATCCGGCAGTGGAGTCAACGATCTGGTCAATGCGCGGCAAAGGGAAGGGATCCTTGGGACATGCTTTATTGACATCAGTGAAGTCTATACACAGTCTCCACTTCCCGTTGGCTTTGCGCACGACGACTGGGTTTGCCAACCACGTCGGATGGATCACACCTCTAACTAGGCCTGCTGCCTCTAGTTTCTTGATCTCCTCGTTGATGAACTCTTGGCGCTCCACGGCTTGCCTCCTCACTTTTTGCTTGATGGGCCGCGCATGAGGGCAGACAGCAAGCTTGTGCTCAATCACCTTCCTGGGAACACCGGGGATGTCAGATGGTTGCCAAGCAAACACATCGACATTCGCCCGCAGGAAGGCGACGAGCGCGCTTTCCTATTTGCTGTCAAGGGTGGCGCTGATGGTGAAGGTACCACCAGTGCCATCCTCCTTTGCGGACACCTTCTTGGTTGCCGGAGGAGCAGCCATTCCTTTCTTGCTCTTGCCGGTGGAGCTCGATGGAACGTCCTCGACGGCGGCGCAGCACTCCGAAGAGGTGCGGTTGCCGGAGTGTGTCCCAGAGCACTTGCCGGACTTGGTCTTCGTCTTCTTCCCCCCCGGGAGCTTCAGCGGCAAGAGTATCCTTCTCGGCCGCAGCTGCCGCATCCCGGTAAATCTTGTCGGCGCAAATAAGCGCATCTTTCTTGTCGCTGTGGACAGTGATGACGCTTATCGGCCCCGGCATCTTCAGCACGTTGTAGGCATAGTGGGAAGCTGCCATGAACTTGGCGAGGGCGGGACGGCCGAGGATCCCATTGTAGGGCAATGGAATATCAGCAACGTCAAAGGTGATGCGCTCAGTTCTGAAGTTGAGCTCCCCGCCAAAGGTCACCGGCAGAGTAATCTTTCCCTTGGGCTTGCTCCTTCCCGGGTTGATTCCTTGGAATGAACCGGTCTCTTCGAGCTCGCCGTCTTGAATCTGGAGTTTCTTGATCACAGCAGAGGAGATCAAATTCAGCCCGGCCCCGCCGTCAACCAACATTTTGGTGACCTTGAGGTTGCGGATGGTGGGTGAGACCAGCATCGGCAAGCACCCGACCGCAGTGGTGCGGTCAGGGTGATCCTCAAGGTCAAAAATGATGGGCGTGCTGGACCATTTGAGGAGCCTGCGCGACTCCACGGGCGGCTCCGCTGCATTCACCTCACGCACCCACTGTTTCAGCTGGCGGTGGGAGGTGTGCAGGGAGGCGCCACCGTCGACGCACAGGACCTCCGTGGCCTTCTGGAACTCCTGCTCGCTGTTCTCGTCGTCCTCCATGTCTTCATCGTCGTCTTCGTCGTTGTCGCGGCCCCGGGGAGATCGATCTCCTTGCCGCTGCTTGGCCTTGCCGCGGCGTCCTCCCCGGCCATTGAATGGCCGCTTCTTGCTGGGCTCTTCCCCGCCACCTTGGGCCTTCTCCTTGTCGCGCCTCTCGTACTCAGCCTTTTGCTGCTCGACGAGGTACTCGACGCGCTTGCAGTTGGAGAGGTCGTGACCCTTGGTGCGGTGAATCTTGCAGTATTGCTTGTCGGAGCTACCCGGCTTGTCGGCCGCCGCCGCAGGGGCAGGCTCCTTGCCGGAGCCGCCAGCCTGCGCTTGCTTGGCGGGGGCCTCCTTGCCGGACTTCTCGACGGCAAGCACTTCCTTCTTGCCCTTCTTCCTGTTGTTCCGCCGCCGGCTCTTCTTTGCCGGGGCGGCGTCGTCGCTGTCGCTTCCCCCTGCGCCAGCATCCTCCCCGGGGAGTTTCCTCCCCTCTTCTGCACGGGCGCACTTGTCGGCAAGAGCGTAGAGCTCGCTGACGTCCCTGATCTTGGTCATCGCCATCTCCTCACGCATGCGGCGGTTACGCACGTTCTGATGGAACGCGCTGATAACCGCAGCAGGGTGAACGTCGGGGATGTTGTGCTGTACCCGGCTGAAACGTTGGATATACTTGCGCAGGGGTTCGCCTTCCTTCTGGGCGAAAATGTGGAGATCGCTCTCCTGGCCATGGGGTTTGTGGCCGCCGGTGAAGGCGCCAACAAACTGATGGCAGAGGTCGGCCCAAGAAGAGATAGAGCCTTCCGGCAAGTGCATGAGCCACGAACGGACGTTCGGCTTCAGCACGAGCGGGAAGTAGTTGGCTAGGATCTTCTCGTCGCGCCCCCCGGCAGCTTGCACTGCTATGGTGTAGACGCTGAGAAACTCCGAGGGGTGCGTCTTGCCGTCGTACTTCTCCGGTACGTCGGGCTTAAAGTTCTTCATGCTGGGCCACTGGACGCGCCGCAGCTCGCGGGTGAACGCAGGGCAGCCTGCCGCGTACGGCAAGTCGCCTGGTTCACCGGGCGCGGGTGCGTCGGCAGTGTTCCCAGCTCTCTTGTCGGATTGTCGCCGAGCTTCTCGGCGGCGCTCGATCGTGGTCCGAGCGTCTTCATCTCGCCGGTCGTCGAGGACCTGGCGCTGGTCCCGACGGGCCCGCGGGTCCGACGAGGCTGTGGAGCCGTCGTCGGGGTTGTTCCGGCGGGGCGGCGTCTTCTGCTTCTGCGGCGGGGAGTGCACGCTTGTCGCACCCCCGGCAGTCTTGTCGCCGATAGCCTTCGTCTTCTCGGCCTGCCGCGGCCGTGAGGCCGACGGCTGCTGCGGAGAGTCGTTGTTGGCGAAGTCTATCAGGCTCCGGATAGTGGCCCTCCATTCCTCGGCCTTGTCGGCCGCTGGAGGAAAATCGAGGAGCAGCTGCGCCCTTGCGAGCGCTTCTGCCGGAGTAGTGGGGAACGCGGGCGAGCGGTGCGAGGAGCGGGATACGCTCGGACTTCTAACGACGTTAGAAGGAGCGGGGTCCCGTGCCGGCGCCTTCGCTTTGCTTGCGCCCGGACGGGGGTCCGGGGCGTCCCGCGAACCTCCAGTATGGCCTTGTCCCAGCAAGCGGATACCACCTCCCGTGGCATGGCGCTGCGGGGTCGTCGTATGTTGCGATGGACGTGGCGCGTCCACGGAGACCGAGGTCCGGTCGTCCGTCCTGTTCTTGGATCTGGTGGCACCGTGAGTGTCCTCGCCGGCAACCACCCTTCCGACGGCGTCTCCCCCGCCCACCGTTGGCTCTGGTGGCGGCGGATGAGACGCAGACGGGCCCCCGACCTCCGAAGGCTTCTTCTTCGGGGCCATGGAGTTGTCGCTGATGAAGTTGTTGACGAAACTTGGAGAGGTTAATGAAGATTGCGCCCGCGCGAACGCCGGATCAGGTTCGCACAACCTCGACGCCCCCTACCTGGCGCGCCAAAGATGGCGGGGGAAACTGTCCGCCACGAACACCTATGGGACCGGAGCCCCTTGTCTGTGCGGTACGAGGGCGGAGGGAGCACGAAGAGCAGATCGAGGCAGACGCGCGGGCAGTTTTTACCCAGGTTCGGGCCGCACGGATGCGTAAAACCCTACTCCTGCTTGGTTGTGTATTGAGTTGAGCGCTCGGGAGCTTGAAGAAGCAGCTACACCGTGCGTGAGAGTAATCTAGGTTTCGAACCCCCTCCACGTTGTGCATGGGCCTCCTTTTATAGTGCAAGGGGTCACCGACAGGTGTCAACGTAGGAGAAAGGGGTAAAAATGTAAAAGAGGTGGTAGTTGTAATAGTGCGGGAACAGTGGAGCTATAGTACAGAACAGTGGTCTATACCTACTTTAACAGTGGGGGACAAGGGCATTTAATGCCCGTCGCCGTCGACCCCAAAAGCTCCCGCCGTTGCGTCTCCGTCTGCCACGGCGATGGATCCTCTGCCGTGGAGTGCCACCGTGTCCCCCAGGCTGCACAGCCATCCGCCACGCGTCCCTGGAGTGGCCCCAGGGCGACGCGTGGGCCGATGAGCTGGAGCGCGGGCACACAGCGCACCTCCCCCGGCAAGCACCTTGCCGGGGATCTCGACCTTGCCGGGCCCGGAAGCTTGCCGCTCCCCGAGCCCTTGCCGGGTCTTCTAAGATAAAATCTTCTATTCGCCCTGACAAGCTCCTCTTGCCAGGGCCTCGTGCTAGTTAAGCAATCTCGAGCCTGGGACGGCCTTCCCGGCAAGCTCCTCTTGCCGGGGTCTTGGTCTTCTGTCTTGTATACTTTGTTTTTGAATGGCTAGATAAGGGGCATGAAGGTCTCCGGCACGCGCGTGGTGAACCCTGCCGCGGGGAGCTGCCGCTGCCCGTGCACAAGTTGGGGTACTAGGGTACCCCTACCTTAGTACACCGACACATATCTTCAGGACTGAGATATAATAAACCCCTCTTCTTCAGAGTAGGATTAGGTGGTGGTTTAGGAAGAGTCCAATCATCATAATTTTTCAATATGTTACTCAATAATTCTTTAACCTGTCCAATAGTACGTTCCCTGAAAACACAACTAGAACAACTATCTAGGAAGTCCCTGGAAGCATCGGTTAGTCCATTATAGAAGATATCAAGTATTTCATTTTTCTTAAGATGATGATCAGGTAAAGCATGAAGTAACTGGCAAATTCTCCCCCGAGCTTGTGGGAGACTCTCTTCTTTAGTTTGCACAAAGTTAAATATTTCCTGTAAGGCCGCTTGTTTCTTATGAGGAGGAAAATATTTTTTAGAGAAGTAATAAATCATATTCTGGGGACTACGCACACAACCAGGAGTAAGAGTATTGTACCAAGCTTTAGGATCGCCCTTTAATGAAAACGGACATAATTTGAGAATATAGTACTAACGGGTTTTCTCATCATGAGTAAAAAGGGTAGCTATGTCATTTAACCTAGTGAGATGTGCCACAACAGTTTTAGTTTCATAACCATGGAAAGGATCAGATTCAACCAAAGTGATTAACTCTCGGTCGATGGAGAATTCATAATCCTTATCATCAATGAAGATAGGTGAGGTACAAACTTAGGATCATATTTCATTCTAGCATTCAGAGACTTTTCCTTATACTTGCATAATATTTTTTCTAGATCATCTCTATCATTACAAGCAAGAACATCTCTAGTTGTTTCCTCACTCATAACATAACCTTCGGGTACCTTAGGCAATTCATATCTAAGAAGGCTAGTTCTAGCAGGTGCTTCAAAATTTTTAGTTTCAAGCTCATCATTAGATTCAACAACATCATGGTGTCTTACTCTAGTAATTTGTTCATCAAGAAAGTCACCAAGTGGCAAATCATCATCATGCAAGGTACTAGCATCATCATAAGTATCATTCATAGAAGAAGTAGCATCATCAATAACTTGCAACATATCAGGAGTAATAGCATGTTGGGGTGTTGCAAATTTACTTATAACAGAAGGTGAATCTAAAGCAGAACTGGATGGCAGTTCCTTACCCCCCCTCGTCTTAGAAGGATAAATCTTAGTCTTAGCATCCTTCAGATTCTTCATAGTGATAAATTTATAATAATCCCAAGTGACTCAACAAATATAGCTATGCTCCCCGGCAATGACGCTAGAAAAAGGTCTTGATAACCCACAAGTATAGGAGATCACAATAGTTTTCGAGGGTAGAGTATTCAACCCAAATTTATAGATTCGACACAAGGTGAGCTAAAGAATATTTGCAAGTATTAGCAGCTGAGTTGTCAATTCAACCACACCTGGAGATTAATTATCTATAGCAAAGTGATCGGTAGCACAGTAATATGATAGTTTTGATAGTAGTGGTAGCATCAATAGTGACGGTAACAGTGGTAGCTGTAGTTTTGTAGCAAGTGTAGCAGTAACGATAACATTAGTAACTTAGCAAGAACAATATAGGATAAATTCGTAGGCATTGGATTGATAATTTGTTGGATGATATTCGTCATGTGACAATTATGACTAGGGCGATACGGCACTAGCTCCAGTTCATAAATATAATGTAAGCATGTATTCTGTACATAGTCATATGTGCTTATGTAAAGAACTTGCATGACATCTTTTGTCCTACCCTCCCATGGCAGCGGGGTCCATATTGGAAACTAAGGGATATTGAGGTCCCCTTTTAATAGAGAACCAGAAGAAAGCATTAACACACATTTAATACATGAACTCCTCAAACTACGGTCACCACCGGGAGTGGTTCCGGTTATTGTCACTCCGGGGTTGCCGGGTCATAACACGTAGTAGGTGACTATAACTTGCAAGGTCGGATCTAAAACATGAATATAATGATAATATCATAAACGGTTCAGATCTGAAATGATGGCACCCAGGCCTAAAGTGACCAGCATTAAGCATGGCAAAGTCATAGCAACATCAATCTCAGAACATAATGGATACTCGGGATTGGCCCTAACAAAACTAACTAGATTACATGATGGATCTCATCCAACTCCTCACCGACCAGCGAGCCTACGAAGGAATTACTCAATCCCGGTGGGGAGCATCATGGAATTGGTGATGGAGAAGGGTTGGTGATGATGAAGGACGAAGATCCCCCTTTCCGGAGCCCCAAACGGACTCCAGATTTGGCCTCCCGAGGAAGAACAGGAGGTGGCGGCGGCTCCGTCTCGTAGATCGCGATAATTCTTTCTCCCCGATTTTTCTCTGTGCTAATATGAATTTATAGTATCAGGGTTGGTGTCTACAGGGCCACCAGGTGGGGACAACCCACCTGGGCGTGCCAGGAGGGGGGGCGCCCTGGTGGGTTGTGCCCACCTGGGTGCCCCCGTTCGGTGATTCTTGTCTCCAGTATTTTTCTTTTATTATATAAAAAATCCTCGCAAAGTTTCGTTCCATTCCGAGAACTTTTATTTTTCCACAAAAACAACACCATGATAGTTCTGCTGAAAACAACATAAGTCTGGGGTTAGTTTCATTCAAATCTTGCAAATTAGATTCCAAAACAAGAGGAAAAGCATTAGGAAAAGTAGATACATTGGAGACCTATCAAGACCCTAAGGCCAATCTTTCACGAAATGGAGGGGATTCCCACGAAGAACACGAAGAACACGAGGGGAATACGCGGGGGAAATGTGTGGAAAACACTCAAATCAACAAGAAATGGTCACCCATGTGCTAGATCCTCAACACAACCAGATACACGGTCCAAATCTAATAAAGGAAAGATTAAAGGTAACTAGTTCATCTCTGTGAGGAGGTCTTGAACCCGTGGAGGGATCTTCTCCGTGAGGAGGTCTTGAATCCGGCGTGGATGTTCTCTGTAGAGGTCGCGGTCTCTCGGTGGAGTAGAACCTCAATGGATGAGCAATGCTCTAGTCTAAAATGAGTTAACGCAATGCTAACCCTAATTCAGAGCTAGGGGATGAGTACTTAGAGTCCATGGGGTAAGTTGGGGGTTACACGGGTCGTAGCCCTGTTACTGCGTGCAGGCAGACCGGTTGTACCAGATATGTGAGCGGTTGTACCGCTAGGAGCTTAGGTCCGTGTTTATGAGGGTGTTCGGGGAAGAAGGGACCTGTTGTACCGGTCATGCTGACACTGGAGGAATAACCGGGGTTGTACCGGTCATGCATCGCTCTTTTACAGAACACGGACCGGTAGTTGGGCAGTAGTTGAGCGGTTGTAATGCCCGGGCGGTACATGGGCGGTTGTACCTCTATCTCTACGCTTGGAAAATCCCGCTCCATGTTGTTTGTGTCCACCTTGCACCATTCCTTCTCCTTGTTGGTTCCCTAGTACCTAAGCACACAAAGTGTCTTTGTTTGAGGTAGTAGCCATGTCTCATGTGGTCCAAGGGAAGTTTAACAAGGAGAGAGTTCACCTTATGCCCAATGGCACATGCTCGAGCTCTCATCATAGGTGCACTTGGGGCATGGGGAGTAGTTGGAATGTACATGGGGATGACCGTAGGATGCTCCGCGTCATTAAAGCTTGGGTCTTGGAGATGGAGCTGTCTGAAAACATGTGTCGCGGCCGCAGTGAAGAGTGCACGGCACTCCCCTTCTAGCATGGATTCCACTCCGGCGGCAATGCCCTCGAGCTCTTCGGTGAGCTTGGTGAGAAGACCAACAAGGTCATCCTCCGAATCCGCCAACGGCTTCTCGTACCCTCCTCCATAAAGGGATTGCAGTGCCTTGCGGGACCTCAGCTCGAGGGAGACGAAGGCGTCGCGCCCCGCGGCGGCCGCCTTCTCAGCCGCGGCAAGGGTCTTCTCCCTGGCCTCCAGCCGGGCTGTCTCCTCGGAGACAAGCTTGGCGTGGGATGTCTGGGCCATGACCGCCTCCTCCTTCAGCTTTCCCAGGCGGCTCCGCTCCGCAGCCTATTCTTGGGCTTCCTGCTCCAGCTCGGCACCGCGATCGGCGAGCGCAGTCTCCCGAGTTTTGAGCTCCTCCTCCTGCTCCTGAAGCAAATGGGTGCGGGCGGCCTGGTCTTCGCGGAGGGCCATCAACTCGGCTTCCACCATTCCGCAATGTTCCTTGGCGGACGCTGCGTCGACGAGCGCCGCGTCGCGAGCCGCCATGGCCTCGCCGGCCTCCTTTCTGCCCTCCACAACGGCAGCCTCGGCCTGTCCCCAGGCCGTCCTGATGGATGACTCGGTCTAGAGCCACCCCAAGATCAGCCCCAGGCGCCCCGTCACCACGCACCTGTCGGCACCCTAAAGATCAGTCCGGAGCTGGTCCAGCGCGGTGCAGGCCTCCTCCAAAGCACCGGGCCTAGCAGGGGAGCCATGGTCCACCAACGCGAAGGCTTGGGGAGGAGGCGACACCGGCGCCTAGACTAGCGCCACCGCAACAGCAAGGGCGGCGGGGGGCTCTGGAGCCCTCAAAACCCCCGTGGGTGCGACAGGGACGGGGACCTCCGGAGTCTACTGGGCCACGAAAGTGATTTCCTCCTGAGGCTTCGCCACCGAGTTTCGAGGGGGCGTTCTGCTACAGTTGAACGCGAGGCAACCTCCTCCGCCCGCGCCAGGGTCGCCATGGCCGCGGCAGGACACGTGGCCTCGGAGGCCCTTGCTTCCTCCTTCCTCTTCTTCACCACAGGCTTTAGCCTAGCCACGGGGAGGAGAGTATCGTGGGCACGTCGTCAGGGATGGAAAACAAAAACAAGGCAAGATTCTTACTCATTAGAGGCGATGTAAGCCCTTTACAATGCTAGGACTGCGGTACCCCCGGCCTTCCTAAGAACGTTCTTCGTCGTGCCCTGCTGATCAACCGAGAGCACGATGGCTGGCTCCGGAGCGGCAGCGACAGACAACACCGAGGGGGCGTAGCCCCGAGGAAGCGACCCCGCCCTGCCCTTCTTCGGAGTCGCTCGGCGTGGCCTCCATAAGGGGGTGCCCCTGGACCTCATAGCAACCCCGAAGGAGCGCGGGGAACCCTCGACCAAGTACTTAGCGGCGGATTCGTCATCATGGTGATCGCGGAGGAGCTCGCCCTACGACGGAGGAGAAGTCCCCTCCACCTCGTCCACGGTCGCCTCCGAGTCCTCCTCCCCCTCCTCCCCGGAGACCTAAACGGAGGAAATCGGTACCGGGGAGTTGGGGAGCTTGGATGGGACGAGCCCTAGCTTGTTGAAGACGGGCATGGCGAGGGCCATCCCCGCCCCATCACCACGGCTGTACAACGGGAGGTAGGCAGCCGGGAGGCCGCCTGGATCCTTCTCAAGCAAAGTGCGCATGACCTTGCCCAGCTCCTCGCATGTCAGGCTCCCTCAGCGCAACCAGAGGTCATCCTCCGTGCCCTTAAAATCCCACATGGGGCGCCAGTGTGCTTGGAGCGGGGCCAGGCGCTGCGTCAGGAATTCCCTGACAATCATGGCCCCCGTCAGCGCCCCAGACTCCATGTCGGTCTGCATGAGCCTCGGGACCAGCGCCGCCAGGGGGTCGATGAGCTTCTCATGGGCCAACTGGTCCAGCTTCTCCGGCAACCTGGTCGGCAGCTCCAGCCGAACGTGGAGGCCCTTGGCGTCCATGTAAATCCATTTATGCCAGAAGTCCTCCACCTTCTTCCCGGCCCTCATGAGCGCGTTGCCCCTGTGGGGTGTGATGATGGAGACGTATCCGAAGCGCTGGGTCGAGTCATGTATCCAGAGGGAGAAGAAGTGGCGGAGCAGCACAACGGAGGGTGTCACACCCATGAACGCCTCGTAGTAGAAGGCAAAGATTGACAAGAGAAGGATGGAGTCGGGCTGGAGGTGTAGAGCATGGATCTGGTAATGGTTGAGGACGGTGAGAAAGAACCTGGAGCACAGTGGCAAGATCCCCTGCGTCGGTGATGGAGGATGTACCGAGGGCCGGTGCGGGCGAGGAGGCGGAATGCATGACCGGGGAGGCGAGCTTCACTTTCTCGGTCGCCATCGGCGAAAAGCTCGGGGGAAAGACTCGACGGATTTGGAAGCACTCTCGACACAGAGAAAAGGGGACCTGGAGCAAGATGATGGGAAGGCAACGAAGGCTCAGCGGCAGGCGCCAGTCATTTATACAGCTCGGGATGGTTGCCGAGGCAGTGTGGGGAAGTGAAGACGCCCATGTCCCATCAAGCGCTACGTGTCAACTTGGCCCGCATGCGATTTGGGCAAGCGGTGCTTCGCCCTTGACCCTTGGCTTCGCCTTGAAGCCAATTCCGAGCGTGCCCTGGGCCCGGGAGGCTACTGTCGGCGTTCTGGGAACTAGGGTACCTAGACTTTCCCACCTTCGTCCCACGGCGTGGCTCCATCAACGGCCTGGTATGGCCCATCTTCAGCACCGACAAGACAAGACCCTCATGGGGGGGCAAGCCTCGCGAGGCGGACGAAACCAAGAGCTCGGGAGGGAGCGGCCTCCTTAGGCGTCCTCCCGAGGAGCGTAGATTCCTAGGCAAGCGCCCACCTCATGAGGTTTGGGTGACACAAGCCGTGATGACCAAGGCCAAGTGGGCGTAGAGTGGCAGGTTTCCTCTTTGGTCCCAAGGAGGCAAGCGTAGGCGCGGAGTCCTGCGGAATCAGCCAAAGGTTTCCATTCCGGCACAATGAGACCAGGACTGCCAGGACGGATGACGGATGTCATCACTGAGCCCACCATGGCATCACGAGAAGAGGCTTTGCAGGCGAGGACCCCTTTCGTCAACATAAGATGTACTACTTGCCCCCCTTCAAACTTGGCCATTGTGGGATCCCTTCCTGCCTTCGTTTCGGAGGAAGCGGACCGAGGCCACTATAAATACAGCTTAGCCACCACCATAGGGGGGATGCGAAGCCCGAACCCTCACTAGAGCACTATCACACAAGAACAGACCTCCTGAGGTTGTTCTCCCTCTGTAGTAGTACATCCTCATCCCCTCGCGAGGCTAATCCACCCCAAAGCAGGAGTAGGGTCTTACACCGCAAGGTGGCCTAAACCTGGGTAAACCACCGTGTCTCTTTCCTTTCCTGTTCGTCAAGATAGACCATGAGAGCGACGAGTAGGCAGGCCTGAGAGGTTGAGTTCTTCGCACACGGCCTTGAGTTTGAACCTCTCTTGGGTCTGCGGAGCCCTGAATCCGTCATCCATATATTTATTGTGAAGTAGATTGCCATGGTCTGGTAGCCAATCTGTTAGGTGAAATAGCTCGACATCATTTTATACTCGATCTTTGTTGCTTAGATGGCCTTCGATTGTTGTGTGCTCGGCCTCATTGATTGCTGAAATAGCCTGCCGTAATTTAGCACTCAAATCTGTTTGCTGAATTAGCTTTACATATATGTTGTTACTTAGATCTGCTTGTCCTAATATCTTGCCATAGCTTTAGACATCAACCTAGGTATTTTTTTCTTTCTGGACTTTATAAAAAAGCATATATGTTTTTCCTATAATAGCTAGTACAAGAACTAATTTGTATGTCTAACAGATGGACAGGAATTGGATAACTTCTGCCCGAAGATTCTCCGCTGCATATGTCGAGGGGGTTGAAAACTTCATAAACTTTATCAGAGCTGTGTTTGGTGGTCCAAAATCAGATGTGCTCTGCCCATGTAGCAATTGTATGGATTCAGTTACAAGACCACAGTCAACTATGCAAAATCATCTGCACTTGTATGGGAAGTTGGTCACATATACTAGGTGGGTTCATCAAGGTGAAGCTATGAACGTCAATGTTACTGACTATGTGGAAGCAGCAGATCACCATCTTGATCTGCCTGATGCTCGGGTGGAAGAGGAGGAGGAGTAGGACGTGGTGGCAGCGTAGCCGGTGAGTTTGACCAACATTGAAACAATGCTACGAAATGCTCGCGCGTTTCATGTACTTTCACCTGCAGAAGAAAAATGGTGGGCCCGCATGCTGGAACAATGCAACGTGGCAGTCACCCCAGGAAATAAGCTGTCAATATTCTCAGCTATTGTCACCTTTCTTCAGGTGAAGACATCTGAGCGGACGACCAACAAATCATTCGATGCGATGTTGGCTGCTTTCCGCAAATCTTTCCCAGATGCGTCTGAGCTGCCACACACCTACAGTAAAATGAAGAATTTCCTTCATGCAGTTGGAATTGGATATAATATGATCCATGTTTGTGAGAATAATTGTGTTCTGTTCCGGAAGGATTATGCCAACGAAAGTGAATGGACAAAATGCAAATCAACAAGATGGAAATATGGCGATGCTGTGAAGAGGATTCCTCATAATGTTCTGAGACATTTTCCAATTATACCAAGATTGCAGAGGTTGTTTCATGATGCTGAAACAAGAGAGGATGTACTGTGGCATTCTAGGAACCATGAGTACAGAGATCAGAATGTAATGAGCCATCCATCTCATGGTAGTGACAGGAAAAGCTTCAACCCGAGAAACACGAGACTTGGCTTAGCTACAAATGGATTTAATCCATTTGGCCACCAGAGCGCCACATATAGCATGTGGCCACTGCTTGTTATACCTTACAACATGCCACCAAATGTCTGGACCAAAGAATCAAACTACATGATGGACTTGCTCATCCTAGGTCCAAAAAGTCCTGGAATAGATTTTGATTTATTAATGGAGCCTCTTGTGGAGGAACTTCAACAGCTATGGAGGGGTGTTCTCACTCGAGACCTATATAGCAGCCCACCAGCCGATTTATTTCAGCGTGCTATTATAATTTGGTGCATCCATGATTATCCGGCTTTGGGCACTATGCCAGGGCGAACGACACATGGTTACAATGCATGTGTTCACTGTGACAAGAATCCGTTGTCATACGGAATACTTAGCAAGATCTATTACATTGGACACCACCATTTCCTTGCCAAGGCAAGTTGTGTCCTAGAAAATACCGAAGACATTTGTTCAGTGCAAAGCATGAAAATCGTGATGCACCAAAGAGGCTCACCAGGGATGAGTTTCAAGTGGAATTATAGAAGATCAGGCATATTACACCAGGAAACAATCCTGATAATGGTAGCGGGAAAAAGAAGCGTGGCATGGCAGAAGAGAGATTATTGTTTACCCGCAGGTCGACTCTGTGGGACGTGGAGTATTGGAAATATTTGGATCTGCGGCATTATCTTGATGTGATGCACATGGAGAAAAATATATGTGACATCATTATCAGCACGGTTCTTAATATTGAAGACAAGACGAAAGATACCTTAAAATCTAGGATTGATTTAACACACCTGAGCATCAGAAAGGATTTGCAGGTAGAACATGGTGGTGCACAACGGGATATGGCACCAGCGATGTACGTCTTGGACAAGGTAAAAAGAAAAAAATTCTGCAACGTCCTGTCACGTGTGAGATTCACACATGGATTTGCTTCCAACCCTAAAAGGAGAGTCAGTGCAGATGGAAACAAGGTACAAGGGTTGAAACCTCATGACTGCCATGTCCTACTTCAAAGGGATTTACCTATTATCCTTAGAGAATTGGGCCGCCCTGACTTATACAAAGCAGTTGCAGAGTTGGGACAATTCTTTAGGGAACTCTACAGTAGAAATATCAGGATAGATGCTTTCGAGCATCTTAGATACAAGATACCAACTATCCTATGTGACTTTGAGAAGATATATCCTCCAGCCTTCTTTGATGTGATGGTGCATTTGGCTATTCATCTAACAGATGAGGCACTACTTAGAGGTCCAGTACAGTATGGTTGGATGTACTCTATCGAAAGGCGGCTAGGCACTTTCAAGGGCTATGTTAGGACTAGAGCTAGACCCGAGGGTTCCATTATAGAGGCCTAAATTGCTACAGAAGCGTTGACATTCTGCTCAAAATACATTGAAACAACTGATCAGCTTAGCAAAGAGGTGGGTGAAGACAGTCCCGAGCTCAATGTTAATGATTGTCAGTTCGAGTTAAAGGGAAGAGTCGAAAAGGTGACAAACCTAAAGATTTGCACAAAATGGTTTGGTATGCGTTGAATAACTGTCCTGAGATTATACCTTATATCGAGTAAGTTCTAAGTACTGCAGCTTATACATCGTAATCTACTAAACTTGCAACACATTCTTATACATTTAGATGTTTGACGTGGTCAATATGTTGTGGAGCATCTACAAAAAGGAGTTACTGCCGCAAAATCCAAGAAACATTGACAAACTGTTTATGGAAGGATTTGCGAAATGGTTCAAGAGCCATGTAAGCTTTTGAATTGCACTGTCTGTTTTTTAATATATTGAGTACATAAGATGACCAGCTTGTCTATTTTCTAACCATAGGTTAAGAAGATGCGGGGGGATGGGCAGGCAGTTAATGATTCCATTTACGCACTAGCAATGGGTCCTGATACTCGAGTAAGGCATTATGAATCTTGCGTTGTTTGAGATGTGCACTACAACACCCTTGCATGCGAAAAAGGAAGGAAGACACAAAACAGTGTCATCATGAGCATGGATACGTATGGCAAAGAGACAGCTGAAATGTATGGTAACAGAACAGGCATTGTTCAGTTGCAGTATACCTCCAGTTTCTAGGTTCATGAGTGTGTGGTTCTGTTGTGCTCTCGTTGGTATAACCTGTTTTCCAGGATAGCAAAACCTAGCGCTGATGGTTATTTCAAATCCATCAATGTGAAGGGGGCATACTAGACCGACGAGCCTTTTATTTTGTAAAATCAAGCAACACAAATATTTTTCTTGGAAGACACATATGCACATAGGTGATGACTCGAGAGTATTGCAAAGGTTTGAGAAGAGGAATTTGTTTAATGAAGTTGCACAACAAGATGAAGCTTACAGTTCTTCTGATGTAGAAGATTCCACAGATGTTTCTAATATCTTTGAGAACCATCACATCCATAACGCTGGTGAAAAGATTGCTTGTCAGGCTGTGGACATACGAGAGTTGATCAATAAGACACCAACGTTCGAGGACATTGAGGATGAAGAAGATGACACTGGGGGGATTACGATTCAGAACGATACACATGGCGAACATGTTGACACTGGTGCGGCGGATGATGATTTGATTGCATTTGTCGTATTTGCTTGTGAGAAGATGACTTTTTTATTTACTATGTGAAATTGTGTCCGCAATGACAACTAAAACCTGATGAAGTTGTTGTTTACTATTTTACTATGAGAACATCACTTATTATGTATGTTGATTTGTTCTCGATGATTGTATGACGACTAAAACACGATGACATTGTTGTTTAGTTCTACTCATATTTGGCTGTGAAACTTGTATTTGATGACATAGCTTGCTATTGGACTACAATTTGCTTCACGTCTTTGAATGGGAACAAAGCTGACCCGACAGGGCCTCTGTTAATTTATTTATGTATTAGCAAAAGGGACTCTGCTATTTATTTACTTATGAGCAAAAGGGGATACTCCCTAATTTCTGTTAATAGAAATATTTAAATGTTCACAACACTACGCCCAGCCTGCTAAATGGGTTTCATTCATTAATAGTTTCAGCAAAGTGCTCATGTCATAGCCACCGAATACATCACGAGTGCTACATACACTGCAAATAAATAGACAATCATCCTACATATCACAATGATCTTCCCCATTATCTCAACAAGATCTTTCATCTCCTCATTGCTCTCAAGTCCGTTCAACAGATGTTTCTTGGCCATGATTAGAGGAACTACATCTTTAACATTCTGCTCTGCATCTTCCTCTTCTGTCATTCCTTTAGTTACTTGTCCAACATCCCAACCGGCTGGTATTGGGATTCCTCGGCTAACCGAATAATCAACCAAGTTCCACCCCCCCCCAACATCGGCAGCTTCCCAGAAATACAAATCACACGAATCTTTCTTTTTCTGCACAAATCAAATTGGAAGATCATTAACAAAACTATTTAAAAAATCAGCAACTGAAAGTAGGCGCAAAACACTTAAACATATTATTACCCCATGATTCAGGCATTTGTAGAAGACTCGGCCAGGGTTGAGGATTGTAGTTGAGACGCGGCGGATGACTCCGCGTGAGTTGTAGCAGTAGCACCGCACCAACGGCAGCGGGTTGCAATGAGAAACCAGCTGCGGTGAGTGTGCCGGCGGGGGTGTGATGATACCCACATGGGATGGTTCAGGTGGCGACTTGGAGCAAATCTGGTTGTTGCCTGCTGAAGAGCAGGTGGACGATATGCTAGATGGTATGCTTGTTGCGCCCGTAGCTTCTAATGCTAGGAAAAGTAACCATAGAAGAGGAGAAGCGAACGTTGGATATGTCAGTTTCATTACTTGTGGAGTAGCATAGCACTATATATTGTCATAGTATAGGTTTGGATACGAACCAGCTATAGGAGCACGCCTCTCTTTTTTATAGAACTCAGCAACATCTCTTTACTATCTTGTTCTGTACGCCTTCTCAAGTCTTTGATTTTCGGGAATGCTATGTGGAGAACGTTCCCTGGGAGGAGGACGGCAAACAAATGCATTTTCATGGCAGTTTTAGTTGTGATGCAAGATCGGACGATGGCAGTTTCGGGAATGTTATCTGGAAAACGAGCCTAGTTTTTCTTTTCTTCCTATAAAAAAGTATGCTACGTGGTGCCAGCTTAGTCAACAAACGATTGTGCCAACCTTGACCATTGGATTGACATTCAACGTTAATCGTGTTTCTTCAGTCTCTTCTTCCTCCATCCGCCAAAGCCAAGCCAGCGCCGGCGGGACCGCCTGCTCCCGTCTTCCACGGCCGGCTATGCTGTCGCGCACGCATCGTGACCACATCACACCCACTATCAACGTAGTCAATAGGCAAGATAACTGCACAAGGAGTGGCTGACACCCAGGACACAGCAGCTCACGCAATATTTATTTTTTGTTTTCGGGACGGAGCAGGGTATCAACTGGGTGGTGTGGGAGCTATGGCCCGTCTAGCCCAAGCTTTTATTTCATATGTTTATGACATGACCATCCCAGTTTAGTATTTTCTTCCTGTAAATGGCTAACCCAGCTATTTTGTTTTTTGCAGAATAACCAACGGAGGCCTACTTGCTTTTCTACGCCCCGTTGGGCCTGCAATATTTCAAGACGAAGAGGGATGCATTCGGCTTACCTAGAAAATGGACTATAAGTAATAAGAAATGGGCTGTAAAATGAAAAATACAGCAAACATGCAATGAGTTCTATATTACTTTTTGCTTTCCGATTTTGTTATTTTAAATTTGATTGTATTTGTGAAGGTATGTTTATTTTTTAAATTAATTTGAATCTGGCTAGAAATTTCGGGTTGTATGTTGTTTGGGATAGATTTGGCGGCAGACTTGTAGGTCTACGAGGTTGACATGTACGAAAGGCTTCGTGATACCTTAGTCCACAAACGATTCTAGCAGCAGTGACCATTGGATTGTTAATTCAACGGTCGTACTGCTTCTTCAACCTCTGGTCTTATTGCTCCAGCTGCCCAAACCAGCGTCGACCGTACTTGTCGGTGTTCTAGGAACAAGGGTATCCAGTCTAGCCTGTCTGCGGCCCATTGCATGGCTTCATCAACGGCCTGGTACGACCCATCTTCAACACCAACAAGACAAGACCCTCATGAGGGGCCTAGCCTCGCAAGGCCGGTGTCATCAAGACCTTTGGAGGGAGCGGCCTCCCCGGGCTGCCTCCTGAGGAGCAGAGATTTCTATGCAGGTGCCCACCTCATGAGGTTGACGACCAAGGCTAGGCGGGCGCAGAGGAGCAGGTTTCCTCTTTGGTGCTAAGGAGGCAAGCGCATGCACAGGGTCCCGAGGAATCAGCCAAAGGATTCCATTCCCGTGCAATGGGACCAGGACCACTAGGACGACAGGACAAATGTCATAGTCGAGCCCACCGCAGCGCCATGAGCAGGGACTTTGCAGACGAAGATCACCTTTCGTCAGGATAAGATGTACTACTTGTCCCCTTTCGAATTAGCCCCTATGGAATCCTTTCCCACTTACATTTTGGGGGAAGAGGACCGAGGCCACTATAAGAATATATTAGCCACCACCAAGAAGGGGGATCCGATCCATCCCCTCCGCCCTCGACTTATTTTCCCACCAGAGAAAACCTAGTGAGGTTGTTCTTCCCATGTACTAGTTCACGCTCAGCCCCTCGTGAGGCAAATCCACCACAAAGCAGGAGTAGCGTCTTACACCGCAAGGTGGCCCAAACCTGGGTAAACTGCCATGTCCATCTTCTTCCTTGTTCATCGAGCTAGGCCATAGAGTCGACGAACTACTTGACTAAGGAGGTTGAGTTCTTCGCGCACGCCCCGGAATTCGAACCTTCATCAGGTCTGTGGAGCCCTGAATCCAACATTTGGCGCGCCAGGTAGGGGCGTCTCGAGGCATCTTCTCCACCATTCGCTCCTGGTAGAGGTGGGGTGTCCCGATCTTTCGAGGAGATGATGATTATCAATTTGGTGAAGAATGACTTTGACGATCCGACTACAAACGTGCATGACGTTGCACCTTAGCAATCGCTAAACCAATCTCCTAGGGTTACTGACGATGCCAGAAGCACGACCGGCCTGACCACAAAGGTCTATTCCTGCATGCAATCGAAGAACAAGCTAAAATATGATAAAGCAATCTGAATATTGCAAATATAGATGAAGTATTGATAAAGGTGGGGATATGTAAGCGGTCTTGGTCTGGTCGTTGGAAACAAACGAAGTACACGAAGTTGCAATGGCTAACTTTTGACTATACAGATCCCAAGGAAAAAGCTACTAGATGGATCTACTTATATAGGAGCAAGGGGTGGCACCATGGAGGTGGGTGGACATCCCAAGACAGCCAAAAAACTAACCCTAGTTCGTGCAAGGCTCATGGGCCCAGTGTAGGTGATGCAACACCTTTGGACTTGTAGTTTGACTCAGATTTTGCTGCAAAGTCAGATTGTTTCATCCACAACTCAACGCTCCAGACGCATTTGAAGGTGAATCCAATTGGGTTGGAAAGTGTATGAAATCTACTTTCCCACAAAAAAAGAATCACCCAATTTAGAGTCAGTATGAAAGAGATGTTGGCGTTTTGAGTCAGATGTGTCTATGCAGTTCGAATCTGAGTCTAGAACGTGATAGACTTGGACTCTATCTTCTCTTGGCCCAAAAGTGACGCTAGAGAACTTTTTGAACATCACCTAAACTTCTCTTTTTCCCTTATCTTCATATGTGGATTGTCCAAATGTCTCATACACGTGCAATTACACATAGCACAAAAGTGTGTGAAGTATTTTTGTCCAGGATAACATAAATAAATTATTGCATACTTTGCATTAGAAATCACCTCACAAATATGCATGTATGCAATATTTTTGGTCGTATCCAAGGTAGTCATGTCCTCATCATCCTCCCCTTCTTGAAAACAAAGTCGTCCTCGGCGTTTCTTAATCTGAAATGTGGCTAACAAAAGAGACAAGGTTTATATGTTGTATATGTATATGTCATCCATTTTTACTTTCCTTAGTTTTTTCACATATGACACATGTATGCATGAGTAACTTTCATAGTTCATAAAATATAAAGCCAAAATATTATCACAAGGAATAGAAGGCATGAAAATATTGCAACTCAGTTTCCACAAATAAGTGAAGCACTTATTCATATAAAAAGATTGACAATGTTCATCATTAAACCGTCCCAAGATTGGCGAATAAACCTTACTTGCATCAAATTTACATGCTACAACATGCTTAAATAAGCAAACATGCAATAAGTCATTTGAAACAGAATCATTACCAAGATTAGAGGTCATATCAAAATGATTAAAATTGGTTTTTTTGCATCAACAATTAATTTAATGGGTGCACACGAAATTGTTGGTATTTCAGCTATTTGATCACATGACGCATTCATGATAGTAACACGATTCTCTAAAATAGGTGGTGTGCTCAAATCAATAGGTAACTCAACACATCGTGTATTCAAGTTAACTAGGCATGCATCATTCTCATGTGAAGTTATATCATCAATACATTTACTGTTACCTAGTCGCAAAGACATAGATGATGTAGATATGAATGATGATAATGTACCATACACTTGAGATGATGCCGCGCTCACAATCTGAGGTGTGGCTGCTCTAGTAGGTGCAATGGTGGAGGAACCAACAAGTGGTGAGCATGAACTGGAATAGTAGTTGTTTTAGTCACCTAATGCATCCTCCTGCATCTGTCTCTCAAAAGTACAAGCACGAACATACATAGCAGTAATGCAACGAGGAATATACAGAAATCTTGCGAAAATATCATGGTTCAAACCACCAAAAGATCTATTCATTGTATCATTCTCAGATTCTTCTATGTCACACTTATGCATATAAGATTTGAACTCTTGGTAGTAAACATGAGCAGTGTTACTGCCTTGTTTTAATTGTTCCAATTTGCGAAGCAATTCACGAGGATAGTAAGGAGGAAAAAATGTTTTCTCATTACAGCTCTCAAATTTTTCCAAGTTGTGGGTTGGTTATCAATATTTTTCTTACAATGCACACTCCACCAAACAAAAGCAAAACCAGTAAATGCTCTAGTGGCAGCTCGTACTCTCTCAAGTTCAGAAAAATCATGGTGACTAAAAACATTTTCTACTTCAAGCTCGCAAGCTAGATAAATAGCAGGATTAAATCTACCCTCAAATGACAGTAAAGAGATAACCTAACCATGTGCTTGTGTGTGTTGTCCCACCTCTCGAGATGGTGAAGATATATACGTCATCCAAGAACCTCTATCACCGTAACCTGTCATGATTAGTAGAAACAAGAAACAAAATTCGAGAATAATGTTCCTATGAACTACTAAGATGTGGTGGTAAAGCCGTCGTAGTAAAGCAAATATCAATATCTTACAATATCTTACCATGCAACAGGTGGTGACAGGCAACCAGCGGTGTCAATAACTCCGAAGATTGAGTAAAGAGATTGCCAGGTGAACGTACGTATACACGATGTTGAAATATGTGAAGCTGGGTTGGCTTTATGTAACGCCCAAGATGCGGCTATAGCTCCTACGTGTCGAGGCACGACTTAGAGTCATAACCTCATTCTGGAATGGTCTCAAGCATGGTATCTTTACACAACCCATGTAATGAACATGATGAAAGAGAGTTTAATAGTTGGCTTACACTATGTCACACAATTAATACAATAAGCATATATTCATCCAGAGAACACAGAGTCCGACTAGTGACGAAATCAAACGAAGAAAAATACACCACACAGGCTAATCCCGATTGGCCCTAGTAGGAACCACTACTGATCGTCGGGGTATGTCACGTACATACGCCCACGCTCTTCATCGAACTCCTACAGAAGCTCTTGCACATCTCCTGCGTCAAACTCTGAGGTACCTGCATCTGTGTGAGTCGTAAACTGTGAGTCACGAGGACTCAGCAATCTTGTTCCCGGGTATCAAAACTATCAAGGCTTGTAGGTGTGGAGAGGATATAAAGTGGTTGCAGCAGCACTAAGTATTGTATGAAGCTAGCTTACGAAGTTAGAGAGAGATGAGAATATATGCCAATGATCGCAACTAGTAGTGATCAAGAAGTGAACCTGTCTACTTACGTCGATAAATAACCCCACCATGTTCACTTTTTGAACCCCTGCGAAAAGAGACCATCATGGTTACTCACATAGGTAGTGTATTCTTATTTGAGTTATGGTGTCAAGTTATCTACAACCGGATATTAACAACTCCAATCTGCCAAATAACCGCAGGGATGGCTTTCGAAAGATCATAACCCTGCAGGGGTATCCCAACTTAGCCCATCACAAGGTCTCACAATCAGCGGAGTAACAACTCCAAATTGGGAAGACCCAAGTGTTCTCGGAATCCCGTGCACAAGATATTTTGACAATGGTAAAACTAATCCTGCAAGACTTCCAGACATGCCGACACCCTGATAAGAGCCACGCGTATCTCTTCTCCGGCCACGATCGGATTGTCCAAACTTCCGGTAGGCCAAGTCTAGAGTTGCTCCTCGCGGCCACCGGCGGTTGACAGGTTTGTACCAACACTCATTAGGAACACTAGCCTGGGGGTTGATTAAGAATCCATGGGTTAATTACTCCCTATGCAAGTTTTAGTTATTAGGCAAATGGTAAAACCAAGGTTCTACCTTGCTAGAAAAGCTTTAAACAGAGCGAATTATCGATGGGGGGCCCATAAACCCCAATCGTGTTAGGTACGCAATATCAAGGAACATAACACCGGTTTATCGGATTCTAAGGCGGCATGAGTGGAACAAAACACCAAGAAAAAGGCCAAGCCTTCCACCCATTACCAAGTATATATGTGCATCAATTAAATAAGATATATATTGTGCTATCCCAAAGAATCCATGTTCCAACATGGAACATCTTCCATCTTCACCTGCAACTAACAATGCTATAAGAGGGGCTGAGCGTAAGCATAACTTAGCCAATCAACGGTTTGCTAGGAAGGTGGTTAGAGGGTTTCGTGGCAACATGGGAGGCTGACAAAACAAGAATGGGTAGCGCGACATAGCTATAGAGCAAGACATCTAGCAAAGCAAAGATAGAGGTGATATTGAGGAACGGTCATCTTGCGTGAGATCCTGCTAGGAAGAAGAACGAGTCCATGAAGTAGACGAACGGGCGTAGTCGAACGAATCCTCACAACTCCGGATCGAAACCGAAGCTAACGAGTGAAGCAAACCAGAAAGAAGCAAACAACATGCTAAACACACAAGCATAAGCACGGCATATGATGCACAAACAAGTGTGATGCATGTTCGATTTAAATAAGCATGGCAAAGTGCACAAACAATACTACAAGTTAAGTGGAGCTCAATATGAAACGGGTTGCATATTGACGAAACACCACATTCACATATTTAGTTTGATCCCGGTTATCTGCACAACAAGGTTAAAAGTTGGTTAACTTGGCAAGAGATGAAGCATGAGCAAACTACACTATCTAGGCATTTTAAATGAGGCCGAAAATAATAAACAACAATTCCGGAAAATCCCCATGTCAAATAGCAATTTTTTTAAGCAAACAACAATTTAAACAATTTAATTGTTGTTACCATGATGTAGATGACAAATGCAAATTATATGCAATTTTTGTTAAAAGCTGACATTTAATATAAGATATGAGCATTTGTCGCGATGGCGGAAAGAAAGGGGTGCCATAGCGGTGAAAACGGGAACAATGCCACGGCAATGTTCCGGTTCCGACAACTCATTAAGATGTTGATGCAAAAGAAGGGTGGCGTGAGCGAGTCAAGCAAGATGGTGGGATGCTCCCGGTTACCGGGTTCCCACGGGTCGGCGACAAGGCATACGAGGAGGAACATGCAAGCGACAACTCAGACACGGTGCAAACACGGGCATCTCATACAACTCATATGCATTCGCCCACGGGCATCGTCTCGGCGTTATACCTTCGAAGCATGTGTTCGGAGCGGATCAACTTCGTCGAGGGAAGTAGTTGTTCACATTTCGTAGTGGAAGTAGTGGTTCACGCGACGGTAGTTGTAAACGGGTCGAGGTACTTGTCAGTCCGGTCTTGCCATATCCGTGGGTCGAGGTACTTGTCAGTCCGGTCTTGGCATATCCGTGTGTAGAGGTACTTGGCAGTTTCGTGTAGTCGAACTTGAGGTGGTCTTGGCGAAACCAAGGACGACGGTGTACTTGGTGTCTTCAGTAGAGGTACTTGGTGAAAAATCCCAAAGAGGGTGCTTGGCGTCGTGGTACTTGGCGATTCTGGAAACGGTGGTAGACAAACTTGGCGATCCAACACGAAGCAACACAAGTGCCCCGGTTCAGCAGTGGTCTTCGGGCCCTGGCGCTGCAACTTGGAGTTCATGGCGAAGTGGAGGGCAGCCGGAAGGGAGGCCCTGGCGGGCGATAGCCGCGGGAGGAGGCTAGGTCGGGGACGGTCCCGATCTGGGCGGACACGAGGCGGAGGTGCGGCTGCCTGCTGGTGGTGGGGAGCTCCGACGATAATGAGCAGTAGGAGGCCGTCCTTGGAGCATCGGTGCTCGAGGCGAGGAGCAGGAGACGGCCAGGGTGTCTGGCGGTGGCCACCATGACGCTGGCAGCAGCGGGCACGGCAGGTAGGCGACAAAGGGTGGTGAATGACGGATGAGAGGCACGGTGCGGGGAAAGATGGCGGTGCACTAGATATGGTGGTGGCCTATGAGGGGATCGGGCGCAGGGAACTTCGGGTGAGCCCCTCTCACACTCGAAGACGGAGGCTGCTGCTTCGGTCCTATCCGATCGAAGGCGGGCTGGATCCAAGCAGGCGCCCGAGGAAGGAGATACCGAGGCGCTCGAGGCAGAGGAAGCCCGGGCACAGGCGCGCTGGAGTGAGGGAGATCGAGGAGAGAGTGGGGAGATCGAGAGGAGGGAGAGAGGCGGCGCTGAGGGGAGGCGAGAGGAGGACGAGGAGATTGGAAGTGATTGCGGGGCTAGGGTTAGGTTTAGGTAGGGGTGGTTTGGCCGGCCTGGGATGGATCGGGAGAAGAAAAAACAGAGGCCCAGGTGGGCTGCGAACAGGGAGGATGCCTTTTCCCTTTTTGCTACTCTATGGACAAATACAGAAAATATGAAAAAAAAGAGAAAAGCAAAGGTTAGAGAAAGAACTGGGCATGGGGTTAATTTTTCTTGGACATGCAAAATGTGACTGTTCCAAGAAAAATAGGAGTTGGCAACAAAGCAAGATTTAAATTCAAACTCGTTTGAATTTAATTCAAACGAGTGTGAGAAGGAAGTGTGTAATTGGTAGGTCCAAAAATGTTGAAAATTTTGGTGGAGCTCAGGAAAGTGACGAAAGAATTTATGGGCAAAGTTTGGGATCGAGAATTGAGATACAAAAGGCATGGAATTAAATTGCATGTGTGTTATGGTGAATTCCAAATTAATGGAATATTTTATATAGCACCCTTAATACTATTGGGAGCATATGTTCTAAAGAGAAATCACCATTGTGAATATCCCTTGATTTAAATGGACCGAAGATCCATATGATTTATTTAGTTGAGTTGCAAAAATTAATGACATGATGGCAGGATGACATGATGCAAAGAACAAATAAAATAGAGCAAGCAAATAAAACACACGGCGAAACTCGGAATAGCTGGAATTCTTCTGAAGCGTCGGTCTTGGGGCGTCACACTTTACATATGGTAGCGAAAGATTAGCAATAATCAATTCATAGATGCAATGTTGAATAAACACTCATCGACGATACTGTGCTGATCCTAGGCTAGATCGTGCTAAAGACGCAAGCCTAGAACGCTAATGAAGTCACGGTGTAGCACAACTAGCATCAAGAAAGGATATGAAGTAGCTCTCGATAGCAAGATATAAGTGAAGATCACAATGGCAGTAAATACAATGATGAGAAACAACTGCCAAACACGATATACCGACAACTCTCTCTTTAACTTTCCTCTAGAAAAGTTTGTGACAATTTTTTGATAATTTATTTACAGAATGCTACTGACTCTAGCTTTCAAACGCAGAAAGAATCACTCAATTCTAAGTCAATATGAGGAGTCAAAAAAATTCTAAAACTGGCCTGAAAAACTGGAACAAGCTGTGTTCGCGAACTTTAGAGGGCACAAAGACCTACTTAGAAGCCGATTTTGAGGTGTGAAATATTTAACTTGCTTCTGAAACTATTTAGATGTGACTCGTTGCTAGCTTTAATTTGAGTACTCACGGAGCTAAAACGGACTTCGTATGAGGAACATATATCTGTTTTATTGAACAGTGTACAAAATAGATTACAATCCGAATATAGCCATGAGATTGACTCTAAATAGATCCGAATTATCTTTTTTTTCCTTTTTTTCCTCACACTTATTTTTAATTTTTATTTCTCTTCATTTTTTCTAAAAAAATTATCTTTTTCTCTCTTTTCTCTCTCTCTCCCTCTTTCCAAAACAAACTAGATAAGATGAAGATTGGATCAAGCGAAGATGTGAACGACCTCAACTATGATTTTGACAATGAATGGTGGGTAGCACGTGGTGGAAATTGATGGATGAGATGGTGGACAGCGGAAGGAATAACGATGCTGCGGCGGCGTGACTAATGTGATCATTGCTCGAAACTCTAAACGAACTAGACAATAAGACCAGCAACTCGACACGACGAATCAACCGATAATTCAATAATACAAACAATGAAAAGAAAATTGCAAAGTCTAGGACTGGCTTGGACAAAGCATGAACATATCTAACTTTTTGCGGCTTTTTCTTGGACAATAGGTAAGAAAATAAATCTCATCTAGGGAAACAGGAAATTCTCACTGAGCAACCTGAAAATTGATACCACTAGATAGAGGCGGGGTGTCCCTATCTTTCGGTGAGATGATAACTATCGATTTGGTGGAGACGACTTTGATGATCCGACTACAAACGTGAATGACATTTCGCCTTAGGAATCTCTAAACCAATCTTCAGGGGTTACTAACAGTGCTAGAAGCACGATCAGCCTCACCACGAAGGTCTATTCCTGCATGCAATTGAAGAACAAGCAAAAATATGATAAAGCAATCTGAATATTGCAAATATAGATGAAGTATTGATAAAGGTGGGATCCGTAAGCGGTCTTGGTCTCATTGTTGGACAAAAGCAATGTACACGAAGTTGCAATGGCTAACTTTTGACTAAACAAATCCCAAGGAAAATGTACTAGATGGATCTATTTGTATAAGAGCAAGGGGTGGCAGCCAAGGAGGTGGGAGGACATCCAAATACAGGCTAAAACTAACCCTAGGTCATATAAGGCTCATGGGCCCAAGTGTAGGTGATGCAACACCTTTGGACCTATAGTTTGACTTGGATTCTGCTGCAACGACAGATTGTTTCATCGACAACTCAACACCCCGGATGAATTTGAAGGTGAATCCAGTTGGGTTGGAAAGTGTACAAAATCTACTTTCCAACAAAAATAGAATCACCCAATTCGGAGTCTGTATGAAAAAGATGTTTGCGTTTTGAGTCAGTTATGTCTGTGCAGTCCGAATCTGAATCTAGAACGTGATAGACTTGGACTCTATCTTCTCTTGGCCCAAAAGTGACATGAGAGAACTTTTTGAACATCACCTAAACTTCTCTTTTTCCCTTATCTTCATATGTGGATTGTCCAAATGTCCCATACACCTGCAATTACACATGACACAAAAGTGTGTGAAGTATTTTTGTCCTGGATAATGTAAATAAATTATTGCATACTTTGCACTAGAAATCACCTCACAAATATGCATGTATGCAATATTTTTGGTCGTATCCAAGACAGTCAAGTCACCATCATCTCCGCTTCCGGTCCATCGTCCCTATGGTCGATGCTCACCGTGTCCATGCCGAACGCCGGGCTGCTAGGGTCGCTCAGACGGCACCCACGGGCAACGGCGCCCCTCGCTGCTACCCTTCCCCTGCGGGCAACGCCACCACCAGTCCCGCAGCTCACTTTGTCTCTTACCCCACCCGCTGCATCGTCTTCTCATGGTCGTCGCGGGTCGGCGCACGCGCAGGGTGTGCTGCTCATGGCGCGTGAGCTCCGACACTATCGTTCGACCGACAACCTCTGCGAAGATTGGCTAGGCCACATTGCCGAGCTCGTCAGCGTTGCCGGAGACGCCTCGGCGTCGTCTCGCTCGCTGCCTCCCGCGCCCCAGGCGGGCGAGGTAGCCCACGGCGCACCTCCTCCTCCCCATTGTGCGATGTCATCCCCGAGCCCCAGCGCAATGCGCCCCAGCGCGACCTGCCGGACAGGGCGCCAGCGCGCGATGAAGAAAACTGCCAGTGGTGTAGCGGCCCTAAGGAGAAGCGTGTGCACTTCCAGCACCGCCACGCCAAGGTTGCGTGCCGCCAGACGCAGTGGCGCATGGGCCTCAAGATGAAGCTCCTCCCCTGCGGGTGGCCCCTGTGAGTGCGGCAGGTTGTCGTGCTTTCACCCCGGAGCTACGCCGCGTCGTCTGGCCTGACAAGTCCAAGCCGGTGCCTCCGCGCTACGACAACACCACCGACCCCGCCGAGTTCCTCCAGCTCTATGACCTGAGAATTGAGGTGGTGAATGGCAACGACAAGGTCATGGCAAACTGGTTCCCCATGGCCTTTAAGGATGGCACGTGTTCTTGGCTCCTGAACCCCCCGGCGGGGTCGATCTCTTCCTGGTACGAGCTACACGAGTGTTTCATCGCCAACTTCCATGGCACTGGTTCTCAGATTCAGGGCCCCGCAGACCCAAGAGAGGTTCGAACTCAGGGGCGTGTGCGAAGAACTCAACCTCTCCAACTGGCCTACTCATCGCTCTCACGACCTAGCTTGACGAACAGGAAAGGAAAGATACATATTGGTTTACCCAGGTTAGGACCACCTTGTGCAGTAAGACCCTACTCCTACTTTGGGGTGTATTAGCCTCGTGAGGGGTGAAGATGAACTAGTACAGAGGAAGAACAACCTCAGGAGGTCTGTTCTTGTGTGAGTGTGAGCTAGTGAGGATTCGGGCTTCGGATACCCCCTAAGGTAGTGGCTAAGCTGTATTTATAGTGGCCTCAGTCCTCTTCCTCAGAAACGAAGGCGGGAAGGGATCTCACATTGGCGAAGTTTGAAGTGGGACAAGTAGTGCATCTTATCCCGACGAAAGGTGGTCTTCGCCTACAAAGCCTCTGCTCGTGACGCTATGGTGGGCTCGGTGATGACATCCGTCCTGCCGTCCTGGCGGTCTTGGTCTCGTTGCGCTGGAATGGAAACCTTTGGCTGATTCCTCGGGACTCCGCGTCTACGCTTGCCTCCTTAGCACCATAGAGGAAACTGCCGCTCTGCGCCCGCTGGCGCCCACCCGGCCTTGGTTGTCACAGCTTGTGTCACCCAAACCTCATGAGGTGGGCGCTTGCCTAGGAATCTCTGCCCCTCAGGAGGCCGCCTGGAGAGGACGCTCACGTCGGAGGTCTTGGTGTCGTCCTGCTCATGAGGCTTGCCCCCCCCCCCCGCGAGGCTCTTGTATTGTCAATACTGAAGATGGGCCATCCAAGGCCGTCAACGGAGCCACGCCGTTGGCCGCAAGCAGGCAAGTGTGGGTACCGTAGTTCCCAGAACGCTAACAGTATCCCCCGGGCCCAAGGCGTGCACGGACTTGGCTTCGAGGTGAGCCAAGGGTCAAGGGTGAAGTGTCGCGGGTCCCAATCACCTACAGGCCAAGTCGACACGTGGTGCTGGATGGGACGTGGGCGTCTTCACTTCCCCACACTACCTTGGCAACCGTACCGGGCTGTCAAAAGGACTGGCGCGTGCCACTCAACCTTCATTGACTTCCCTTCGTGGTGTAGGGTGGAGACCCTAAGACAGATCTTTCACGAAATTGAGGGGAAGAATGGTGAACCCTATTTCGAAACGGTGAAGGCAGCATACTGTGCGAAACAATGCGAACAAATTTTCTGAAAATGCCAACAATGTTTCTAAATCACAAAAAAAAGAATATTCCTTTCTTAAATGTGATCAGTTTTCAAAAAAGTGAATTTAAAATACGCACTTAACATTTTCTTAGTATACAGTGATTTTTTCAAATACAAACTGAACTTTCTTAAAAATATATGCAGAATATTTTTGAAATGCACACTGAATAAAATTTGTACACACGATGAACACTTTTTATACACAGTGAACAATTTCCCAATATACGGGGGATACTTTTCTTCAATACGGTGAACTATTTTTAACACGAATATTTTTGGAAAATAAAAAAAAATGAAATTTTGTACTTTTATTGCAATTTGGAATTCTGAACTTTTTTGAAACATGAATACGTTTGAAAACATGAACAAGTTTTGAATATGTGAAGAAAAATTAGAGTTTCAAACATTTTTTTGAAAATTTAGAATTTTTGGAAAACAAAAAGGAAACAGAAATAACAAACGATATAAGATAAAACAGAAAATAAATGAAAAGTAAGAAATAAGCAGAAAGAAAACAAAAAATATAAACATGAAGAAAATAGAAGAAAAGCTCAGGGAACCATCTAAAAGGTTCCCAAAACTGGTTGGTCGTTCAAAGTGGGCCGAGTTTTATCATGTAACATCCCAAATTTTTAATTTGGAATGTTATACATAGATCATACTGCATTGCATGCTCTTTGCATTTTTGTTTGTGGCGTTCCTCAAAGTAACTCAAGGACCTACGGAGAGAATTCGAAATTTTACCGTTTTCGTATTTGAGTTCGCTCGAATACCGGTACGAGGACAGTGTGATTCTAATTATTTTTCTCTCCTAAAAATATTTCTAAATACAAATTATGAGCGGAGATAACATGACTTCTCCAAAATAACAGAAATATTGGAGGAAAAATGTTAAAATCACTTTTGGTATTTTTCTGGTTTTATTTGCGATTTAATTTGCATAGGAAAAATGCGCGTTTTTCAAAATTGCATTTAGGTCCGAGAAAAATGTTCACTTTGTCCTAAATATTATTAGAGGACGGTGAAAATTTATTTTGGGAGTTTTGGAGTCCGTTTAGTATTCCTTTCGATAGTTTTTCTTCGCCAGGACTCTATTTAGAAAAAACGCAACCGACTTAGAGTCGTTTAGGACCGGGACTCTTGGCTTTATAAGCCGACCGCCCGGCCCGCCAGCCCAGCCGCCCCGCCTCCCCGCCCGCAGCGCCTTGCCGCCCCAAGCCGCGCCGCCGCCGCCGCTCGCCTGTCCCACCGCCCCGCAGCGCGCCGCCACTCGCCTGCCCCGCTGCGCAGCCGCGCCGCCGCCCGCCTCGCCCGCCGGACCGCGGCCGCCGGACGCCATCTCGCCGGAGTTCGTCGTTGAGGTAGTCATCGGTTTTTTAAGAACCGATCGGTTTTCGTAAACTGTAGATCTGTTTTTTTATTAGATTAGATCGGTTTGATTTTTCGTCGGTTTAGTTATTTAGCGGAAGTTCGTCCGTACGTCCATTTTAACGAACGGTTTTCGTCCGTAAGCCGCAGACAGCGAACGTTCGTTCGTTAGCCTGTTCGTCAGTTTTCTTTTTCGGGGTATTTATCCGCGATTATTCCGATCGCGATTTCTGCCCTGATCTTGTTTTTCGTTTTTCTTTTCGCTCGAGAGTCGGAATCAGGTGATTCAAAATCCCAGATCTTTGTCTCGATGCCCCCTTTACGTTTAAATAACTTGAACAAGGTTTCGGCTACTGTAAAATTCGACTTTAGGCCAATTAGTAAACCGGAGCTCGTTTCTTTCGCAGTTTGAGTTTCGTTGCTTCTTTCGTTTTGATTCTTTTTGCAAATCGGACTTCTTAAGTTGAACTTTTTGGTTAGATCTGATCTTTTGGAGTTTTGTTTGTGCATCATTGCTTATTTGCTTATGTATGCTATTGTTTGCTTGCGATAGAATACCCGGACTGTGAAGCGTGCTACTACGAGTCTCTAGGTTTTGCGAATCGTCAGCAAGGCAAGTAACACTTTGATCATACTTTTATTACCCAGTTTTTATGCATTAGATCAAACCCTCACACATTGCATGAGTAGGATCTCTTAACTTGTGGGACTGGGAAGTAGATTGTGGTAGAACCTATTACCTGCATTATTTTCAAACCCTTGGGAGTTACTTCTACGTTTACTTAGGTTCCTATGCTATGCTCGTAGACGTGGTTTGGGTTTGAGTGAAATCCATGACAGATGTGAGTTGTTAATTTAGGATTCAACTTAAGGTGGTTACTTGAATACACATCTGGGTGGATAGGTTGCAGGGCACCTGGGGAACCTAGTGTTGTCCTAGGAAATCCCGGGGTTCCGTGTGATTTTTCCTATGGAATGCCACCCAGGCTCAAAGGGATCATAAAACTATTCATGCTAGAAACTATCGTGTGCAGCCACATGCCAATATGGGCTATGGCATAGTTGAGTAAGTTGTGGGAAACCTTTCCGTGATGGGCTAGCAGATGTAGAGGGATTGTAGGTGTACCGGCCTATCTATCCGGTTAAGGGGACCTCTTCGGAAAGACTGTGTCTTGGTCATCCGTTTCTCAAACACCATGCAGTGCGAGAAACCAAACGGAGGCGATCGAGTCTTGTGGGAAAAGTGCACAAACCACTGCAGACTGTACAAACTGATCATGATTAGCCGTGTCCCCGGTTATGGACATCTTGAGTATCTGGTACTTGAATTATTGGTTGATCTCATCACTCTATAATTTAATTTCCTAGGTTAATGATGAACTTTTAATTTGGGATTGAGTTGGGGGTACCTTCTCAATGATTTTCAACCAACATGGTAGTTAAAATAATATTTATTCCTTTGTTGTAGGAAAAAATTGGCTTTACGCAAAAACTTTAACCTTAGAGCCTCCACCAGCCAAATATGCATATAGTATATCCTTTATTCTGTTACTTGCATCTTTTGTGTTATCTTGCCAGCATATTCCATGTGCTGACCCGTTTTTCGGGTTGCAACATATCACGTTGCAGAATTTTCAGACGAGGAATAAGATGTTCTAGGTCGTTTGTTATGCACTCAGCTATGCCGTTGGAGTTGATGGACTCACTTATCTTCCAAGCCTTCCGCTGTTATTTTGTTAGATGGCCTTAAGCCATAGATTTTGTAATAAGTTCTCTTTGGAGACATTCGATGTAATAAGTGTGTGATTGCCACTCTGTTATAAATCCTTCAAGTACTGTGTGTGTTAGCATTACCGATCCAGGGATGACACGGAAGACCGAGACTTCGGTCCATTCGGATCGTGGTCGCTGTAAAGATGGTATCAGAGCACACGCTGAATGTAGGACACGACCACTAAGACAGACCCTAGATCACTCTTCTCTACTCATTTCTGACTTCTCTCCATTTTCTACTTCTTTAGGATGGTGGACCCAAGGAACAAGTTCACTCAACCGGATGAAGACACACCCTTTGGACGAATGAAGTCACTAGGTACCCGAACATAGGAATACCAAGCTTTACCGGGACCTACACCGCCACTTTACCAGAAGAGGAGCGATGGAGCATTCAAGTTCAAATTCCCAGAAGAACCTTCGCACCATCCACTGAGCCAATAGAGTTTTCCTTTGATGCGCCAACTTGGAGTCTATGCAAGAGCATGGCCGCCCACATCACAATGGGAAGGATCGGAGAAATCTACAAGCAGGAGCTGAAGGACACCATCTACCAGATTTGTGGACGTCGAGATGAGAATTGGGATATGATCAGCACCCGGAAGGATAGGTCCATTACAGCATTCATCCAGGAGTTGAACCAGCACATTCGACGACAGGAGCACCAAATGTGCACTAGGATGATAGAATTGAAGAAGGCACTAAATAGGAATTTGGAGCTAGAAGAAGAACTTAAGTCTACTCGTGACGGATACGAGGAGGAGATGTTGATACTAGTGGAAAAGAATGATGACTTGACAAGGAAGCTAGGAGTATTCATGGGAGATCCAGCACCAGGAGGTGAAGAAGAGGAAGAAGACCCTAAGGAAATTCCTCCTGAAGATTACATTATCATCGACGACACGGATTCAGAACCCGGTGATAGTAAAGACGAGGACTATGAAGATGAAGCTGGAGCAGATATCATGGAATCGTCCGCCGATCAATATTTTTAGATGACCACCCTGTGACTAGTAGTTTACCCCCCCCCCCATATATTAGTTTTAGAGCACTTTTGTAACGGTAGTTAGATTTGTAAGATCTTGCTTGAAATTGATTGGTGTGATATGATTGTGTTTGTCTCATGTGCATATGTGTAGTGATTTCCCCTTAGACCTCAATTCTATTCTAATCTCTTCCCTCTACACCCATCAGATGCCTCCATGACGTGAGCCCGGATTTCAGTTTCCCCCTGAGCTCACTCAATTGATCCAGCAGCAGAACACCTTGATGCAACTTCTTGTCAAGAACACTCAGAACAACCAGAACAACAACAACAACCCTCAACCACCACCACCTGTGGACAACCTGACACATTTCTTAAGGTTGCAACCACCCGTGTTTGCTAGCAGCATCGAACCAATAGTGGCTGATGACTGGCTACACAAGATTGGAAGGTATCTGACCACCGCCAATTGCTCTGACGCTGAGAAGGTGCGATTTGCCGCACACCAGTTGTCTGGACCAGCCACAGCATGGTGGGAGAATTACACAGCCACTTTCCCCTCTGACCTAATAGTCCTGGAGTCACAAGGATTGGATGTGATATTAGGTATGGATTGGCTATCGAAGTATGGAGGTAACATCGATTGTGCCAGTAAGTCTATTTTGCTCACCACCTAGGAGGGAAAAGGATCAAGTATGTATCTAGGCATTCGCCAATAAGGACTCAAGTACATTCTCTCACGGGAGTTGTTCAGGAGGAAGTGCGAGTAGTAAAGGATTATCCGGATGTGTTTCCAGAGGAGCTACCTGGCATGCCACCGGATAGAGATATTTAGTTTTTGATAGAGTTGTTTCCTGGCACCGGACCAATATCTAAGAGACCGTATCGGATGCGAGCGAATCATCTGGAGGAGATCAAGAAGCAGATTAAGGAGTTGTTGGGGAAATGTTTCATTTGCCGAAGTTCATCACCTTGGGGAGCCCCAGTGCTTTTGGTCGAGAAGAAGGATGGATCTTTAAGAATGGTCGTTGATTATCGGGCATTGAATGAAGTGACTATTAAGAATAAGTACCCGCTGCCAATGATCAATGATTTGTTCGACCAACTCCAGGGAGCGAAAGTATTCTCCAAGATAGATCTACGATCTGGATACCACCAATTGAAGATCCGAGAGAAGGATATACCTAAGACAGCCTTCACCACCCGATATGGGCTATATGAGTATACGGTTATGTCATTTGGATTGACTAACGCGCCTGCCTGTTTCATGAGTATGATGAATAAGGTGTTCATGGAGTTCTTGGATAAGTTCGTCGTGGTATTCATAGATGATATCCTGATATACTCAAAGGATGAAGAAGAACATGCAGAGCATTTGCGTTTGGTATTGGAGAAGCTCAGAGAACATCAGTTATATACCAAGTTTAGCAAATATGAGTTTTGGTTGAACGAAGTTGGATTCCTAGGGCATGTTATATCGGGAGAGGGTATAGCAGTGGATCCCGTCAAAGGGCAGGCAGTCACGGAGTGGTTGACACCCACTTCAGTTGGAGATATCCGCAGTTTTCTTGGACTCGCGGGATACTACCGGAGATTCATAGAAAATTTCTCCAAGATTTCAAAGCCAATGACGACATTGTTGAAGAAAGAGACAAAGTTTGATTGGACTGAAGAGTGTGAAGAAAGTTTCCAGGAGTTGAAGAAACGGTTGACGACAGCCCCAGTGCTGATATTGCCAGATATACACAAGGATTTCCAAGTGTACTGCGACACTTCACGCTTAGGACTTGGAGGAGTACTTATGCAGGATGGAAGAGTTGTTTCCTATGCATCCCGTCAACTGCGACCACATGAGTTGAATTACGCGACGCACGATCTGGAGTTAGCAGCAGTAATGCATGCACTGAAAACCTGGAGACATTACCTTATCGGAAATTGTTCTGATGTGTACACGGATCACAAGAGTTTGAAGTACATTTTCACACAGAAGGAGTTGAACCTCAGATAGAAGAGATGGTTGGATCTTATAAAGGATTATGATATGAAGCTGCACTATCACCCAGGAAAGGCCAACGTCGTGGCAGACGCTTTGAGCCGGAATAGTTATGCAAATACCCTAGTAAAAGGGGGATTGCCACATGAGTTAGCAGAAGATCTCAGGGAGCTTCGTTTGGAGATAGTTCCTAGAGGTTTCATTGCAACGTTGGAAGTTCAGTCAACATTGCTGGGAAAGATACGCGAAGCCCAGAAGGATGATAAGAAAATTGCAGAGATAAGGAAAAGGATGAGTGAAGGAAAAGCCAAGGGATTTCGTGAGGACGAACACGACGCCTTGTGGTTTGAGGATCGAATCTATGTGCCCAACGACCCGGAGATAAGGAAGTTGATACTGCAGGAAGCACATGATTCACCATACTCGATACACCCCGGAAACACCAAGATGTATTTGGATTTGAAGGAATGTTCTTGGTGGACGGGAATGAAGAAGGATATTGCCGAGTATGTAGCCGTATGTGATGTATGCCAGAGAGTAAAGGTAGAACATCAGAAGCCAGCAGGATTGCTACAACCTATGCCGATACCCGAATGGAATTGGGAGAAGCTTGGCATGGATTTTATCACCGGGTTGCCCAGGACCAAATCAGGATATGACTCAATCTAGGTAGTAGTGGACCGATTGACGAAGGTAGCCCATTTTATCCCCGTGAAAACCACATATACCAGTGCGAAGTTGGCCAAGATATACATGACCAGGGTAGTATGTCTGCACGGAGTTCCGAGGACCATTGTATCAGATAGAGGAACACAATTCACCTCAAAGTTTTGGCATCAGCTACACCAAACTTTGGGAACGAGGCTGGAATTCAGCACCGCTTTTCATCCGCAGACCGATGGACATACCGAGAGAGTTAACCAGATCATGGAGGACATGTTGAGAGCATGTGCGTTAGATTATGGATCTAGTTGGGATGAAAATTTGCCCTACGCGGAGTTCTCATACAACAACAGTTACCAGGCCAGTTTGAAGATGGCACCGTTCGAGGCATTGTATGGAAGGAGATGCCGAACACCGTTAATGTGGGATGAAGTTGGAGACCGACAGTTGTTTGGACCAGACTTGATCAAAGAGTCTGAGGAGAAGGTGAAGTTGATTCGAGATAGATTGAAGGTAGCCCAATCCAGGCAGAAGAGTTATGCAGACTCGAAGCGCAAGGAGATAGCCTATGAGATCGAAGATAGAGCATACTTGGGAGTATTGCCCTTGCGAGGAGTTAAACGTTTCGGAGTTAAAGGAAAACTAGCCCCGAGATTTGTAGGACCTTACCGTGTTTTGGAACGCATGGGAGAGGTTGCCTATAAGTTGGAATTGCTCGAAGGATTATCGGGAGTGCACGACGTGTTTCACGTTTCGCAGCTTAAGAAGTGCCATGCGGAGATGGCCGAAATCCCGCTTAGAGACACAATACCCCTGGAAGCAATTCAGTTGGACAGTGATCTGACCTACGAAGAGAAGCCTGTTAAGATTCTCGAATTTTCGAGCAGAGTCACCCGCAGTAAGGTTATCAAGTTTTGCAAAGTTCAGTGGAGTCACCACACCGAGGAATAAGCCACCTGGGAACAAGAAGATGATCTACACAAGGACCACCCACACCTGTTCTCTAGCCAAGTCGAATCTCGAGGGCGAGATTCATTCTAAGGGGGGTAGGTTTGTAACATCCCAAATTTTTAATTTGGACTGTTATACATAGATCATATTGCATTGCATGCTCTTTGCATTTTTGTTTGTGGCGTTCCTCGAAATCCTAAGCAACTCAAGGACCTACGAAGAGAGTTGGGAATTTTACCGTTTTCGTATTTGAGTTCGCTCGAATACCGGTATGAGTACAGTGTGATTCTAATTATTTTTCTCTCCTAAAAATATTTCTAAATACAAATTATGAGCGGAGATAATATGACTTCTCCAAAATAACAGAAATATTGGAGGAAAAATGTTAAAATCACTTTTGGTATTTTTCTGGTTTTATTTGCGATTTTATTTGCATAGGAAAAATGCGCGTTTTTCAAAATTGCATTTAGGTCCGGGAAAAATGTTCACTTTGTCCTACATATTATTAGAGGACGGTGAAAATTTATTTCGGGAGTTTTGGAGTCCGTTTAGTATTCATTTCGATAGTTTTTTTTGCGCCAGGACTATTTAAAAAACGCAACCGACTTAGAGTCGTTTAGGACCGGGACTCTTGGCTTTATAGGCCGACCGCCCGGCCCGCCAGCCCAGCCGCCCCGCCTCCCTGCCCTAGCCGCCCGCAGCGCCCAGCAACCGCCCGTTGCACCGCCGCCGCCGCTCGCCTGCCCCGCAGCCCCGCAGCGCGCCGCCACTCGCCTGCCCCGCCGCGCAGCCGCGCCGCCGCCCGCCTCGCCCGCCGGACCGCCGCCGGACGCTATCTCGCCGGAGTTCGTCGTTGAGGTAGTCATCGGTTTTTTTAAGAATCGATCGATTTTCGTAGACCGTAGATCTGTTTTTTATTAGATTAGATCGGTTCAGTTTTTCGTCGGTTTAGTTATTTAGCAGACGTTCGTCCGTACGTTCGTTTTAACGAACGGTTTTCGTCCATTAACCGCAGACAGCGAACGTTCCTTCGTTAGCCTGTTCGTCAGTTTTCTTTTTGGAGGTATTTATCCGCGATTATTCCGATCGCGATTTCTGCCCTGATCTTGTTTTTCGTTTTTCTTTTCGCTCGAGAGTCGGAATCAGGTGATTCAAAATCCCAGATCTTCGTCTCGATGCCCCCTTTACATTTAACTAACTTGAACAAGGTTTTGGCTGCTGTAAAATTTGACTTTCGGCCAATTTGTAAACCGGAGCTCGTTTCTTTCGCAGTTTGAGTTTCGTTGCTTCTTTCGTTTTGATTCTTTTTACAAACCGGAGTTCTTAAGTTGAACTTTCTGGTTAGATCTGATCTTTTGGAGTTTTGTTTGTGCATCATTGCTTGTTTGCTTATGTATGCTATTGTTTGCTTGCGATAGAATACCCGGACTGTGAAGCGTGCTACTACGAGTCTCTAGGTTTTGCGAATCGTTAGCAAGGCAAGTAACACTTTGATCATACTTTTATTACCCAGTTTTTATGCATTAGATCAAACCCTCACACATTGCATGAGTAGGATATCTTAACTTGTGGGACTGGGAAGTAGATTGTGGTAGAACCTATTACCTGCATTATTTTCAAACCCTTGGGAGTTACTTCTACGTTTACTTAGGTTGCTATGCTATGCTCGTAGACGTGGTTTGGGTTTGAGTGAAATCCATGACAGATGTTAGTTGTTAATTAAGGATTCAACTTAAGGTGGCTACTTGAATACACATCTGGGTGGATTGGTTGCAGGGCACCTGGGGAACCCAGTGTTGTCCTAGGAAATCCCGGGGTTCCGTGTGATTTTTTCTATGGAATGCCACCCAGACTCAAAGGGATCATAAAACTATTCATGCTAGAAACTTCCGTGTGCAGCCACATGCCAATATGGGCTCTGGCATAGTTAAGTAAGTTGTGGGAAACCTTTCCGTGATGGGCTAGCGATGTAGAGGGATTGTAGGTGTATCGGCCTACCTATCCGGTTAAGGGGACCTCTTCGGAAAGACTGTGTCTCGGTCATCCGTTTCTCAAACACCATGTAGTGCGAGAAGCCAAACGGAGGCGATTGAGTCTTGTGGGAAAAGTGCACAAACCTCTGCAGAGTGTACAAACTGATCATGATTAGTCGTGTCCACGGTTATGGACATCTTGAGTATGTGGTACTTGAATTATTGGTTGATCTCATCACTCTATAATTTAATTTGTTGGGTTAATGATGAACTTTTAATTTGGGATTGAGTTGGGGGTACCTTCTCAATGATTTTCAACCAACATGGTAGTTAAAATAAAATTTATTCCTTTGTTGTAGGGAAAAATTGGCTTTACACAAATACTTTAACCTTAGAGCCTCCACCAGCCAAATATGCATATAGTATAGCCTTTATTCTGTTACTTGCATCTTTTGTGTTATCTTACCAGCATATTCCATGTGCTCACCCATTTTTCGGGCTGCAACATATCACGTTGCAGACTTTTCATACGAGGAATATGACGTGCTAGGTCGTTTGTCATGCACTCAGCTATGTCGTTGGAGTTGATGGACTCACTTATCTTCCAAGCCTTCCGCTTTTATTTTGTTAGATGGCCTTAAGCCATAGATTTTGTAATAAGTTCTGTTTGGAGACATTCGATGTAATAAGTGTGTGATTGCCACTCTGTTATAAATCCTTCAAGTATTGTGTGTGTCAGCATTACTGATCTAGGGATGACACGGAACACAGAGACTTCGGTCCATTCGGATCGTGGTCGCTATATATCATGTCGGTCGCTCGCTTCGCTTCAACAAAGTCGTGACAGTTTGACACCCTCGGCGGAAAATAGGGTTCACCGTTTGGGAAGTAGAGTCATATATAAGGTGGCACGCACAGTACCCTCGGGCGGCAAATAGGGTTCCGATGAAGAACACGATGAACACGGGGAAAATGGATAGAAATCACAAGGGAGAACACTCAAGAACAAGTCCAATCACACATCCACTAGACAATCAAAACAACAAGATCACAAGGTACATGAATAACAAAGGGAAAGATACAAGGTAGAGTTCATACCAAATCCAAAGGAAATGGGGGCTTGAATCCTAGAAGGATCTTCTCTATGAGGAGGTCCTGAATCTGGTGTGGATCTTCTCCATAGAGGGGTCGTGGTCTCTCGTAGGAGTAGAACCACTAAGATGAGCAAAGCTCTAGTATAAAATGAGCTATCACATTTTCTAACCCTAGAATGGTGGAGGTGGAGTAGTATATATAGTCAAGGGCCACGACGGGGTAAGTGAGGGTCGAAGGGGGTACATGGGCCTCGGGCCAGAACATTGTGCGCACACAGGTACCGGACGTCCAGTTGGTGTTGGACGTCCGACGGCTCGAGGGGGTCCGGACTTTCGGATGGCGTCGGACTTCCGATGCTTTGGCTATGGACAGGTGGCACCGGTCGTCCAGTCGGCATCGGTCATTAGGGCGCTGGGATTTGTCCGACGTCCGAGGATGGTCGGTCGTCCGACCGCTGTAGGGTCCTTCCGCTGCAGGTGTTCTGGCGAGCTGAACTTCCAGGCATCGGACGTCCGGTGGCTGTCGGGCATCCGAGAGGTGTAGCTTTCAGGCAACTCCGTCTACTTCCATCTTCATTTCCATGCTTCCCTCGCGGATGGTGTAGGTGTTCCTTCGCGCTTCCACTCCTCGTCGTCGTCCGTGAAGCTCCAACAATACCTATGCATGCACACGAGTGGAGTGTCAAGTAGTATACCATCCTCAAGGGGGTCAAGTGAACATGTGTAAAGGAGATGATTCACCTTTATGTATGAGAAGTAGAGGTCGCACGTGTCACTTGCCAAGCGGACTCTTGACATGGTAATGTCCATAGGATGCTCTATATCATTTTCTCCCCTTTGAAAAAGATCCAACCTCGGATCGAAAGACAAATCGCCATGGGAAACAGATAGCGTCGCCATGATGAAGTGGTCGATCACCAAGCACTCATCATCTTGAAGCTCTTAATGGGAACTCTCCAATGTCACACCATCTAGTGATTCCTTCAGAAGGAGCAAGGACAACAAACACTTGGAAAAACAAATGTGGTTAGCGTTAGTGCAATACCAAGCATTCAAGAGGTGATTCACCCATCAAGTGTGGTCATCAAGTATAGAATATGGTGTGACAAAGGATTGTGGCATGGCATGTAAGCACATCAATTGAGCACAAGAAAATATATCATGGGGCCAAGTATCCAATTGGGAGGTAGTGATGCAAATATGTGTGAGAAAAGAATAAGCATCTACCTCAAGATCATTGTAAGCATGCATATAGAACTCAATGAAAGGTCTATGGTAGGCATATGAATCATTCACAACACCAAATAAAATGAAGTGTCTAAACACATGGGTCAAGTGCAAGACAATCCAAGCATAACGTGCATAGGGTGTGGTGAAGATAGTATGTCACTCAACACAACAGAAAGAGAAATTGTTCATCATGTGTGAGGCAATCAAGTCAATCATGTGAAAAGCAATGGGACATGGCATATGTGAAGAAATGACGTTGTTGCAACCAAGCATATGAGAGGAACAAGTAATCCAAGAATTGGATGCAGCACACAAGGCATATACATCATGAAGCATGGAGATGTGAAAATGGCAAGTCGCAGCAAGAGCTCTAACATATGTGCAATCAAGTGGTACAAGATGATCAATAAATCTCATGGTGTAAGCAACTTAAGTAGTGTGATCCACAATACTCATGCTCATGGTTTTGGGTTTCTTGAAAGGGAAGGATATCACCTTAAAAGAGTGTCCTTGTGCGTTCTTCACAAAGCCAAAGCACAAGCAAGTGCGATGTAGAAGCGTCGTGGTAGACGGTAGTTCGCTCTCAAGAGCTCGAATGGTCAACTCACGTGAAGTGGAAGTCGACACAAAGTTCAACTAACCTACACATGCAGACAACAAAAGGAAGAGCGTATGCGCATGGTAGATAAACACATCATCCATCATGATGGTTATCTTCTCTTGCACATAACCATTAGAATCAAAAGTGCACGAATAATATGATGCAACAATGGTTTTATTCATGGCACTAGGCATACGGTGCAAAGAGGTAAGACAAGCATGCTTCACAAGAAATATGTCAAAATATCCAAATAAATGTGAGAATGCTATGGGGGCGATCTCCTTAGCAAGACTAGAATCATGGTTGCACTCAATACACCTAGAATCATATAGCATGAGAGAGGCAACATGTGGAGAGATATGACAAGAAGCAATAGCAATCAAGTGCAAAGCATGGCAATGATTGTCATCAACCGCTTGAAATGAGAAAGTATGAATCATTAGTGATGCAACATAGTCAAGCATAGAAATCATGTCGTGCAAACGAATGGCGCAAAGATGCAACACACTATTGGACATCATGGCAATCATGTCATGTGAGCAAATAGTGGATATAGGCAATGCACATGACATATCACAAGCACGATCACAAATCAAGATCAAAGCATCATAATAGGCATGGGGTACAAAGGAATCATGACAACAACAAGCAATATCTCCACCAAGCTTGCATATACACGTACAAGTAGTAGAATTATGGATCATGGGAAATGCGAAGCATCGGTCACAAATGCATGGCAAAGGAAAAGGAATGGGCATATCATGCAATGTGAACATGGCAATATGGGAAAATGATACATAATCAACAATAAGCCATAACCATGTGAGGGCCATGTAGAAGAAATATGCGAAGTCTTTGCGCGAAGGGAGCGGTGGAAAAGATAATCCATGGAATCCCAAGTCATCGTTGCTCTCTAGAGCTCGTTTCGTCAACTCATGCTCTTGCGAGGTTGATGGGTAAGTATGGGGACCTACACAAAAGAGACACAAACCAAAGATATTATGCGCGTGGTAAATGTACACATCATCCATCAAGATGTGTATGTGCACGTTAGAGTTAGCACAAGATAAGCATTGCTCAAAGAAATTTGATGCATGGTATAAGAACATGTCATCCATCATGAAAAACTAGTTGTTATGTATAGTACGATGGGGACACAAATTAGAGCAAGTATGTGGAATAACAATAGCATTTTCATTCATGGGGAGCATATTGTGCATACAAGTATGGGGATCATGCAATGGATGGGATGGATCAAAATCTACTAAAATGTATGAGGAAACTATGGGGGTCTCCTCATGAGCAATATCCTAAGCATAATGTGGATAAGTGGAACAACATCCAAAACAATGCATGTCAGAATCTAGGTAACCATGGCATGGCATATGATGGATATGATGCAAATGAAGCATGTCAATATCATCACAATAAAAACAAATGCCAATAACCATGGGCTTGTCATCTATGTCATATGTGCAAATTGGGTTTATTTTAATGGCATATGCATAGTTACTACGTTGAGATTGTAAATTGGACATATTATTGATCTCATGCATATCATATGAGAAGTCAAGCGGGTTGTCAAACATGATGTGACCAAGAGAATTATTGCGAGAAATCCTATGCAACATGGCATCACAACTAATAGAGTCCACATGGCAATCATAAAACTCATCATAAATGGCTAAATCATCGCATGGGGGAAACATACTAGAATGAAGCATGGCAATAGGTGGATCAACATCATGCAAGCAATCAATGTCGACATAGTCCACTAGTGGGACGAGAGCATTACCTTCACCTTTGTTACCTTTTTCATTCCACTCATTTGGTGTAGGTGATGTGGGAAAGATCAAATGGTGGTCATCATCATCAACTTGATGGAACCATGTGGGGGCTGCATCATATTCCATCATGGCCATCGTCTTGTCCAAAGAAAGGAAGAAGTCGTCGATCGGCCTGTCATCATATATGGGGCCTAGCACCACATGAGAATACATAATAGATGTAGACGTCAAGTCGTTAGTGTTGAAAGTGGCCTCACATGACCTATCAACTATCTCACTCTCTCTATGTGGTGGCTCACTCACTCCCTCAAGGTAGGTGCACTCAAAGTCACATATGGTGGAGCTACTCATCTCACTCAAGTGGTGGGGGTTGTGGCTCTCCTCACATGGGAATTGGGGCAACTCATCATATATCGGGCTAGTGGTAAACTCGCTCTCACTCTCAATATGGTGGCAAAAGTCACTCAAGTCATCATACGTTAATGAACCACAAGTGTAGGGGATCTATCGTAGTCCTTTCGATAAGTAAGAGTGTCGAACCCAACGAGGAGCAGATGGAATTGATAGGCAGTTTTCAGTAAGGTATTTTCTGCAAGCACTGAAATTATAGGTAAGAGATAGTTTTGTGATAAGATAATTGGTAGCAAGTGACAAACAGTAAAAGTAAATAGGTGTAGCAAGGTGGCCCAATCCTTTGTGTAACAAAGGACAAGCCTGGACAAACTCTTATGCAAGGTAAAGCGCTCCCGAGGACATATGGGAATTATTGTCAAGCTAGTTTTCATCACGATCATCTGATTCGCGTTCGGTACTTTGATAATTTGGTATGTGGGTGGACCGGTGCTTGGGTGCTGCCATTACTTGGACAAGCCTCCCACTTATGTTTAACCTCTAATGCAAGCATCCGCAACTACAAAAGAAGTATTAAGGTAAACCTAACCATAGCCTGAAACATATGAATCCAAATTAGCCCCTTATGAAGCAACGCATAAACTAGGGTTTAAGCTTCTGTCACTCTAGCAACCCATCATCTACTTATTACTTCCCAATTCCTTCCTCTAGGCCCAAATAATGGTGAAGTGTCATGTAGTCGATGTTCACATGACACCACTAGAGGAGAGACAACATACATCTCATCAAAATATCGAACAAAGACCAAATTCACATGACTACTAATAGCAAGACTTCTCCCATGTCCTCAGGAACAAAAGTAACTTCTCACAAGACATAATATTGTTCATGATCAGAGGGGTATTAATATGCAAAATGGATCTGAACATATGATCTTCCACCAAATAAACCAACTAGCATCAACTACAAGGAGTAATCAACACTACTAGCAACCCACAGGTACCAATCTGAGATTTGGATACAAAGATTGGATACAAGAGATGAACTAGGGTTTGAGATGAGATGGTGCTGGTGAAGATGTTGATGAAGATAGGCCTCCCCAAGATGGGAGAGTTGTTGGTGATGACGGCGGTGACGATTTCCCCCTCTCGGAGGGAAGTATCACCAGCAGAACAGCTCTGCCGGAGCCCTAGATTGGTTTCCGCCTCGGTTCTGCCTCGAGACGGTGGCGTCTGGTCCCGAAAGCCTCTCCTTGATTTTTTTCTAGGTCAAAACGCTTCATATAGGAGAAGATGGACACCGGGGGCCCACCGGCTGGTCCTCGAGGCAGGGGGCGCGCCCCCCACCCCCGAGGCCAGCCAATGGCCCCTCTCGTGGGTTTCTTTCGCTAGATATTTTTTATATTTTCCGAAACAATGTTATGTGGAGTTTCAGTGTCTTTGGAGTTGTGCAGAATAGGTTTCCAGAGTTTGCTCCTTTTCCAGCCCAGAATTCCAGCTGCCGGCATTCCCCCTTCTTCATGTAAACCTTGAAAAATAAGAGAGAAAAGGCATAAGTATTGTGACAAAACATGTATGAACAGCCCATAGTGCAATAAATATCAACTTATAAGCATGATGCAAAATGGACGTATCAACTCCCCCAAGCTTAGACCTCGCTTGTCCCCAAGGGAAAGCCGATATCGAAAAATATGTCCACATGTTTAGAGATAGAGGTCTCGGTAAAAACAGAATACATACATGAGGGCATCATGATCATTCTCATAACAGCAACTTATATAAATATAGTCATATGATCATTACGCTAAAGTAACAATTCATCCACAATATCAAGTATGCATCATAAACTTCATTGGAAACTAACAAACTTTGATCTCGGTCATTGAAGCAATTGCAATTTATCGTAACATCGGAAAGAGTCAATATAAGAGCTTTTCGGCAAGCCTACATACTCAACTATCATATAGTCTTTGACAATTGCTCACACTCACGCAATACTTATGTTTATGGAGTTTTATTCGGACACTGAGAAAGATAGGGGCTTATGGTGTTGCCACCCAACCTTTTACCTCAAGGGTAATGTCAACAGTATTAGATCATGAAAACTTACATCCAAGTGGGTCTATATGTCAGGATCTTTCCAACACAATGTGCTTACCAAAGGATAAAATGTAAAAAGGAAAGGTGGATTTCACCTTGACACTTATTAGACAAGAATAAAAGATAGGCCCTTCGTAGAGGGAAGCAGAGGTTGTCATGTGTTTTTATGGTTGGATGCACAAAGTCTTAGCATAGAGGAACTTCGCTTTATATCGCCACTTGTGATAAGGACCTTTATTATGCAGTCCGTCACTTTTATTACTTCCCTATCACAAGTTCGTATAAAGCTAATTTCTCCCACACTAATAAATCATACATATTTAGCGGGTTTGCAACATGACAACTTACTCGGAAGGATCTTTCTCAATCCATAGGTTGGTATGGTGGACTCTCATGGCAAAACTGGGTTTAAGGATATATGGAAGCACAAGTATCTCTACTTAGTGCGAGGAGTTTTGGCTAGCATGAGGGAGAAAGGCAAGCCCAACATGTTGGAAGATCCATGACAATATACTTTATTTCGGATATAAGAAGACATAACCCATTATGTTGTCTTCCTTGTCCAACACCAACTCTTTAGCATGTCATACTTTAATGAGTGCTCACAATCATAAAAGATGTCCAATATAGTATATTTGTATGTGAAGCCTCTCTTCTTTTATTACTTCCTATTAATTGCAACGATGACCAAAACTATGTTTGTCACCTCCCAACAACTTTTATTTATCATACTCTTGTATGTGAGGTCATTACTTCCCATAAGATCGATATGATCACTTTGATACTCTTTTTGTTTTCTTTCTTTTTATCATGACCCAAGTGAGGAAATCAAGCCCTTGACTCAACACTAATCTTTATTATATAGCTCACGGACTCGATTACAAAGGATAAAGCTCACAAAGCAAAAGCTCACAACTAGATCATGCTAACTTTATTCTAATAGATCAAACTATTACCAAAAGGATCAAACTAAGTAAAACGGTAAAGATAAGAGTGATGGTGATACGATACCGGGGTCACTCCCCCAAGCTTGGCAGTTGCCAAGGGGAGTGCCCATACCCATATGATTATGTCTCCTTCTTCGGGGTTGGTGATGATGGAGTTTTCCTCAGCTTACGCTTAAGGGCAGAATTTTGCTCCTTCAGATCATTGATCTCTTGCTCAAGGTTTAGTATCTTCCTGCATAATGCCTGCTTGTTTTCCTGCAAGAGGTTAAAAGGGATAAATTCGATCTTAGGTTTCTTTACTTTGTCCGGGAGGCTCGACTTTTTGAACTCCACATGCATGTCCCCCGGTTGAGGTAGTGGGACTTCGTCTTCATCCGAGCTAGTCCAATCCTTCCTCTTTGAATCATGGCCCTCTTCTTCTTCCATGGTCCAACCATAATGCTCCAAATCACCATAGACCTTAGGGTTAGCAAGGGAATTAGCCACATAGCTTTCTCCCTCCGAATCCTGGGACGACATGTTGCCTTTATCTGCGACAGAAACGGCTTGAAACGAAAACAGAGGATTTTTGCGTGATACAGAGGTCATAACCTTCGGGAGTATATATAATGAATTTTTCCTGAACGAAAGAAGTAACCCACAAGAAAATGGAGTCCGGGGGACACACGGGGTGTCCTCGAGGCAGGGGGCGCGCCCTGGGAAGGGGGGCGTGCCCCCTACCCTCGAGGAGGCCCCGTGCCTCCTCCGGACTGCCTTTAGAACTGTTTTGGAGTCAGTTTCCTTACCGTATCACGTACCTCTTCATTTTCGGAGGCTGAATCATTCTGGAAAGTGTCCCTTATGTATTCCTGCGGGGTTATGGTTTCAACAACATTAGTTTCAACATTTATGGGGTTACCTGAGATGTAATGCTTGATCCTTTGTCCATTCACCACCTTCGGATTTGTGCCCTCGAAGTTGTTGATTTTTATGGCGCCGGAGCGATAGACCTCCTCGATAACGTAAGGTCCTTCCCACTTAGAGAGAAGTTTTCCTGCAAAAAATCATAAATGAGAGTTGTATAGTAAAACATAATCACCTACGTTAAACTCATGCTTTTGTATCCTTTTGTCATGCCATGTTTTAATTTTTTCTTTAAATAACTTGGTATTCTCGTAGGCCTAGGTTCTCCATTCATCGAGACAGCTAATATCAAATAGCCTCTTTTCACTGGCAAGTTTGAAATCATAATTGAGCTCTTTGATAGCCCAATATGCCTTATGTTCTAGCTCAAAAGGTAAGTGACAAGCTTTTCCATATACCATCTTATATGGAGACATACCCATAGGATTTTTGTATGCAGTTCTATAGGCCCATAATGCATCATCTAGTTTCTTGGACCAATTCTTTCTAGACCTATTAACTGTCTTTTGCAAGATTAATTTCAACTCCCTATTACTTAATTCGACTTGACCACAAGTCTGTGGGTGATAAGGTGATGCAATTCTATGGTTGACATCGTACTTAGCAAGCATCTTACGGAAAGCACCATGAATAAAGTGTGAACCACCATCAGTCATTAGATATCTAGGGACTCCAAACCTCAGAAATATAACTTATTTAAGCATCTTAATAGAGGTGTTATGATCAGCACTACTAGTTGGAATAGCTTCTACCCACTTAGTAACGTAATCAACAACAACTAGGATATGCGTGAACCCATTAGAGGCAGGAAAAGGTCCCATATAATCAAAGCCCCAAACATCAAATGGTTCAATAACAAGTGAATAATTCATAGGCATTTCTTGACATCTACTAATATTATCGATTCTTTGACATTCATCACATGATAAGACAAACTTACGGGCATCCTTGAAGAGAGTAGGCCAATAAAAACCAGATTGCAAAACCTTATGTGCAGTTCTGTCTCCCACATGGTATCCTCCATAAGCTTCGGAGTGGCACTTGCGTAGAATCTTTTCATGTTCATGCTCAGGCACACAACATCTAATAATATCGTCTACTCCTTCTTTATAAAGATGTGGGTCATCCCAGAAGTAATGTGCCAAATCATAGAAAAACTTTTTCTTTTGCTCGTATGTGAAGCTAGGGGGTATAAACTTTGCAACAATGTAATTAGCATAATCAGCATACCATGGAGCAGTATGAGAAGTATTTATGATAGCTAGTTGTTCATCAGGAAAGCTATCATCAATAGGTTGTGGGTCATCAAGTGTATTCTCTAACCTAGACAAGTTATCTGCTACGGGGTTCTCAGCTCCCTTTCTATAAATAATATGCAAGTCAAATACTTGCAGCAAGAGAACCCATCTAATAAGTCTAGGTTTAGCATCTGTCTTTTCCATAAGGTATTTGATAGCAGCATGATCAGTGCGAATAGTTACTTTAGAATCAACAATGTAGGGTCTAAACTTATCACAACTTCTAAAAATTCTTTCTCAGTGGTAACATAATTTCTTTGGGCACTATCTAGAGTTTTACTAGCATACTGGATAACATTCAATTTTTTTGTCAACTCTTTGCCCTACAACAGCTCCTACAGCATAATCACTAGCATCGCACATAATCTCAAAGGGTAAATTCCAGTCAGGAGGTTGGACAATAGGTGCAGAGATCAATGCTTTCTTCAGTATTTCAAATGCTTCTAGAAAATCATCATCAAAGACAAAAGGAATATCTTTCTGTAAAAGATTAGTCAGAGGCCTGGAGATTTTGGAGAAGTTCTTAATGAACCTCCTATAAAACCCGGCATGACCAAGGAAACTTCGTATACCTTTGATATCTTTAGGGCATGTCATCTTTTCAATAGCATCCACTTTAGCTTTGTCAACTTCAATACCTCGTTCAGAAATTTTGTGTCCCAAGACAATGCCTTCATTAACCATAAAGTGGCACTTCTCCCAATTCAATACAATGTTAGTTTCTTCACATCTCTGCAAAACTCGATCAAGGTTACTTAAGCAATCATCAAAAGAAGTTCCATAAACGGAGAAATCATCCATGAATACCTCAACAATCTTTTCACAAAAATCAGAGAATATAGCCATCATGCATCTTTGAAAGGTAGCAGGTGCATTACATAAACCAAAAGGCATACGTCTATAAGCAAAGGTACCGAAAGGACTAGTAAAGGTGGTCTTTTCCCGATCCCCCTTTGACACAGGTATTTGAGAGAAACCGGAATAACCATCTAGAAAGAAGAAATGAGTATGTTTGGATTACCTTTCCAGCATTTGATCAATAAATGGCAAGGGGTAATGATCTTTCTTAGTAGCTTTATTTAACTTACGGAAATCAATTACCATCCTATAACCTGTAACTATTTGTTGCGGGATCAATTCATCTTCATCATTAGGGACGACAGTCATACCTCCTTTGTTAGGAACACAATGGACAGGACTTACCCACTGGCTATCAGCAATGGGATAGATAATACCTGCCTCTAGAAGCTTTAGAATTTCCTTCCTTACCACTTTTTTCATCTTAGGATTTAACCGTCACTAATGATCAATAACTGGCTTAGCATTTTCTTCCAATTTTATCTTGTGTTGACATATAGTGGGACTAATGCCCTTAAGATCATCCAGAGTATATCCAATAGCAGCTCGGTGCTTCTTCAGAGTTTTCAATAATCTTTCTTCTTCCTGCTCTGAAACGTTAGCACTAATAATAACAGGATATATCTTCTTTTCATGAAGATAAACATACTTAAGATTATCAGGTAAAGGTTTAAGTTCAAATACGGGATCACCCTTGGGTGGAGGAGGATCCCCTAGGATTTCAACAGGCAAGTTCTTTTTCAATACGGGTCCCTGTTTAAAGATTATTTCATCTATCTCCCTTCTCTCATTCATATGCATATCATTTTCATGGTCTACCAAGTATTGTTCCAAAGGATCATTGGGTGGCACTGCAATAGAAGCGAGACCAATAAGTTCATCCTTACTGGGTAGTGCCTTTTCAAGGGGTTGTCTACGGAATTTAGCAAAGTTAAAATCATGAGACATGTCCCCTAATCCGACAGTGACAATATCTTTCACGCAGTCTATCTTGGCATTAACAGTATTCAAGAAGGGTCTACCAAATATAATGGGACAGAAAGCATCTTGTGGGGAACTAAGAACGAGAAAATCAGTAGGGTATTTAACTTTCCCACACAAGACTTCAATATCTCTAACAATCCCAACTCGTGAAATAGTATCTCTATTAGCAAGCTTAATAGTAACATCAATCCCTTCTAACTCAACAGGTGCAATATCATGCATAATTTCGTTATACAAATCAAGAGGTATAATACTCGCACTAGCACCTACGTCACATAAATCATGATAGCAATGATCTCCTATCTTGATAGAGATAACAGGCAAGCCTACGATAGGTTTATGTTTATTCCTAGCATTGGGTTTGGCTATTCTAGCATACTCCTCTTGGAGATAAATAACATGTCCATCTAAATCTTCTACCAAGAGATCCTTAACCATTGCAACACTAGGTTCAACTTTAATTTGTTTAGAGGGTGTAGGTGTTCTAGTATTACTCTTACAAACTACAGTTGAAGCTTGAGCATGATCCTTTATCCTAACAGGGAAAGGTGGCTTTTCAATATAAGCGGTAGGTATAACAGGATCAACATTATAAGTGATAGTATTTTCTTCAACTTTAATAGGTTCAACTACTTTTACTTCAATAGGGGGATGGTATTTAAACCACTTCTCCTTGGGGAGATCAACATGAGTAGCAAAGGATTCATAGAAAGAAGCTACTATCTCAGAGTCAAGTCCATATTTAGTGCTAAACTCACGGAAAACATCGATATCCATAAAAGCTTTAACACAATCAAACTTAGGGGTCATACCTAACTCCTTACCTTCGTCGAGATCCCAATCTTTGGAGTTGCTTTTAATTCTTTCCAATAAATCCCATTTGAATTCAACAGTCTTCATCATAAAAGAGCCAGAACAAGAATTATCGAGCATGGTGCAATTCTTGAGAGAAAGCCGAGCATAAAATTTTTGGATGATCATTTTTTCTTGAAAGCTCATGATTGGGGCATGAATATAACATTGACTTAAGCCTCCCCCAAGCTTGAACGATGCTCTCTCCTTTTCGAGGCCAGAAGTTAAAAATATAATTACGATCACGATGAACCTGGTGTATAGGGTAGAACTTCTGATGAAATTCCAACTTCAGACGATTATAGTTCCAAGATCCCATATCATCGCATAGCCTAACCCATGTCAATGCATCTCCCTTCAAAGATAAAGGGGAGACCTTATTCTTGATAACATCCTCGGGCATACCTGCAAGCTTAAACAATCCAGAAACTTCATCCACAGAGATTAGATGTAAATCGGGGTGAAGTGTTCCGTCTCCTATATAAGGATTTTCAAGCAGTTTCTCTATCATACCCGAAGGAATCTCAAAGCAAACATTTTCAATAGGTGCAGTAGGTAGAGGAGAAACTCTTTGCTCTTCTGCTCGGGGTGAAGATACCCCGAACAAGCCCCTCAAAGGATTTTGATCCATAGTAACAAGTGACAATAAATTTCAGCACACTATATAAATTTTTCATTACGAAATTCCACTTACCAAAGGCGCTTCACTCCCCGGCAACGGCGCCAGAAAAGAGTCTTGATGACCCACAAGTGTAGGGGATCTATCGTAGTCCTTTCGATAAGTAAGAGTGTACGAGGAGCAGAAGGAAACGATAGGCAGTTTTCAGCAAGGTATTTTCTGCAAGCACTGAAATTATAGGTAACAGATAGTTTTGTGATAAGATAATTGGTAGCAAGTGACAAACGGTAAAAGTAAATAGGTGCCGTAAGGTGGCCCAATACTTTGTGTAACAAAGGACAAGCCTGGACAAACTCTTATGCAAGGTAAAGCGCTCCCGAGGACATATGGGAATTATCGTCAAGCTAGTTTTCATCACGATCATCTGATTCACGTTCGGTACTTTGATAATTTGGTATGTGGGTGGACCGGTGCTTGGGTGCTGCCCTTAGTTGGACAAGCCTCCCACTTATGATTAACCTCTAATGCAAGCATCCGCAACTACAAAAGAAGTATTAAGGTAAACCTAACCATAGGCTGAAACATATGGATCTAAATCAGCCCCTTACGAAGCAACGCATTAACTAGGGTTTAAGATTCTGTCACTGTAGCAACCCATCATCCACTTATTACTTCCCAATGCCTTCCCCTAGGCCCAACTAATGGTGAAGTGTCATGTAGTTGACGTTTACATGACACCACTAGAGGAGAGACAACATACATCTCATCAAAATATCAAACGAAGACCAAATTCACATGACTACCAATAGCAAGACTTCTCCCATGTCCTCAGGAACAAAAGTAACTACTCACAAGACATAATATTGTTCATGATCAGAGGAGTATTAATATGCATAATGGATCTGAACATATTATCTTCCACCAAATAAACCAACTAGCATCAACTACAAGGAGTAATCAACACTACTAGCAACCCACAGCTACCAATCTGAGGTTTGGATACAAAGATTGGATACAAGAGATGAACTAGGGTTTGAGAGGAGATGGTGCTGGTGAAGATGTTGATGAAGATAGCCCTCCCCAAGATGGGAGAGTTGTTGGTGATGACGGCGATGACGATTTCCCCCTCCCGGAGGGAAGTATCCCCGGCAGAACAACTCTGCCGGAGCCCTAGATTGGTTTCTGCCTCGGTTCCGCCTCGAGACGGCGTCATCTGGTCCCGAAAGCCTCTCCTTGATTTTTTCCAGGTCAAAACGCTTCACATAGGAGAAGATGGACACTGGGGGCCCACCGGCTGGCCCTCGAGGCAGGGGCGCGCCCTGGGAAGGGGGGCACGCCCCCCGCCCTCGAGGCCAGGCAGTGGCCCCTCTCGTGGGTTTCTTTCGCCAGATATTTTTTATATTTTCTGAAACAATGTTCTGTGGAGTTTCATGACTTAAGGAGTTGTGCAGAATATGTTTCCAAAGTTTTCTCATTTTCCAGCCCAGAATTCCAGCTACCGGCATCCCCCCTTCTTCATGTAAACCTTGCAAAATAAGAGAGAAAATGCATAAGTATTGTAACAAAACATGTATGAACAGCCCATGGTGCAATAAATATCAACTTATAAGCATGATGCAAAATGGACGTATCATACGTCACCGTGGTCGAAGGAAAAATCCCATGCTCGATCATCTCGTCATCATCACCGTGTGAAACGTCTCCGTCGTATCTATAATTTTTTATTGTTCCATGCCAATATTCTACAACTTTCATATACTTTTGGCAACTTTTTATACTATTTTTTGGGACTAACATATTGCTCCAGTGCCCAGTGCCAGTTCCTGTTTGTTGCATGTTTTTTGTTTCGTAGAATATCCATATCAAACGGAGTCCAAACGGGATAAAAACGACGGAGATTTTTTTTGAAATATATGTGAATTTTGGGAAGAGGAACCAACATGAGACGATGCCCGAGTGGCCCATGAGGGTGGGGGCGCGCCTAGGGGGGCAGGCGCACCCTGGGCCCTCGTGGCCACTCCGTAAGGCGGTTGATGCCCTTATTTCGCCGCAAGAAATCTAATATGCGGATAAAAATCGTGTGCAAAATTCAGCCCAGTCGACATTACGGATCTCCGGGAATTTAAGAAACGGTGGAAGGCCAGAATCTGGGAAAGTAGAAATAGAGAGAGACAGAGAGACAGGTCGAATCTCGGAGGGGCTCTCGCCCCTCCCACGCCATGGGGACCAAGGACTAGAGGGGAAACCCTTCTCCCATGAGTTGCAAGATTTATTATTGGTGTTGTCCTATGGTGCTCTCTGTGTCGCGCAAGCGTGAGGGATCCCCGCTGTAGGGTTTGCAATATGTTCATGATTTGCTTATGGTCGGTGGTGTCAGTGACAGAATCATAGACCCGAGTAAGTAGGTTGTTTCCGTATGGGAATAAGGAGGACTTGATACTCTAATGCGATGGTTGGGTTTTACCTTAATGATCTTTAGTAGTTGCGGATGCTTCCTAGAGTTCCAATCATAAGTGCATATGATCCAAGAAGAGAAAGTATGTTAGCTTATGCCTCTCCCTCTAATAAGATTGCAACAATGATTACCGGTCTAGTTATCGATTGCCTAGGGACAAATAACTTTCTCGTGACAAAAAGCTCTCTACTAAAACTAATTTAGTTGTGTCTTTATCTTAACAGACCCTAGTTTTATTTGCATGCTCTTTATATTCTTGCAAACCTATCCTACGAAAACCACAAAGTACTTCTAGTTTCATACTTGTTCTAGGTAAAGTAAATGTTAAGTGTGCGTAGAGTTGTATCGGTGGTCGATAGAACTTGAAGGAATATTTGTTATACCTTTAGCTCCTCGTTGGGTTCAATATTCTTACTTATCGAAGGAGGCGGCAACTGATCCCCTACACTTGTGGGTTATCAAGACCTTTTTCTGGCGCCGTTGCCGGGGAGTTATAGCGTGGGGTGAATATTCTCGTGTGTGCTTGTTTGCTTTATCACTAAGTAAATTTTATTTGATTTTCTAAGTTGTTTTCTATCATTAGTTATGGGTAGGAAGCGCAAAATACCAAAAAAATTAGTGGTACCTGCTGAACCAATGGTTGTAGAACCACTCAAAATCTATCACACTCCTGAAGCTTATTACTTGGATCATCTTCAATCCCTATGTGCTCGGGCTGAAACCCCAACTAGCTTAGTTGAGGGCAAATCTTTAGATGAGCATGCTTGTTATGTGCGACACCGCATATCTGAAAAATGGAAACTTTTACTGTATCAAATTTATGTGAAATACATGATTGTACTTGTTGTTCTAAAGACACTAAGAAACACCTTCCTTACCAATGTAAGTTTAGTGATGATGGAATCGTATCTTCGTATACTAAGGGTGTTTAGAATTACTGTGATGTTCAACAAATTTAAGAATTTGTTGATTTTAGGGGTACTTGTGAAATTGCTTCCTTTATTGAAGAATGTGATACTACTCTCTACAAATCTGAAAATTTGGCCATACTTAAATATTGCTATGATAATTATGCTTCTAATCCTTATATTAAACCATATATTGAAGAATCCTCCGCTGTCCAAGAAGAGAGTAATGTTTTGTAGGAGTCTATGGAATAAGAAATTAATGACATTGTGAGCTCATTGGATGAAAAAGATGAGGAGGAGAGCGAAGAACAAAAGGAGGAAGAGCGGATTGATCACCCATGCCACCTTCTAATGAGAGTAACTCTTTATCCCATACATTGTTTAATTTACCTTCATGCTTACCAAAGGATGAATGCTATGATGATTGTTATGATCCTGTTCATTCGTTTGAAATATCCCTTTTTGATGATGCTTTCTATGCTTGTGGCCAAGATGCCAATATGAATTATGCTTATGGAGATAAACTTGCTATAGTTCCTTATGTTAAACATGAGATAGTTGCTATTGCACCCACACATGATAGTCCTATTATCTTTTTGAATTCTCCAGACTACACTATATCGGAGAAGTTTGCACTTATTAAGGACTATATTGATGGGTTGCATTCTACTACTACACATGATGATTTTGATGAGTATAATATGCATGTGCTTGTTGCTCCTACTTGCAATTATTATGAGAGAGGAAATACATATCCACCTCTCTATGTTTCCAACATGATAAAATTGCATGAAATTGCTTATACTATGCATTGATGTGCATGCATTGTTCTTGTATGACATGCCTATGCATAGGAAGAGAGTTAGACTTCGTTGTTGCATGATATATATGTTACTTTGTGCTTACTACTAAATGCCAAATCATCGCTAATTAAAATTATCTTTGATATACCATGGGATTCGGGTGGATCCATTACTTGAGCACTATATGCCTACCTTAATGGCTTTAAAGAATGCGCTGCCAGGGAGACAACCCGGATGTTTTAGAGAGTCATTTATTTCTTTTGTGTGCTTTTATAAAGTTTAAAAACAAAAAAATAAAGAGGGGAACCTAAAACTTTTTCAAAAAGAAAAGTGAAAGTAAGAAGGACGAGCACCGTTGAAATGGGGGAGCTCCTTGAACTTTGTTCATGCCCATGGAAACTTTGCAAATCTTGAATGACAAAAAAATTTCAACAAAAATAATTATCCCCTTGTACAATTCTATTGTATTATAAAAATAATGTGCCAAGAGTTTCCTTTAGGATGATTAAACTGCTTGTTGGTTTGTGCGGAGCAAAAACAGAAACTTTGGCTGTAGTGTGGGATTTTACATTTGTTTACTGGAATGTCGAAAGGATCTGAAACTTTTTGTGAAGTCTTGATATACAAATTGATGATTTTTCCTAATTTGGCCAGAATTTTTAGAGTTACAGAAGTATGGTTAATGTTCAGATTACTACATACTGTCCTATTTTCACATATTGTTGTTATAGCTTCATTATTTGCATATGTTTGAATTGTTGTTGAAGCCTCCTTGTCTTGGGGCCATAGAATTGTGATATCACACTGTGGGTAATGTTTGTTCATAATTATACAATAATTTTAAAGTAGTACATGATGGGAGTTTATTGATCATATGCACTAAACCCGCCACTAAAAGTTCGGTTAAATTTTGTGTGGATGAAGTGTTCGAAGATCGAGGAGGTCTCTATATGAGGAGAAGGAGGAGAGGCAAGAGCTCAAGCTTGGGGATGCCCGAGGCACCCCAAGTAAATATTCAAGGAGACTCAAGCGTCTAAGCTTGGGGATGCCCCGGAAGGCATCCCATCTTTCTTCAACAAGTATATGCATGTTTTCGGATTCGTTTCGTTCACATGTTATGTGTAAACTCTTGGAGCGTCGTGTGCTTTTTATTTTTCCTCTTAATAAATGCACAATGCTGGTATGAGATAGCCCTTGTTTGATTTATAGAATGCTCTTTGCACTTCACTTATATCTTTTGAGTATGGCTTTATATAATGCTTCATGTGCTTCACGTATATCATTTGAAGTTTGGATTGCCTCTTTCTCTTCACATAGAAAACCGGCATTCGTAGAATGCTCTTTTCCTTCACTTATATTTGTTAGAGCGTGGGCATATCTTTTGTATAAAGAATTTAAACTAGCATTCTTCACTTATATCTATTTAGAGAGTTGACAGGAATTGGTCATTCACATGCTTAGCCATACAATCTTACATAAACTTGTAGATGGCTGAATATGATATGTTTGATTCCTTGCAATAGTTTTGTGATATAAAGATGGTGATATTAGAGTCATGCTAGTGGGTAGTTATGGATTTTAGAAATACTTGTGTTGAGATTTGTGATTCCCGAAGCATGCAGGTAAGGTGAACCGTTATGTGATGAAGTCGGAGCATGATTTATTTTTTGATTGTCATACTTTGTGTGGAGGTCGGGATCGCGCGATGGTTAACCCCTACCAACCCTTCCCCTAGGAGCATGCGTGAAGTACTTTGTTTCGGTGGCTAATAATTTTTGCAATAAGTATGTGAGTTCTTTATGACTAATGTTGAGTCCATGGATTATACGCACTCTGACCCTCCCACCATTCCTAGCCTCTCTTGTACCGCGCAACTTTCCCCGGTACCATACACCTACCGTATACCTTCCTCAAAATAGCCACCATACCTACCTATCATGGCATTTCCATAGCCATTCCGAGATATATTGCCATGTAACTCCATCGTTCCATTTATTATGACATGCACCATCATTGTCATATTGCCTTGCATGATCGTAAGATAGCTAGCATGATGTTTCCATGGCTTGTCCGTTTTTCGATGTCATTGCTATGCTAGATCATTGCACATCTTGGTACACCTTCGGAGGCATTCACATAGAGTCATAGTTTGTTCTAGCTTCGAGTTGTAAGTAAATAAATGTGTGATGATCTTCATTATTAGAGCATTGTCCCATGTGAGGAAAAAAAAGAGAAAGGCCAAAAAAATGGAGATGGCCCCAAAAAAATGAGGGGGGCTAAAAAAAGAAAAGCCCCTCCAAAAAAATGAGTGAAAAAGAGAGAAGGGACAATGTTACGACCCTTTTACCACACTTGTGCTTCATCATAGCACCATGTTCTTCATGATAGAGAGTCTCCTATGTTGTCACTTTCATATACTAGTGGGAATTTTCATTATAGAACTTGGATTGTATATTCCAACGACGGGCTTCCTCAAATGCCCTAGGCCTTCATGAGCAAGCAAGTTGATGCACTCCCACTAGTTTTCTTTTTGAGATTTCATACACTTAGCTCTAGTGCATCCATTACATGGCAATCCCTACTCACTCACATTGATATCAATTGATGGACATCTCCATAGTCCATTGATTTGCCTAGTTGACGTGAGACTTTCTCCCTCCTTTTGTCTATCACCACCTTCTATTCCACCCATAGTGCTATGTCCATGGCTCACGCTCATGTATTGCGTGAAAGTTGAAAAAGTTTGAGAATACTAAAGTATGGAACAATTGCTTGGCTGAAATCGGAGTTGAGCATGATTTAAATACTTTGTGTGGTGAAGATGGAGCATAGCCAGACCATATGATTTTGTAGGGATAACTTTCTTCGGCCATGTTATTTTGAAAAGACATGATTGCTTTATTAGTATGCTTGAAGTATTATTGTCTTAATATCAAATGATAGACTATTGCTTTGAATCACTCATGTCTTAATATTCATGCCATGATTAGATTACATGATCAAGATTATGCTAGGTAGCATTCCACATCAAAAATTATCTTTTTTATCATTTACCTACTCGAGGACGAGAAGGAATTAAGCTTGGGGATGCTGATACGTCTCCGTCGTATCTATAATTTTTTATTGTTCCATGCCAATATTCTACAACTTTCATATACTTTTGGCAACTTTTTATAATATTTTTTGGGACTAACATAATGATCCAGTGCCCAGTGCCAGTTCCTGTTGGTTGCATGTTTTTTTCTTTCGCAGAATACCCATATCAAACGGAGTCCAAACGCGATAAAAATGGAAGGAGATTTTTTTGGAATATACGTGAATTTTGGGAAGAGGAACCAACGTGAGACGATGCCCGAGTGGCCCACGAGGGTGGGGGGCACGCCCAGTGGGGCAGGCGCACCCTGGGTGCTCATGGCGACTCCGCAAGGCGGTTGATGCCCTTATTTCGCCGCAAGACAACCAATATCCGGATAAAAATCGTGTCCAAAATTCAGCCCAATCGGTGTTACGGATCTCCGGGAATTTAAGAAACGGTGGAAGGCCAGAATCTGGGAACGCAAAAACAAAGAGAGACAGAGAGACATATCCACTTTCGGAGGGGCTCTCGCCCCTCCCACGCCATGGAGACCATGGACTAGATGGGAAACCCTTCTCCCATCTAGGGAGAAGGTCAAGGAAGAAGAAGAAGGAGGGGGGCTCTCTCCCCCTCGCTTTCGGTGGCACCAGAGTGCTGCCGGGGCTATCATCCTCACCGCAATCTACAACAACAACTTCACCGCCGTCATCACAAACTCTTCCCCCCTCTATGCAGTGGTGTAACCCCTCTTCTACCCACTGTAATCTCTACTTGTCTCAATGCTATATATTATTTCCCAATGATGTATGGCTATCCTATGTTGTTTGAGTAGATCCGTTTTGTCCTATGGGTTAATTGATGATCATGATTTGTTTGAGTTGCATCTTTTATTTTTAGTGCTGTCCTATGGTGCTCTTCGTGTCGCGTAAGTGTGAGGGATCCCAGCTGTAGGGTTTGCAATATGTTCATGATTTTCTTATGGTGGGTGGTGTGAGTGACAGAAGCACAGACCCGAGTAAGTAGGTTGTTTGCGTATGGGAATTGTCGTGGTTTTATCACTGCAGATGTCCTAGAAAAAGGACTTAGTCGTGGAGCCATTGCTACGGGTTAGCTTAAAGGGGTTAAAGCAGACAAGGACGCAAGGGTTTATACTAGTTCGGCCCCTTCGATGAAGGTAAAAGCCTATGTCTAGTTTGGTGTGGTATTGCTAGGCTTTCGATGACCAGGGAGCGAATCCTCTTTGCCTGTATCTCGAGTTGTTGTTCTCTGTCCCTGAACCGTCGGTGGGTCGTCCCTTTATATACTCGAGGTGACACCCGATCCGGTTTACAGAATCCCGATACCGGCTCATAAACGTGTCCGGCTCGGTCTCTATCCTTCCTATCTTACAACACAAGTTACATGCCGTATGGCGGTTTACACATTATGGGCCCTAACACCTCTTGGGACTTGGATCTCTAATCTTCTGGAATAAAGCGCCTTGCTCCATGTCTCGCTGGGCTTCAATATGAATTATTCGTTATAGGCATAAACCGGCCCCTCCTGGGCGGTTTATACCTAGTAGTAATATCCCTGACATTAGGCCCCAGATTGATTTCAACCTGTTCATGTCAATCTTCAATGCCTTGTAAATATTTCACCTTCCGTGGCTTCAAATACTTCAAAAACCGCCATGACGTCATCTTCCTGGATCACATTAAACAATCGTGACGTCATACGCTCATTTAATACTTGTACCTGCTTTATTTTTTACTCATTAAAAGCTCCGAAGATGGAGGCGATAGTATCGTCCCATATCCATTTTTCTAGCTCCTCGATTCCCGTGCCTGTTGTTTCATTTTTGGCTTATAAATAGGGCAGAGGGGCACCCCTTTTTCCCCTCTTGCTCCTTTGCTTCTTCCTCCTCACGCGCGTCCGTGCTCAAGCCCTGCCGCCGCCGTCGACCCTTGCCTCTTCGTCAAGCTTGGCCGCTGCATCAACCTGGTTGGATCAGAGAATCGCCGGCGTGCCTCCGCACTCTTTGGCTCCGGTAAGTCCTTTCATTATCCCGTATATAGATCTCATTAGGGTTTTCACCCGCGAGTTCATAACTAGGGCGATGTTCTTCATAGTTCTTCATCGTGGCCCGATAACTAGTGTAGATCTGCTCCCCCGACATACGTCTGTAGCAATAACTCTGCTTCTTTTAATATGTACCTTACCCCTTCCGACGCACTAGTCCAATCTAGGTTGTTCGAACCATTGTTGTGTCCGTTTGAATATTGATCCTGAATATTTCCGAATTTCTGATGCGCCGTAGATCTGTAATCTTACTGCTACTTTTACAAAACTTATTTACCCATAATCTCAGATCTGTATCTTTCATATTCTCCTCGGCGGTTTAGCTGTTAGAAAGATATCATAAACCGGTAGATACCATTAGGCCCCTGCTTAAACCGCCATTTGTAAATACCTTTGAAACATAAATCATAAACCGGTTCTTCATTTTATTTTCAGCTTTTCCCTTCCAAAATGGCAAAGCAAGCCAAACAGTTTACTTCCTGCAATTGGGTCCAGTCCCGGGTTACTGAAGAAGAGTTGCAGAACCGGGCTGAGATTGGCGCTTTAGGCCCAAAGAATGTCCTTCACTGGAGAGTCCCAGGATCAGAGTGTCCTCTAGAGCCCAAAGACGGAGAAGTCATCGTATTTCTTGATCATCTACCCCGGGGATTCAGTCCTCCCGGGTCAAAGTTCTTTCGCGATGTACTAGCTTACTTTCAGCTCCATCCTCAAGACATTGGGCCCAATTCTGTGTCCTACATCTGCAACTTTCAAGTATTTTGTGAAGCATATCTGCAAGAAGAGCGTTCAGTTGAATTGTTTAGGGATTTTTTCCATGTAAACAGCCGTACTGAGTTCTCAGACGGCCCTAACACTGAACTTGGCAGAATGTCCATCCAGAAGAGGAAAGATGTCAGCTTTACTCACGCCAATCATCATAGTCATCCTAAAGATTGGAACCAGACTTGGTTTTATTGTCTAGATACTTCTCCAAAAGGTGAAAATCCCCTGCCGGGTTACCGTTCTCATCGGCTTTCTGAGAACCATCCATTTCCTCAACGGCTAAGTGCTCAAGAACGAGCCCGATTTGCCCCGCAGCTTTCAAAACTCAGAGCCTTCACCGCAAATGGTTTAGCTAGAACCGATTTCGTTCGCTGTTGGATTTCCTGGAGCATTCTTCCACTAAGTCGGCGCTCCGGTTTAATGTGTGAGTATACCGGAAATCCCCAAGATCATCTGCGCCATACTGAAGCTATGCTAGCGGAGCATGAAGTTAATGATGCTATTAAGAAGCTACTGAATGAACCGGTAGAAGCATGCACCTAAACCGGACTGGCTCCCTTCTGCGAGCTCAACAAACCGCCATCGGTAAATTTTTCTCTTGTCTTGTCCGTTCTACTTCAATCTGTGTTTAGTATTCTTTCTGAATGATTTCACAATTTTCAACAGGGTAATGACCCATTCTGGAAGAAGAAAGTCCAGGATAAACCGGCGAAGGCGCCTCGCCAGAAAACCAAGGTCGTTAAGAAAAACGTCAGCAAGAAAACTACTGACGTATCTGAATCCAATCATGAGGATGATGAACCGGCCTCGGAGGTATCACTTGATTATCTTGGCTCCCTTTTCTTGCATCTTATTAACAATGATTGTACTCAGGGACACGCTGAAGGCAGCAAGGCAGATGATGTCGAGGTAATTTCCCTTTCTTCCGGTTCAGAACCTCTGTCGACACCAAAAATTTGTCGAGCAAGCCGAAAAGTACAGTTTTCTCACCCTTTCGTTTACTTGGACCCAAACTTTATTTTGAAGAAACATCAACATGAAGCTCGCCGCACCACGCGACACAGTGGTCAAGCCATTGAGTCCACCGGTTTACCACATGCGCCAGCCTGGAGACGTCGATCAGAGGTTTTACATACTCCAGATGCTCTTTATCCCAAAGCGGGTCATATTCGTCAGCCTCTTAATCCGTCTGATTCAAATTATCAGGATACTCCTCGTTCGTCATCTGGCGAATCAACAGCTACGCAGATTCCTCCTCTAAAAACAGTTCATGGGTAAGTTCTTCATTTTCCCGTTAACCTTTTCCTTTCATTCCTCTGACTATCGTCACTTTTATCCTTCGCAGTAAACCCAAGCCTAGCAAGAAGGCTAAATTGAATAAACCGGCAAGCGATGATGTGATTCCTGAACCGGAAAAGAATCATGAGCCTGCTGAAGAGAATATTGATGCCTTGCATGATGATCCTCCTCCAATGGATCATGAAGCTTTTATCGATCAAGAAACTGCACCAATGGACTTTGACGGTAATCCGGCCAGTCCAGTCCGGGCCAGCAATACTCCTGCTAGCCCTGTTAAACCCGTTGTCGCTTCAACAGAGGATGTTCAAATCACTGGCTTCGGTTATACTGCTCCTAGTGAACCCGTTGCCTTATCCAAACATTCTGCAAAAGATGAAGCCTCTGGCAAGGACAAAGTCAAATGGTGTGCTGGTTTGTCCAACTATGCTCAACTTAGTGCCCAAGATCTTCATTCCGGTAATCTAAACAGGTTGTACACAAGCCGTGACCATGAAGCCGGCTTAGTGAATCTGATGAAAGAACGCTATGAGGTAAACTTCTGCCTAGCTTCCTTTAATTTTATTCCTGCTTAAGTCTTTATAGCTTTCCTTTATTCCATCGTAGCCCCCAAGGGCCGGTTTACTCCTTTAGGATGAACCGGGACTTCATAATATCCATCAAATAGCTTTTCACATGCGTAGTCCCCAAGGTCCGGTTTATCTCTTCAGGATGAATGTCACACCCTGATTTTCAGGTCACATTGCTTAAGCTAATTACCATGTTAAAAATGTGGATTTACAAAAAACTTTTGAGTGTTTTTGGCTTTGCTTGATTGATTTTCTGTCTGCTGTTTGCTAGTGCTCTAAAAATCAAATAAATCCTCCAACTCTTATACTTCATCTCCTTGATCCAAAACCTTTTCCCAATGATCATGCCATGTGTATAGACCAGTATAGTAATTTCTTATAAAAATATTTTGGCCAAATAGTATTTTCTAAAATTAGTTTTCCAAAAACCCCTGAATTGAGGTTTGCACTACAAGTACCTTATTTAGGGTGAGAAAAATCTTTCAAAAAGCATATATGAAACCTATTAGGTATAGGACTCCCAGAAACCACAAAATAATAATTTTAAAAGTTATTTTTATATTTTATTTAAAAGCTTTTTCTTAAGGCCAGAAATGGTCTTTAATAGGGAAAAATTATTTAACTATTTCAAAAATATTTGCCAAAATTCAGGGAAACTCATAGGACATATATTGTTCATATATAAGAGTTTCAACACATGGTCATGTTCAAAATATTGGACAAATCCTTCCAAAACCCTTTCTGGATATTTCAAGCTTTTGAAATATTTACAAAGGTAATATTCTCCAAAAGTTCCAGGGAAATTATATCATGTCATATATGACATATTTGATGATCTTGCAAAGCCTCATGCCTTGAAGATCAAGGAAACATCATCTAATCCCCTCAAAACCATTTCTGTCCATTCTAAAGTTTGAGCAACTTTACATTGCCAAACTTTTCCAAATGCTCTCAAACTTGGTGCACATGCTAAAATGATGTAATTATGCATCTATGCCAAATGGCACAAGTTTTGGAGAAGCATAACTTGATCTAAGTGCCCCAAAACCATTTCTGTTCAAATTCAAATTTGAACAACTTTACATTACCAACTTTTTACCTGGAGCTTCAAACTTTGTGGGCATGATCAGTATCACAAATGATGAAACTACACCAAGTGGTGCATCAAGGGGAGATGATTAGCTTGACTTAAACAAGATGAAGCCATTTCTGTTGATTTCTAGGGTTCACCAAAGTTACATTGGCTAGTTTCTTCAGATGAGCTCAAATTTGGTGAAACACCCTATTTTCTTATAACATTCCATCCTGTTGAGTCCCATGTCAATTGGAAGTCATTTGCTTTCCCAAAACATGATCAAACACCTTCCGCCAATTTACCAAAACCATTGGATTGACCCCTTTTACTATTTCCCTTTACCCCAAATTCTTACCACAGCTTCTCCTGACCATCTCCTACCTCCAGTAACTCTCCCTTGCCTCAGCTCAATCATTGGAGGGGGTAAAACCCCAACTTACTCTTCTAGACAGCAGTTTTCACCTTCTTCTTCACCTCCCTCCCCATTCCAGTGGCTTCCCAGAGCATCCAAGGCCACAGCGCATTTGTTTACTTCTCCCTCGACCCCCTAGACAACGTTAGGCAAGATGGACACGACCAGAGCGGCGAGGGCACAACAGTGCCAGCCATTCGGGCGCTCTGGAGCGCGCTACAGTGCGCTCCCGCACTATAGCCGCCTCCAATCAGGAGCATCCGACAGCCTCGGGCCTCCCCCTCGTGTCCCCCGAGGCCGCCTCGGCGTCCGGGACACGCTGGACGGTCGGCCCCCTCCTCCTTCTCTCTCCGACGACCACTGTCACGCGTGCCCGAGCGCCGGCCGCGTCCGCCAGTTGCCACTCGCGTCCCTGGCAAGCCTCGCACTCATTCCTCTCCCCCTTTCCCTCCCTCTAGGCATAAACCAGCCCCACAAGCACCCCAGACACACTGCGGCAAGCTCACGTGGCACGGTGCCTCGGTGGACCGTCGCCCACCTACTTATAGGGCACCCCGGGCTCTCCTGGCGGCTTCCTTGGCTCTCTCTCTCTCTCTCTCTCTCTCTCTCGTGGAACCCCTGGACCATCCCACTGTCACCCCCATGCCCAACAGCCACCTCCCTGGCCAGAGCAGAGCCGCCGGCCGCCGCTCGAATTCAAACAACTCCGAGCCTCTCTCTCCCTCCTGGACACTCCGGTGCCACCGCACGACCTCCAGGAATCTCCCCACCTCCGCCAAACCTCCCCAGGATGCCCGTACGCTCGAAGCCAAGATGACCGAAGCCCTCCTCCGCCGCGGTTGAACCCCTGCTCGCCCTGGTCCTCCCCGGCAGGCGTGCTACCCATGGTTGGATGCGCCTCTCCGCGCTGGTCACTCCGATGGCCGGGGCGTCGCCGGAGACGGCCCGAGCCGACGGGGCCACGCCGGCGAATGCTCGGCCGTGCCTCCCCTGCCTCTGCTCTGTTCGAGCGGGAGGTGGGGGAAGAACCTGCCGCTGGGGCCCGCACGTCAGCGACCTGGAGGCTGGGCCCCGTTGTTTAAGTGGAAGCGGCTTCGGCCGAAACCGCCTAGCCGCCGCAAAGGCGTAATCCCCCGCGGGCGCCTTCGACGTGGACAGGTTCCCTGCGCGTTGCTGTGCAGTTGGGCCGGCCCAGAGCGCTGCGGCGCTATACTGCGCCCAAAACGCAGTATAGGTATAAAACCCCTCCCCTTTTTCCCTTTTTCTTTTTCTGTAAACTCCATAAATGCTTATATAATTCATTTGAACTCCAAACTTGATGATTCAAATTTCTTATGGCTCCATAAATCATACTCTATCACATGGTGCAACATGCACATTTTTCCAGAGACATTTCCTTCACACATAATTATCAAATGCCATTATTTCATTTTCTGTGATGAACTTTAGAAAATCACAGAGAGCTCAATTTTGATCCAAATGCAGTGATTCAAATTCCTAGATGCTTGTCATATCCAAACTTAGTTTTGGAACATTTTTATTAATACTTTCTGTACCCCACCAAATATTGAGCCATTTCTTCATATTTATCATCTTTGCAAAATCCTAGGAAATTCATTTGAATTCCAAATCCAGTGAAACCAACTCCTAGATGCTTCTAAAATCATGACTTGTTGATGGGTGCCTTTGCTCATCATTCAAGAATATATTTCTGTAGACTTCTTTCAAATCCATTAAACCCCTTGGGTCCATCATATTGAAATGATCCAAACTATCCATTGATCCAATACCTATGTAAACACCTTGGTCATTTCTAATATGACCAGAGGTATCCTAGAAAAGTCCAACTCCTATTTTTAGAGCACTTTTATTTTTGCTTTGATTGTGTTGCTTATTATGATTGTTTCCATCGTTAGTTGACGAGATAAACGAAGTACTCGAAGATGGACCAGAAGGTTTGAAGACTCGGAAGAATAAGGCAAGCAGCCCTTTGACCATGTTCGAGAAACCTTTTTATGCATGTCTTATAACGCCTTATTATCAATGCATCGGAATCATGTAGGAGAGGTGACCACCTTGGTTGGTACCTTTGTTACTTTGCTATTGAAACTTGCATCAAACATGACCCTACCTTCCTATGAGGGTTATGTGGGTGGGAGTAGATAGATATATGCTATAGTAGTGGCTACGCAAATGGGACGCGTATATGCATGGTGACGGAGGCAGAATACTTTTAAAAGACTTTTCGAAAACCCCGTCGGGAGCCATTTATGCCCGAGGGAGATGGTGAGATGGGTAACCGCTTGATGACGAAGTGGTGTACGGAGGAAAGTGTGTGTGTTGTTTTGAAAATGGATTGGTTTAAGTTGCGACCGTTATTCCAACCTTACATGCGCAACCACTCTACCCTTATATGGGAAAGGGCATTATTGATTACCTAGGCCGATACTAGCATGGTGCCCGCATTACTAGTGACGGGGGTGACATGAGGTCACCCTTGGGACGGGGTCGCGCTTGGATAGGCGGCCATGACTGTCTTTACAGGGCACCGGACACACCGTTGGTACCCCGTGCTTGTGGTATGTGATGAATATGGGAGCGAGGCTCCAAAAATCTTGAGATGTGAAATGTGGGGCACGGGGCTGTTACCAATCGAGTGGACACCATATTAGTGTTGTCTAGGGAAAGATAGTGATCGGGTGCTTACCCCGGGTACTTGAGGTACCGCGGGTCGTGGATGTCACGGAAGTTCCCCGGATCTAGTGGGTAAAGTGTGCTACCTCTGCAGAGTGTAAAACTATTCGAATAGCCGTGTCTGCGGTCAAGGACAGTTGGGTAACCGCTCTTGGGCTACGTCCAATGTTTGCGAAACCTGGTGTGTGTGAGTGTGAGGAAACAACACAGTATGGTGGATCTGTTGATGGTGTGATTCTTGAGGAAGTCACAGTGAGCTTGAGCATGAGTTGATTACAACTCTTTCTCGATATTGATGTCTGTGACCTCCTGATACTTGTTGCAGACACATGCATGTCCATGTTATATGTTGATCATACTTGCATATGAAAAACTAGCTTTCCGCAAAACTGCCAATCTAGCAGTAGAGCCTTGCATAATGTTTCTGTCATCACACTTGGGTTGCTTGCGAGTACATTCAAAGTACTCATTGGCTTGCCACTGGTTATTTTATTGGCCAGGCAGGAGAGAACAGGATTTGATGGAGATTTCTTGGTGGCGAGCATGCGAGCTAGGACGCTTCCCAGTCAGAATGCCTGTAGGGTTAAGGCAGATGGCATGGGTCCAAGTTGTTATTGGAGATTTCCGCTGCGATGTTATACTCAAGACTTGACCTTAATGGTCCTATTTGTGTAATACGGTATGTATGGATGTAAGACTCTTGTTATTCAACTTCTGTGTGTTCAGTGATCATTGATCTCTGGGATCACTGTACACGTGCATTCGGTGATCTCGACTTCTAAGTCGGGGTCCCCACAGAGCTGGTATCAGAGCCATCCTGACTGTAGGAAGCCTTAGTTAGCATGGTCGTTAGTTAGGGTAAAACTATTTTCAAAACTGTTACTAGTTTTCAAAACTATCTATACTTCTCTTCCCTTCTCAGTTTTTTTTTTCAAAAATTAGGCTATACTTGATCTCTTCCCTTTCAAAACTGTTGGTCGCTACAACCCCTATGCCCCAGACCACTGGATTTTCTGTAATCCTCGTGGAGTGCACCTTGCAAAACACTCATCCACCACTTCAGCACACAAGATTGACGACACCACGACAAGACGATACCAACAGAAAAATCCATCCTCGAGGAATGAGGACATGATGACTCAGAAGATGATGACACCCTTGACAGTGCCCCAAGAAGATGCAACATTGGCCTATGATGACCAGGGTATAGGTTATGCAAAATCATAATATACATCGCTAATAGAGTAATCCTGTCACTACCGTTGTTGTATCGGCAACCACCGGTGGATGAGAACCTCACCATTTGGTCCGCCTCACTATAGTGAGCAGGAAAACGGTTCTCTTCATCCCCCGCTCTCGGTGTCGATGTTTTCATCAACGAAACAGACATGTTGGACCTCTATTATGCCTTGTTATTGTCATTACATACGGATTGCCTACCTGGTACCCCCGACGTCCCAGAAGGCACAAGGGATCATTATGATTAAAGAGACAAGAGAAGACAAGTCAACGCCAGCTACAAGGAGGCACCTCCACCACATCACCATATCAGGTGAGAAGTGTTGAAGATTCTTCAGGCTCAACCCGGATCGTTCATCAAGCAACTACAAGGGACATAGCAACACCTGAGGAAGCTCAGAAGACTGCACGAGGCACAAGTCACGACACTGAGTCCGAGAACCCCTAGGGTAGGATGAGTCGTGTACCCCCTATGCGCAGTCGAGTCCGTATGATGGTTCGAATAGAACCATGATTGTGTGTTGTTTGCTTTTATTTGTTTGTGTTTTGATATAAGTCGCACTTTTGCCCTAGGCAACAAGTGCATGGCTATATCACCTTCCTTGCCTTGTTTCTTTTGTTTCAACCTTTTTGCACCTGTTTGTTGCACCTGCACTATAGAACCCCCTTTAGGCATTTCCCTCCTCTACGCTACTTTTTCCCTCTCTTCTCTCTCTCCCCAACTGAAGACCTGCAAGACAAGATGCACCAAGGATTTTCCCTCGGCAACCAACTGGCACTGAAGACTTCTGCTACAACCTCCGTGACCAAGTGCAACCCCGTAGAATTATGTTTAACCCTCCAGGCTGGAGACCCATTCCTAGACCCTTTGAGACTTCACGAGACACTCCAGCACGAACCCTTAACCATGTGCCTAACCTATAGTATTGCGAGAGAACCAGTTAAGCCTTTATAACCTTGCACAACACTGGGTTCGTAAAGGAGCTAGTGGACATAGTGAGTGAGCACATTTTCATCCTAATATAGCACAAGAACTGACGATGCCATAGATAGACCAATTTGTGGATATAAGACAGATGGCTTGGTGGCTTTATATCAGTGACTTCGAGGAATTATCTGAGACCTTGGTGGATTGTGAGGTTTTCATATTGGTAGGATCATGACTTTGGGGAAGCATGTAGGAGTACCCGTTGGGCATGAGATTTGGATTTATGTAGGTGATTCTGGTTGGTATAGATGCTAGATATGTCTGCATGGTTTGGAGTAAATTGGATTTAGAACGATGATCTTGATCATGATACCATGCTTCTCGGTGGACAATAACCTAGGAGATTGGATTATTTGCCGGAGTTGATTTAGGGATCTATATAATCGTGATCTTGGAGTTTACTTGACCCGGATGATGAGAATTTGGTGGACTTACTTTCGTAATGCATAGCCCTTCCGAGTATTGGGTATACAGGGACTTGAGATCTTGCGGAACACTGTAGACATCGGATTTGTAGAATTGTTGGATCATGTGGTGATTGATGGAAATTACCGGGCTACTGGAGTTGATCTATAGGAAGGAAACAAAATCTTGGAGTGGCATATGACGTGTTTCCTTAGAATGGTGATGCATTATCTTGAGCCTTGCAAGAATAGGTTGAGCGCTTGGATTGTGGTGTTTAATTCAAGCTTAGTAGCATGTATGACCTACTCATGGATTTTAGGGGTAGACATACATATGGATTTGGGGATCGTAGGCAAGTACAATTTTGATAGACCGCCTCTTGAGAGTCATGAGGATATATTTGGCATGAGTGGTGATTGAAGTTGGTCTATGCGAGTAGGTGCTTTTTCGTTCGGAGTACTAGATAGAGCTATTGGCATCTCAGAAACCGTGCTTAAGGATAAGATGATAAAAGTCCACTCACTCACTAGAATCCTTGAAACCCTTAAGCCCCACCAAGCCACAACCTGGTCAGATTCTGACCACGGGCCTTCACTCTAAGTCAGGAAGGCCTCTGCAAATACTCAACGGAGACCACCACCAATACACCAGCCTACCTTGCGTACCCCGTAGACCTCATGGAGTAATTGGACAAGTTGGGTAACATCATTATTTGATGGCCTACTTGTCTGCCCGAAAACAAAAGAAGAGGCGGACAGCTAGATAAAAGACATTTGAAGACCGCCCTGTCAAGAAGGAAGAACTACACCGACCGCCATCATCAAGAAGTAAACTTCTGCATCCAAGACCAGGCGTATCTGCAGACGACTCCTCTTGAAGGGACGCTCATACCAAGATTTATCGACCCTTCTTCAAGGCCACTGCAAGACAAATAGCAGACGTCTACCAGGTAGATTTACCACCTGAGATACCCTCCGTGCACCAAATCCTCCACGAGTCCCCACTCTGGAAGTACTTCTTACTTCCTAACTAGCCCGGTGCCCGCAAGGACATCACCGAGCCTTTGTCATCTAACCCATCCTAATCCACTCAAGAGACCCCTCAGCAACCTGCATCAAGGAAGGCAGCAAGCGAGAAGCCACACCACCAAGTACTTCAAGATTCCATGGAGCACCACTCGGAAGCAGAACCGACAAGAAGAAGTGAAGACTACCCCGTATCCAAGACTCCGTATTTCTTTCCACGCCTAGTCTGGGAATCTCGGGGACGAGATTCTTGTAAGGGGGGTAGGTCTGTCACACCCTGATTTTCAGGTCACATTGCTTAAGCTAATTACCATGTTAAAAATGTGGATTTACAAAAAACTTTTGAGTGTTTTTGGCTTTGCTTGATTGATTTTCTGTCTGCTGTTTGCTAGTGCTCTAAAAATCAAATAAATCCTCCAACTCTTATACTTCATCTCCTTGATCCAAAACCTTTTCCCAATGATCATGCCATGTGTATAGACCAGTATAGTAATTTCTTATAAAAATATTTTGGCCAAATAGTATTTTCTAAAATTAGTTTTCCAAAAACCCATGAATTGAGGTTTGCACTACAAGTACCTTATTTAGGGTGAGAAAAATCTTTCAAAAAGCATATTTGAAACCTATTAGGTATAGGACTCCCAGAAACCACAAAATAATAATTTTAAAAGTTATTTTTATATTTTATTTAAAAGCTTTTTCTTAAGGCCAGAAATGGTCTTTAATAGGGAAAAATTATTTAACTATTTCAAAAATATTTGCCAAAATTCAGGGAAACTCATAGGACATATATTGTCCATATATAAGAGTTTCAACACAAGGTCATGTTAAAAATATTGGACAAATCCTTCCAAAACCCTTTCTGGATATATCAAGCTTTTGAAATATTTACAAAGGTAATATTCTCCAAAAATTCCAGGGAAATTCTATCATGTCATATATGACATATTTGATGATCTTGCAAAGCCTCATGCCTTGAAGATCAAGGAAACATCATCTAATCCCCTCAAAACCATTTCTGTCCATTCTGAAGTTTGAGCAACTCTACATTGCCAAACTTGATGGCCGGGGCGTGCTACCCATGGTTGTATGCGCCTCTCCGCGCTCGTCACTCCGATGGCCGGGGCGTCGCCGGAGATGGCCCGAGCCGACGGGGCCACGCCGGCGAACGCTCGGCCGTGCCTCCCCTGCCTCTGCTCTGTTCGAGCGGGAGGTGGGGGAAGAACCTACCGCTGGGGCCCGCACGTCAGCGACCTGGAGGCTAGGCCCGGTCGTTTAAGTGGAAGCGGCTCCGGCCGAAACCGCCTAGCCGCCGCAAAGGCGTAATCCCCCACGGGCGCCTTCGACGTGGCCAGGTTCCCTGCGCGCTGCTGTGCAGTTGGGCCGGCTCAGAGCGCTGCGGCGCTATACTGCGCCCAAAACGCAGTATAGGTATAAAACCCCTCCCCTTTTTCTCCTTTTCTTTTTCTGTAAACTCCATAAATGCTTAAATAATTCATTTGAACTCCAAACTTGATGATTCAAATTTCTTATGGCTCCATAAATCATACTCTATCACATGGTGCAACATGCACATTTTTCCAGAGATATTTCCTTCACACATAATTACCAAATGCCATTATTTTATTTACTGTGATGAACTTTAGAAAATCACAGAGAGCTCAATTTTGATCCAAATGCAGTGATTCAAATTCCTAGATGCTTGTCATATCCAAACTTAGTTTTGGAACATTTTTATTAATATTTTCTGTACCCCACCAAATATTGAGCCATTTCTTCATATTTATCAGCTTTGCAAAATCCTAGGAAATTCATTTGAATTCCAAATCCAGTGAAACCAACTCCTAGATGCTTCTAAAATCATGACTTGTTGATGGGTGCCTTTGCTCATCATTCAAGAATATATTTCTGTACACTTCTTTCAAATCCATTAAACCCCTTGGGTCCATCATATTGAAATGATCCAAACTATCCATTGATCCAATACCTATGTAAACACCTTGGTCATTTCTAATATGACCAGAGGTATCCTAGAAAAGTCCAACTCCTATTTTTAGAGCACTTTTATTTTTGCTTTGATTGTGTTGCTTATTATGATTGTTTCCATCGTTAGTTGACAAGATAAACGAAGTACTCGAAGATGGACCAGAAGGTTTGAAGACTCGGAAGAATAAGGCAAGCAGCCCTTTGACCATGTTCGAGAAACCTTTTTATGCATGTCTTATAACGCCTTATTATCAATGCATCGGAATCATGTAGAAGAGGTGACCACCTTGGTTGGTACCTTTGTTACTTCGCTATTGAAACTTGCATCAAACATGACCCTACCTTCCTATGAGGGTTATGTGGGTGGGAGTAGATAGATATATGCTATAGTAGTGGCTACGCAAATGGGACGCGTATATGCATGGTGACGGAGGCAGAATACTTTTAAAAGACTTTTCGAAAACCCCGTCGGGAGCCATTTATGCCCGAGAAAGATGGTGAGATGGGTAAACACTTGATGACGAAGTGGTGTACCGAGGAAAGTGTGTGTGTTGTTTTGAAAATGGATTGGCTTAAGTTGCGACCGTTATTCTAACCTTACATGCGCAACCACTCTACCCTTATATGGGAAAGGGCATTATTGATTACCTAGGCCGATACTAGCATGGTGCCCGCATTACTAGTGACGGGGGTGACATGAGGTCACCCTTGGGACGGGGTCGCGCTTGGATAGGCGGCCATGACTGTCTTTACAGGGCACCGGACACACCGTTGGTACCCCGTGCTTGTGGTATGTGATGAATATGGGAGCGAGGCTCCAAAAATCTTGAGATGTGAAATGTGGGGCACGGGGCTGTTACCAATCGAGTGGACACCATATTAGTGTCGTCTAGGGAAAGATAGTGATCGGGTGCTTACCCCGGGTACTTGAGGTACCGCGGGTCGTGGATGTCACGGAAGTTCCCCGGATCTAGTGGGTAAAGTGTGCTACCTCTGCAGAGTGTAAAACTATTCGAATAGCCATGTCCGCGGTCAAGGACAGTTGGGTAACCGCTCTTGGGCTACGTCCAATGTTTGCGAAACCTGGTGTGTGTGAGTGTGAGGAAACAACACGGTATGGTGGATCTGTTGATGGTGTGATTCTTGAGGAAGTCACAATGAGCTTGAGCATGAGTTGATTACAACTCTTTCTCGATATTGATGTCTGTGACCTCCTGATACTTGTTGCAGACACATGCATGTCCATGTTATATGTTGATCATACTTGCATATGAAAAACTAGCTTTCCGCAAAACTGCCAATCTAGCAGTAGAGCCTTGCATAATTATTCTGTCATCACACTTGGGTTGCTTGCGAGTACATTCAAAGTACTCATTGGCTTGCCACTGGTTATTTTATTGGCCAGGCAGGAGAGAACAGGATTTGATGGAGATTTCTTGGTGGCGAGCATGCGAGCTAGGACGCTTCCCAATAAGAATGCCTGTAGGGTTAAGGCAGATGGCATGGGTCCAAGTTGTTATTGGAGATTTCCACTGCGATGTTATACTCAAGACTTGACCTTAATCGTCCTATTTGTGTAACACGGTGTGTATGGATGTAAGACTCTTGTTATTCAGCTTCTGTGTGTTCAGTGAGCATTGATCTCTGGGATCACTGTACACGTGCATTCGTTGATCTCGACTTCTAAGTCGGGGTCCCCACAATGAACCGGGACTTTTACTTTGTAATCTTTTCTTAACAATGATGCATTAGCCCCTAAGTGCCAAGTATATAACTTGTTGGTTTGTGCGGTGCAAAAACAGAAACTTTGGCTGTAGTGTGGGATTTTACATTTTTTTACTGGAATGTCGAAAGGATCTGAAACTTTTTGTGAAGTCTTGATATACAAATTGATGATTTTTCCTAATTTGGCCAGAATTTTTAGAGTTACAGAAGTATGGTTAATGTTCAGATTACTACATACTGTCCTATTTTCACAGATTGCTGTTATAGCTTCATTATTTGCATATGTTTGAATTGTTGTTGAAGCCTCCTTGACTTGGGGCCATAGAATTGTGATATCACACTGTGGGTAATGTTTGTTCATAATTATACAATAATTTGAAAGTAGTACATGATGGGAGTTTATTGATCATACGCACTAAACCCGCCACTAAAAGTTCGGTTAAATTTTGTGTGGATGAAGTGTTCGAAGATCGAGGAGGTCTCTATATGAGGAGAAGGAGGAGAGGCAAGAGCTGAAGCTTGGGGATGCCCGAGGCACCCCGAGTAAATATTCAAGGAGACTCAAGCGTCTAAGCTTGGGGATGCCCCGGAAGGCATCCCATCTTTCTTCAACAAGTATATGCATGTTTTCGGATTCGTTTCGTTCACATGTTATGTGTAAACTCTTGGAGCGTTGTGTGCTTTTTATTTTTCCTCTTAATAAATGCACAATGCTGGTATGAGATAGCCCTTGTTTGATTTATAGAATGCTCTTTGCACTTCACTTATATCTTTTGAGTATGGCTTTATATAATGCTTCATGTGCTTCACGTATATCATTTGAAGTTTGGATTGCCTCTTTCTCTTCACATAGAAAACCGCCATTTGTAGAATGCTCTTTTCCTTCACTTATATTTGTTAGAGCATGGACATATCTTTTGTATAAAGAATTTAAACTAGCATTCTTCACTTATATCTATTTAGAGAGTTGACAGGAATTGGTCATTCACATGGTTAGCCATACAATCTTACATAAACTTGTAGATCGCTGAATATGATATGTTTAATTCCTTGCAATAGTTTTGTGATATAAAGATGGTGATATTAGAGTCATGCTAGTGGGTAGTTATGGATTTTAGAAATACTTGTGTTGAGATTTGTGATTCCCGAAGCATGCAAGTAAGGTGAACCGTTATGTCATGAAGTCGGAGCATGATTTATTTTTTGATTGTCATACTTTGTGTGGAGGTCGGGATCGCGCGATGGTTAACCCCTACCAACCCTTCCCCTAGGAGCATGCGTGTAGTACTTTGTTTCGATGGCTAATAATTTTTGCAATAAGTATGTGAGTTCTTTATGACTAATGTTGAGTCCATGGATTATACGCACTCTGACCCTCCCACCATTCCTAGCCTCTCTTGTACCGCGCAACTTTCCCCGGTACCATACACCTACCGTATACCTTCTGCAAAATAGCCACCATACCTACCTATCATGGCATTTCCATAGCCATTCCGAGATATATTGCCATGTAATTCCATCGTTCCATTTATTATGACATGCACCATCATTGTCATATTGCCTTGCATGATCGTAAGATAGCTAGCATGATGTTTCCATGGCTTGTCCGTTTTTCGATGTCATTGCTATGCTAGATCATTGCACATCTTGGTAGACCTTCAGAGGCATTCACATAGAGTCATAGTTTGTTCTAGCTTCGAGTTGTAAGTAAATAAATGTGTGATGATCTTCATTATTAGAGCATTGTCCCAGGTGAGGAAACAAAAAAAAAAGAGAAAGGCCAAAAAAATTGAGATGGCCCCAAAAAAATGAGGGGGGCTAAAAAAAGAAAAGCCCCTCCAAAAAAATGAGTGAAAAAGAGAGAAGGGACAATGTTACTATCCTTTTACCACACTTGTGCTTCATCATAGCACCATGTTCTTCATGATAGAGAGTCTCCTATGTTGTCACTTTCATATACTAGTGGGAATTTTCATTATAGAACTTGGATTGTATATTCCAACGACGGGCTTCCTCAAATGCCCTAGGCCTTCACGATCAAGCAAGTTGATGCACTCCCACTAGTTTTCTTTTTGAGATTTCATACACTTAGCTCTAGTGCATCCGTTACATGGCAATCCCTACTCACTCACATTGATATCAATTGATGGACATCTCCATAGTCCATTGATTTGCCTAGTTGACGTGAGACTTTCTCCCTCCTTTTGTCTATCACCACCTTCTATTCCACCCATAGTGTTATGTCCATGGCTCACGCTCATGTATTGCGTGACAGTTGAAAAAGTTTGAGAATACTAAAGTATGGAACAATTGCTTGGCTGAAACCGGAGTTGAGCATGATTTAAATACTTTGTGTGGTGAAGATGGAGCATAGCCAGGCCATATGATTTTGTAGGGATAACTTTCTTCGGCCATGTTATTTTGAAAAGACACGATTGCTTTATTAGTATGCTTGAAGTATTATTGTCTTAATGTCAAATGATAGACTATTGCTTTGAATCACTCGTGTCTTAATATTATCTTTTTTATCATTTACCTACTCAAGGACGAGAAGGAATTAAGCTTGGGGATGCTGATACGTCTCCGTCGTATCTATAATTTTTTATTGTTCCATGCCAATATTCTACAACTTTCATATACTTTTGGCAACTTTTTATAATATTTTTTGGGACTAACATATTGATCCAGTGCCCAGTGCCAGTTCCTGTTGGTTGCATGTTTTTTTCTTTCACAGAATACCCATATCAAACGGAGTCCAAACGGGATAAAAATGGAAGGAGATTTTTTTGGAATATACGTGAATTTTGGAAAGAGGAACCAACGTGAGATGATGCCCGAGTGGCCCACGAGGGTGGGGGGCACGCCCAGTGGGGCAGGCGCACCCTGGGTGCTCATGGCGACTCCGCAAGGCGGTTGATGCCCTTATTTCGCCGCAAGACAACCAATATCCGGATAAAAATCATGTCCAAAATTTAGCCCAATCGGTGTTACGGATCTCCGAAAATTTAAGAAACGGTGGAAGGCCAGAATCTGGGAACGCAAAAACAAAGAGAGACAGAGAGACAGATCCACTCTCGGAGGGGCTCTCGCCCCTCCCACGCCATGGAGACCATGGACTAGATGGGAAACCCTTCTCCCATCTAGGGAGAAGGTCAAGGAAGAAGAAAAAGGAGGGGGGCTCTCTCCCCCTCGCTTCTGGTGGCACCAGAGTGCTGCCGGGGCTATCATCCTCACCGCAATCTACACCAACAACTTCACCGCCGTCATCACAAACTCTTCCCCCCTCTATGCAGTGGTGTAACCCCTCTTCTACCCACTGTAATCTCTACTTGTCTCAACGCTATATATTATTCCCAATGATGTATGGCTATCCTATGTTGTTTGAGTAGATCTGTTTTGTCCTATGGGTTAATTGATGATCATCATTTGTTTGAGTTGCATCTTTTATTTTTAGTGCTGTCCTATGGTGCTCTTCGTGTCGCGTAAGTGTGAGGGATCCCAGCTGTAGGGTTTGCAATATGTTCATGATTTTCTTATGGTGGGTGGTGTGAGTGACAGAAGCACAGACCCGAGTAAGTAGGTTGTTTGCGTATGGGAATTGTCGTGGTTTTATCACTGCAGATGTCCTAGAAAAAGGACTTAGTCGTGGAGCCATTGCTACGGGTTAGCTTAAAGGGGTTAAAGCAGACAAGGACGCAAGGGTTTATACTAGTTCGGCCCCTTCGATGAAGGTAAAAGCCTATGTCTAGTTTGGTGTGGTATTGCTAGGCTTTCGATGACCAGGGAGCGAATCCTCTTTGCCTGTATCTCGAGTTGTTGTTCTCTGTCCCTGAACCGTCGGTGGGTCGTCCCTTTATATACTCGAGGTGACACCCGATCCGGTTTACAGAATCCCGATACCGGCTCATAAACGTGTCCGGCTCGGTCTCTATCCTTCCTATCTTACAACACAAGTTACATGCCGTATGGCGGTTTACACATTATGGGCCCTAACACCTCTTGGGACTTGGATCTCTAATCTTCTGGAATAAAGCGCCTTGCTCCATGTCTCGCTGGGCTTCAATATGAATTATTCGTTATAGGCATAAACCGGCCCCTCCTGGGCGGTTTATACCTAGTAGTAATATCCCTGACATTAGGCCCCAGATTGATTTCAACCTGTTCATGTCAATCTTCAATGCCTTGTAAATATTTCACCTTCCGTGGCTTCAAATACTTCAAAAACCGCCGTGACGTCATCTTCCTGGATCACATTAAACCATCGTGACGTCATACGCTCATTTAATACTTGTACCTGCTTTATTTTTTACTCATTAAAAGCTCCGAAGATGGAGGCGATAGTATCGTCCCATATCCATTTTTCTAGCTCCTCGATTCCCGTGCCTGTTGTTTCATTTTTTGTCTTATAAATAGGGCAGAGGGGCACCCCTTTTTCCCCTCTTGCTCCTTTGCTTCTTCCTCCTCACGCGCGTCCGTGCTCAAGCCCTGCCGCCGCCGTCGACCCTTGCCTCTTCGTCAAGCTTGGCCGCTGCATCAACCTGGTTGGATCAGAGAATCGCCGGCGTGCCTCCGCACTCTTTGGCTCCGGTAAGTCCTTTCCTTATCCCGTATATAGATCTCATTAGGGTTTTCACCCACGAGTTCATAACTAGGGTGATATTCTTCATAGTTCTTCATCGTGGCCCGATAACTAGTGTAGATCTTCTCCCCCGACATATGTCTGTAGCAATAACTCTGCTTCTTTTAATATGTACCTTACCCCTTCCGACGCACTAGTCCAATCTAGGTTGTTCGAACCATTGTTGTGTCCGTTTGAATATTGATCCTGAATATTTCCGAATTTCTGATGCGCCGTAGATCTGTAATCTTACTGCTACTTTTACGAAACTTGTTTACCCATAATCTCAGATCTGTATCTTTCATATTCTCCTCGGCGGTTTAGCTGTTAGAAAGATATCATAAACCGGTAGATACCATTAGGCCCCTGCTTAAACCGCCATTTGTAAATACCTTTGAAACATAAATCATAAACCGGTTCTTCATTTTATTTTCAGCTTTTCCCTTCCAAAATGGCAAAGCAAGCCAAACAGTTTACTTCCTGCAATTGGGTCCAGTCCCGGGTTACTGAAGAAGAGTTGCAGAACCGTGCTGAGATTGGCGCTTTAGGCCCAAAGAATGTCCTTCACTGGAGAGTCCCAGGATCAGAGTGTCCTCTAGATCCCAAAGACGGAAAAGTCATCGTATTTCTTGATCATCTACCCCGGGGATTCAGTCCTCCCGGGTCAAAGTTCTTTCGCGATGTACTAGCTGACTTTCAGCTCCATCCTCAAGACATTGGGCCCAATTCTGTGTCCTACATCTGCAACTTTCAAGTATTTTTTGAAGCATATCTGCAAGAAGAGCGTTCAGTTAAATTGTTTAGGGATTTTTTCCATGTAAACAGCCGTACTGAGTTCTCAGACGGCCCTAACACTGAACTTGGCAGAATGTCCATCCAGAAGAGGAAAGATGTCAGCTTTCCTCACGCCAATCATCATAGTCATCCTAAAGATTGGAACCAGACTTGGTTTTATTGTCTAGATACTTCTCCAAAAGGTGAAAATCCCCTGCCGGGTTACCGTTCTCATCGGCTTTCTGAGAACCATCCATTTCCTCAACGGCTAAGTGCTCAAGAACGAGCCCGATTTGCCCCGCAGCTTTCAAAACTCAGAGCCTTCACCGCAAATGGTTTAACTAGAACCGATTTCGTTCGCTGTTGGATTTCCTGGAGCATTCTTCCACTAAGCCGGCGCCCCGGTTTAATGTGTGAGTATACCGGAAATCCCCAAGATCATCTGCGCCATACTGAAGCTATGCTAGCGGAGCATGAATTTAATGATGCTATTAAGAAGCTACTGAATGAACCGGTAGAAGCATGCACCTAAACCGGACTGGCTCCCTTCTGCGAGCTCAACAAACCGCCATCGGTAAAATTTTTTCTTGTCTTGTCCGTTCTACTTCAATCTGTGTTTAGTATTCTTTCTGAATGATTTCACAATTTTCAACAGGGTAATGACCCATTCTGGAAGAGGAAAGTCCAGGATAAACCGGCGAAGGCGCCTCGCCAGAAAACCAAGGTCTTTAAGAAAAACGTCAGCAAGAAAACTACTGACGTATCTGAATCCAATCATGAGGATGATGAACCGGCCTCGGAGGTATCACTTGATTATCTTGGCTCCCTTTTCTTGCATCTTATTAACAATGATTGTACTCAGGGACACGCTAAAGGCAGCAAGGCAGATGATGTCGAGGTAATTTCCCTTTCTTCCGGTTCAGAACCTCTCTCGACACCAAAAATTTGTCGAGCAAGTCGAAAAGTACAGTTTTCTCACCCTTTCGCATACTTGGACCCAAACGTTATTTTGAAGAAACATCAACATGAAGCTCGCCGCACCACGCGACACAGTGGTCAAGCCATTGAGTCCACCGGTTTACCACATGCGCCAGCCTGGAGACGTCGATCAGAGGTTTTACATACTCCAGATGCTCTTTATCCCAAAGCGGGTCATATTCGTCAGCCTCTTAATCCGTCTGATTCAAATTATCAGGATACTCCTCGTTCGTCATCTGGCGAATCAACAGCTACGCAGATTCCTCCTCTAAAAACTGTTCATGGGTAAGTTCTTCATTTTCCCGTTAACCTTTTCCTTTCATTCCTCTGACTATCGTCACTTTTATCCTTCGCAGTAAACCCAAGCCTAGCAAGAAGGCTAAATTGAATAAACCGGCAGGCGATGATGTGATTCCTGAACCGAAAAAGAATCATGAGCCTGCTGAAGAGAATATTGATGCCTTGCATGATGATCCTCCTCCAATGGATCCTGAAGCTTTTATCGATCAAGAAACTGCACCAATGGACTTTGACGGTAATCCGGCCAGTCCAGTCCGGGCCAGCAATACTCCTGCTAGCCCTGTTAAACCCGTTGTCGCTTCAACAGAGGATGTTCAAATCACTGGCTTCGGTTATACTGCTCCTAGTGAACCCGTTGCCTTATCTAAACATACTGCAAAAGATGAAGCCTCTGTCAAGGACAAAGTCAAATGGTGTGCTGATTTGTCCAACTATGCTCAACTTAGTGCCCAAGATCTTCATTCCGGTTATCTAAACAGGTTGTACACAAGCCGTGACCATGAAGCCGGCTTAGTGAATCTGATGAAAGAACGCTATGAGGTAAACTTCTGCCTAGCTTCCTTTAATTTTATTCCTGCTTAAGTCTTTATAGCTTTCCTTTATTCCATCGTAGCCCCCAAGGGCCGGTTTACTCCTTCAGGATGAACCGGGACTTCATAATATCCATCAAATAGCTTTTCACATGCGTAGTCCCCAAGGTCCGGTTTATCTCTTCAGGATGAATGTCACACCCTGATTTTCAGGTCACATTGCTTAAGCTAATTACCATGTTAAAAATGTGGATTTACAAAAAACTTTTGAGTGTTTTTGGCTTTGCTTGATTGATTTTCTGTCTACTGTTTGCTAGTGCTCTAAAAATCAAATAAATCCTCCAACTCTTATACTTCATCTCCTTGATCCAAAACCTTTTCCCAATGATCATAACATGTGTATAGACCAGTATAGTAATTTCTTATAAAAATATTTTGGCCAAATAGTATTTTCTAAAATGAGTTTTCCAAAAACCCCTGAATTGAGGTTTGCACTACAAGTACCTTATTTAGGGTGAGAAAAATCTTTCAAAAAGCATATTTGAAACCTATTAGGTATAGGACTCCCAGAAACCACAAAATAATAATTTTAAAAGTTATTTTTATATTTTATTTAAAAGCTTTTTCTTAAGGCCAGAAATGGTCTTTAATAGGAAAAAATTATTTAACTATTTCAAAAATATTTGCCAAAATTCAGGGAAACTCATAGGACATATATTGTCCATATATAAGAGTTTCAACACATGGTCATGTTCAAAATATTGGACAAATCCTTCCAAAACCCTTTCTGGATATTTCAAGCTTTTGAAATATGTACAAAGGTAATATTCTCGAAAAGTTCCAGGGAAATTCTATCAAGTCATATATGACATATTTGATGATCTTGCAAAGCCTCATGCCTTGAAGATCAAGGAAACATCATCTAATCCCCTCAAAACCATTTCTGTCCATTCTGAAGTTTGAGCAACTTTACATTGCCAAACTTGTCCAAATGCTCTCAAACTTGGTGCACACGCTAAAATGATGTAATTATGCATCTATGCCAAATGGCACAAGTTTTGGAGAAGCATAACTTGATCTAAGTGCCCCAAAACCATTTCTGTTCAAATTCAAATTTGAACAACTTTACATTACCAACTTTTTACCTGGAACTTCAAACTTTGTGGGCATGATCAGTATCCCAAATGATGAAACTACACCAAGTGGTGCGTCAAGGGGAGATGATTAGCTTGACTTAAACAAGATGAAGCCATTTCTGTTGATTTCTAGGGTTCACCAAAGTTACATTGGCTAGTTTCTTCAGATGAGCTCAAATTTGGTGAAATACCCTATTTTCTAATAACATTCCATCCTATTGAGTCCCATGTAAATTGGAAGTCATTTGCTTTCCCAAAACATGATCAAACACCTTCTGCCAATTTACCAAAACCATTGGATTGACCCCTTTTACTATTTCCCTTTACCCCAAATTCTTACCACAGCTTCTCCTGACCATCTCCTACCTCCAGTAACTCTCCATTGCCTCAGCTCAATCATTGGAGGGGGTAAAACCCCAACTTACTCTTCTGGACAGCAGTTTTCACCTTCTTCTTCACCTCCCTCCCCATTCCAGTGGCTTCCCAGAGCATCCAAGGCCACAACGCATTTGTTTACTTCTCCCTCGACCCCCTAGACAACGTTAGGCAAGATGGACACGACCAGAGCAGCGAGGGCACAGTCGTGCCAGCCATTCGGGCGCTCTGGAGCGCGCTACAGTGCGCTCCCGCACTATAGCCGCCTCCAATCAGGAGCATCCGACAGCCTCGGGCCTCCCCCTCGTGTCCCCCGAGGCCGCCTCGGCGTCCGGGACACCCTGGACGGTCGGCCCCCTCCTCCTTCTCTCTCCGGCGACCACTGTCACGCGTGCCCGAGTGCCGGCCGCGTCCGCCAGTTGCCACTCGCGTCCCTGGCAAGCCTCGCACTCATTCCTCTCCCCCTCTCCCTCCCTCTAGGCATAGACCAGCCCCACAAGCACCCCAGACACACTGCGGCAAGCTCACGTGGCCCGTGGCGACGGCAACATGCTCGCCGGTGCACGGCGCCTCGGTGGACCGTCGCCCACCTACTTATAGGGCACCCCAGGCTCTCCTGGCGGCTTCCTTGGCTCTCTCTCTCTCTCTCTCTCTCTCTCTCTCTCTCGTGGAACCCCTGGACCATCCCACTGTCACCCCCGTGCCCAACAGCCACCTCCCTGGCCAGAGCAGAGCCACCGGCCGCCGCTCGAATTCAAACAACTCCGAGCCTCTCTCTCCCTCCTGGACACTCCGGTGCCACCGCACGACCTCCAGGAATCTCCCCACCTCCGCGAAACCTCCCCAGGATGCCCGTACGCTCGAAGCCAAGATGACTGAAGCCCTCCTCCGCCGCGGTTGAACCCCTGCTCGCCCTGGTCCTCCACGGCAGGCGTGCTACACATGGTTGGATGCGCCTCTCCGCGTTGGTCACTCCGATGGCCGGGGCGTCGCCGGAGACGGCCCGAGCCGACGGGGCCACGCCGGCGAATGCTCGGCCGTGCCTCCCCTGCCTCTGCTCTGTTTGAGCGGGAGGTGGGGGAAGAACCTGCCGCTGGGGCCCACACGTCAGCGACCTGGAGGCTGGGCCCCGTCGTTTAAGTGGAAGCGGCTTCGGCCGAAACCGCCTAGCCGCCGCAAAGGCGTAATCCCCCGCGGGCGCCTTCGACGTGGCCAGGTTCCCTGCGCGCTGCTGTGCAGTTGGGCCGGCCCAGAGCGCTGCGGCGCTATACTGCGCCCAAAACGCAGTATTGGTATAAATCCCCTCCCCTTTTTCCCTTTTTCTTTTTCTGTAAACTCCATAAATGCTTATATAATTCATTTGAACTCCAAACTTGATGATTCAAATTTCTTATGGCTCCATAAATCATACTCTATCACATGGTGCAACATGCACATTTTTCCAGAGACATTTCCTTCACACATAATTATCAAATGCCATTATTTCATTTTCTGTGATGAACTTTAGAAAATCACAGAGAGCTCAATTTTGATCGAAATGCAGTGATTCTAATTCCTAGATGCTTGTCATATCCAAACTTAGTTTTGGAACATTTTTATTAATACTTTCTGTACCCCACCAAATATTGAGCCATTTCTTCATATTTATCAGCTTTGCAAAATCCTAGGAAATTCATTTGAATTCCAAATCCAGTGAAACCAACTCCTAGATGCTTCTAAAATCATGACTTGTTGATGGGTGCCTTTGCTCATCATTCAAGAATATATTTCTTACACTTCTTTCAAATCCATTAAACCCCTTGGGTCCATCATATTGAAATGATCCAAACTATCCATTGATCCAATACCTATGTAAACACCTTGGTCATTTCTAATATGACCAGAGGTATCCTAGAAAAGTCCAACTCCTATTTTTAGAGCACTTTTATTTTTGCTTTGATTGTGTTGCTTATTATTGTTTCCACCGTTAGTTGACGAGATAAACGAAGTACTCGAAGATGGACCAGAAGGTTTGAAGACTCGGAAGAATAAGGCAAGCAGCCCTTTGACCATGTTCGAGAAACCTTTTTATGCATGTCTTATAACGCCTTATTATCAATGCATCGGAATCATGTAGAAGAGGTGACCACCTTGGTTGGTACCTTTGTTACTTTGCTATTGAAACTTGCATCAAACATGACCCTACCTTCCTATGAGGGTTATGTGGGTGGGAGTAGATAGATATATGCTATAGTAGTGGCTACGCAAATTGGATGGGTATATGCATGGTGACGGAGGCAGAATACTTTCAAAAGAATTTTCGAAAACCCCGTCGGGAGCCATTTATGCCCGAGGGAGATGGTGAGATGGGTAACCGCTTGATGACGAAGTGGTGTACGGAGGAAAGTGTGTGTGTTGTTTTGAAAACGGATTGGTTTAAGTTGCGACCGTTATTCCAACCTTACATGCGCATCCACTCTACCCTTATATGGGAAAGGGCATTATTGATTACCTAGGCCGATACTAGCAAGGTGCCCGCATTACTAGTGACGGGGGTGACATGAGGTCACCCTTGGGACGGGGTCACGTTTGGATAGGCGGCCATGACTGTCTTTACAGGGCACCGGACACACCGTTGGTACCCCGTGCTTGTGGTATGTGATGAATATGGGAGCGAGGCTCCAAAAATCTTGAGATGTGAAATGTGGGGCACGAGGCTGTTACCAATCGAGTGGACACCATATTAGTGTCGTCTAGGGAAAGATAGTGATCGGGTGCTTACCCCGGGTACTTGAGGTACCGCGGGTCGTGGATGTCACGGAAGTTCCCCGGATCTAATGGGTAAAGTGTGCTACCTCTGCAGAGTGTAAAACTATTCGAATAGCCGTGTCTGCGGTCAAGGACAGTTGGGTAACCGCTCTTGGGCTACGTCCAATGTTTGCGAAACCTGGTGTGTGTGAGTGTGAGGAAACAACACGGTATGGTGGATCTGTTGATGGTGTGATTCTTGAGGAAGTCACAATGAGCTTGAGCATGAGTTGATTACAACTCTTTCTCGATATTGATGTCTGTGACCTCCTGATACTTGTTGCAGACACATGCATGTACATGTTATATGTTGATCATACTTGCATATGAAAAACTAGCTTTCCACAAAACTGCCAATCTAGCAGTAGAGCCTTGCATAATTATTCTGTCATCACACTTGGGTTGCTTGCGAGTACATTCAAAGTACTCATTGGCTTGCCACTGGTTATTTTATTGGCCAGGCAGGAGAGAACAGGATTTGATGGAGATTTCTTGGTGGCGAGCATGCGAGCTAGGACGCTTCCCAATAAGAATGCCTGTAGGGTTAAGGCAGATGGCATGGGTCCAACTTGTTATTGGAGATTTCCGCTGCGATGTTATACTCAAGACTTGACCTTAATGGTCCTATTTGTGTAATACGGTATGTATGGATGTAAGACTCTTGTTATTCAGCTTCTGTGTGTTCAGTGAGCATTGATCTCTGGGATCACTGTACACGTGCATTCGGTGATCTCGACTTCTAAGTCGGGGTCCCCACAGAGCTGGTATCAGAGCCATCCTGACTGTAGGAAGCCTTAGTTAGCATGGTCGTTAGTTAGGGTAAAACTATTTTCAAAACTGTTACTAGTTTTCAAAACCATCTATACTTCTCTTCCCTTCTCAGTTTTTTTTGTCAAAAATTAGGCTATACTTGATCTCTTCCCTTTCAAAACTATTGGTCGCTAGAACCCCTATGCCCCAGACCACTGGATTTTCTGTAATCCTCGTGGAGTACACCTTGCCAAACACTCACCCACCACCTCAGCACACAAGATTGACGACACCACGACAAGACGATACCAACAGAAAAATCCATCCTCGAGGAATGAGGACATGAAGACTCAGAAGATGATGACACCCTTGACAGTGCCCCAAGAAGATGCAACATTGGCCTATGATGACCAGGGTATAGGTTATGCAAAATCATAATATACATCGCTAATAGAGTAATCATGTCACTACCGTTGTTGTATCGGCAACCACCGGTGGATGAGAACCTCACCATTTGGTCCGCCTCACTATAGTGAGCAGGAAAACGGTTCTCTTCATCCCCCGCTCTCGGTGTCGATGTTTTCATCAACGAAACAGACATGTTAGACCTCTATTATGCCTTGTTATTGTCATTACATACGGATTGCCTACCTGGTACCCCCGACGTCCCAGAAGGCACAAGGGATCATTATGATTAAAGAGACAAGAGAAGACAAGTCAACGCCAGCTACAAGGAGGCACCTCCACCACATCACCATATCAGGTGAGAAGTGTTGAAGATTCTTCAGGCTCAACCCGGATCGTTCATCAAGCAACTACAAGGGACATAGCAACACCTGAGGAAGCTCAGAAGACTGCACGAGGCACAAGTCACGACACTGAGTCCGAGAACCCCTAGGGTAGGATGAGTCGTGTACCCCCTATGCGCAGTCGAGTCCGTATGATGGTTCGAATAGAACCATGATTGTGTGTTGTTTGCTTTTATTTGTTTGTGTTTTGATATAAGTCGCACTTTTGCCCTAGGCAACAAGTGCATGGCTATATCACCTTCCTTGCCTTGTTTCTTTTGTTTCAACCTTTTTGCACCTGTTTGTTGCACCTGCACTATAGAACCCCCTTTAGGCATTTCCCTCCTCTACGCTACTTTTTCCCTCTCTTCTCTCTCTCCCCAACTGAAGACCTGCAAGACAAGATGCACCAAGGATTTTCCCTCGGCAACCAACTGGCACTGAAGACTTCTACTACAACCTCCGTGACCAAGTGCAACCCCGTAGAATTATGTTTAACCCTCCAGGCTGGAGACCCATTCCTAGACCATTTGAGACTTCACGAGACACTCCAGCACGAACCCTTAACCATGTGCCTAACCTATAGTATTGCGAGAGAACCAGTTAAGCCTTTATAACCTTGCACAACACTGGGTTCGTAAAGGAGCTAGTGGACATAGTGAGTGAGCACATTTTCATCCTAATATAGCACAAGAACTGACGATGCCATAGATAGACCAATTTGTGGATATAAGACAGATGGCTTGGTGGCTTTATATCAGTGACTTCGAGGAATTATCTGAGACCTTGGTGGATTGTGAGGTTTTCATATTGGTAGGATCATGACTTTGGGGAAGCATGTAGGAGTACCCGTTGGGCATGAGATTTGGATTTATGTAGGTGATTCTGGTTGGTATAGATGCTAGATATGTCTGCATGGTTTGGAGTAAATTGGATTTAGAACGATGATCTTGATCATGATACCATGCTTCTCGGTGGACAATAACCTAGGAGATTGGATTATTTGTCGGAGTTGATTTAGGCATCTATATAATCGTGATCTTGGAGTTTACTTGACCCGGATGATGAGAATTTGGTGGACTTACTATCGTAATAAATAGCCCTTCCGAGTATTGGGTATACAGGGACTTGAGATCTTGCGGAACACCGTAGACATCGGATTTGTAGAATTGTTGGATCATGTGGTGATTGATGGAAATTACCGGGCTACTGGAGTTGATCTATAGGAAGGAAACAAAATCTTGGAGTGGCATATGACGTGTTTCCTTAGAATGGTGATGCATTATCTTGAGCCTTGCAAGAATAGGTTGAGCGCTTGGATTGTGGTGTTTAATTCAAGCTTAGTAGCATGTATGACCTACTCATGGATTTTAGGGGTAGACATACATATGGATTTGGGGATCGTAGGCAAGTACAATTTTGATAGACCGCCTCTTGAGAGTCATGAGGATATATTTGGCATGAGTGGTGATTGAAGTTGGTCTATGCGAGTAGGTGCTTTTTCGTTCGGAGTATTAGATAGAGCTATTGGCATCTCAGAAACCGTGCTTAAGGATAAGATGATAAAAGTCCACTCACTCACTAGAATCCTTGAAACCCTTAAGCCCCACCAAGCCACAACCTGGTCAGATTCTGACCACGGGCCTTCGCTCTAAGTCAGGAAGGCCTCTGCAAATACTCAACGGAGACCACCACCAATACCCCAGCCTACCTTGCGTACCCCCGTAGACCTCATGGAGTAATTGGACAAGTTGGGTAACATCATTATTTGATGGCCTACTTGTCTGCCCGAAGACAAAAGAAGAGGCGGACAGCTAGATAAAAGACATTTGAAGACCGCCCTGTCAAGAAGGAAGAACTACACCGACCGCCGTCATCAAGAAGTAAACTTCTGCATCCAAGACCAGGCGTATCTGCAGACGACTCCTCTTGAAGGGACGCTCATACCAAGATTTATCGACCCTTCTTCAAGGCCACTGCAAGACAAATAGCAGACGTCTACCAGGTAGATTTACCACCTGAGATACCCTCCGTGCACCAAATCCTCCACGAGTCCCCACTCTGGAAGTACTTCTTACTTCCTAACTAGCCCGGTGCCCGCAAGGACATCACCGAGCCTTTGTCATCTAACCCATCCTAATCCACTCAAGAGACCCCTCAGCAACCTGCATCAAGGAAGGCAGCAAGCGAGAAGCCACACCACCAAGTACTTCAAGATTCCATGGAGCACCACTCGGAAGCAGAACCGACAAGAAGAAGTGAAGACTACCCCGTATCCAAGACTCCGTATTTCTTTCCACGCCTAGTCTGGGAATCTCGGGGACGAGATTCTTGTAAGGGGGGTAGGTTTGTCACACCCTGATTTTCAGGTCACATTGCTTAAGCTAATTACCATGTTAAAAATGTGGATTTACAAAAAACTTTTGAGTGTTTTTGGCTTTGCTTGATTGATTTTCTGTCTGCTGTTTGCTAGTGCTCTAAAAATCAAATAAATCCTCCAACTCTTATACTTCATCTCCTTGATCCAAAACCTTTTCCCAATGATCATGCCATGTGTATAGACCAGTATAGTAATTTCTTATAAAAATATTTTGGCCAAATAGTATTTTCTAAAATTAGTTTTCCAAAAACCCCTGAATTGAGGTTTGCACTACAAGTACCTTATTTAGGGTGAGAAAAATCTTTCAAAAAGCATATTTGAAACCTATTAGGTATAGGACTCCCAGAAAACACAAAATAATAATTTTAAAAGTTATTTTTATATTTTATTTAAAAGATTTTCCTTAAGGCCAGAAATGGTCTTTAATAGGGAAAAATTATTTAACTATTTCAAAAATATTTGCCAAAATTCAGGGAAACTCATAGGACATATATTGTCCATATATAAGAGTTTCAACACATGGTCATGTTCAAAATATTGGACAAATCCTTCCAAAACCCTTTCTGGATATTTCAAGCTTTTGAAATATTTACAAAGGTAATATTCTCCAAAAGTTCCAGGGAAATTCTATCATGTCATATAGACATATTTGATGATCTTGCAAAGCCTCATGCCTTGAAGATCACGGAAACATCATCTAATCCCCTCAAAACCATTTCTGTCCATTCTGAAGTTTGAGCAACTCTACATTGCCAAACTTGTCCAAATGCTCTCAAACTTGGTGCACATGCTAAAATGATGTAATTATGCATCTATGCCAAATGGCACAAGTTTTGGAGAAGCATAACTTGATCTAAGTGCCCCAAAACCATTTCTGTTCAAATTCAAATTTGAACAACTTTACATTACCAACTTTTTACCTGGAGCTTCAAACTTTGTGGGCATGATCAGTATCCCAAATGATGAAACTACACCAAGTGGTGCATCAAGGGGAGATGATTAGCTTGACTTAAACAAGATGAAGCCATTTCTGTTGATTTCTAGGGTTCACCAAAGTTACATTGGCTAGTTTCTTCATATGAGCTCAAATTTGGTGAAACACCCTATTTTCTTATAACATTCCGTCCTGTTGAGTCCCATGTCAATTGGAAGTCATTTGCTTTCCCAAAACATGATCAAACACCTTCTGCCAATTTACCAAAACCATTGGATTGACCCCTTTTACTATTTCCCTTTACCCCAAATTCTTACCACAGCTTCTCCTGATCATCTCCTACCTCCAGTAACTCTCCCTTGCCTCAGCTAAATCATTGGAGGGGGGTAAAACCCCAACTAACTCTTCTGGACAGCAGTTTTCACCTTCTTCTTCACCTCCCTCCCCATTCCAGTGGCTTCCCAGAGCATCCAAGGCCACAGTGCATTTGTTTACTTCTCCCTCGACCCCCTAGACAACATTAGGCAAGATGGACACGACCAGAGCGGTGAGGGCACAGCCGTGCCAGCCATTCGGGCGCTCTGGAGCGCGCTACAGTGCGCTCCCGCACTGTAGCCGCCTCCAATTAGGAGCATCCGACAGCCTCGGGCCTCCCCCTCGTGTCCCCCGAGGCCACCTCGGCGTCCGGGACACGCTGGACGGTCGGCCCCCTCCTCCTTCTCTCTCCGGCGACCCCTGTCACGGGTGCCCGAGCGCCGCCCGCGTCCGCCAGTTGCCACTCGCGTCCCTGGCAAGCCTCGCACTCGTTCCTCTCCCCCTCTCCCTCCCTCTAGGCATAGACCAGCCCCACAAGCACCCCCAGACACACTGTGGCAAGCTCACGTGGCCCGTGGCGACGGCAACATGCTCGCTGGCGCACGGCGCCTCGGTGGACCGTCGCCCACCTACTTATAGGGCACCCCAAGCTCTCATGGCGGCTTCCTTGTCTCTCTCTCTCTCTCTCTCTCGTGGAACCCCTCGACCATCCCACTTTCACCCCCGTGCCCAACAGCCACCTCCCTGGCCAGAGCAGAGCCGCCGGCCGCCGCTCGAATTCAAACAACTCCGAGCCTCTCTCTCCCTCCTGGACACTCCGGTGCCACCGCACGACCTCCAGGAATCTCCCCACCTCCGCCAAACCTCCCCAGGATGCCCGTACGCTCGAAGCCAAGATGACCGAAGCCCTCCTCCGCCGCGGTTGAACCCCTGCTCGCCCTGGTCCTCCCCGGCAGGCGTGCTACCCATGGTTGGATGCGCCTCTCCGCGCTCGTCACTCCGATGGCCGGGGCGTCGCCGGAGACGGCCCGAGCCGACGGGGCCACGCCGGCGAACGCTCGGCCGTGCCTCCCCTGCCTCTGCTCTGTTCGAGCGGGAGGTGGGGGAAGAACCTGCCGCTGGGGCCCGCACGTCAGCGACCTGGAGGCTGGGCCCGGTCGTTTAAGTGGAAGCGGCTCTGGCCGAAACTGCCTAGCCGCCGCAAAGGCGTAATCCCCCACGGGCGCCTTCGACGTGGCCAGGTTCCCTGCGCGCTGCTGTGCAGTTGGGCCGGCTCAGAGTGCTGCGGCGCTATACTGCGCCCAAAATGCAGTATAGGTATAAAACCCCTCCCCTTTTTCTCCTTTTCTTTTTCTGTAAACTCCATAAATGCTTAAATAATTCATTTGAACTCCAAACTTGATGATTCAAATTTCTTATGGCTCCATAAATCATACTCTATCACATGGTGCAACATGCACATTTCTCCAGAGACATTTCCTTCACACATAATTACCAAATGCCATTATTTCATTTTCTGTGATGAACTTTAGAAAATCACAGAGAGCTCAATTTTGATCCAAATGTAGTGATTCAAATTCCTAGATGCTTGTCATATCCAAACTTAGTTTTGGAACATTTTTATTAATACTTTCTGTACCCCACCAAATATTGAGCCATTTCTTCATATTTATCAGCTTTGCAAAATCCTAGGAAATTCATTTGAATTCCAAATCCAGTGAAACCAACTCCTAGATGCTTCTAAAATCATGACTTGTTGATGGGTGCCTTTGCTCATCATTCAAGAATATATTTCTGTACACTTCTTTCAAATCCATTAAACCCCTTGGGTCCATCATATTGAAATGATCCAAACTATCCATTGATCCAATACCTATGTAAACACCTTGGTCATTTCTAATATGACCAGAGGTATCCTAGAAAAGTCCAACTCCTATTTTTAGAGCACTTTTATTTTTGCTTTGATTGTGTTGCTTATTATGATTGTTTCCATCGTTAGTTGACGAGAGAAACGAAGTACTCGAAGATGGACCAGAAGGTTTGAAGACTCGGAAGAATAAGGCAAGCAGCCCTTTGACCATGTTCGAGAAACCTTTTTATGCATGTCTTATAACGCCTTATTATCAATGCATCGGAATCATGTAGAAGAGGTGACCACCTTGGTTGGTACCTTTGTTACTTTGCTATTGAAACTTGCATCAAACATGACCCTACCTTCCTATGAGGGTTATGTGGGTGGGAGTAGATAGATATATGCTATAGTAGTGGCTACGCAAATGGGACGGGTATATGCATGGTGACGGAGGCAGAATACTTTTAAAAGACTTTTCGAAAACCCCGTCGGGAGCCATTTATGCCTGAGGGAGATGGTGAGATGGGTAAACACTTGATGACGAAGTGGTGTACCGAGGAAAGTGTGTGTGTTGTTTTGAAAATGGATTGGTTTAAGTTGCGACCGTTATTCTAACCTTACATGCGCAACCACTCTACCCTTATATGGGAAAGGGCATTATTGATTACCTAGGCCGATACTAGCATGGTGCCCGCATTACTAGTGACGGGGGTGACATGAGGTCACCCTTGGGACGGGGTCGCGCTTGGATAGGCGGCCATGACTGTCTTTACAGGGCACCGGACACACCGTTGGTACCCCGTGCTTGTGGTATGTGATGAATATGGGAGCGAGGCTCCAAAAATCTTGAGATGTGAAATGTGGGGCACGGGGCTGTTACCAATCGAGTGGACACCATATTAGTGTCGTCTAGGGAAAGATAGTGATCGGGTGCTTACCCCGGGTACTTGAGGTACCGCGGGTCGTGGATGTCACGGAAGTTCCCCGGATCTAGTGGGTAAAGTGTGCTACCTCTGCAGAGTGTAAAACTATTCGAATAGCCATGTCCGCGGTCAAGGACAGTTGGGTAACCGCTCTTGGGCTGCGTCCAATGTTTGTGAAACCTGGTGTGTGTGAGTGTGAGGAAACAACACGGTATGGTGGATCAGTTGATGGTGTGATTCTTGAGGTAGTCACAATGAGCTTGAGCATGAGTTGATTACAACTCTTTCTCGATATTGATGTCTGTGACCTCCTGATACTTGTTGCAGACACATGCATGTCCATGTTATATGTTGATCATACTTGCATATGAAAAACTAGCTTTCCGCAAAACTGCCAATCTAGCAGTAGAGCCTTGCATAATTATTCTGTCATCACACTTGGGTTGCTTGCGAGTACATTCAAAGTACTCATTGGCTTGCCACTGGTTATTTTATTGGCCAGGCAGGAGAGAACAGGATTTGATGGAGATTTCTTGGTGGCGAGCATGCGAGCTAGGACACTTCCCAGTCAGAATGCCTGTAGGGTTAAGGCAGATGGCCTGGGTCCAAGTTGTTATTGGAGATTTCCGCTGCGATGTTATACTCAAGACTTGACCTTAATGGTCCTATTTGTGTAACACGGTATGTATGGATGTAAGACTCTTGTTATTCAGCTTCTGTGTGTTCAGTGAGCATTGATCTCTGGGATCACTGTACACGTGCATTCGGTGATCTCGACTTCTAAGTCGGGGTCCCCACAATGAACCGGGACTTTTACTTTGTAATCTTTTCTTAACAATGATGCATTAGCCCCTAAGTGCCAAGTATATAACTTGTTATGTGCTTGGGACTCTATTGAAAATGTCTGATAACTGCAAATATGCATTAGCCCCCAAGTGCCAACTGTATAACTTGTTATGTGGTTGGGACTTCCAATATGTTGTATCAATGTAAAATATGTTATTCTCTTGACAGGCTGAGCTAAACCGGAAAGACTCTCAAGTGGCCGAGCTCCAAGATACTCTAAAGTTTCAACAAACCGCCGCTTCCAAAGTCAAAGATGAGCTGACCCTTGCTTTAGCAAACATGGAAAAAATGAAGAAGGATTTCCAGAAGGAACGGTCAGATTGGGATGCTGAAAGAACCACTTCGGAAAAGAGGGCAGTTGATGCAGAAAACGCGCTCCGTAGAGTATCAAAAAAATTGACTGGCTTAAAGCAGCAGATAGATGCTATGACCACTGCAGTCTTTGGTAAGTATACTTAACATAATTCCGAATATGATAGTTCTGCACTCTCTGGTTTAACTCAAGCTCTGTTGATGCAGGAAAACGTATTTCTCATCTCGGCACTAACATGCGGAAGAAGCTGAAGGCCGCATACACTCTTATAGAGTAGTTTTATACCGGCGCTCAAAGGATTGTTTGCACTGCTTCTCATAATAAATCGGTTCCCACGTCGATCAAAGGCACTTTGGAGAAGTTATTAGTGCTACCTGCCCGTCTTGGAGAGCTCAAGAAATCATCTGCAAGGGCGGGTGCTTTGATGGCACTAACTCGAGCGAAAGCTTGGGTACCTGATCTTGATCCGGCAGATGTGATGAATGGCTAACCCAGCATGAAGGAGGACGGATCAGAGTTCACAGACACCGATTTGCATGCTCTAACAAGAGAAATGCGGCCTTTGGCCAGCAAACTAGCGGACGAAGCTGATCTGTCCCGTTATCATCTGGGTTATGATGCTGACAACTGTCGGGTCAACACTACGGTCTACGAGGTGGAAGATCTCATCCCGCCTGTCCGTAAGCATACTTATGCCCCTGACGTTGAACCGTCCCAACTCATAAGTGATGGGGCTGTTTTCCAAGCGCTGACAAAGATCAATTGGGCAACCCCTGACTTTCAGCTGCTGGATGAGGACGACGAGGAGACGGAGCAGGATGATCCACAACCGTCGAGCCGAGCTGACACAGATTCATAAACCTATGCCAGTTGAGTTATTATGTCATGGTACTTTAAGCAAAGAACATATATTCTTTTGGGCTATCAAGTGCCTTGTAATAGGGTAGCTGAAACACTTTGGTTATGTCCTCCCGCACATTCCCCTTTTCATAACATTGCTCCATCTGGCAACATCATAATTTTTCTGCTTATGATGCTTTTAACAGTTTATTCCACCTGTTTCTGCATAAGACAAAGTTTGAAGTGTCCTGGCGGTTTATTGCCGGACGGGTCATAATTCCCAAATACATGGTCTAGGTTTATAACCTGAACTGTATGTAAAATATGAAACATATATCATACCGGTGATAAAATTTTCGCACTATTGGCTTTAATCAATAATCGGTAGTAAAGGCAATGATCCAAGTTGTGAGTATTGATGACTCCTTGATCATTTGCCGGTTCATGATGGAACCGTGCCAAGTTGTGATAAACACCGGATCAACTGTAGATAGTACTGGTGATTTATAATCGAACCAGACCAGATTCTGTGAACGCTGGTTTATTGTGGTGGCAACTTATAGTCATCCACTCCGCCGAATCAATAGATTTCAGATAAATCCTAATGATCTCAAAAAATAAGAAACTTGGCAAAAACCAAAGAAACATTGTCGAAATAAAATCCTGTAGTCGAGGCTTTTTACGAGTTGCCAGGCTCCAAATTTGAGGCTTTTCATGAGTTGCCAGGCCACTGAATTAACCATTTCATAAAGCCTGTTAAGATGGACCTCAATCCTTAACCAATCGTCAATTTAACGTCGACAAGTTCAGGGTCTGTAATAAGATTGTCTTGTCAATCGTTCGACGGGTCATAACAGGTTACCTGGGCGGAGTGACTTACTTATTGCAGGAAGGTTAACCCGGGGTTTTAGGTGTATATACCAGGCTTCCAAGCCGTGGCTTGATAGCCTACTACAAGGGTTGTATCAACTCGTTGCCGCTGTGCAACAGGAGCCCCCCAGGTAGCATTGTGGGATGTGCTCGCCGGGTGCCTATGTTTGAGTTGTGCTATGCATCAAACTCTCTTTTGCCCCTTACCATCATGTGGGCTTGATAGCCGAATTACCGAAGCAACCAGAGTTGTGCTCTTATGATGATATTGGTTTAATAGCCGGTCTAAGAGAGCCATAGGAACTCCATTGCACGCAGAAGCCCCCATGTGACAAACTCTTACGAAAAAAGCAGCTGATACCCCGCTTTAACGTGGACGCCAGTTTATTATATTGATCATAATATATACATTGCAAATTGATGTACATAAAGCGGAGCCTATGGCTTAGGTGTAGTAAGGCCGAAGAAGAGCAATGTTCCACGGCCGTCTGGTTTCCTCCTCCGCAGTGCGTGAGTCCTTATGTTCTTGAACATCGACGAGGTAGGATGATCCATTGTGTAGGTTCTTGCTGACAACAAAGGGTCCTTCCCAAGGCGGGGATAGCTTGTGCATGTCTGTCTAGTCTTGGACGAGCCGGAGCACTAGATCCCCTTCTTGAAACGTTCTGGTTTTAACCCGGAGACTGTGGTATTGGCGTAGATCTTGCTGATAAATCGTCGATCGAGCTGCTGCCATGTCATGTTCCTCGTCCAGCCGGTCTAACGTGTCTTGTCGCGCCTTCTCATTATCAGCTTCAACTTAAGCCGCCACCCGTGGCGAATCATGACGGATGTCACTAGGGAGGACCGCTTCAGCTCCATATACCATGAAGAAAGGCGTGTAACCCGTAGACCTGTTAGGTGTGGTGTTGATGCTCCATAACACAGAGGGTAATTCCTCCACCCAACAACCCGGCATCCTCTGCAAAGGGACCATGAGCCGGTGTTTTATGCCTCTCAAGATCTCTTGATTGGCTCTCTCAGCTTGTCTATTGGACTGGGGATGTGCCACAGAAGATACGTCCAGCTGGATGTGCTCTCGTTGACAAAATTCTTCTAGAGCCCCCTTGGATAAATTGGTAACATTGTCAGTTATAATACTGTGTGGAAAGCCAAACTGGAAAATCAGCTTCTTGATGAATTGAACCGCCATTGCTGCATGACACTTGCTGACTGGTTCCGCCTCGACCCACTTGGTAAACCTATCCACCGCCACTAGAAGGTGGGTCTTCTTATCTAGAGATCTCTTAAAGGGCCCGACCATGTCTACCCCCGAAGTCGCAAACGGCCAAGTAATTGGAATCATCCTCAACTCTTGAGCCAGTATATGGGCACACCATGAGAATTTCTGGCAAGCATCACACTTTTTGACCAAGTCCTCTGCATCGGCGTGAGCCATTAGCCAGTATAACCCATGACGAAAAGCTTTAGCCACCAAAGATTTTGAACCGGCATGATGAACACAATCTCCTTCGTGGATCTCTCTAAGAATAACACGTCCTTCGTCCGGTGACACACAACATTGAAACGCCCCACATACGCTGCAATGATGTAGCTCTTCATTGACAATAGTCATTGATTTGGACCGCCGGACTATCTGTCTAGCCAAGACTTCATCTTCTGGTAACTCACCTCGGTTCATGTACGCCAGGTACGGGACCGTCCAATACGGAATAGCATGAAGCGCCGCCACCAATTGAGCCTCCGGATCAGGAACATCCAAATCCTCTTCTAAAGGTAATTTCAACGACGGATTATGCAATACGTCCAGGAAAACATTCGGTGGAACCGGTTTACGTTGAGAACCCATCCGTCTTAATGCGTCGGCCGCTTCATTCTTTCGTCGGTCCACAAAGTCCACCTGATAACCCTTGAAGTGTCCAGCAACATCGTCCACCTCTTGATGATACGCTGCCATAAGTGGGTCCTTGGAGTCCCAAGTACCAGACACTTGTTGTGCCACTAGGTCTGAATCGCCGAAACATTTAACCCGGCTTAAATTCATCTCCTTAGCCATTCGCAGACCATGGAGGAGAGCTTCATACTCAGCTGCATTGTTAGTACAAGGGAACATTAAACGGAGGACATAACAAAACTTATCACCTCGTGGGGAAGTTAATACGACTCCAGCCCCCGAGCCTTCCAATTGCCTCGATCCATCAAAGTGAATAGTCTAGTACGTATGATCCGGTTTTCCTCCGGTGCTTGCAACTCCGTCCAATCATTGTTGAAGTCCACCAGTGCTTGAGATTTGATTGCAGTACGAGGCACATACTTCAACCCGTGAGGACTAAGTTCAATGGCCCACTTGGCAATCCGACCCGTCGCTTCTCTGTTCTGGATTATATCTCCCAGAGGGGCTGAACTGACCACGGTGATTGGATGGCCCTGAAAATACTGCTTAAGCTTCCGGTTTGCCATGAAGACTCAGTATACTAATTTCTGCCAATGCGGGTATCTCTGCTTCGACTCAATGAGCACCTCGCTGATGTAGTAAACCGGCCGTTGAACCGGATATTCCATTCCTGCCTCCTTGCGTTCTACCACAATGGCAACACTTACTACTCGAGCATTAGCAGCCACGTATAACAACATCGGCTCATTATCAACTGGTGCAACAAGGAAAGGCGGCTCTACCAACTGCTTCTTCAAGTCCTCGAACACAGCATCAGCAGCATCACTCTAGACAAAGCGCTCTATCTTTTTCATCATCTGATAAAGCGGGATGACCTTCTCTCCCAAACAGCTGATAAACCGGCTCAGCGCTGCAATGCGGCCTGCCAAGCGTTGGACATCGTTGATGCACGCCGGTTTAGCCAAGGATGTAATCGCCTTGATCTTCTCCAGATTAGCTTCAATTCCTCTGTTGGACACCAAGAATCCTAAGAGCTTGCCTGCTAGCACACCAAAAACACACTTGGCCGGATTAAGCATCATCTTATAAATCCGAAGATTATCAAAAGTTTCCTTCAAGTCAGCTATCAATGTTTCTTCCTTTCTAGATTTTACCACAATGTCGTCCACATAAGCATGAACGTTCTGCCCAATCTGTCCATGAAGACAATTCTGCACACAACGCTGATAGGTCGCCTGGGCACTCTTGAGCCCGGAAGGCATAGATACATAGCAGAAGGCTCCAAAGGGAGTTATGAAGGCCGTCTTCTCCTGGTCCTTAACTGCCATCTTGATATGATGATAACCGGAATACGCATCCAGAAAACGTAAGCGCTCACAACCCGCCGTAGCATCAATGATTTGATCAATACGGGGGAGGGCAAATGGATCAGCTGGGCAAGCCTTGTTCAGATCTGTGTAATCAACACACATTCGCCAAGTGCCATTCTTTTTAAGCACCAGCACCAGATTAGCCAACCACTCCGTATGAAACACCTCAACTATAAAGCCTGCTGCCAATAGCCTGGCCACTTCTTCACCAATAGCTTTGCGCCTCTCTTCATTGAAGCGGCGGAGAAACTGTTTAACCGGTTTAAACTTGGGATCAACATTAAGAGTGTGCTCAGCGAGTTGCCTCGGTACACCAGGCATGTCAGAAGGTTTCCATGCAAAGATGTCCCGATTCTCACGGATGAACTCGATGAGCGTGCTTTTCTATTTCGGATCCAGGTTAGCACTAATGGTAAACTGCTTGGATGAACCGCCAGGAACAAAGTCAACCTGCTTTGTCTCATCAACTGATTTGAACTTCAAGGCTGGATCGTGCTCCGTAGTTGGCTTGTTCAACGGAGACATGTCTACCGGATCAACATTATCTTTATAAAATTTCAATTCCTCGGTTGCACAAACCACCTCAGCATAAGCTGCATCACCTTCCTCGCACTCCAAAGCAATCTTATGGCTCCCATGGACCGTAATAGTTCCCTTGTGACCCGACATCTTGAGCTGTAGATAAACATAGCAAGGCCTCGCCATGAACTCAGCATACTAGTAAATTGCACGTGCTATGCATGTTATTCTACTTAAGTAAATAAGAAAATGACATAAACACAAATAAAAAATGCCACACAATGAGCATTTTCTTTTGTTCGGTATGCGAGAACAATCCAATTTATGTAATATTGTATTACAAATAATATTTTATCTTTCTCTCTTCTTTGTAATCATGTTAGGATAAGTGCGAGTCCATACTCCTTTTACGATGTAGGAGAAAATAATGAACAATTTTCTTTTGTAAAAAAAGTTATTACACGTGGAATGATTAAGCTGATGAATTGATCCGTAGGCAAACTGTCAAACGCATGGTCGTTTGATACCATTTTATCGACCTCACATCTTCATAATAAATGTATGATAATATTCGCAAGAAAAAAATATGTGCATGATAAAATAGTCACGTTTTCTATTTGGCAACAATAAAATATCATGTCTATACAACAAACGTATTAGTTCTTTTTCTTTGCGGGAGCTATCGTGGTAGCTTATTTACAAAACTATCATAGTAGATAATGTCACCATGTGCAGTCACCATGTGCATTGGTTGTAGAGTAGGCCATAATGTCACCATGCACAAAAGATCTTGGGAGGTGCATGACCATGTCGGTCTCCCAACTCACAAGCCCAATTCAACTGTGCTAATCGCGACAACTTTATTGTTGACATGATGCGATGTGCGTGTCCAGAAGTATCTACCGACTTCAACAGAGAAGTTTGAGCGCGGGAAGGCATGGTGGCGAATCCAATCAGTTTGAACCGTCCGATATGTTAAGTAGGGTTGTGATGTGTGGTGGATAGCAACCCTAACTTGCAAATAAACGTCTTGGATCAATCCAGTGGGAATTTGGTGGGATGCTGCAGTGGCACTTCCAAGTTCAAAAAAATATGTACTATATAGTGGTATAGAAACCGGCCGCCCGAACAGGGCGTGATACGGGCTCTTGATCTTTACCACTTCAAAGGTCAAAGTTTCAGACCTCGAGTCATGCTCATCTCCAAAAGTGACCTCCAAGTCTATCTTACCGACTGGATATGTCGATTTACCAGGCACCACGCCGTGAAAAACAGTGTTGGATTGCCGAAGCATTTTGTCTATCAACCCCATGCGACAAAAAGTCTCGTAATACAGAATGTTGATGTTGCTTCTTCCATCCATGAGCACCTTGGTGAACTTATAGCCCCCAACCTGAGGCGCCACAACCAGGGCCAGCTGACCCGGATTGTCAACCCGGGGCGGATGATCCTCTCGACTCCACACAATGGGCTGCTCCGACCAGCGTAAATAGCGTGGCATCGCCGGTTCAACAGAATGCACTGCCCTCTTGTAAACCTTATGATCCTGTTTACACAGGCTTGTGGTGAAGACTTGATACTGCCCTCTACTCAACTGCTTTGGATAACTCTGATAGCCTGATTGCTGTTGTTGCTGCTGATTGCCCTGATTGTTATAACCGCCCTGGCCGTGCTGCTGGTTATGCTGATTATGCCCATTCTGGTTGTTGTGATTGCTCTGGTTACCTTGGAACCCTGAACCGGAGCCACCACCTTGATAACCCGGCCCGTGGAACCAAGGGTCTGAACCGCCGGACGGTCCATGATCATACTGGGACTGGTTTCTGAACTCCCTCATAATAAACCAGTCCTTTCAAAGGTGCGTGTTTGGGTTTCCTTCGTACCGTGCTTGGGGCAAGGTATATTCATCTGGCGCTCTAGATTAATGTTTGGTACTCCACCCCGTAGGGCTGGTCTGCCCTTACAGCGCTGGCCAACCTCCTGTGCATTATTGTTAGCCACAAAATCCGAATTACTATCTGCTTTACGCTTACCACTGTGTCCCTGATTCGCCGGATTAGGCTGCGGCGCTTTACCATTCTTCTTTGCTTTCCCTGACTTCTCGTCATCAGACTCTGGATACTTGGTATTATCTAAATCGGCGTATTTCACCAAAGCGCCCATGAGCGTTCCCATGTCATCACAATTACGTTTGATCTGTCCCAACTTTAGCTTCAGGGGCTCGAACCGGCAATTGCCTTCCAATGTTATAACTGATGTGTCCGGATTGATGCGATTGGAAGAATGCAGGATCTCCGATACTCGGCGCACCCAATGGCTTGTTGATTCATTCTCCCATTGAACACAGGCAGCTAAATCGATAATGGACATTGGTTGCTTGCACGTGTCTTTGAAATTATTGATAAACCGGCGGCGTAACTCGGCCCATGATCCGATGGAGTGGGGCGGTAAGCTCTTTAGCCAGGTACGAGTTGTGCCCTCCAACATCATCGTGAAGTACTTAGCACACGCCACATCATCTACGTCCATCATCTCCATTGCCATCTCGTAGCTTTCAACCCATGTCTCAAGGAATAAATCTGTAGTATAATTGGGCACCTTGCGTGGTCCTTTGAAGCTGGATGTAACCCCTGGTTCGTCTGTGGTAGACAGACGAACCAGCGTCAGCTGACGGGCTTCGTACTACGCTGCTAACTCGGCCTCCCGGCGCTGCCTGCCCTGATCCACAACATCTTGAGCGTTTGCACCTCCTCCCGCCGGGTTATCCCTCCGCGGCGGATTACGATTCCGCGTGCTGCTTGACACGGCTGGTTCCTCCAGGTGCCTGCTTTAGCTCCGGCTTGGGCGAGGGGTGGAGTGAATCCTCTCGCGGCTGTGAGAATAAGCTTGTTGCTGAGTTAAAGCCGACTCCAGAAACTCCCTAGCTCGCCATGCCTCCACTGCTATAGGGGATTCTCCTTCAATGGGAAGAGCGGCCAGCCGTGAAGCGGCGGCAACTATGTTATCCAATGGGTTGGAGTAATGACCAAGAGGGGTAGGCACGTGCTGCGACGGAATGACCTGGCGGGTTGGCTCTGCGGCGTGTGGCTGGACCGATGCTCCTGTGCCAGGCACTTCTCCCTGGTTTACCCCTGGCTGGTTGCTGGTTCCCGCTCCTTGCGTATTAAAGAGGTTCCTCGCTTCATAAACTGGCGGTAGGCAAGATAGACGCCTTCTCCGCATTACGTCGTTTGATGCCGCCTGATCCAACAGAAGCCGATAGGCCTGAGCATCCAGCTCGGCCTGCCTCGCAATCATCCTAGAGTTCTCAGCAGCTAGGTCCAATTTAGCCTGATCAATCTGGCCCCTCACCTTAACAATTTCTGCATCATGTTGTTCCTTCTCGGCCTTGCCGACCTCTGCGGTTAGCAGTGCTGTCAAAGTGTCAACTAAGGTGGTCAATACCTGAGCCGGTGGCTGAACCGGGCCTCCAGCCCTAGCTGCTACCAACGCTAGGTCTGATGTTAACGCCGCCGCAGTGGAAGACTGTTGCATAGATTGTGATCCAGCCATGAAGACTGTGACCCGGTTTGGCGGATCCAGGGGGTCCGGAATACTGTCACCATCGGAACAGCCCCCAGACCGGCCATCCTGCAGTAGGTATAAAGATTCAATTTCTCCAGTGGATGACTCATCGCCAGAATAAACAACGGTCTCGCCAGTGGAGTCTGATGCATCCTTAGCTTGCTCTCCAGGAACCGCTCCAACGAAGACGTGCTTCACGGCGGGACGAACCCGGGCAGGTCTCGCACGCTGAGCCGACTCGACGATGTTGGGGAAGATGTCCGGCTCAGGGCCCGGTTCGCCGATCTTGCCAAGGAAGACGTGGATGCAGCCAAAGGGGACCCGGTACCCGTATTCGATTGAATCGGCCTCGGGACCCAAGCCTGCATCGTCGATGTAGATCTTGCCGCGACGACTCTTAGTCATCCCGCCCACTGCAAAGCCCTTGAGTCCTTCAAACCTTCCCTTCAAGAACTTGAAACCATCGTGCGATAGCCCCACGGTGGGCTCCTACTGTCGTGGTTTTATCACGGCAGATGTCGTAGCAAAAGGACTTAGTCGTAGAGCCATCGCTACGGGTTAGCTTAAAGGGGTTAAAGTGGACAAGGACGCAAGGGTTTATACTAGTTCAGCCCCTTCGATGAAAGTAAAAGCCTACGTCTAGTTTGGTGTGGTATTGCTAGGGTTTCGATGAACAGGGAGCGAATCCGCTTTGCCTGTGTCTCGAGTTGTTGTTCTCTGTCCCTGAACTGTTGCTGGGTCGTCCCTTTATATACTCAAGGTGACGCCCGATCCGGTTTACAGAATCCCGACGCCGGCTCATAAACGTGTCCGGCTCGGTCTCTATCCTTCCTATCTTATAACACAAGATACATGTCGTATGGCGGTTTACACATTATGGGCCCTAACACCTCTTGGGCCTTGGATCTCTAATCTTATAGTATAAACCCTTGCGTCCTTGTCCGCTTTAACCCCTTTAAGCTAACCCGTAGCGATGGCTCCACGACTAAGTCCTTTTGCTAGGACATCTGCCGTGATAAAACCACGACAGGAATAAAGAGGGCTTGATACTCTAATGCTATGGTTGGGTTTTACCTTAATGATCTTTAGTAGTTGCAGATGCTTGCTAGAGGTCCAATCATAAGTGCATATGATCCAAGAAGAGAAAGTATGTTAGCTTATGCCTCTCCCTCTAATAAGATTGCAATAGTGATTACCGGTCTAGTTATCAATTGCCTAGGGACAAATAACTTTCTCGTGACAAAAAACTCTCTACTAAAACTAATTTAAATGTGTCTTTATCTTAACAGTCCCTAGTTTTATTTGCATGCTCTTTATATTCTTGCAAACCTATCCTACAAAAACCACAAAGTTGTTCTAGTTTCATACTTGTTCTAGGTAAAGTAAACGTTAAGTGTGCGTAGAGTTGTATCGGTGGTCTATAGAACTTGAGGGAATATTTGTTGTACCTTTAGCTCATCATGGGTTCGACACTCTTACTTATCTAAAGAGGATACAACGGATCCCCTACACTTGTGGGTTATCAAGACCTTTTTCTGGCGCCGTTGCCTAGGAGTTATAGCATGGGGTGAATATTCTCGTGTGTGCTTGTTTGCTTTATCACTAATTAGATTTTATTTGCTGTTCTAAGTTGATTTATATCTTTAGTTATGGGTAGGAAGCGCAAAATACCAAAAAAATAGTGGTACCTATTGAACCAGTGGTTCAAGAAGCACTCAAAATCTATCACACTCCTAAAGCTTTTTACTTGGATCATCTTCGATCCCTATGTGCTCGGGCTGAAACCCCAACTAGCTTAGTTGAGGGCAAATCTTTAGATGAGCATGCTTGTTATGTGCGACACCGCATATTTGAAAAAAGGGAAACTTTTACTGGATCAAATTCATCGTTTGCAATGCTATGCTTGGAATTTATGTGAAATACATGATTGTACTTGTTGTTCTAAAGACCCTAAGAAACACCTTCCTTACCAATGTAAGTTTAGTGATGATGGAATCGTATCTTCGTATACTAAGGGTGTTTATAATTACTATGATGTTCAACAAATTGACGAATTTGTTGATTTTAGGGGTACTTGTGAAATTGCTTCCTTTATTGAAGAATGTGATACTACTCTCTACAAATCTGAAAATTTGGCCATACTTAAATATTGCTATGATAATTATGCTTCTACTCCTTATATTAAACCATATATTGATGACTCCTCGGCTGTCCAAGAAGAGAGTAATATTTTGCAGGATCTATGGAAGAAGAAATTAATGACATTGGATGAAAAAGATGAGGAGGAGAGCGAAGAACAAAAGGAGGAAGAGCGGATTGGTCACCCATGCCCACCTTCTAATGAGAGTAACTCTTTATCCCATACATTGTTTAATTTCCCTTCGTGCTTACCGAAGGATGAATGCTATGATGATTGTTATGATCCCGTTGATTCGTTTGAACTATCCCTTTTTGATTATGCTTGCTATGCTTGTGGCCAAGATGCCAATATGACTTATGCTTATGGAGATGAACTTGCTATAGTTCCCTATGTTAAACATGATATAGTTACTATAGTTCCCTATGTTACTTTGTGCTCACTACTAAATGCCAAATCATTGCTAATTAAAATTGGCTTTGATATACCATGGGATCCGGGTGGATCCATTACTTGAGCACTATATGCCTAGCTTAATGGCTTTAAAGAAAGCGCTGCCAGGGAGACAACCCGGAAGTTTTAGAGAGTCATTTATTTCTGTTGTGTGCTTTTATAAAGTTTAAAAACAAAAAAATAAAGAGGAGAACCTAAAACTTTTTCAAAAAGAAAAGTGAAAGTAAGAAGGACGAGCACCGTTGAAATGGGGGAGCTCTGGAATTTTGTTCATGCCCATGGAAACTTTGCAAATCTTGAATTACAGAAACTTTTCAACAAAAATAATTATCCTCTTGTACAATTCCATTGTATTATAAAAATAATGTGCCAAGACTTTCCTTTAGGACGATTAAACTGCTTGTTGGTTTGTGCAGTGCAAAAACAGAAACTTTGGTTGTAGTGCGCGATTTTACATTTTTTTTACTAGAGCGTCGAAAGGATCTGAATTTTTTTGCAAAATCTTGCTATACAAATTGTTGATTTTTCCTAATTTTGCCAGAATGTTTCGAGTTACAGAAGTATGGTTGATGTTCAGATTACTACAGACTGTCCTCTTTTCACAGATTGTTGTTATAGCATCATAATTTGCATATGTTTGAATTGTTGTTGAAGCCTCCTTGACTTGGGGCCATAGAATTGTGATATCATACTGTGGGTAATGTTTGTTCATAATTATACAATAATGCTAGAGCAGTACATGATGGGATTTTATTGATCATATGCACTAACCCCGCCACTAAAAGTTCGGTTAAGTTTTGTGTGGATGAAGTGTTCGAAGATCGAGGAGGTCTCCATACGAGGAGACGGAGGAGAGGCAAGAGCTCAATCTTGGTGATGCCCGAGGCACCGCAAGTAAATATTCTAGGAGACTCAAGCGTCTAAGCTTGGGGATGCCCCGGAAGGCATCTCATCTTTCTTCAACAAGTATATGTATGTTTTCGGATTCGTTTCATTCGCATGTTATGCGTAAAATCTTGGAGCGTCATGTGCTTTTTATTTTTCCTTTTAATAAATGCACCATGCTGGTATGAGATAGTCCGTGGTTGATTTAAAGAATGCTCTTTGCACTTCACTTATATCTTTTGAGTATGGCTTTATAGAATGCTTCATGTGCTTCACTTATATCATTTGAAGTTTGGATTGCCTGTTTCTCTTCACATAGAAAACCGCCATTTGTAGAATGCTCTTTTGCTTCACTTATATTTTTTAGAGTGTGGGCATATCTTTTGTATAAAGAATTTAAACTCTCTTGCTACACTTATATACATTTAGAGAGTTGACAGGAATTGGTCATTCACATGGTTAGTCATAAAATCCTACATAAACTTGTAGATCGCTGAATATGATATGTTTGATTCCATGCAATAGTTTTGCGTTATAAAGATGGTGATATTAGAGTCATGCTAGTGGGTAGTTGTGGATTGTATAAATACATGTGTTGAGGTTTGTGATTCCCGAAGCATGCACGTAAGGTCAACCAATATGTTATGAAGTGGGAGCATGATTTATTTTTTGACTGTCATCCTTTGTGTGGAGGTCGGGATCGCGCGATGGTTAACTCCTACCAACCCTTCCCCTAGGAGCATGCGTGTAGTACTTTGCTTCGATGTCTAATAAATTTTTGCAATAAGTATGTGAGTTCTTTATGACTAATGTTGAGTCCATGGATTATACGCACTCTCACCCTCCCACCATTGCTAGCCTCTCTTGTACCGCGCAACTTTCCCTGGTACCATACACCCACCATATACCTTCCTCAAAACAGCCACCATACCTACCTATCATGGCATTTCCATAGCCATTCCGAGATATATTAACATGTAACTCCATCGTTCGGTTTATTATGACACGCACCATCATTGTCATATTGCCTTGCATGATCGTAAGATAGCTAGCATGATGTTTCCATGGATTGTCCGTTTTTTGATGTCATTGCTATGCTAGATCATTGCACATCCCGGTACACCTCCGGAGGCATTCACATAGAGTCATATTTTGTTCTAGCTTCGAGTTGTAATCTTTGAGTTGTAAGTAAATAAAAGTGTGATGATCTTCATTACTAGAGCATTGTCCCGTGTGAGGAAACAAACAAAACAAAAAATAGAGAAAGGCCAAATAAAGAAAAGGAGATGGCCCAAAAAATGAGGGGGCTAAAAAAGAAAAGCCCCTCCAAAAAATGAGAGAAAAAGAGAGAAGGGACAATGTTACTATCCTTTTACCACACTTGTGCTTCATCATAGCACCATGTTCTTCATGATAGAGAGTCTCCTATGTTGTCACTTTCATATACTAGTGGGAATTTTCATTATAGAACTTGGCTTGTATATTCCCACGACCGGCTTCCTCAAAAGCCCTAGGTCTTCATGAGCAAGCAAGTTGATGCACACCCACTAGTTTTCTTTTTGAGCTTTCATACACTTATAGCTCTAGTGCATCCGTTACATGGCAATCCCTACTCACTCACATCGATATCGATTGATGGACATCTCCATAGTCCAATGATTTGCCTAGTTGATGTGAGACTTTCTCCCTTCTTTTGTCTATCACCACCTTCTATTCCACCCATAGTGCTATGTCCATGGCTCACGCTCATGTATTGCGTGAAAGTTGAAAAAGTTTGAGAATACTAAAGTATGAAACAATTGCTTGGCTAAAACCGGGGTTGTGCATGATTTAAATACTTTGTCTGTTGAAGATGGAGCATAGCCAAACCATATGATTTTGTAGGGATAACTTTCTTTGGCCATGTTATTTTGAAAAGACTTGCTTGCTTTATTAGTATGCTTGAAGTATTATTGTCTTAATGTCAAATGATAGACCATTGCTTTGAATCGCTCGTGTCTTAATATTCAATCCATGATTAGATTACATGATCAAGATTATGCAAGGTAGCATTCCACATCAAAAATTATCTTTTTTATCATTTACCTACTCGAGGACAAGTAGGAATTAAGCTTGGGGATGATGATACATCTCCGTCGTATCTATAATTTTTGATTGTTCCATGCCAACATTCTACAACTTTCATATAGTTTTGGTAACTTTTTATACTATTTTTTGGGACTAACATATTGCTCCAGTGGCCAGTGCCAGTTCATGTTTGTTGCATGTTTTTTGTTTCGCAGAATATCCATATAAAATGGAGTCCAAACGGGATAAAAACGCACGGAGATTTTTTTGGAATATATGTGACTTTTAGGAAGCAGAACCAACATGAGACGATGCCCGAGTGGCCCACGAGGGTGTGGGGCGCGCCCACGGGGGCAGGCGCGCCCTGGGCCCTCGTGGCCACTCCCTAAGGTGGTTGATGCCCTTCTTTCGCTGCAAGAAAGCTAATATGCGGATAAAAATCGTGTCCAAAATTCAGCCTAATCGGAGTTACGGATCTCCAGGAATTTAAGAAACGGTGGAAGGCCAGAATCTGGGAACGCAGAAACATAGAGTGACAGAGAGATAGATCCAATCTCGGAGGGGCTCTCGCCCCTCCCACGCTAGGGAGACCATGGACCAGAGGGGAAACCCTTCTCCCATTTAAGGAGAAGGTCAAGGAAGAAGAAGAAATGTCGGTGTATTGGATCGACACCTATGGGATCACAAGAATCCCTACTACGATTGCGGGGCGCGGGGTTGAGAGAAGAGCGGATCAAACAGATAGCACACGGTTCGTTTACCCAGGTTCGAGCCGCAAGGATGCGTAAAACCCTACTCCTGCTTTCGTGGATTGTATATCTGTGTTCTTCAGCTAGCTATGGGGCGTGAGGAGCTCCAAAAAGCCGAATCCTCCTCCTGGTCGCCTCGGGCCTCCTTTTATAGGGAAAAGGGGTCGCCACAGTGGCACACAGGAGGTGGAAAGGGTACAGTGACGCGAGGTTATCCCTCGCATTACATGACAAGGCGCATTTAATGTGTCTTGCTTAGGTGTCCTTGCTTTATCAGGGACGGGGGAGATATCCATCTTGTCCATCGCCGCTCCTTCTTGCGTCGACACGCACCCTGGCCAGCGACTCCTGAGATGCCATGTAGGTAGGCAGGCAGCTGAGGTGGCGCAATGGTGGGTCTCCACAAAGATCTGCATGCTGCCACGCAGGTGCCAGCCCAGCTGGTTGGGTCGGCAGCTGCATATGGCGGTGGAAATTTAGTTGGTGTGGGCCTGATGGTGGCCCTGCGAATGTCCCCGGTAAGGGCCTTTCCGGGGCCCCGGCAAGGGTCTTGCCGCGGCGCCTGCTGTCATCCCCGGCAAGGTGCTTGCCGGAGGTCTTGTGGTCTTCCTTGGCTGGGATCCCGCCAAGGGTCGTCGTCTTCTTAGTGTGTATCTGATATTGAATGTCTTCACAAAGATTTGCATGCCACTACGGGGATATCTCCCGAATCCTTGCCCCATGGGAGCAGTGGGCTCAAGGGTGATCTGCTTCGTAGGCATGGGGCGAGTTGCTGCGGCAAGGGTCTTGCCGGGGCTGCTAAAGCCGGCCCCGGCAAGGATCTTTCCGGGGCTGCTAAAACTGGCTCCCGGCAAGGATCTTGCCGGGGGAAACCGCTTCGTCCCTTTGCTCTTTGTGGTCTTGGCTTTGGGCTTCAGTCTTACCCTGGCTTACCTCCCTGGCCTTGCTTGGTCCGGCGGTGCCCGTGGCTCAGACTGCCCGTGTACAGTTATAGGGGTACAAAAAGTGTACCCCTCTTTTTGTACACCGACAGGAGCCCCCGGGCCTGGGCCACACATAAGCGCGACGTGTTGTTGGGCTAGGCCCAGAACGGTGCGCGGGCAGGCGAGACGGTTTTTACCGCGGTAAGACTTTCCGCGCGATGCGCCTCCCACGATCCGCGCGCGTGGCGCGGGGTGGAGGGGCGTGCGTGACGTGGGCGGCATGCGTGGGGCGGTTCCCGCAGGCATGCGTCACATCGTAGTAAAGAGGCGGCTTCACGCCTTCCCCATAAACGGGGGGAGGCGTGGAGGCGCCACCTATTGTCTGAATGGGGCCGAGGCACGGTCCTCAAGGCGTCCACTCTCCACGATCACGGGGTGGGGAGAGGTCGCCTCACCCGTCCCCTCGGTTCTGCACATCTGCCACGTGTCTCCCATGCGCTTGGGGTGGCAAACGGTGGAGGCGGGAAACCGGGCCGTCGCTAGTTGGGGCGGCGGGTCGGTCCTAGCTCCCTGCGCCTTCCGTGTCTTGATTGGCCGAGCGGGGCGGTCGAGCCCCAGCCCTGTCCCTTTATAAAGAGCGGGAGGGGATGGACGGCGCCCCGCATTCTTCCATCTTCTTCCTCCTTCAGCTTCTGCCCCTTTCTTCCATTCGTCATGGAGAGAGGAAATCCCGGCCCTTCAATGGTGGCGGCGAGGGTCGCCGCTCGACAACGTGTCCCTCCTTCTCATGCGCCTGCGGTTGCAGAGCCGGCCGTGAGGGGAAGGGGGAGGGGGCGAGGCCGTGGGCGAGGCCGGGGCGCTCGGGGAAGAGGAGGACGGGGTAGCCCGCCGGCCTCGACCCCGCCAGCAGCTCCTCCTCCAACGGAGGGCCATGTTGGGGATGACCCTTGCGAATGCTTCGTCAGGTTGCGCCGGCCGCCGCACCGTCGCCTTCGTCTCCCGACTCCATTTGCGCAGAAGATGGAGGTGGATCCGCCGGAGTCATTGCGGCTGCACATGAGGGGCTGCGGGATCAGCGGCACGCGTGTCCGCGTCGACTTCCCTGCTCCTCATGTCATGTATCTTCTTCAGGGATGGAAGACGTTTGCTCGTATCCACAGCTTGACGGATGGTCTCACTATCCATTTTAAGTTAATGGAGGGTGGCCTTCTTTCCTTTAAGGTCTTCGGGCACTTCGGGACTCATGCAAGGTGCTGCGTGGAGAGCTCTTCCGATGACGAAGATTCCTCCTCGAGCGAGAGTGACGAGGAGGACAGAGGCAGCGACGACGAGGGCGGTAGGCGGCAGGATGACGGGTCCGACTAGGTGTCGGGCGCCGCTCCTGGCGGCACGGGCGACCCCATCATCCGTGTCGCCGGCTCCTTGAACTTCTCGGGGCCGTCCCCTTGGTGGCTGGCATTGGGAGGCTGCGGAAGAGGAAGAGGGCGGGTGGCAAGGTCGTCATGTTGGAGTAGGCGGGCACCGATGCCTTCGACGCGTACTGATGTCCTGCCGCCTCGTCTTCGAGCTCTGCTTCCGGCGCTGCCATCACCATCCAGCCTTTGGGCGGCCACCAAGATGTTCTCTTGGTGTCTTCTGCCACCCGTAGCTCGCCTAGGCGCTCGTTTTGCCCTTCTCGCCTCCTTGACATGCCTCATGAGGAGAGGGACAATAAAGGCATTACGGGAATCTTATCTCTTTTTAGTTTGTAAGCCTTCGGGCATCTGTTAAATTTAGAACTTCTAATCCCCTTGTTCATGTTTTTCATTCCCTATGGACTGTACCTGAGTGGAATGTATTTAATGAAAAAGGGATGTTTGCCGGGTCATTTGTTTGTGGGTGAAACCCACGACAAGGAATAAATCCTTGATATCTCTAAGATAAACATTTTCCCGCCCGGCAACAGGCCTTGCCGTCTCCCCACTTCGCTCGACCTTTCTCACGCCTTTGGCGGAGGCAGGGATGAAGTGGGTTTAGGCTCCTCGTTTTACCCCTTCGTTGCCGCGACTACGACCCAACTTGGTCCCATGAACGAGCCCCAGGGCCTAGAGTTAGGGGAGCACGGTAGTTTTAAGGAAAAAACGAGGTTTCACACACCTCAGTCCATAATGGAATGCATGATAAGGGATGGAGAACTTATCTGAAGCTGCAGCCCCCGGCAACCCTGGTTTGCCGTGGGTGAATCTTTGCTCTTGCAGCCCCCGGCAACACTGGTTTGTCGGGGCCTTGACACTAGTCTGTTCCTTTCTTTCTCCCCAAGTGGTTTCGGCAAGGATATCCGTGCGTCCTGTGAACCAATGGAGATAAAGGAAAGACAAAGAGATGCAATCTCGACCTCTAAGCTAGGGGTTAGCCGCTGCTAAGCACTATCAACCCTAACCAAGGACGAGACTCGACCTAGCATGCATGCTATAACTTAGGGGGCCAGCGCTTCATCTATTTATGTTCAGGGTCTGTGCCTGGCTTTGTACAAAGGGTTACATGCCTTGCCGGCAAGGCTTGTACAAAAGGTGGCTTGCCGGGGGGGGCCGTCAAGCCACGCCTTATGGGTAAAACTTGCGAAGATGCTCAATATTCCAAGAATTGCTCACCGGAACGGCATTTTCGGTCTCCAGGCGGAGTGCGCCAGGCCTGGTGACTCGTATTACCCGATAAGGGCCTTCCCACTTCGGCGTCAACTTGTTGGTATTCTTGGCCGATTGAACGCGCCGAAGAACAAGGTCGCCTTCCTCAAAGCTTCGTGCACGGACCTTGCGGCTATGGTAGCGGCGCAAGGCTTGCTGGTAGCGTGCTGCTCTCACAGCCGCCCGAAGACGATCTTCCTCAAGGAGCGTTGTGTCATCTTGCCGTAGTTGCTCTTGCTCAAGCTCATCATAAGCGAGCACTCGAGGTGACCCGTATATGAGTTCAGTGGGGAGAACTGCTTCTGGCCCGTATACTAGGGCAAAGGGTGTCTGGCCGGCGGCTCGATTTGGCGTCGTTCTGATCGACCAAACAACCGTCGGCAATTCATCAATCCAGCGCCTTCCGCTCTTGTGTAGCATGTCAAAGGTCTTTGTCCTTAGTCCTCGCAGTACTTCAGCGTTTGCCCTCTCAGCTTGACCATTGCTTCATAGGTGAGCAATGGAAGCGAAACAGACTTTGCTGCCGAGGTCTTGGGTATATTGCATGAAGGTGCGGCTTGTGAACTGTGTGCCGTTATCGGTGATGACCCTGTTAGGTACACCAAAACGGCACACTAGTCCCTTGAAGAATTTGACGGCTGACTGAGTTGTGACCATCCTCACTACCTCCACCTCTGGCCACTTTGTGAACTTGTTGATTGCGACATACAAGTACTCAAAGCCCCCGACAGCGCGGGGGAAAGGGCCCAGTATGTCGAGCCCCCGGACCGAGAAGGGCCAGGAGAGAGGAATGGTTTGAAGGGCTTGAGCTGGTTGATGAAGTTTCTTTGAATGGAACTGACACGCTTCACACCTGGTGACCAGTGTCGTCGCATCCTGGAAGGTAGTGGGCCAGAAGAAGCCTTGCTGAAATGCCTTGCCGACAAGGGCTCTTGACCCTATGTGGGATCCACATATGCCTCCATGTATCTCTGCCAACAGCCCCAACCCTTCCTCTTGAGCGATACACTTCAATTTCACGCCGTTCGGTCTCTTTCTGTACAGGACGTCATCGACGAACTGGTACATAGCAGACCGATGGGCTACTTTTTCCGCTTCTTCCTACTCCTCAGGAAGTTCCCCAGTTTGGAGGAATCAGATGGTATGATGTGCCCATGCTGGAGCCTGGGGCTCGACGGCAAGGACTAAAGGCATTTCCTCCGCTATAGGAGCGGTTGTCTCGACGGCAAGAGCTTGACGCTCCGCCGGAGCTAGCCGTCCCGTGGCGGGCTCAGTGTCCCCGGCAACATCCTTGCCGGCGGCTCCGGGGAGCTCGGCGGGAAAGTACTTGCCGGGCCCTGATTTCCTCCTCTTGTTTTGCTCTGTTGATGGATCAACGGATGGCTGAGAAAGGTGAAGCACAAAGGTACCTGGTTCCACAGGTAACTTGAGGGCAGCACGCTTTGACAGGTAATCAGCTATGTTGTTCTACGCTCGGGGAACGTGCTCCGCCTGTATACCATCAAAGCGCTCTTCCAGATTTCTCAATTAATCGACGTAGGCCTTCATCAACGGGCTCTGGTAATCTTTGTTGACTTGTTTGACGACAAGCTGCGAGTCACCCCTGACAATGAGTTTCTTGATTCCGAGGTCTGCCGCGATCCTAAGACCATCAAGCAGCCCCTCATACTCAGCAATATTGTTCGTTGATACCTCCCTGGGGAAGTGCATCTGGACCACGTACTTGAGGTGCTCCCCAGTGGGAACGACCAGCAGTACGCCAGCCCCGGCGCCCTGTAAGGAGAAAGCTCCATCAAAGTACATGATCCAGTCGCAACTCGCCTCTTTGCCGGGGAGAGCAGTTTCCTGGACTTCTTCATCAGGCGTCGCGGTCCATTCTGCAACGAACTCCGCCAGGACTCGGCTTTGAATCGTCGAGGTACTTTCAAACTTGAGGCCAAAGCTGGACAGCTCTAGTGCCCACTCTACAATTCTTCCCGTCGCATCTGGATTGTGCAATATCCATTACAGAGGGAGGCGAGTGACGACGGTGATCTCGTGAGCCTGGAAGTAGTGACGCAGCTTCCTCGAGGCCATAAGAAGGGTGAAGAGCAATTTCTGCACACTGGAGTACCTTGATCTAGCCCCCTGCAAGAGGGAGCTAACAAAGTAGACCCGGTGCTGCATCATTTTCTTCCTCGACAGCACTCCGACCGGCCGTGTCGTCTCTGCACCAACGGCATCAGGCTCTGTCGCTGCTATTACCTCATCATCAATTTCTCTCTGCGCCACTAGTGCGGCGCTGACCACCTGGTTCGTTGCCGCTAGGTATAGCAGCAACGATTCTTGTGGCCTAGGCGCAACTAGTACTGGCGTGGAGGAAAGATACCTCTTCAAATCTTGCAATGCTACTTCGGCTTCTGGCGTCCACTCCATTGGGCCCGCCTTTTCCATAATCTTGAAGAAGGGAAGGGCGCGCTCGGAAGACTTGGAAATGAATCTGCTCATGGCGGCAACGCAGCCAGCAAGCCGACGCACATCCTTGACCCGTTTGGGTGCTTTAATCTGTTCTATAGCTTTGATCTTGTCCGGATTGGCCTCTATCCCACGTTGTGACTCAAAGAACCCGAGAAGCTTGCCGGACGGGACGCCGAAGACGCACTTCTCAGGGTTCAGCTTGAGATTGATCTTGCGTAGGTTTGCAAATGTTTCTTGTAAATCCGGTATAAGGGTTGCCCTGTTCTTGGTTTTGACCACTATATCATCCATATAAGCCTCCATATTTCTATGGAGCTGGGGTTCAAAACTAATCTGGACTGCCCTTGTAAACGTTGAGCCAGCACTCTACAACCCGAAAGGCATTCGTACGAAATAATACGTACCACATGGGGTGATCTTCTCTTCGTCTTCTCTTGTCATGAAGATCTGATGGTAGCCGGAGTAGGCATCGAGGAACGACAGCGGGTCACACCCAGCCGTGGAGTCAACAATCTTGTTGATGCGCGGCAACGGGAAGGGGTCTTTAGGACAAGCCTTATTGATATCTGTGTAATCAATACACATCCTCCACTTCCCATTCGCCTTGCGCACTACCACTGGATTGGCTAACCACGTTGGATGGAGCACTCCTCTTACCAAACCCGCTGCTTCCAATTTCCGGATCTCCTCTGTGATGAACTCTTGTCGTTCCAAAGCTTGCTTCCTGACCTTCTGCTTGACGGGCCGTGCATGAGGACAGACAGCAAGGTGGTGCTCAATAACCTCCCTGGGAACGCTGGGGATGTCGGATGCTTGCCATGCAAACACATCGACATTTGCCCGCAGGAAGGTAACGAGCGCGTCTTCCTATTTGTCGTCAAAGGTGGAGCTTATGGTGAAAGCCCCTCCTGTGCCGTCCTCCTTGGCAGAAACCCTCTTGGTTCCCGGCGGCGTGGCCCTGGACTTCTTGTTTCTGCCAGTGGAGCTCTCTGGCACGTCCTTGATGGGAGCACGACACTCCGAAGAGGTGCGCTTGCCAGAGTGGGTGTCCGAGGTCTCACCGGTCTTCTTCTTGCCGGTGGAGCTCTCTGGCACATCCTCGACGGGAGCACAACACTCCGAAGAGGTGCGCTTGCCGGAGGGGGTGTCCGAGGCCTCACCGGTCTTCTTCTTCTTCTTCCCTCCAGGGGCTCCAGTGGCAGGAGCAAGTGCCCTCGTGGCGGCAGCTGCTGCAACTGCTTGCCGGTATAGTTGGTCAGCGCAAATCAGCGCATCTTTCTTATTGGAGGGGATGGTGATGATCGTCACAGGTCCTGGCATCTTCAGGGTGTTGTAGGCGTAGTGTGATGCTGCCATGAACTTGGCCAGCACTGGGAGGCCAAGGATCCCGTTGTAAGGCAAGGGGATCTTGGCAACGTCAAACACGATCCTTTCAGTCCTGTAGTTCGGATCACTTCCAAGAGTCATAGGCAGCGTGACCTTTCCCTTTGGTCGACTTCTCCCCGGGTTGACCCCCTGAAACGTGCCCGTCTCTTCGAGGTCTCCGTCAGGAATCTACAGCTTCTCGATCACGGTAGGCGAGATTATGTTCAGAACGGCCCCACCATCGACTATCATCTTTGTCACCTTGAGGTTGCGTATTGTTGGTGAAGCCAACAACGGCAAACACCTGACCGCAGTAGTGCGATCAGGGTGATCCTCAGCGTCAAAAATGATAGGCGTGCTGGACCATTTCAGTGGCTTTTGGGCACCGGACGACGGCTCCGCCGCTGTAATCTCACGCGCCCACTGTTTAAGCTGGCGGTGAGAAGTATGCAGCGAGGCGCCGCCATCGATGCACATGGCCTCCATGGCTTTCTGAAACTCTTGGTCGCCGGACTCGTCGTCGTCTTCGTGATCGCCGTCTTCTGGCTTTCTGTCACGGCCCTGGGCGGGCCTCTCCTGCTGTTTATCCTTGCCGCGACGGCCTGCTTGTCCGTCACGCTTCTTGCCGGACCCCTCAGCACCGTCTTGGCCCATCTCCTTGTCCCGCCTTTCAGATTCAGCCCTCTGCTTCTCAGCAAGGAGCTCAACCTGTCGGCGGTTCTGGAGATCATGGCCTTTGGTGCGATGGATCTTGCAGTATTGCTTGTCAGAGTTTCTTGGCTTCTCGGCAGCCGCCAAGGCCCGACAGGCGACACACCCGGCAATTTCCTTGCCGGGATCATCTGCCTTGGTTTTCTTGGCGGAGCCAGAGTCATCAGATCCCTCGACGACAAGCACGGCTTTACCTTTGCGCTTCCTGTTACGGTGCAGGCCTTTCTTCGCTGGGGCGGCAGTATACTCATCTGAAGAGTCGGTTTCCACGCCGGCATCTTCGCTGGGGTACTTCCTTCCCTCTTCATCCCGGGCACATCTGTCAACAAGAACATAGAGTTCTGCCACATCTTTCACCTTGCTCATTGCCAGTTCTTCACGCATCTTGCGGTTACGCACATTTTGATGGAACGCGCTGATGATGGCGGCAGGGTGAACATGAGGGATATTGTACTGTACCCGGCTGAACCTCTATATGTACTTGGGCAGACTCTCGCCTCCCTTCTGGGGAATGACGTGTGGGTCACTTGCTTGGCCATGGGCTTGGTGACCTCCAGTAAAGGCGCCAACAAACTCATGGCACAAATCCGACCAGGAGGAAATAGAGTCCACTGGCAAGTGCATCAACCATGACATGGCGTTGGATTTAAGAGCCAGTGGAAAGTAATTCGCAAGCACCTTATCATCGCGGGCTCCGGCAGCTTGCATCGCGGTGGTGTAGATGATGAGGAACTCCGACGGGTGGGTCTTGCCGTTGTACTTCTAGCCAACGTCAGGCTTGAAGGTGCGGTGAGTGGGCCACTGGAATTGCCGCAGCTCACGGATAAAAGCCGGACAGCCAACCTCGTAAGGTAGGCCTCCAGGGCTCTCTAGTGCTGGGTGGTTCACAGCAGGCCCTGCTCTCCTATCTGACTGGTGGCGCGCTCCGCGCCGGCGCTCGATGGTGGTTCGAGTGTCTTCATGAGCTCGCTCCTGAAGAACTTGACGCTGGTCGCCGTGGGTCCATGGGTCGGACGACGCTATGGAGACGTCGTCACCCGCGACGTCCCGACGAGTCGACACAAGCGGTACCGGGCGAGGAGGAGGTGAATGCACCGTGGACACAGTGCTGCCTGTCCTCCCGCCACCGGTGCATGGGACCCCATCGGAGCGTCGACCTGGGGCTCCGCTGGACTTGGTTCATCCCTGTTGGCGACTGCGACAAGGCTTCGGATGGTGGCTCTCCATTCGTCGAGTTTCCTCGTAATGGGAGGAAAGTCGAGGAGCAACTGCGCGCGCGCCAGGGCTTCGGCTGGGGTTAGCGGTAGCGAAACCTGCATGGACCACGACGCACTTCGACCCCTGACCATGTCAGGAGGAGCTCCATCACGATCCCGCGGTCGCATGCCGTTTCCACCAGTGCTTCGGCGGGCGGGCATGTCTTCTACGTCTCGGGAGTGGCGCTCGGGGCTCTTCCCGTGGCGACGCCCGGGAACTTCGGTGTGATGACGCCGTTCGTCACGCGCTACTTGGGAGGAGCGCAGTGTTGGCGCCAGCGTGGGAGTCCTCGAGGTCCTTGTGTCGCCTTTGGGTGATGCGGCAGCGATCCTGGAGGGCCCCGCGCCACCCGCGGAGGGCCTGGCTCCGTCATTGGATTTGGCGGTGTGCGGCCCGTTACCAGGCGCACAAACATCGCCACCTCCCAAACTCCGGCTGTTGGGACGGTGTTGGTGTTCACGAGCAGCGCCCCGGCTCCTTTCCGCGACCGGCCCGCTGCTCGCCCGCGTCGGGACGGGCTGTCCGGCCTCAGACTGGCCAACCGCCACCGTGGTCTTCTTCTTGGGCGTCATGATGATGAAGGAGCGTCGAACTAACTGCTAAAGCCGATTCTCACAACTGCACCCCCTACCTGGCGCGCCAAAGATGTCAGTGTATTGGATCGACACCTATGGGATCACAAGAATCCCTACTACGGTTGCGGGGCGCGGGGTTGAGAGAAGAGCGGATCAAACAGATAGCACACGGTTCGTTTACCCAGGTTCGGGCCGCGAGGATGCGTAAAACCCTACTCCTGCTTTGGTGGATTGTATATCTGTGTTCTTCAGCTAGCTATGGGGCGTGAGGAGCTCCAAAAAGCTGAATCCTCCTCCTGGTCGCCTCGGGCCTCCTTTTATAGGGAAAAGGGGTCGCCATAGTGGAACACAGGAGGTGGAAAGGGTACAGTGACGCGAGGTTATCCCTCGCATTACATGACAAGGCGCATTTAATGCGTCTTGCTTAGGTGTCCTTGCTTTATCGGGGACGGGGGAGATATCCATCTTGTCCGTCGCCGCTCCTTCTTGCGTCGGCACGCGCCCTGGCCAGCGATGCCTGAGATGCCATGTAGGTAGGCAGACAACTGATGTGGCGCAATGGTGGGTCTCCATGAAGATCTGCATGCCCAGCTGGTTGGGTCGGCAGCTGCATATGGCAGTGGAAGTTTAGTTGTGTGGGCCTGATGGTGGCCCTGCGAATGTCCCCGGTAAGGGCCTTGCCGGGGCCCCGGCAAGGGTCTTGCCGCGGCGCCTGCTGTCATCCCCGGCAAGGTGCTTGCCGGAGGTCTTGTGGTCTTCCTTGGCTGGGATCCCGCCAAGGGTCATCATCTTTTTAGTGTGTATCTGATCTTGAATGTCTTCACAAAGATCTGGATGCTACTACGGGGATATCTCCAGAATCCTTGTCCCATGGGGGCAGTGGACTCAAGGGTGATCTGCACCGTAGGCATAGGGCGAGTTGCCGCGGCAAGGGTCTTGCCGGGGGCTGCTAAAACTGGCTCCCGGCAAGGATCTTGCCAGGGGAAACCGCTTTGTCCCTTTGCTCTTTGTGGTCTTGGCTTTGGGCTTCAGTCTTACCCTGGCTTACCTCCCTGGCCTTGCTTGGTGCGGCGGTGCGCGTGGCTCAGACTGCCCGTGCACAGTTATAGGGGTACAAAAAGTGTACCGCTCTCTTTGTACACCGGCAAGAAGGAGGGGGTCTCTACCCCCCTCGCTTCCGGTGGCATCGGAGTGCCGCAGGGGCCATCATCCTCACCGCAATCTACACCAACAACTTCACCGCCGTCATCACCAACTCTTCCCCCCTCTATGCAGCAGTGTGACCCCTCTTCTACCCGCTGTAATCTCTACTTAAACATGGTGCTCAATGTTATTTCCTAATGATGTATGGCTATCCTATGATGTTTGAGTAGATCCGTTTTGTCCTATAGGTTAATTGATCATCATGATTGGTTTGAGTTGCATGTTTTATTATTGGTGCTGTCCTATGGTGCTCTCCGTGTCACGCAAGCGTGAGTGATCCCCGCTGTAGGGTTTGAAATATGTTCATGATTTTCTTATGGTGGGTGGCGTGAGTGACAGAAGCACATACCCGAGTAAGTAGGTTGTTTGCGTATGGGAATAAAGAGGACTTGATACTCTAATGCTATGGTTGGGTTTTAGCTTAATGATCTTTAGTAGTTGCGGATGTTTTCTAAAGTTCCAATCATAAGTTCATATGATCCAAGAATAGAAAGTATGTTAGCTTATACCTCTCCCTCAAATAAGATTGCAATAGTGATTACCGGTCTAGTTATCGATTTCGTAGGGACAAATAACTTTCTCGTGACAAAAATCTCTCTACTAAAACTAATTTAGTTGTGTCTTGATCTTAACAGCCCCTAGTTTTATTTGCGTGCTCTTTATATTCTTGCAAACCTATCCTACAAAAACCACAAAGTACTTCTAGTTTCATACTTGTTCTAGGTGAAGTAAACGTTAAGCGTGCGTAGAGTTGTATCAGTGGTTGATAGAACTTGAGGGAATATTTGTTCTACCTTTAGCTCCTCGTTGGGTTCGACACTCTTACTTATCGAAAGAGGCTACGACTGATCCCCTAAACTTGTGGGTTATCATCGTGGATGAAGGCCGAAGATGGCACATCGTCACTCTTGCCTCCAAAGATGGAAGCGTCATCCTTGCGCGTCACCATGTCGGTCGCCTTTGAAGCTTGGTCCTTGAATGGCTCCGTAGTCTTCGTTGTCGCCACACCTTCTTGAAAAAGTGTCAAAGTAGACTCGGCATCGTCAATGCCACAAATAGGGATGGCAGTGGAGTCGAACTTGGGAGCGTCGTCTTGAATTTGGTCGGGCTTGAACATTGTGGTGGTACTAGCCTTATGCTCACCGTCTTGGAGCTTGGTCTTCGAGAATTGTGCTTGCTGTGAAGAAGCCTTGGCCTTCATGAGTTCTTGTTCTGCCTTGAGAGCACCAATGTAGTTTTCATCAATGGACTTGTATTTCTCGAGGAAGATAGTCTTGGATATGTTGTTGTTCAATCCCATCATGAAGTGGAACTTCATCTAAATGGGGTCGTCCATGCCAGCTCGTCGCAAGGCATTCTTCATCTCCTTGAAGTAATTGTCGATGGACTTGGATCCTTGTATGGTGTTCTCCAATTGGCGTAGAAGATGTTCCGTGTAAGTGGGAGGCACAAACACTCGATGCATAGCTCTCTTTGTCTTGGGTCAACTCATGTCATAGTCCTCCGAAGGTGTGTGAAACCACCATGTCGACGCAGAGTCATGGAAGTTTCTTGTGGCGCACTTCACTTGATCTCTGGGAGGAACTTGATGTAGCGTGAGGTAGTCGTCCATCAAACGTTCCCACTCGATATACTCCTCGGGTTCTTGCGTCCCATTGAAAGGAATCTCATGGTCATTGTCGAGGTCGTAGTAGCTCATGGAAGTCATGGACTTTAGCTTGGGGAGCTTCTCTTGAGCATAATCTTGAGGTGCTTGTTGGCGAAGATGTCGTATGTCAAAAGGCAAAGATGCCTTGAAGTCGCTTGGCGAAGATGCCAAGGTAGGTGGTGAAGTCGTTGAGCAGTTGTTGGTGTTCAGCTCGTGACCTTCATTTTTCTTGTTGTTGATGGTGTCGATGCTGATGTGATCTTGCCGGAGATGGTAGCTCGGAAGGATGTGCACTTGAGCGTCTTCTCGAAGATGAGGGATACCTTTTGGCGGTCTTGATGCGGGCTTTGAACTCCTCCATTTGAGCATCTATGTTAGTGCACAAGTGGTTCATCATGGCATCGAACTAGTCATTGTTGGTGTAGACCGGAGATTAAATGCTTTGCCTATCCACCACAAGAGTCAAGTAGAGGTGAGTAGGAAATGAGATAAACAATACCAAGTTACATTTTCCCAAAGTTGAGGTTGTATCCCATTTCAATCAATGTGAAATGAAAGAATAGTGGAATTGGTACCGAACTTGTTCACTCACACTATCAAGCAAAGCTTATCGAGTGGCTCGGTTAGGATTTGAGTTGCTTAAATAGAGAGATTCAGACCATTCTAGAGTACAAGGAGTATAATAATATCACTCGTTTATTCCATCTTGCTTGCAAAGCTGAACGTGAAGTGCTGGATCGACATGCATTGGCGTGAACTAACTTTTCTGTAGGTCAACCTTCATCATGGACACCGCGTGCATCTTCTACTTCCACACATTTTGCTGCACCGGTACCTCCATCAGTTACCACCTCCAGTTGTGATACAAGAAGGCAGGCACAATCACCACTATCTGCCAAGATCACACCCATCGGGCCTGCACAAAGCTCCTCTTCATCCATGGCATCAGCAGGGCACACAAGTGATATTATTTGTCGTCGTTGTAAGGGAAGAGGTCATTTTGCGAGGGAATGCAAATCTCAGCGTGTCATGATTGCTACTGAGGATGGTGGGTATGAGTCCTCTAGTGACTACGATGAGGAGACTTTGGCTCTTATTACACGTCAAGAACACATTTGAGATGATTCTGAACAAGAGACACATTACATGGCTGCTGACGACACTGACAGGTATGATTTTTTAGTTGCTCAATGTGTTTTGAGTGTGCAGATCACACAAGCTGAGCAAAACCAAAGGCACAATTTGTTCCATACAAAGGGAGTTGTGAAGGAACATAATGTTCGCGTCATCATAGATGGAGGGAGCTGCAACAATTTGGCTAGCACTGAGATGGTGGAGAAGTTGTCTCTCACCACAAGACCACATCCACATCCTTACTACATCCAATGGTTCAACAACAGCGGCAAGGTTAAGGCAACACGTACTGTTCGCGTGCATTTTAGTATAGCTACATATGTTGATTATGTTGATTGTGATGTGGTACCCATGCAACCATGTTCCTTATTACTTGGTAGACCATGGCAATTTGATAAAAGTTATGTACACCATGGTAGAAACAATCAGTATACTCTTGTTCGTAATGATAAACATATTACTTTGCTTCCTATGACTCCTGATTCTATTTTGAAAGATGATATTCCTCGAGCTAGGAAAGAAAAACAGGAGCAAAAGAGTGAAAATCAGATTGTGGCTAAAGAATTTGAGCAACAAATGAATCCTAATAACAATCCATCATCTTAGGTTGCATCTGAAATTAAATTGAAAAGTGGATGTTTACTTGCGACCAAATCTGATATTGATGATCTAGATTTCAGCAAATTTGTTTTCTATGATTTTGTGTGCAAAGAAGCATTATTTTCATTCGAGGACGTGCCTTCCTCTTTGCCTCCTGCTGTCACTAACATTATGTAGGTGTTCTTTGCGTCTTTCCACAAGACGTACCACCAGGATTACCACCTATTCGAGGGATTGAGCATCAGATCGACTTAATTCCCAGTGCATCGCTACCCAACCATGCACCATACCGTCCCAATCCAGAGGAGATGAAGGAGATTATGCGTCAAGTACATGAGCTACTAGATAAAGGTTATACACGTGAATCCCTTAGTCCTTGTGTTGTTCCTATTATTCTTGTGCCAAAAAAGGATGGTACATCGCGTATGTGTATTGATTGTAGACGCATCAATAATATTACTACTCGTTATCATCATCCTATTCCTAGGCTAGATGATATGCTTGATGAATTAAGTGGCTCTACTATTTTCTCCAAAGTTGATTTGCATAGTGGATACTATCAAATTCGTATGAAATTGGGAGATGAATTGAAAACAGCATTTAAAACTAAGTTTGGATTATATCAGTGGTTAGTCATGCCCTTTGGGTTAACTAATGCACCTAGGACTTTCATGAGATTAATGAATGAAGTTTTACGTGCTTTCATTGGACGATTTGTGGTAGTTTACTTTGTTGATATACTAATTTATAACAGATCTTTGGAGTAACAGTTGGAACATTTAAGTGTTATTTTTATTGCTCTTCGTGATGCATGTTTGTTTGGTAACCTTGGGAAGTGCACCTTTTGCATTGACCGAGTATATTTTCTTGGCTATGTTGTTACTCCACAGGGAATTGAAGTTGATAAAGCCAAGATTGAAGCTATTGAGAGTTGGCCGCAACCCAAAACGGTCACACAAGTGAGTAATTTTCTTGAACTTGCTGGTTTCTATAGGCATTTTGTGAGAGATTTCAGCACCATTGCTGCACCTCTCAATGATCTTACAAAGAAGGATGTGCCTTTTGTTTGGGGTACTGCTCAGGAAGAAGCCTTCATGGTATTGAAAGATAAGTTGACACATGCTCTATTACTCCAACTTCCTGATTTTAATAAGACTTTTGAGCTTGAATGTGATGCTAGTGGAATTGGATTAGGAGGTGTGTTATTACAAGATGGTAAACCCGTTGCATACTTTTCTGAAAAATTGAGTCGGCCTAGTCTGTACTATACTACTTATGATAAGGCATTATATGCTCTTGTTCTGACTTTGGAAACATGTCAACATTATTTATGGCCCAAAGTATTTGTTATACATTCTGATCATGAATCTTCGAAGCATATTAAAAGTCAAGCTAAATTGAACCGTAGACATGATAAATGGGTTGAATTCATTGAGACTTTCCCTTATGTCATTAAACACAAGAAGGGTAAAGAAAATGTTATTGCTAATGCATTGTCTCGTCGCTATACTATGCTTTCACAACTTGACTTTAAAATATTTGGTTTGGAGACCATCAAAGATCAATATGTGCATGATGCTGAATTTAAAGATTTATTGTAGAATTGTAAAGAAGGGAGAACATGGAATAAGTTCGCCATTAATGATGGATTTGTGTTTCGTGCTAACAAGCTATGCATTCCAGCTAGCTCCGTTTATCTGTTGTTGTTGCAGGAGGCGCATGGAGGAAGATTAATGGGACACTTTGGCGTGAAGAAGATGGAGGACGTACTTGCCACACATTTCTTTTTCCCAAATATGAGATGGGATGTTGAGTGTTTTGTTTCTCACTGCACTACATATCAAAAAGCAAAGTCACGACTCAATCCTTATGGTTTATATATGCCTTTGCCTGTACCTAGTGTTCCTTGGGAAGATATATCTATGGACTTTGTTTTGGGTTTACCTCGAACAAAGAAGGGGGGGATAGCATATTTGTTGTCGTGGATAGATTTTCGAAAATGGCACACGTCATACCATGTCATAAAAGCGATGCTGCTGCTAATGTTGTTGATTTGTTCTTCCGTGAAATTATTCGCTTACATGGTGTGCCAAATACTATTGTTTCAGATTGCAATACTAAATTTCTGAGCCACTTTTGGAGATGTTTATGGGCTAAGTTGGGGAATAAGCTCCTTTTTAGTACTACATGTCACCCCAAACTGAAGTAGTTAGTAGAACTTTGCCTACTATGCTTAGGGATGTTTTGTAGAATAACAAGAAAATGTGGGAAGAATGCTTGCCTCATATTGAATTTGCCTAGAATCGTTCGCTGCATTCTACTACTAAGATGTGCCCTTTTGGAATTGTGTATCGTTTCTTACCTCGTGCACCAATTGATTTGTTACCTCTTCCATCTTCGAAGAAGGTTAATTTTGATTCTAAACAACGTGCTGAATTGATCTTAAAAATGCATGAGTTAACTAAGGAAAATATTGATCACATGAATGCTAAATATAAACTTGCTGGAGATAAGGGTTGAAAACATGTTGTCTTTATACCTGGAGATCTTGTTTGGTTACATTTGCGTAAGGATATGTTTCCTAATTTGCTCAAGTCAAAGCTAATGCCACGTGCTGATGGTCCTTTTAAGGTGTTAGAGAAAATAAATGATAATGCATATAAAATTGAGCTGCTTGCAGATTTTGGGGTTAGTCCCACTTTTAACATTGTAGATTTGAAGCATTATTTGGGTGAGGATGATGAGCTTTCGTCGTGGACGACTTCATTTCAGGAAGGGGGGATGATGAGGACATCAATACCATTGTTACACCCACTTCCCCTGATATTATACATACTGGACCAATTACTAGAGCTCGCGCACGCCAATTGAATTACCAGGTACTTTCGTTTCTCGATAAGGATTCTAATGTTCATGAGAATATGACTCTACCTAAATTGGATACATTTGTGTTGATTACTAATGAAGGGCCTAGCATGGACAAGTGGGATGAACACTGGAGTAGGATCAAGCATAGAGATGAAGGCGCACACGAAGGGATCCAGAACGACGTTTCTAGTGCGTATTTGAGTACTTTGAAGCCTCCGTGATGACTTACAAGGACATGGACGAAATATACAAGATGCCCCTTCATAAATTTCGTCCATAGCTTATTTTAGGTGTGCGTCACCTTATTTTTGGGCAGGCCCATGTAATTTCGAAATACTAAAGTATAGGCTATTTTTAGAGTCTGTATGTGCGGGAAAATAGAGTTAGGGTTGGTTTCGGACACCTTCTCCAAGGGGCCACAAACTTCCCCCCCCCACTCTCTCTCCATATATACATCCCTAAGGGCATCATTTAGAGTTTGGGTTTTGTTTAGATTAAAGTTTGCCATAGCTGCAACTTAGCGTACTTCGTTTGTACTCAACAACCAGACAAAGACGTCACAGAACCCCACTTGAGCAATAAAGTTTCCTCTTAAATTCGCAATATCCAGATTGCAATCTCAGTTTCTTGCTTGTTCTTCCTTTGCCTGCAGGAAACAGACCTTCATGGTCAGGTTGATCGTGCTCCGGCATGGTCAATAACCTCTCGGAGTTGGTTTAGCGATTGCTAAGGCGCGACGTCCTTGCACGTTCATAGTCGGATCATCAAAGTCGACTTCCTCCAAAATGATAGCCACCATCTCATTGAAGATTGCTAAGGCGCGACGTCCTTGCACGTTCATAGTCGGATCATCAAAGTCGACTTCCTCCAAAATGATAGCCACCATCTCATTGAAAGACGAGACACCTTTGCCTCTATCAAGTGGCACAAAAATTTGATGCAAATGTTTGAAAGAGTCAATAATGTTGAAAGAGATACACAAATTTGCAAGTGAAACAAGTAGACCAATAGCAATGAATAGACCACGGAAACACACACACACACACAGATAGATAAATGGGGTTGTGCAACCAAGGAATGAGCACAAAATGTGGAATCAACGGAAAACTCTCGTGTTGCACAACTCAAGAGAGACGCTAGCACGATTGCTCTATAGGCGGATGCGACACTTGTGCACAACCTATAAGATGCAAAATGTATCAACTTTCTATCCCAATTATGCTATGTATGTATGGTTCCCGGTGTTCTTCTCAAGATGATCTAAGATTATCGGAGATGAAAATCTTATGTGCAATGTGGTATGATGCTATGGCTACTGCTTACAAGCTTGTTTGTCTTTCTCTTTTTTCTTAAAAGCTTATTCCTCTTTTTTCTGTATGGCTACGATGCGAAATGCACAAACCAAGATAGAAATTGGTCCCCTAAGCCTCAAGAAAGAAGACAGTGTGGAGATCAAAAGGCTAGTAAGCAAGATCAGATTGCTGGCCCACTCCAAGCTGACAATAATTGAGGTTAGGGCGATTTCGATAATGCAATTCGTGCAGCCACTTCAAGCAAGAGGGTTTGCCATGTGGCACTATAATGGGCGAGACGATGCCTCGCGTTGCCTACGCAAGGGTCCAAACAGCCCCGCCGCCCTGGCCGCCATTCTAGCTGAACTTTACAAAGGGGAGAAGGAGGATTTTCTTCGCTTCAAGTGTCGGGAAGGTTTCTCTATGTACAACCCCATCGACTGGGTAAGCCTTTCTCTGATTTCTAGTTTTGCTCAATTTTTTCTCTTCAGACATACTGACCAAAGTGAATTTGGTTATTCTCAATAGGAGTGGAGGAAGGTGGTCGAATGGATTCATAGTTCCCTTCCACAGCCATGAGGAACATATTCGAGACATGGGTCCAGGATTTGAAGAAGATCCAAACATAGGCATAGAGCTTATGGATGGAGTTTTTTTATTAGGCTAGCCATGACGGTACTGAGGTGGCTATCGTAGCCGATTACCCTAGCCTCCTTCCTTCCTCTCGCGTAAGTACCCATGAGATCCCTCTTTAAAGAGAGTTTTCCCAGCACGCCTCACCCATCGCACTGTCTCGTGCTCAAAAGGGGTGACGCTCGTCCCGCCGTACTACATCAAGGGCGTCTTCCAAGAAGGTGACACCCGCGCAGCGCAAGTCTCTTAAACGAAAGCAAATCAGACACACCGTCGAACCACCTCCTTTATCGAATAGGTATGACTTCTTAACATATGCTTGGCGGCGGAGCCGGATTATAATTTTCCGCTTTATTTTTTCTTTTAGGAGGAGCGTATGCCGTACTGTGTCGGGGCATCTTGCTGGTCATGCTCCAACCAATCTGGCATCGGGCCCATCCACAAGGACTAGGGTTGATACGGGTGTAACGCTGGATTGTCCTCTCCAAGAGGATTCAGATGAGGTACCTATTACCAATTCCGAAGTGGAAAGCGCGATGAATCATCGGCGGGGAAAAAACAGCCATGTGTGATCCAGCTTTTACTGAGGATGTGTTTAACGTCCTCGGTTCTACGGATGCGTATATCCGAGCTTCTCGAGACGGACTTGCCAGAGCCTCTCACCAGCTTTCCGAGGATATGCGGGTGAGTGTTAATTCAATATTCATATGCTAGTAGCCCCCGAGATTTAAAGCAGCTGGCCCAACATATTTAAGGATCGTTGTGTCCTTAGGTACTCAAGGAAAAGAATAACATATTATCCAAGGAGCTCGAAGAATGTCGGACCAAGCTTTCTGTTGTCACCACCGAATTGGAAGATACGAAGAAGTCCAAAAAGGGCTCTGATGGTAAGAAAAATAGTGTCCGAAAAGTATGGTCATGTGCTAATCAATGATCTTTAAATATACATTGTTTTAACTACAGCAACAGGGCCAACAGACCAACTAGAGGAGAAATTAAGGGATGCTCTGGCGGAGAAAGAACAAGCCAAAGGGCAAACATATGTTGGTCAACTTGTACTAACACAGACCATAGATGAGAAAAACAAACTGCATGATACAAATATGAAGCAAGCCGAGGAGCTAAAGGATGTACGAGACCAACTCTCGGATGCCTTGAAAGAGAACCAGAAGCTTAGAGGCGGCATATTCAGTATGATCTTGAACCGAGCTTTCATTATAGTCCCTTGATTCAATGTTTTTACAAAACTGTTCCTGTGGGCTAACTGGGCGGCCCGAGGGAGAGGTGCCCAGATTTCAAGGTGACCTGCTACAAGATCTCTCCAAGGTACACGAGTGAGCTCGGAAAGACATGAAGAATATGGCCAAGGCTTTATGGCCAGCAGATTCTCCTCCTGAAATTATGGAGGAACTAGCGAGTTTATTCAAAGGGGCTCTACGCCGCTTTGAATTATGGAAAGCATCAGCATGTCGAGAAGGTGCTTGAGAAGCCTGGGATATGGTGAAGACATGCTACACCGGACTTGACCCGAATCATGTAGCCCAGGTTGGACCTCGATGGCCTGACGGACTAGAAATCCCTGTAAGCTTGGTGTATGACCAAGTAAAGACAGCTGCCAAATATTCACAAGACTGTAAATTAGACAGTCTTATAGATGGTATAGATGAAGAGTAGGCGTTTGATTATATGTAACAACGTACTTTATAATCAAACTTCTCTCATGCCAAATTTAATTGAAAGATTGTCATGGCAAACCTTCCGCTTTGACCTCCGAAAACCCAAGGGATGGAGCATTTCCGAATACTATACTTGTGGTAAACACGTGGTTGTTCGGTAACCATGCAATTCGGTCATATTTTCTAAATAGACAAACTATGTTCGGGGAGTTATGTTATATTACTTTTTAACGTAAGAAACATCTTCCAGAGAGAATTGTTCCGTTAAGGGTTCCTTTCCCTGGGTCAACATGCATATGTAAGGGTGCCTAGGCTTTGATCCTTAAAAAATAGGATTACAGGAAGCCTATCCTATGGGATTTGAAAGATTATGCACTTAAAATCGGTTTGTCTCTTATCCGCCGACCAATGATTCCCTTAAGAATGCTAGCTTTCGGCTTCACCCGTCTGAGGTACAGGTCCGAATTACCCGGTTGTAACAATCGCAGAGGTGCTCCCTCTACACCCTAGCCGAACAATCGCGAACGTAGGGTATAAACACAGGAGCCAGGCAACCCAGCCTGGCAAAAACTTAAGTCATAAAGGTGCCTATAGTGGCGAGGAGACTGTATGAAACAGACGACATGAGTATTGTAAGCAATATGCTTTTTAGTAATGGGCTTTGTTATAGAAGCCCCCATGTATTTTGAGGTATGTACATTTGAGGATGCTCTTCCCTGTAATAGTTCAGTTGAGCCGAATACTTATCGGTAAGAAAAAATAAGAAAAGAAGAGGAGAACTTGAAATAAAAACAAGGGATAAGACCTAGACCGAAAAGGAGAATAAAAAGGTGCTACCGAACTACCCGTAGAATCGTCGGAGCCTGGCAGAGTTCCATGGGTTTGGCCCAAGGTGATTATCTCACGAGTTTCGAAGGCGATAGGCTCCACCGGTGAGTACTTCGTCAATAATGAAGGGGCCCTCCCATGTTGATTTGAGCTTGTCCTTTTTCTTCTCCGGGAGGCGTAAAACAAGTTCGCCAACATTGTATGTCTTGGCCCGCATTTCTCTGCTTTGGTATCGCCTGTCCTGTTGTTGATAGAATGCAGAACGGGCCTGCGCGATATCGCGCTCCTCTTCAAGGCCGTCTAGGTCGTCCTGCTGATCGAGCTCGGCTTCTCGCTCTGCATACATGCGCACTCGAGGTCAGTCATGAATAATATCGCAGGGCAAATAGCTTCTCCACCGTACACCATGAAAAAAGGCATGTGTCCGGTTGTCCGGTTGGGTGTGGTCCGCAGCCCCCAGAGTACACAGTCGAGCTCCTCAACCCAGTGTTTATCTGACTCCCACAGGGAGCACACTAGTCGGTGTTTAATGCCACTCATTATCAAGCCATTGGCTCTTTTGACTTGACCATTTGTTTGAGGATGGTACACAGAGGCGTAATCAATTTTAATGCCTAACCTAGCGCACCAATTTTTCACTTCATCAGCTGTGAAGTTGGAGCCGTTATCTATGATAATACTCTACGGGACACCATAACGGTGTACTGGCCCTGCCTCAGCTATTCTGACTGGCTTTTCTTCTATCCATTTAGTGAATTTGTCCACCATAACCAAAAAATATTTCTTTTTATGGATTCCCCCTTTAAGAGGTCCGACCATACCCAGCCCCCAGACTGCAAAGGGCCAAGTAATGGGGACCGTTCTCAGAGCGGTGGGAGGCATATGGCTTTGATTTGCGAAAAGTTGGCATCCAACACAATGTTGACTAGGATCTGTGCATCTGCTCGCGCAGTTGGCCAGAAGAAACCAGTACGGAAAGCCTTGCTTACAAGAGCTCAGGCTGCAGCATGATGGCCGCCCATGCCAGCGTGTATTTCGGCTAGAAGTTGTCGTCCTTCCTCTTCGGACATGCACCGTTGGAGAATACCGGTAGTGCTTTTCTTGTATAGTTCATCTTCGTGAACTTTATAGGATTTAGAGCATCGAATTCATTTTGTCATCGGGGAGCTCTTGCCTATTAAGGTAGGCTAGGAAATGCTCGGTCCAGTGGGCTATGACAGCCATGATCTCATGATCCGAGGATGCTATTTCCATGTCTGAGTCCCTGATGACATTGTTATTGAGTACAGCTCAGGGTGTGTTCGTGTCCGGATAAGCATCCTTGCTCTCGTCCTGCCATGTTACTGGTGGCTTGAACAACCATTCCACAAAGGTGTTAGGCAGGACTGGGTCCCGTTTGGTGCCCATGCGAGCAAGTATATCCGCTGCCTGGTTACTATCCCGAGCTATATGGTGAAATTCAAGCCCCACAAATTGAGCCGACATTTTTAATATGGTATTTCGATAAGCTGCCATCTTTGAATCCTACGCATCAAATTCTCCGTTTACCTGAGATATGGCGAGGTTTGAGTCTCCGCGCACCTCAAGGCGTTGTATGCCCATGGATATGGCCATGCGGAGACCGTGCAATAGTGCCTCGTATTCGGCCGCATTGTTTGAGTCCATATACATGATCTGCAGTACATAACGGAGTGTATCCCCTATTGGAGATATCAAGATGAGGCCGACCCCCAATCCGGCTAGAATTTTGGATCCGACGAAATACATGGTCCAGTGGGAGTATGCTCCGTACTCATTAGGGAGTTTGGCTTCGGTCCACTCCGCGATGAAGTCAGCCAACACCTGGGACTTAATAGTCCGGCGTGCTTTGTATGTTATTTCAAACGGCAAGAGCTCGATGTCCCATTTAGCTATGCGTCCTATGGCATATTTATTGTTTATGATATCATTGAGTGGTACTTCAGATGCCACTGTGATCGAACACTCTTGAAAGCAGTGTCGGAGCTTCTGAGATGCCATGAATACCGCATAGGAATTTTTTTGATAATGGGGGTATAGTGATTTACACGGTGTGAGAACCTGGGATGCATAATATACAGGTTTTTGAACAAGGAATTTATGTCCCTCTTTGTCTTGTTCGACGATGAGTACCGCACTCACTACCTAGTGAGTGGCTGAGATATAAAGCAGCATTGGCTCGCCAACACCAAGAGCAGCTAGGATTGGGTTGCACGCCAATAGGGTTTTAAATCTCCTCCAATCCAGCCATGGCCGCATCCGTCCATTCAAAGTTGTCTATGCGCCTCAACAGTCTATAAAGTGGTAGTGCATTCTCTCCTAATCTAGAGATGAAGCGACTCAAGGTTGCTACACAACCTGTTAGCTTTTGCATTTGTTTTAGATCGGTTGGCGTAGTTAGCTGTGACAGAGCCCGGATTTTAGCTAGGTTTCCTTCAATTCCTCAATGGGATACGATGATCCCTAATAACTTTCCGGCCGGAACGCCGAAGATGCATTTTTCCGGATTGAGCCGTATGTCATATGTTCGGAGGTTATCGAACGTAAGGCAGAGATCGTCCACCAATGTTTCGACATGTTTAGTCTTGATGACTACATCGTCAAGGTATGCCTCCACTGTCTTGCCAATTTGCTTCTCTAAGCATGCTTGAATCATGCGTTGATACGTGGCACCAAAGTTTTTGAGTCCGAATGGCATAGTGCTGAAACAAAAGGGGCCGTATGGAGTGATAAATGTCATCGCGGCCTGATCGGATTCCTTCATTTTTATCTGATGGTATCCGGAGTAAGCATCGAGGAAACACAACGAGTCATGTCCTCGAGTTGCATCGATAATTTGATCAATGCGGGGTAGCGGAAAGGGATCCTCAGGGCAAGCCTTGTTTAAGTCCGTGAAGTCGACACAAAGGCGCCAGGATTTGTCCTTCTTTGGTACCATGACTAAGTAGGATAGCCAGTCCGGGTGTTTAATTTCCCTTATGAATCCAGATTCCAATAACTTGGCCAGTTCTTCCCCCATCGCTTGTCTTTTGGGTTCGGAAAATCGTCGTGGTGACTACTTGACTGGCTTGAACCCTTTCATGATGTTAAGGCTGTGTTCGGCCAACCTGTGTGGGATTCCTCGCATGTCTAAAGGATGCCAAGCGAATATGTCCCAGTTTTCACAAAGGAAAGTGCGCAAAGAATTGTCTACCATCGGGTCCAGTTGTGCCCCAATGGATGCCGTCTTGTTAGGGTCCATCGGGCGCACTTGAAATTTGATAATTTTGTCTGCTGGCTTGAAGGAGGTAGATTTCGATCTTTTGTCAAGGACTACGTCATCCTTGTCCATCGTAGATCATAAGGTGGTTAATTCTTCGGCCGCGAGGGCTTTGAATAGTGCCTCAAGGGCTAAGGATGTGGTTTTGTTCTCGACACGAAGAGCTCTATTCAGATCACTTGCAATTGAGATTATTCCATTGGGCCCTGGCATTTTGAGCTTCATGTACCCGTAATGGGGTATAGCTTGAAAGCGTGAGAAAGCATCCCGCCCAAGAAGGGTGTGGTATCTGCTGTTGAAGGGGACAATGTCGTAGAGAAGTTCCTCCGACCTATATTTCTCGGGTGTACTGAATACTACGTCGAACTTAATACTTCCCGAACACCGGGCTTCCCGGTTAGGAATAATTCCTCTAAAGGTTGTATTATTTTGTTCAATGCGGGATTTATCGACTTGCATTTTTGCAAGCATGTCCTCATATATGAGGTTGAGTCTGCTGCCCCCGTCCATGAGTACTTTAGTGAGGCGAAAGCCGTCTACTATTGGGTTTAGTACAAGAGCGGCTGTGGCTCGGACCGGCTGGACTCGTGGTTCGTCTTTGGCAGAAAAGGTGATTGCTGTGTCGCTCCATGGGCCTGCCGTGCTGATTTGATGGACCTCACCAAGTTCGCAATTTGCTTTCTTGCACTGGTTATTTGAGGAGAACATGTTGAAGACAGTGAAGTCATCGGAGTCTTTCTCCCCTGGCATTGCGGTGGCGAGGATTGCTTCACCGCTTTTTGCTACCTACCAGAGTACCCAACATGCTCTAAGTCAGTGGGATGGGATGATGTCCGGGGTGGCATGTATTTGGCAGGGTTTATCCAACAGTTCGTCCAGAACGGACCTGTGTCTTGTGAAAGGTTTGTTTTTCTTGCCATTGTATATGTTACCGGATGCCCTGCTAGGGTATGTCCGTTTCGGTTTAGCGGCGTATTGTCCAAAGATGGACTATTCCAGAGGTGTATTCTGGGCTTTCCAAGTGTTTTCTAGTTCTGCAAAGCTCCGTATTCGACGGTGGTTGAGGGCGTTCAAGACTCATGAAAGATTTTGAAAGCGGTCTTGGAGAAGGCATATGACTCATGAAAATTCATTCTTACGTCACACTTGAAAAGAATTTGAGAATAACTCCGGAAAATTAGAAGAGTCAGGTAAGATCCTGGGAAAAGTCCTCTGGGTTAGGGCCCACTCAAAAAAAAACACCATTGGAAAAGATTGCTTGGGCGAGATATTGCATCGGCTGAATTAAATGGCTTGAATGGGATATCTTGAACGCTCCGGAGAAGATTTAGAGGTAGTTGAAAAAAAACAAGAGAGGCTTGATAAGGAATTCCTAGATGGGAAAACATGTGAAACAAGAGGAAAATATATGATCAATACGGAAGCTTGGATTTAGTCCACCGGAGAAGAATATGAGAATTAAGAATGATGAACTTTAAACTCTTGAGCATGTTCACGATAAGTCACCGGATAAGAACATTAAAGAAAAAGAACGAAGGGACTTCACATGAATATAATGGATACTTGATTAAGAATTCTGGCTCCATAAATAAAAAGGGTGGGAGGGTGGGGAAAAACAAAGACAACATGGGATGAATGAAACAGACACCGTTGAGAAAAACCAAGACTTGGTCTTGCTCATATTGAAATGATCGGGCTAACTTGAAGAGAAGCATGCCGGTTGAAAATAAGTTACATGAAAGTCTCGATGATCAAGAAGGATTAGCACTCCCATAGAAATATGAGAACACCAATTAGGAAAGGTATGGAATCAACACTTGACTTCGAAGCAACTCAAATATCACAATCAAAACAAAACAAAGGATTTGGCCTGCGAAAGAAGCCGGAAAAAACATATGATAGAGGTTTCGTCCAAAGTTTTCTTGATGAGGCCCCCCGGGCACGATGTTACAAATGACATTGCATCCCCGAATCAGCATAGCCAAGGATTCATTAAGATGCAACCCCTAGTGTAAAATCGACCATGACAAACGAACCACTAGACGTTGAACCCCAACTCATATCATGTATTCGTTGGAAGACTACCTAAGAGTTACTTGAATTCCCACTTATTAATTCCCAAAACTTTCTGGTTATGCAATCTGGTGTTGGGGATACAGGGGAAGAAATATATATCTCACCCAACTAAACAATCCTACATCTAGCCGTATCCATCCGTCAACACATAACCAGGCACCTTCGGAAACCGTGTACCTCGGACCTTCGAAAAGCATCCGCTATACTAGCTGTGGCAATACTCCCAAATTATCCCCCCAGTACTGGGTGACATCAGGGTTATCTCACCACTAGACATGCTTAGAAGCGTTTTCGATGTCGTCCACCTCTGGTATTCCGGAACTGTAATGATACAATTGTGACAAAAACACCTCCGAGCTCAACTCCCCGGGACTAAGCCTAAACAGACAGAAGGTACCAAGACAGAATTCTCGTCACAAAGATATCAGAATGATCCCAACAATACCCGCGTGATCCTAATTTTTTTTAGTGAAAATTAGGGTAGGAAGTCAAAACTTCTACGTCAGGAGTCCTCACCAGAGCGACGAATGGGATAAGGAGTAAAATAATTCCTACTCTCTGATATATATAATCCTAAGACTCAATTTAAAAAAAATCTAGACTCAACATCGGCAGTGGTTCGATGAAGCAGGGGCTCCTAGGTTGGGGAAGGCTCCGATTACCAACATTTAACATCCATGATACGACTATAGCTCCTCCGTGTCGAGGCACGACTTAGAGTCATAACCACATTCTGGAATGGTCTCAAGCATGGTATCTTTACACAACCCATGTAATGAACATGATGAAAGAGAGTTTAATAGTTGGCTTACACTCGCCACATCACATAATTAATACAATAAACAGAATTCATCCAGAGAACACAGAGTCCGACTACGGACGAAATCAAACGAAGGAAAAGATACCACGCATGCTAATCCTGATCGACCCTAGTAGGAACCACTACTGATCGTCGGGGTATGTCACATACATACACCCACGCTTTTCATCAAACTCTCATTGAATCTCTTGCACAAATCTAGCGTCAAACTCTGAGGTACCTGCATCTGGTTTGTGTAGTAAACTGTGAGTCACGAGGACTCAGCAATCCCATTCACGGGTGTCAAAACTATCATGGCTTTTAGGTGTGGAGAGGTTATAAAGTGGTTGCAGCAGCACTAAGCATTATATGAGGCTAGCTTACGATGTCAGAGTGAGATGAGAATATATGCCAACGGTCACAACTAGTAGTGATGAAGAAGTGATCCTATCTACATAAGTTCATACATAATCCCACCATGTTCACTTTCCGAACCCCTTCGAAAAGAGACCATCACGGTTACTCACACAGGTAGTGTATTCTTATTGAGTTATGGTGTCAAGTTATCTACAACAGGATATTAACAAATTCCCATCCGCCACATAACCGCGGGTACATATTTCAAAAGATCATAACCCTGCAGGGGTGTCCCAACTTAGCCCATCACAAGCTCTCACGATCGGCGGAGTAACAACTCCATGTTGGGAAGACCCTAATGTTCTCAGAATCCCATGCACAAGATATTTCGACAAAGGTAAAACTAATCCAGCAAGACCTCCCGACGTGCCGACACCCTGGTAGGAGCCACGCGTATCTCGTCTCAGGCCACGATCGGGTTGTCCAAACTTCCGGTAGGCCAAAATACCAGAGTTGTTGATTCGTCTCCAACGTATCTACTATTCCAAACACTTTTGCCCTTATTTCGAAATCTAACTTGAATGATTTGAATGGAACTAACCTGGACTGACGCAGTTTTCAGCAGAATGGCCATGGTGTTGTTTTTGTCCAGAAATAAAAAGTTCTCGGAATGACCTGAAAATTTACGGAGAATTATTTTGGAAAATATAAAAAATACCTGCGGGAAGATCCAGACTAGGGGCCCCACACCCTATCCACGAGGGTGGGGGCGCGCCTGTGGGGACCCCGACTTGGAAGTCGAGATCACCGAATGCACGTGTACAGTGATCCCAGAGATCAATGCTCACTGAACACACAGAAGCTGAAATAACAAGAGTCTTACATCCATACAGATAGTCTTACACGAATTAAGGCCATTATGGCCAAGTCTTACATAGATAGAGCCTCACGGGCTGAATAGCAAATAACTCAAGTAGCGAAAGTCTTCGATAAACGGGTAGAACCCATGCCATCTGCCTTAACCCTACAGGCATTCTGACTGGGATAGCGTCCTAATTCGCATGGTCGTCTCCAAAGAACTCTTCCTCATATTCCTGCTCTTCCATGCCTGGCCAATTAAATAACCAGTGGCAAGCCAATGAGTACTTTGAATGTACTCGCAAGCAACCCATTATGTGGTAACAATGTAATGGAACAATAATGAACAATCTAGCAGGAAGCTAGAACAATATGCTATCATCAAGTTTATGCATCAATAACCTCGCGTAACCTCGAAGACAGGTTACCGATATCAACATGAATATGATTCATCTCATCGAGTCAAGTCACCACCTTGACTTAGCACACACATAACATCACCGACGAAGTAAAATTCTGGACATAGTTTAAGTAGCACCACCCAACTGTCCATGACCGTGGACACGGCTATTCGAATAGTTTTACACTCTACAGAGGTTGCGCACTTTACCCACAAGATCCGGGGAACTTCCGTGTCATCCACGACCAGCGGTACCTCAAGTACCCGGGGTAAGCACCCGGTCATTACCTTTCCTTAGACGACACTAACATAGAGTCCACTCGTTGGTACACGGCCCTCGGGTACAAACAATAGATCACGGGACTTGCCCAAATTCAATGTCACGCGTACCCAAAGGGACCAATGGTGTGTCCGGTGCCCTGTGAAAACAGTCATGGCCGCCTATCCAAGCACGACCCCGTCCCGAGAAAGACCTCAAGTCTTCCCGTCACTAGTAATGCGGGCACCATGCTAGTAGCGACCTAAGTAATCAATAAAGCCCCGTCCCATAAGGGGTAGTGTGGTTGCACATGTTTGGTTGGGACGGTAGTCACACATAAATCTAATCCATCATTCCACCATGCACATGATATTACCGGCACATCACTTCTTTCTCAAGTGATGACCTAACACATCATCACCCTCGGGCATTAGGGGCACCCGATGGGTTCAAGCAAAGATTTCAACTATGCGGGTTCATATCACACATGCATCACATAAGCATCATGACCATCTGTTGCATGTCATCTAGCATATAGCAAGATCAACAATAAAGCATGCATCATGTGGTGGTTCATCTAGGTTACCATCGTAACCCTATCATCATGCATCGGAAACAAACGGGTTCCGAGGAACAAGTGTATCATGGTCAAAGGGCTGCTTGCCTGGATTGGCTTGCTCTTCAAAGTCTTCAAGTCCTTCTCCTTCTTCTTCCACAGCAACTTCGTCAGATACGGGATCGATACGTCGCATAATAATAACGGAAAAATAAGAATACAAATAAAACAGAAAAATCAAAGTGCTCAGAAAAATGTCAACTCATTTTTGTAAAATACTAGAGGGATTTCTAAGATGGGGAAAAAAATCTTAGTTGGAGTTTTGGAGTTACAGAATAGGACATATAGATTTTTGAACAGGAGTTATACTGCTCAAATTTGAATTTAAATTTGAACAGTACAGAAAAGTTTCATGGATTTGGGTGAAAGTAGTACCATTAAATAGGTTGGAATATTGCAAGATTTTAGGAGTTGAAAATATTTAATTTGGATCAATATTCTTTTCTGTATAAATGTTTAAATCATTTACAGAAAAGAAAAAGAAAAAGGGGTCATGTGCACTGGGCCAGAAGAGGCCACAGTGCACAGCCCAGACGGGCTGGCCCAGCCGCACAGAGCCAGCGCGCGCGCACGTCAGGTTTTCAAACCTGACGGGCGGGGCCCGTGGGTCAGCGGCACAGAGGAGGGGGAGAGAGGTGGGGGGATGACAGGCGGGGCCCGCCTGTCATCTCTAACCCCTCGGCCACGGCGGCGGCGAGCTCACCGGCGAGGACTCCGGCCACGGCGACGGCAACGGAGGCCAGGGACGGACTCAGCGTCGTGTCGCGGTCGTAGCGGTGGTAGTGCGGCACGGCGGGGAGCCCTGGTTCACCGGCGGCGAGGTGGGACGGCGGAGGCTCGTCCGAGGGCGGTGGTCGAGGTCGTTTGCGACTGCGAATGGAGGGGGAAATAGAGGGGAAAGGGTCAGTGGAGTGCGGCGGTTCCGAAACGGGTGGAAGGAGAGGCAGGGGAGGCCTGTACCTCGAGATCGCCGGCGGCCCGACGTGGCGGACCTCCGGTCGATCCCGAGCACTGGGGCGTCCTGGGGTCGAACTGAGGGTGTTGGGGGTCTCAGAGGAGAGGTGTGAGGCTTGTGGTGGTGTTGGAGAAGCTCGGGGGGGGGCCTTATATAGCCGCGCCCGTGGTTCACCGTGGACCCGTGCGCCGGCGAGGTTGCAGGCGAGGCTGTGGAGGGTTCTTGAGCCTGGGAACACGCCGGGGAGGTCCGTGGACTAGCTCCCCGTCCAGCTGAGGCGAGAGGAGGAGCGGGGGAGCGTCAGAGGAGGGCGCGCGTGTGAGGCAGAGGAATGGCCGAAGCGGGCGGCCGGTGCGCGTGCGACGACGCTCACTGGAGGGCGCAGGAGGAGGGGGGACAGCGCCGGGGAGGTCGCGGACGTCTAGGCGCCTCGACTGGCGCGAGGGGGAGGCCCGAGGCTGTCGGGGAGCGGCGATTGGCTGGAGCCAGCGTGCGGGAGCACTGTTTGCGCGCTCTAGAGCGTGCGTTTGACTGGCATCGACGCGCTCTCGCCGGTTTGGTCCGTTCCAGCGTGCCCAACAGTGTCTAGCACGTTGTAGGAGAAGTAAAGAAATGCCCTGAGGCCTTGGATGCCCTGGGGGTGCAGAGAGAGAGGGAGAGGGCTGGTAACATGGTGGAAACCTACTGTACAACAAGGTAAAACAGAGGTTTCACCCCTCAATCATGGAGCTGAGGTGCTGGGGGAGTTACTGGAGGTAGCTGGTAACCCAATGAGCTTGTGGTAAGAAGTTGAGGCCATGGAGAAAAATGAAAGTGGTCAAGTTGGAGGTTTTAGAATTTCTGCAGAAGGTGTTTGATCTGTGTTTGATCAAGTAATTGAAGTCCACTTGACATGGCACTTGACAGGGTTGAAAGACATGAGAAAATAGGGTGCCTCACCAAATTTGGGCTCATTTGAAGAAACTAGCCAATGTAACTTTGGTGAACCCTAGAAATCAACAGAAACAATTTCATCTTGGTTGAGTCAAGCTAATCATCTCCCCTTGATGCACCACTTGGTGTAGCATCATCATTTGGGGTATTGATCATGCCCACAAAGTTTGAGGCTCCAGATAAAAAGTTGGTAATGTAAAGTTGTTCAAATTTGGATTTGAACAAAAAGGGTTTTGAGGTGATCTGATCAAGTTGCTCTATTCAAATTCTTGTGCCATTTGGTGTAGGTGCCTTATTAGGCCATTCTAGCATGTGCACCAAGTTTGAGAGCATTTGGACAAGTTTGGCAATGTAAAGTTGCTCAAACTTCAACTATGGACAGAATGGTTATGAAGGGGTTTGAGGAGGTTTTCTTGCTTCCCAAGGCATGGGGCTTGGCAAGATCATCAAATATGTCATATATGACATGATAGAATTTCCCTGGAATTTTTGGAGAAAAATTCCTTTGTAAATATTTCAAAAGCTTGAAATATCTAGAAAGGGTTTTAGAGGGTTTAGCCCATTATTTTGAACATGACCAAGTGTTGAAACTCTTATATATGGACAATATATGTCCTATGAGTCTCTCTGAATTTTGGCAAATATTTTTGAAACAGTTAAATAATTTTCTCCTATTAAAGACCATTTCTGGCCCTAAGAAAAAGCTTTTAAATAAAATAGGAAAATAACTTTTAAAATTATACCTTTGTGGTTTCTGGGAGTCCTATGACTACTAGGTCTCAAATAAACCTTTTGAAATAATTTTCTCACCCTAAATCAAGTACTTGCAGTGCAAATCTCAATTCAGGGGTTTTTGGAAAACTAAATTTATAAAATACTTTTTGGCCAAATTAATTTTGTAAGAAAATACTATACTGTCATATAACATTTGGCATGATCATTGGGCAGAAGTTTTGGGTGTGGAGATGAAATCTACAAGAGGTCATAGTTGACTTTAATGAGCACATGAAAAAGCAAATGAAGAATACTCAACTCCAAATAAAAGCCAAATGATGTTAAAAATATTTGCTGGTCCAAATTTTCATGCCTCAAAGTTACAAATAACATGTTACAAAATGCAGGGTGTGACAGACCTAACCCCCTTACAAGAATCTCGTCCCCGAGATTCCTAAACTAGGGCTTAAAAGAGATCGGGAAACTCGGATCTAAGATAGTCTTCTCGTTCCCAGGTTGCTTCTGCTTCGGTGTGGTTGCTCCACTGGACCTTGAAGTACTTGATGGTACGGCTCCGCGTACGTCGTTCTGCTTTGTCCAGAATACGAATGGGCTTCTCGCGGTAGGTCAGATCAGGCTGCAGATCAATCGCTTGGTGATCCACATCCTTGTAGAGATTGGGCTTGTCTGGAACTTGCAGACATTTCCGGAGTTGTGACACATGGAATACATTGTGCACATCGGATAGCTCAGGTGGTAGTTCCAACTGATAAGCCACTTCTCCTCGTCGTGCAGTGATCTCAAAGGGTCCATTGAACCTTGGTGCGAGCTTCCCCTTGACATGGAAACGCTTGGTTCCCTTCAGAGGAGTTACCCGCAGGTACACATGGTCCCCAACATGGAAACTCATGTCTCGGCGTCGAGTGTCAGCATAACTCTTCTGCCTTGACTTGGCTGCCTTTAATCGCTCTCTGACTAGTTGGACTTGTTCTTCTGCTGCGCGGAGATTATCCGGTCCAAAGACTAGTCCTTCTCCAGTCTCTGACCAGTTGAGGGGCGTGCGACATCTGCGTCCATACAACACCTCAAATGGTGCCATCTGAAGGCTTGACTGGTAACTGTTGTTATAGGAGAACTCGGCAAAAGGGAGACAGTTTTCCCACTTGGCTCCATATGCCAGGACACAGGCTCGGAGCATGTCTTCGAGAATCTGATTGACTCGCTCTGTTTGACCTCCGGTCTGCGGGTGGAAAGCTGTGCTGAAAGACAACTTGGTTCCCAAGGCTTCTTGGAACTTCTTCCAGAACCTTGAGGTGAACTGGGTTCCTCGATCTGACACAATCTCCTTGGGAATACCGTGAATACTTACGATTCGGTCAATGTAGAGAGCTGCCAGCCGGTTGCCATCATAAGTGGTCTTGACAGGAATGAAATGGGCCACCTTGGTCAAATGATCGACTATGACCCAGATAGAGTCATGTCCTCTATTCGACCTTGGTAATCCAGTGATGAAGTCCATTCCGACTTTATCCCACTTCCACTCAGGAACCTTGAGTGGTTGAAGCAATCTAGCAGGTCGCTGATACTCGGCCTTGACCCTTTGGCACACATCACACTTTGCAACATAGGTTGCAATCTCTCTCTTCATACCGTGCCACCAGAATCGTGCCTTCAAATCTTGGTACATCTTGGTTCCTCCGGGGTGGATGGAATACGGAGTGTCGTGGGCTTCTTGCAGAATCAGTGTCTTCAGCTCGGTGTTGTTTGGTACGCAGAGACGACCTTTGTACCAAACAATCCCGTGCTCGTCTTCGGAGAATCCTGGGGCCTTGCCCAGCTTCATCTTCTTCTTGATACCTTCGATGCTTGCGTGTCCATCTTTAGCCTTCATGACGTCGTCCATCAGGGTCGGTCTGACTTCCAAATGATCCAGAAATCCGGGGGTGACCAATTCCAAACTGAATTGTTCGATCTCCTTAAACAAGGCTGGCTGCCTCTCTCGAATAACGACATTCAAAGAGCAAGCCTTCCTGCTTAAGGCATCGGCCACCACGTTAGCCTTCCCAGGGTGATATTGAACACTAAGGTCATAGTCCTTGATGAGTTCCAACCATCTCCGCTGCCTCATGTTCAATTCCTTTTGGGTGAAAATATACTTCAGACTTTTGTGGTCTGTGTAAATCTCACACCGTTTCCCTAGGAGGTAATGCCGCCATGTCTTCAAGGCATGAACTACTGCCGCTAGCTCAAGATCGTGAGTAGCGTAGTTCTCCTCATGGGGTCGTAGCTGCCTGGAGAGGTATGCTATGACGCGGCCTTCTTGCATCAGAACGCTTCCCAATCCGGTTCGAGAGGCATCACAATATATCACGAACTCCTTGTGGATATCAGGTGTTGCCAGAACTGGGGCGGTGGTCAATCTCTTCTTGAGCTCTTGGAAGCTCTCTTCGCATTTTGGTGTCCACTCAAACTTCTTGTCCTTCTTGAGGAGCTGAGTCATTGGTCGTGCAATGCTAGAGAATCCTTCCACGAACTTGCGGTAATAGCCCGCTAATCCGAGGAAGCTTCTGACTTCCTTGATGGTCGTTGCAGATTGCCATTGGGTCACAGCCTCGATTTTTGCAGGATCAACAGATAATCCTTCCTCGGTCAAGACATGACCTAAGAATCCAACTTTATGCAGCCAGAACTCACACTTGCTGAATTTGGCATACAGTTGGTGCTCACGAAGCTTGTCTAGGACCATCCTCAGATGCTGCTCATGCTCTTCCTCCGACTTCGAGAACACAAGGATGTCATCAATGAAGACAACAACTAACTTGTCCAAATATTCCATGAAGACTTTATTCATGAGATACATGAAGTAGGCTGGGGCATTGGTTAACCCAAAAGACATGACCGTGCACTCGTACAGGCCATATCTGGTTACGAATGCCGTCTTCGGAATATCTTGGGGTCTGATCTTCAGCTGGTAATACCCAGATCTGAGGTCGATCTTGGAGAATACCTTGGCTCCGCTGAGTTGATCAAACAGATCTTCGATCTTGGGAAGTGGATACTTGTTCTTGATTGTAACTTCATTGAGGGAACGATAGTCAATGCATAAGCGGATGGTACCGTCCCTCTTTGCCACAAACAGAACAGGAGATCCCCAAGGGGAGGCACTCGGGCGGATAAATCCCTTCCTTAGCTGCTCTTCTAGCTGCTTCTTCAACTCGGCTAGTTCTTCCGTCCCCATTCGATAAGGCTTCTTATAGATGGGTCCTGCTCCGGGCACGAGCTCGATGATGAACTCAATGTCACGGTCAGGGGGCATTCCCGGTAGTTCATCAGGAAAGACATCAGGATACTCACATACCACCGGTACTTGATCTAGCCCAACTTCAGACAGACAGTTGACTTTAGTGGCTTGAGCGGAAGAGGAGTTGGGGGCAAACTTGACTTCTACTCCTTGGTCATTGGTCACAGTGACTGTCTGATTGGCACAGTCTAACAAGCCTTGGTGCTTACTGAGCCAATCCATCCCTAAGATCACATCCAAGCCTTGCGATCTCAGGATGATAAGGTCTGCTAGGAAGTCTACACCGTTAATGGTAATACCGACTCCTTTACAGCCTATCTTGGCTCTCATCTCGGCTCCGGGGGTTTGTACCACCATAGGGTTATTCAGGGGTGTAGGGGTCATGCCACTTTTTAATGCAAATCTTTGAGTGACAAATGAATGCGTTGCTCCAGAATCAAACAAGACAGTTGCAGGTGCTGAGTTGACAAGGAACGTACCCAGCACGACGTCCGGGTCTTCCTGGGCTTCTTCAGCAATGACGTCATTCACACGCCCCTTCCGATAGTTCGGTGGATTGCGAGGAGCTGGGTTCCTTGGTGGCATTCCACGGCCTTGTCCCTGGTTTTGCGCATTGGGGCGCGGGGCATCAGGCTTCTTGTTGGGGCACACCCTGGAGATGTGTCCGGGCTGACCACATCCAAAGCAAGTGACTTGGTTTGGAGTGTTGATCTTGTTGCCACCACTGGTATTGGGGTTGAAAGCTGGCCTGGGGTTGGCATACTGCTGAGGCTGAGGATTGGCACGAGGTGCAGGAGCTCTTGGCTGCTGATAGGTTGGCTTGGCCGGGGCTGACTGCCACGGACGAGGCTTCTGGTTGCTGGAACTTCCCTTACTGACCAACTTGCGCTTGCGTGTGTCTTCCAAAGCACGCCGCTTGTCTTCAAGCATAAGTGCCTTGTTCACCAGGTCAGGGAAAGATGGGCAGTCGCACACGACAAGCGAGTATTGCAGAGTCTGATTAAGGCCTTCCATGAAGCGCTCCCTTTTGGCAGCATCAGTGCTGACATCTTCAGGGGCATACCTTGACAGAATATTGAAATTCTGCATGTACTCCTTGACAGTGCCACTTCCTTGCTTCAGGGCTCGGAACTCGCGCTTTTTGATAGCCATGATTCCAGAAGGAATGTTGGCCTTGCGGAATTCTGCCTTGAAGTTCACCCAAGTGATGTCTTGTTCAGCATGCATGACCTTGAATCCATCCCACCAAGCTCTAGCAGTTCCCCCGAGGCAGTGGGCTGCATAAGCCACCTTCTCGCGATCTTCGGTGCATCCGACTAGTTCCAGGATTTCCTCAATGGAACGGACCCAGTCATCTGCATCCAGGGGTTCAGCAGTCTCGATGAAGGTTGGCGGTGCATGCTTCTTGAACTCTGCCAACGTGGAACGTCCATTGCCATTCCCCGCCGGCTGGCGGTTGTTGGCGACAGCTTGAGCAATCAGCTGGAGAGCTGCAGTGTTGGCTTGGCGTTCCTCTCGGAAAGCTTGGAGAAGCTGAGCCATGTCCATGCTTGGAGGAGGTGGTGGTGGAGCTTGGTCGTTGGTTTGGTCGTGGCCTGCCTCTGGCTGAGAGGATGCTCCGGCTTCGGGCTGCCGGGTAGAGGTACCAGTACGAGTTACAACAGGCATCCTGTTGGAGCGGTAAAAGGTCTCATGACTCGGAAGAGGGAAAGCAAGAAAGATGGGTGCCTAGTAAGGGGGTGGGTGTGACACTAAATCAAATCATGCAAGGGCCGTAAGGCCAAAACTCATTCATTAAAATCCAAATGGGTGATGTAGTCGTTTACACCTTCCCGAAGGAAGAATACGACATACATCCAGACAAAACAAAAGCAAATGCTAGATGGTTTCATATGAACCATACAAGGACTCGACTGCGCATAGGGGCTACACGACCTATCCTACCGTAGGGGTTACAACTGGCATATCCGAGTAGCGAATAATGCCTAAGTGGCGGAATGCTCGGTCGCGTATTCCGGCTCTTCTGGGTCTTCCTCCTTGTCTTCATCTGTCTGGGCTCCCTTGTCGCTGGAGGGAGTGGGGGAGTGGAGGAGTTGGATACGACGGTGCTTCGACGGTGGTGCAGGGAAAAGCTTGCGATATTCCCTTCCTGTCATCCGGCGTCGCCGAGGTGGTTCTTCACCCTCGGAAGACACATCCTCAGAGGGCCTTCCGCCTCGATATGCGATAGCGGATTGTCCAGAAGGTGCTCCTTCCTTCTTGATCTTGTTTGCCTTTTCTTGAGCTTGACGAAGAAGTGCCTTGGTCTTGTAAAGTTCTTCTCGAAGCTTCATTGATTCCGAGGCCAGGTCTTGTGCCAGACTATCGGCACATAGACTGAAGTAGGTCTGGAACCGAAGCGAGAGTCCTTCCTTCAGTGGAGGGGCTAGTGTGCTGCTTTCTTCGTCACCTTCCTTCCGGTAAGGTAAGAAGCGAGTTGCCATCTTGGCTGCCATCTCCGGAAGAAGCTCGCGGAGACGGGTTAACGCCTTGAGTGCAGCAGCCTCGACAGCAAGTGGTAGTGTCGCCATCTAGGGTCCCTCGAAGAACCAACTTGTGGGAGGATCGTTTGCCTTCACGATCACTTCCACATGGTACTCCACCTCAGTATCGCTCACCCAATGCTCAAGGTAGGTGAGGATGGGTTCTCGGTGGAACTGACACTCCTGGAGGCTATCCTCGAGAAGTAGGGGAAACCCAGTGGTCAGGTGCTCTTCGGGAACAGCGGCCATCTACAAAGGTGGAATAGGAGGGGTTAATAAGCTGAGGAAATCTCAGGTTTAGAAAAGAAGAGAGGTCCAGAAGGTTTTTGAAAAGGGGTCTCAACTAACTAACGCCCATGCTAACTAAGGCTTCCTACAGTCAGGATGGCTCTGATACCAGCTTTGTGGGGACCCCGACTTGGAAGTCGAGATCACCGAATGCACGTGTACAGTGATCCCAGAGATCAATGCTCACTGAACACACAGAAGCTGAAATAACAAGAGTCTTACATCCATACAGATAGTCTTACACGAATTAAGGCCATTATGGCCAAGTCTTACATAGATAGAGCCTCACGGGCTGAATAGCAAATAACTCAAGTAGCGGAAGTCTTCGATAAACGGGTAGAACCCATGCCATCTGCCTTAACCCTACAGGCATTCTGACTGGGATAGCGTCCTAATTCGCATGGTCGTCTCCAAAGAACTCTTCCTCATATTCCTGCTCTTCCATGCCTGGCCAATTAAATAACTAGTGGCAAGCCAATGAGTACTTTGAATGTACTCGCAAGCAACCCATGATGTGGTAACAATGTAATGGAACAATAATGAACAATCTAGCAGGAACCTAGAACAATATGCTATCATCAAGTTTATGCATCAATAACCTCGCGTAACCTCGAAGACAGGTTACCGATATCAACATGAATATGATTCATCTCATCGAGTCAAGTCACCACCTTGACTTAGCACACACATAACATCACCGACGAAGTAAAATTCTGGACATAGTTTAAGTAGCACCACCCAACTGTCCATGACCGTGGACACGGCTATTCGAATAGTTTTACACTCTGCATAGGTTGCGCACTTTACCCACAAGATCCGGGGAACTTCCGTGTCATCCACGACCCGCGGTACCTCAAGTACCCGGGGTAAGCACCCGGTCATTACCTTTCCTTAGACGACACTAACATAGAGTCCACTCGTTGGTACACGGCCCTCGGGTACAAACAATAGATCACGGGACTTGCCCAAATTCAAAGTCACGCGTACCCGAAGGGACCAACGGTGTGTCCGGTGCCCTGTGAAAACAGTCATGGCCGCCTATCCAAGCATGACCCCGTCCCGGGAAAGACCTCAAGTCTTCCCGTCACTAGTAATACGGGCACCATGCTAGTATCGACCTAAGTAATCAATAAAGCCCCATCCCACAAGGGGTAGTGTGGTTGCACATGTTTGGTTGGGACGGTAGTCACACATAAATCTAATCCATCATTCCACCATGCACATGATATTACCGGCACATCACTTCTTTCTCAAGTGATGACCTAACACATCATCACCCTCGGGCATTAGGGGCACCCGATGGGTTCATGCAAAGATTTCAACTATGCGGGTTCATATCACACATGCATCACATAAGCATCATGACCATCTGTTGCATGTCATCTAGCATATAGCAATATCAACAATAAAGCATGCATCATGTGGTGGTTCATCTAGGTTACCATCGTAACCCTATCATCATGCATCGGAAACAAACGGGTTCCGAGGAACAAGTGTATCATGGTCAAATGGCTGCTTGCCTGGATTGGCTTGGTCTTCAAAGTCTTCAAGTCCTTCTCCTTCTTCTTCCACAGCAACTTCGTCAAATACGGGATCTATACGTTGCATAATAATAACGGAAAAATAAGAATACAAATAAAACAGAAAATCAAAGTGCTCAGAAAAATGTCAACTCATTTTTGTAAAATACTAGAGGGATTTCTAAGATGGGGAAAAATCTTAGTTGGAGTTTTGGAGTTACAGAATAGGACATATAGATTTTTTAACAGGAGTTATACTGCTCAAATTTGAATTTAAATTTGAATAGTACAGAAAAGTTTCATGGATTTGGGTAAAAGTAGTACCATTAAATAGGTTGGAATATTGCAAGATTTTAGGAGTTGAAAATATTTAATTTGGATCAATATTCTTTTCTGTATAAATGTTTAAATCATTTACAGAAAAGAAAAAGAAAAAGGGGTCCTGTGCACTGGGCCAGAAGAGGCCACAGTGCACAGCCCAGACGGGCTGGCCCAGCCGCACGGAGCCAGCGCGCGCGCACGTCAGGTTTTCAGACCTGACGGGCGGGGCCCGTGGGTCAGCGGCACAGAGGAGGGGGAGAGAGGTGGGGGGATGACAGGCGGGGCCCGCCTGTCATCTCTAACCCCTCGGCCACGGCGGCGGCGAGCTCACCGGCGAGGACTCCGGCCACGGCGACGGCAACGGAGGCCAGGGACGGACTCAGCGTCGTGTCGCGGTTGTAGCGGTGGTAGTGCGGCACGGCGGGGAGCCCTGGTTCACCGGCGGCGAGGTGGGACGGCGGAGGCTCGCCCGAGGGCGGTGGTCGAGGTCGTTTGCGACTGCGAATGGAGGGGGAAATAGAGGGGAAAGGGTCAGTGGAGTGCGGCGGTTCCGAAACGGGTGGAAGGAGAGGCAGGGGAGGCCTGTACCTCGAGATCGCCGGCGGCCCGACGTGGCGGAGTTCCGGTCGATCCCGAGCACTGGGGCGTCCTGGGGTCGAACTGAGGGTGTTGGGGGTCTCAGAGGAGAGGTGTGAGGCTTGTGGTGGTGTTGGAGAAGCTCGGGGGGGGGCCTTATATAGCCGCGCCCGTGGTTCACCGTGGACCCGTGCGCCGGCGAGGTTGCAGGCGAGGCTGTGGAGGGTTCTGGAGCCTGGGAACACGCCGGGGAGGTCCGTGGACTAGCTCCACGTCCAGCTGAGGCGAGAGGAGGAGCGGGGGAGCGTCAGAGGAGGGCGCGCGTGTGAGGCAGAGGAATGGCCGAAGCGGGCGGCCGGTGCGCGTGCGACGACGCTCACTGGAGGGCGCAGGAGGAGGGGGGACAACGCCGGGGAGGTCGCGGACGTCTAGGCGCCTCGACTGGCGCGAGGGGGAGGCCCGAGGCTGTCGGGGAGCGGTGATTGGCTGGAGCCAGCGCGCGGGAGCACTGTTTGCGCGCTCTAGAGCATGCGTTTGACTGGCATCGACGCGCTCTCGCCGGTTTGGTCCGTTCCAGCGTGCCCAACAGTGTCTAGCACGTTGTAGGAGAAGTAAAGAAATGCCTTGAGGCCTTGGATGCCCTGGGGGTGCAGAGAGAGAGGGAGAGGGCTGGTAACATGGTGGAAACCTACTGTACAACAAGGTAAAACAGAGGTTTCACCCCTCAATCATGGAGCTGAGGTGCTGGGGGAGTTACTGGAGGTAGCTGGTAACCCAATGAGCTTGTGGTAAGAAGTTGAGGCCATGGAGAAAAATGAAAGTGGTCAAGTTGGAGGTTTTAGAATTTCTGCAGAAGGTGTTTGATCTGTGTTTGATCAAGTAAATGAAGTCCACTTGACATGGCACTTGACAGGGTTGAAAGACATGAGAAAATAGGGTGCCTCACCAAATTTGGGCTCATTTGAAGAAACTAGCCAATGTAACTTTGGTGAACCCTAGAAATCAACAGAAACAGTTTCATCTTGGTTGAGTCAAGCTAATCATCTCCCCTTGATGCACCACTTGGTGTAGCATCATAATTTGGGGTATTGATCATGCCCACAAAGTTTGAGGCTCCAGATAAAAAGTTGGTAATGTAAAGTTGTTCAAATTTGGATTTGAACAGAAAGGGTTTTGAGGTGATCTGATCAAGTTGCTCTATTCAAATTCTTGTGCCATTTGGTCTAGGTGCCTTATTAGGCCATTCTAGCATGTGCACCAAGTTTGAGAGCATTTGGACAAGTTTGGCAATGTAAAGTTGCTCAAACTTCAACTATGGACAGAATGGTTATGAAGGGGTTTGAGGAGGTTTTCTTGCTTCCCAAGGCATGGGGCTTGGCAAGATCATCAAATATGTCATATATGACATGATAGAATTTCCCTAGAATTTTTGGAGAAAAATTCCTTTGTAAATATTTCAAAAGCTTGAAATATCCAGAAAGGGTTTTAGAGGGTTTAGCCCATTATTTTGAACATGACCAAGTGTTGAAACTCTTATATATGGACAATATATGTCCTATGAGTCTCTCTGAATTTTGGCAAATATTTTTTAAACAGTTAAATAATTTTCTCCTATTAAAGACCATTTCTGGCCCTAAGAAAAAGCTTTTAAATAAAATAGGAAAATAACTTTTAAAATTATACCTTTGTGGTTTCTGGGAGTCCTATGACTACTAGGTCTCAAATAAACCTTTTGAAATAATTTTCTCACCCTAAATCAAGTACTTGCAGGGCAAATCTCAATTCAGGGGTTTTTGGAAAACTAAATTTATAAAATACTTTTTGGCCAAATTAATTTTGTAAGAAAATACTATACTGTTATATAACACTTGGCATGATCATTGGGCAGAAATTCTGGGTGTGGAGATGAAATCTACAAGAGGTCATAGTTGACTTTAATGAGCACATGAAAAAGCAAATGAAGAAAACTCAACTCCAAATAAAAGCCAAATGATGTTAAAAATATTTGCTGGTCCAAATTTTCATGCCTCAAAGTTACAAATAACATGTTACAAAATGCAGGGTGTGACAGCGCCCCCTCCCCCAGGGCATGCCCCCTGCCTCATGGCCCCCCTGACGCTCCACCGACGTATCTCCGGACCACATATATTCACTTGCGGGGAGAAAAAAATTAGAGAGGAAGAATTATCGTGTTTTACGATACGGAGCCACCGCCAAGCCCTAATCTCTCTCGGGACGGCTGATCTGGTGTCCGTTCAGGGCTCCGGAGAGTGGAGATCGCCACCATCGTCATCATCAACCTTCCTCCATCACCAATTCCATGATGCTCACCATCGTGCGTTAGTAATTCCATCGTAGGCTTGCTGGACGGTGATGGGTTGGATGGGATCTATCATGTAATCGAGTTAATTTTGTTAGGTTTTGATCCCTAGTATCCACTCTGTTCTGAGATTGATGTTGCTATGACTTTTCTATGCTTAATGCTTCTCACTAGGGCCCGAGTGCCATGATTTCAGAACTGAACCTATTATGTTTTCAAGAATATAAGTGTGTTCTTGATTCTATCTTGCAAGTCTATAGTCACCTACTATGTGTTATGATTCGGCAACCCCGAAGTGACAATAATCGGGACCACTCCCGATGATGACCGTAGTTTGAGAAGTTCATGTATTCACTATGTGTTAATGCTTTGTTCCGGTACACTATTAAAAGGAGGCCTTAATATCCCTTAGTTTCCGATAGGACCCCACTGCCACGGGAGGGTAGGACATGCAAGTTCTTTTCCATAAGCACGTATGACTATATTCGGAATACATGCCTTCATTACATTGATGAACTGGAGCTAGTTCTATGTCACCCTAGGTTATAACTTCTACATGATGAATTGCATCCGACCTAATTTCCCATCACCGATCCAATGCCTACGAGCTTTCCACGTATTGCTTGTTGCTTATTTACTTTCCCGCTGCTACTATTACAAAAACTACAAAAACACTACCGTTACTTTTATTGCCGCTACCACTAACTCCATATTACTTTGCTACTAAACTACCTTGCTGCAGATACTAAGTTTCCAGGTGTGGTTGAATTGAAAACTCAGCTGCTAATACTTAAGAGTATTCTTTGGCTCCCCTTGTGTCGAATCGATAAATTTGGGTTGAATACTTTACCCTCGAAAACTATTGCGATCCCCTACACTTGTGGGTTATCAGTTGCCCCTGGCAGTCACCGACGGTTGACATGTTTGGACCAACACTCAAGACGAGCACTGGCCCGGGGGATTGATTAATAAATCCTCGAGTTAATTACTCCCCCGACAAGTTTTAGTTATCAGGCAAATGGTAAAACCAAGGTTGGGCCTTGCTGGAAAAGCTTTAAACAGAGCGAATTATAGAGGGGGTGGGGCCATTAACCCCAACCGTGTTAGGAACGCAATATCAAGCAACATAACACTGGTTTATCGAATCCTAAGGCGACATGAGTGGAACAAAACACCAAGCAAAAGGCCAAGCCTTCCACGCATTGCCAAGTATATATGTGCATTAATTAAATAAGATATATATTGTGTTATCCCAAAGAATCCATGTCACAACATAGAACATCTTCCATCTTCACCTGCAACTAACAATGCTATAAGAGGGGCTGAGCCAAAGCATACTTAGCCAATCAACGGTTTGCTGGGAAGTTGGTTAGAGGGTTTCATGGCAACATAGGAGTCTGGCAAGACAAGAATGGGCATCATGACATGTCTATAGAGCGAGACAACTAGCAAACCAAAGATAGAGGTGATATCGAGGAACGGTCACCTTGCCTGGAATCCTGCAAGGAAGAAGACGAGTCCATGTAGAAGACAAACGTTCGTAGTCGAATGAATCCTCACAACTCCGAAACGAAACCGAAGCTAACGAGAGAAGCAAACCGGAAAGAAGCAACCAACATCGTAAACACACAAGCATAAACATGGCATAATGCAGAAGCAAGTATTATGCATGTCCAATTTAAATAAGCATGGCATGGCAAAGTGCATCAAACAACACTACAATTTGAGTGGAGCTCAATATGCAATGAGTTGCATATTGATGGAACACCACATCCAATTATTTAGTTCACTCTCGTTTATGTACACAACAAGTTTAAATGTTGGTTAACATGGGAAAAGGTGAAGCGTGATCAAACTACTCTATCTAGGCATTTTAAATGAGGCCGGAAATAACAAAAACAATTCCGAAAAATCCCCATGTCATTTAGCAATTTTAAGGCCAACAACAATTTAAACATTTTAATGTTGTTATCATGATGCGGATTACAAATGCAAGTTTTAAGCAATTTTATGAAAAGTTGACAGAAGATGATATGGAGCATTTTTCACCGTGGTGGAAAGAAGAGGGGTGCCAGGATGGTGATAACCGAGAAATGATGCCACAACAACATAGCGGTTCCGGCAACTTGTTGAGAGACCGATGTAAAAGAAGGATGATGGCGGCGTGTCATGCAAGATGGTGGGGTGCTCCCGGTTACTGGGTTCCCACGGGTCGACGGCATGGCAAACAAGGAGGAACGTGCAAGGACATCCCAGACACGGTGCAACAAGTGGAACATCTAATACAACACATGCAAGATGGAGGGGAGCTCCCGGTTACCGGGTTCCCACGGGTCGACGGCATGGAAAACGAGGAGGAACGTGCAAGGACAACTCGGACACGGTGCCACAAGTGGAACATCTCATACAACACATGCATTAGTTCACGGGGTCATCGGCTCGACGGTTATACCTTTAAAGCGTGCAATTTGGGGTGGTTCGAGTTCGTCGAGGGAAGTAGTGGTACACGGGTCGTAGTGGAAGTGTCGTTCACGTTTCGTAGCCGTACACGTCAGTGGTAGTGGAAGTAGTGGTTCATGCGACGGTAGTTTTTCATAGGTCAAGGTACTTGGGGTCTTCAAACTTGCCGGTCTTGACAAATTGAAGGGGTACTTGGCATCGATGTGGTCTTCGGGTACTTGACGACTCCGGACAGGGAAGCAAAACGTAGTCGAACACGGTACATAGATGTTCATGTCGCCATAGCCGTCTAGTCTAACTTGATGAATCTAGAATCTAGTCTCTGGGGTCGTCATGGTACTTGGTAAATCCACAAAGGCGTTCTTGGCGTCCCTGGTTCTTAGGCCGTGGCACCGAAAAAACGAGCAGCGATCGAGTGGTGCACGGAGAAGCACTAAGGTAGGACAATGAGGGAAAACAACCCACGGTGATGGGGCACGGGCGAACAGAGGCGGCAGAGGAGCTACGAGATGGCAGGGTCGGATGCGGGCGCCGGGGCCTTGCTCCATCGAGGCAGAAGGAGGCGAGGCGCGGTCGTCGTCGGAAGCAGGAGCTCGGACGGCGACCATGGAGACGAAGCAGAGGACGGGGAGGCTGGAGGTCATGGTCATGGTGTTCGAGGCAGCAAGTAATAGCGGCTGCAGGAGTCCGACGAGCCGGGCTTGGCGCGGGATGATGGAGCAGACCTCGTGGTAGATGGATCCACATGAACTCGTCCAGATCTGACGGAGATGGCAAGGACGGTCGCCGGCATCGGTGGCTTGAGGCGTCGGGCGACTGGGTCCAGCAGCGCTCAGGGAGAGCTCGGGCGTGTGAGCGCCGGGACGAGGACGGAGGTCGGGGATGGAGCGACGGCAAGCTACGGCGCAGGAGAGGTGACGACGAGGTAGGCGCGGCCATGGGAGCACGGGCTCCTGCGAGGGAAGACGAAGGCGCGGAGGAGGGTGATGGGGAGAAGGAGGGCACGAGGTGTTGGTTGAGGGAGCGAGGAGGGTGATGGGGAGAAGGAGGGCACGAGGTGTTGGTTGAGGGAGCGAGGAGGGGAAGGAAGAGATCGATCGAGGGGATCCGGAGAGATGGGGTGGCGGCGCGAGGGAGAGAGCGATAGGGCAGGCTCGAGGCTAGGTTTGAGGGTGCCAGCTGGGCCTAGGTGGAAAAGGATGGGCCAGGGAGGCCGCGGTTGGTATGCTGGGAGGCCCAGCTGGGCTCCTCTCTTCTACCTCAACTCTATTTTCTTCTATTATTTGTACAAAAAAATAGAACTTCGAAGAAAAGAAATAGAGAGCTCGAGAGAGAGTTTGTGCACGGGATAATTTTCCTGGACTTGTTGAAAAACATGTGATCCAAGAAAATTAACTATGGGCATGTGAGTGAAGTTCGAGTTCAAACTTATTTGAATTAAATTCAAATAGTTTGAACTAGGACTAGGTTTTGGAAGTGTCCAAAAATGCTCGGATTTTTGGAGGAACCTCGATAAAATGGATAAAAATTGTGGATAATATTTAAAGGTGAAACTTGAAGCAAAAGAGGCATGGGAATATTTGCAAGTGTGTTATGACTAATTCCAAATTATTGGAATATTTATAATAGCTCCATTATTAATAGGAGTATATGTTATAAAGAGAAATCACCATGTGAATTCCCTCGATTTAAATAGATCGAAGATCCATGCAATTTATTTAGTTGAGTTTTTGAAATTAAATGACATGATGGTATGATGACTTGATGCAAAGCAAAAGGAAATAAAACACACAACAAAACCCTGAATAGCTGGAAGTCTTCTGGACCATCGGTCTTGGGGCATCACAAAGTGGTAGCCCCATGTTGCACGTTGGGGATAAACAACTAATGGCGCCTCTGGGCTGCACCAACCTCAGGATGACCTCTCGGCCGATGGATCAACCTCTCCCTGAGATGAGCGTGCGGGGGCTGGACACAGGGTTGCGCTTAGGTTCGACCTAGCGCATGCCGCCTCACCAGGTCCTTGTACCTGGTCTTCATGCGCCCCTCCCAGGCAAAGGCGACGGGAAAAGGTATGCAAGTCATGAGGGTGACTCGTATGTCAAGGGGGACCCCTGAGCATCACGAGTCAGGAGCCTAACCAGCCTTGTACCCCCTCCCCTTGGTCTCATCCTGGTGATCCGGATGCCCCAACGGTGGTCGAGGTATGCGCGGTGTCGAGCCCTGCCGACGCAGAGCACCAGTGCCCTGATGACAATTTAACTCGCAGAACATTGAGGGTGTTCGCATGTGAAGGGGGACCCCTGAGCACTGTGACTCACGGGCCTTACTAGTCACGTAGCCCCTCACCCATTGGTCCCGTCCTGGTGATCCGGACGCCCCAACGGCGGCCGAGGTATGCGCGGGGCTGGTCACTGCCAACAGACGACATTAAGGCAAGCGGAAAGGAAATCAAGTACTGAAAGGAAATCACAGAGTTCCAGCTATGTCGCGCGAGAAGCTCGTCCACGCAGCAAAGGAACCACCGCAGGCTCGTCAAGATAAGTGACCTCGCACGAGCACGTGGACCTCATGACCAGCGCTTTGTCCCTTGTGATCTCGCTAGGGAAATGAAACTTGCCTTTCACTCCTTAGGGAGCCGCTTGCACGCCAAAGGGGGCCTCCTTAGCATCGCGCCTAAGGGGCTCTTACCGAAACTCAGACCGCTCACCTCCTGGCGTTGACCACGGCATCCCGACATGGCATACCAGCGATGGCTGAAGCTTGCCTGGGGACTGGGTCCTTCGAGCGTAGAGCACTAAGCTACCGCGGGAATGAAATGGGGAACCATGCCAGGGCAAGAGACACAAACACGACATCGAATCCAACATGATAACATTAAAGTGTGAGCGTCACAGTTTTTACATACCCCCATGTGGTCTGTCATGATTTTCGTGCAGGAATGAAGCAAATGGAAAAACCTCCTAAAGAACCATGGCCTTGGCAGCATCACCAGCGACGTCGGGATGGCACTACTCCGCCTGTAGGCCCGGACGCAGCGACGTGGCAGCTCATAGATTTCATCATGACTCGAGCTTGGTCCGGATGAAGTGTTGCTGTCGTTGGAAGAGTCGCGGACAAGGCCAAGGGCAAGCTCACCACTAGTGGCCACACTGCCCCGCCGACCCGTGGGGGAGCCACTGTATCGTACACCTCCCCTAGGGTAGCATTACAGGTGTCGGTCGTCATCCCCGAAGACCTTGAACAAGAGCATTGAAGCCCCGTCATACTCGAAGTGGATGGCATGCCTCCCCTCCGAGTTGCAGGCACGGGCGATCGTGCCCCATCCCCGGGTCATGAAGATGCCACCAGAGTCCACGACCTTGACTTCCGCCTCTGATGCTTGGCTGCAGTAGCCGCCGTGTTGCAGCCACAGCTCAACAGGCCCCCACGGCGGTATCTCGCTCGCCACACACCACGGGAGCCGATTCCATGAGCATGGCAGCATTGCCTCCCACACCACAAACTCGCGGGCCGTGCCTTCGGCATGGGTCCGCGGGCGGAGTGGTCATGCAACCGCCGCTTGTTCTCCTCCACGCCTTCGCTCCTCGCGGCATCTGCCGCCACTCCAATGGGCAGGACTCTACGCGCGAGCATACACGTGGACCGGGAAGCCCGGCGCGGCGTGTTTGTGCCAACACCGCATCACCATGGGCGTCGCGGTGGCATTGCAAGAGAAATCATGCCTCTTCTTCGGCGAGAGCGGCCCAGGTTCCACCTGAGGGGCCTTTCCCTTTTCTGAAGCGGATAGCCTCCTCACTGGCACCATAGATGCCCTGACAAGATGACGAGACAAAGAGGAAAAAGAAGGAGCAAGCGGCGAGAAGACAAAGATGGGCTGGGGGCTTTATCTCCTGCCTCATTTATAGCCAGAGGTAGGCCAACCGCCGGCCTCTCATGCTCTGGGCTATGATAGCCTTTCTGCATGCGCCAGGCAGTTGTCAAGTCGAACTGTTGCTGAGGTGGCGTGGGGAAGTGGAGATGCCTACATCCCATCAAGTGCCACGCGTCAGCCTGGTCCGCAAGTGATTGGGGCCCACGGCGCTTCGCCCTTACCCTTTGGTTGCACCTCGAAGCCAAGTCCGAGCGCACCTTGGGCACAGGGGCTACTATCGGCGTTCTGGGAACTAGGTTACCCTGACTTGCCTACCTGCAGCCCATGGCGTGGCTTCATCGAAGGCCTGGTATGGCCCATCTACGACACCAACAATACAAGACCCTCGCATGGGGCCAAGCCTCGTGAGGTGGGTGGCATCAAGACCTCCGTAGGGAGCGGCCTCCCCGGGCTGCCTCCTGAGGAGCATAGATTTCTATGCAAGTTCCCACCTCATGAAGTTGAGGTGACGCAATCCATGATGACCAAGGCCAGGCGGGCACCAGCGGGCGCAGAGGAGCAGGTTTACACTTTGGTGCTAAGGATGAAAGCGCAGGCGCAGGCACGAGACCAAGATCGCTAGGACGACATGATGTATGTCATGGTCGATCCAACCGCAGTGTCACGACCAGGGACTATGCATATGAAGACCACCTTTCGTCAGGATAAGATGTACTACTTGTCCCCTTTCGAATTGGCCACTATGGAATCCCTTCCTGCCATCCTTTTGGGGGAAGAGGGCCGAGGCCACTATAAGAATAGGTTAGCCACCACCTAGGAGGAGGATCCTATCCATCCCCTCCCGCCTCGACTCATTCTCCCACCAGAGCAAACCTCATGAGGTTGTTCTTCCCATGTACTAGTTCATCCTCAGCCCCTCGTGAGGCAAATCCGCCACAAAGTAGGAGTAGGGTCTTACACCACAAGGTGGACCAAACCTGGGTAAACTGTTGTGTCCATCTTCTTCCTTGTTCATCGAGCCAGGCCGTAGAGTCGATCAACCGGTTGGCTAAGGAGGTTGAGTTGTTCGCACATGCCCCAAAGTTCGAACCTTTCTTGAGTCTACGGAGCCCTGAATCTGACAGTACTGCATGTTCATGCCTCCCGTGGTGCCTCCCGTGGCCGGAGGTGCTGCCGCGCAGGCCTAACCGCCCCCACACTAATCACATCGCCGGCCTGACCATCCCTCTGCGCACCCACAGTTCCTGTTATACTCAGGTGACGACAGACTAACCAGTAAACCCCCGTACTCCCCTACCTGTGGGAAACAACTGAAGAGTCTTCTTTGTCTCTGGGTCATTCCCTTCCCAGGCCTCGCCGTCGTCCACCACCCTGGTGCTCTTGGCGCGGCGTGGTCAACGTGGTCAGCGAACAACATCCATCGGAAGAAGACTGTACGTGGAGAGGATGACAACGGGGTCCACAACCGCACGCAAGGAAGTGCCTCCTTATTACACGCAAAATTATGATTCCTCCTCCTGACAGCGGGGACCCACCGGAAGCGCCTCTGTATTTTGCAAAAAATGAAAATAAGGATTTTTGGGCAAATAAGACCATGTAGTCAAGGCTTTTTACGAGCTGCTAGGCTCCAAATTCGAGGCTTTTTATGAGCTGCCAGGCTATTGTCATTAACCATTTTAGCAAAGCGTGTCAAGATGCTCCGCAATCCTTAACCAAATTATCGATGACAAGGTACCCAATGTTTCAAAATCTCATAAAGATTTTGTCTTGAGGTAATCAACTCGATGATCGTCAATTTAATGTGGCCAAGTTCAGGGTCCCGAAGGAGTAACTTGTGGCAGGTTCGACGGGTCATACCAGGTTTACCTGGACGGCGTGATTTACTTGAGGCAGGCAGGTTAATCCGGGGTTTTAGGTGCATGCACCGGGCTTCCAAGCCATGTTCACTACAAGGGTATTCAACTCTCTGCGAGCCCCCCGGTAGTGTGTGAGCCGTTTTGCTCATCGGGGCATATGTTTGAGCTGGGTTGGGCACCAACACTCTCTTTTACCCCTCATCATCATGTGGAAATTGCCGAAGCAACCATAGCAGTGCTCTTATGATGGGCTTCATACCGCCGGCGGCTTAAGAGGCCATGGGAAAAACTTCCTTGCCCGCGGAAGCCCCCATGTGGCTCTTGATAAGATGGCTGATTCCTTGATGTGTCAAGGGCGCCGGTTTAGGAGGCCATGGTAAGCTTCTGTAAAAACTCCCATGTGATACTCATTTGAAGAACACGGCTGATTCCTTGATTCTGTCAAGGGCGCTGGTTTATGAGGCCATGGAAGGTTTCTTTCGAAGCCCCCATGTGATACTCTTGTGTAAAAAGACACGGCTGATTCCCTGATTCTATCAGGGGCGTCGGTTTAAGAGGCCATGGAAGGTTTCGTTCGAAGCCCCCATGTGATACTCTTTCTATGTTGTGCTCGTCGGGTACCTATGTTTGAGTTATGCCATGCAACAAACTCTCTTTGGTCCCTTTAATAAATAATTGTCCTGCATATCAAAATATACGGATGAAAGTAACTATTTTCTTAATGAAAACAATATATACCAAGAAAATAGATTTAGATGGATATCACCTAATGTATTTGGACCTTATGATCATCATCGGTGTCTGTTAGCAACCCGGCATGTTGAGTGGGCCGGACCGCAAGGCGAGCAGTAAAACGACCGCAGCATCAGAGATGATATAGACAAATGAGTCGGTCATGGCGTCGTAAGCCGGTACAGTCTGGTGAACCGGCGCAAACGGGTGAGTCGGCCTTTAACTTTGCACCGATGTGGCGGTTTGGGATCCTGCATGAGATAACTTTGCAGACCAAAGTAATTGCTCTTTTTAAAAAAAGCGATATATAATATAAAAATATACTGGATGGATTTCACCTGACATCTTTAGGCCAAAACTTATTCACCGCGGAGTTGATTATCACCACGGTGAAACTGACTTCAATCACGGCCGAGTCGACCGTAGGAGCGGATGGGTGAGCTATCCTCCTCGTTGTAACCCAGTGCGGTTGTGAAAGACGGACACTGCATAGTAAACCGACGTGATTCCGAGAGATGGCCACGGCACTGTAAACCGGTGCAGGTAGTCCGTTGAGTAACGACGACCACTTGTGCCAAACGATGTTGGCATGCCTCCATCTCCGCAGTATAATACCACTTTGTAATGAATAGTTCTCCTGCAAATAATATACAGCAAGGCAAGGTAGTTTTGCTCGAATGAATTAATATATGCTTAAGATAAATATGGTAGATAGCACCTGATAGTATGGCCAGTGGACGTAGCAGTTGACGAAGGAAAAAACTAGCACTTTAGCCTTCATGTGAGTGCTAGTTGGCCACTAGCACTAGTAGTTGAAACCGATCTGACTTGATTTGACATGATGTGAAGCAGCCACAATAGCCTGCACCTCGGCTTTGAACGAAACAGCAGCTAGGCGTCTTGCGTCTTGCAGCTACCCGGCCTCACCAACCCGCCTACACCTCGCCTCCTCATCAAACTGATGTCCCTTCCATAGCTCTTGAATCAGCCTCTTGGTGTTTCCTTGTGTGTATGTATTGATCGGAGTTGTCCAGAAAGATAAAACGATTTGTCTGGGATCATGTACGAGTTGAAGATGCCTTAGTCTCTGAAATCCATGAATTTGATGCTTCACGTGATGTAAAAGTACTCTTGTCTGGATTGGGACTTGGCCTGTTTTGATCTTCACATATGTCATGATGAATCGCCAAAGGCGAACTCGAACTCGACGGAATCTCCACGGAGGCGGCCGCATAACAATTAACCCTAAAATAGTCCAAATCTTATGCGTGCCGCCGCAGAACACTTCGTCAATCTTGAACAGTCGTGAGCTTCCCGATCCACGAAGAGCTCCCTCCAAGAACTCAACACCACCGTGCGCAGGCCCCACGGTGGACACCAACTGTCGTGGAATTGTCACGACAGATGTCCTAGGGTAAGGACTTAGTAGTGAGGCCGCGCATCTATGTAGTAGCTTGAGAGGGGTTGAGCGGAATCGAGAGACGCAACGCAAGACAAGGATTTAGACAGCTTCGGGCCCCGGGAAACATCATCCGGTAATAGCCCTACATGCTGTTTGAGGCTAGATCTCAATATGACCCTCATGGTGTCGCCGGTAAACTGGCTCTCCTTTAGTTGTGTCTAGTCCCTAAGAATATGGCGCCTCTAACTTGTGAGAACTTGTCCCCTCCTTGGGGAGCCCTGCCCCTCCTTATATATGTTGAAGGGGCGGGTTACATGTAGAGTCCTAATAGGAATTGGATTGCTCTATTACAAGGAGTCCTAGTCTTTCTTCCTTTGTAGGAGAATATTCCTTGTGCTTTCTTCATAAACCGGCCCACCATAACATGAACCGGCCTTCTAGGCCTTGGGCCTTGTCATCCGTGATCCGCCCGCCGGGTTACCAGTGAATCGTCAAGTGTAAACCGCCTCAAGTAAACCGCCAAGTCCGGCCGGGTTATACCTCCGGCCGGGTTACGCCGCGGGGTATATCCCTGACAGAGACTTAAATAAAAATAAAAATGCATAAAGTTAATAGAAAGGCCCTTCGCAGAGGGAAGTAGGGATTTGTAGAGGTGCTAGAGCTCAAAGCTTAAATTGAGAGATAACAATAATTTTGGGGGGCATACTTTTCCCGTCAACGAAAACGACTTAGAGTTTCCAATACTTTCCATGCTAGATACATCATAGGCGGTTCCCAAACAGAAAATAAAGTTTATTCCTTTTTCCATCATTCTTTCATAATCCATGGCTAACCGTATCCACAGGTGCCTTCCATACCAACACTTTCCAAGGAATTTATTATTTGACAACATAAAGTAAATTCATTTTTCATTTGGCGACTGGGCATCCCTAATACCTTTGTCGTACTCTCGTGCAATGACAAGTTAACAAACACTCATCTTGAGAATAACACATCTAGCATGGAAAATTATCGGGTGCCCCTCACAGCCTCATGAGCGGTACGGGCACACAAAACAAGAGTTTATTTTGAAATTTAGAGATGGCACATACAAATTTGCTTAGAACGGTAAGGGAATACCGCATATAGGTAGGTATGGTGGACTCATAAGGCAAAACTAGTTGTAAGAATTTTTGATGCACAAGTAGTATTTCTACTTAGTACAAGTGGAGGCTAGCAAATAGATTGAGAAGCGACCAACCAAGAAACAAAAAATCACATAAGCGAGCATTAAGCATAACTAACACCGAATAATGCACCATAAGTAGGATGTAATTTCATTGCATAACTATTGACTTTCGTGCTTGCATAGGGAATCACAAACCTTACCATCGATATTCTTACTAAAATAAAATTACTCATTAACATGGCTCACATATCGCTATCATCATATCTCAAAACTATTACAAATAATTAAGTTTATTTTGTCCAATGATCTTCATGAAAGTTTTTATTATATCCTTCTTGAATATCTATCACTTTGAGACTAGTTTCATGCATTACTTTTGATAGGCTAAAACAAATCTAAGAGAAGAACATGAGCATATAATTTTCTTTCTCTCAAAATAAACTAAGTGAAGCATGACATAATTTCTTCAAAAATATTAAAGCACGCCATGCTCAAAAATATATAAGTGAAGCACTAGAGCAAAAGACAAACTACTCCAAAAAGATATAAGTGAAGATCAAGCGAGAAGTTATGTAAATAGGTAGCTATGTGAAGACTGTCTTTATTTTTTAAAAAATCAGATCTAAGCAATTTATTCAAACATCAAGCAAAACAAAATAAATAAACATTTTAAAAGTAGCACATATCATGTGAAGAGGCAAAAATTTAGGCTCAACCGATACTAACCGATAATTGTTGATGAAGAAAGGTGGGATGCCTACTGCGCACCCCCAAGCTTAGATGCTTGAGACTTCTTGGAATATTATCTTTGGATGCCTTCGACATCCCCAAGCTTGAGCTTTTGTGTATTCTTAATTACTTTTATATCGCGGCTTCCTAAATCTCAAAACATCATCCACACAAAACTCAACAAGAACTCGTGAGATAAGTTAGTATAAATCAATGCAAAACCTTGTCATTCTCTACTGTAGCAAATCACTAAAATTATTATTTAACATTGCATACTAAATGCCTCTGCATATTTTATACTCCTATCCTCAAATAGAATCATCAAACAACCAAACATTTGCAAACATAACATCAATCTGTCTAAATAGGACAATGTGTAAAGAGTGTAATTTTCCTCATACTTCCCTAGCTCAAAAAATTCTGAAAAATTACCACGTTACAAAGAACTTATTATTACTCACTGTGTAAACATTTCAAGATTTTATCACGTTCTGACTATCTAGAAAAATTCAGACAATGATAGAAAACTTTCTGTTTTCAAACAACAACATGTAGACTTGCAAAATAAGCATGGTAAAGGTTATACTTGACATTTTTATTGAAATAAAATATGCAAAAAATTATTTTAAATAATATCAAGAAAATCAAAACAAAATAAAATGACACTCCAAGAAAAACTCATATTGTGTGATGAATAAAAATATAGCTTCAAGTGAGGTTACCGATAATGTTGGAGACGAAAGAAGGGATGCCTTCCGGGGTATCCCCAGGCTTAGTTTCTTGGGTCTTCCTTGAATATGACGTTGAGGTGCCTTGGGCATCCCCAAGCTTAGGGTCCTGCCACTCCTTATTCTCCTCACACCAACATCTCACCCAAAACCTGGAAACTTTAATCACACAAAACTTAACGGAACTTTGTGAGATGGGTTAGTATGATAAAACAAATCATTCACTTTAGGTACTGTCAAAGAAAAGATTCGTAATTGTTCTCACACAAGGCCTACTTTAGCATATCATTTCTACAATTTATATTGACCAATATAAGCCATAGAAACTAGAAAACAAGCTAACTATGGATTAAAAATAGAATATCCCAAAAACAAAAGGGTTTGTAAAGATCTAAATTATAGTCATACTTATGCAACTCCCAAACTTATGAAAAATTAGGAACAAGTAGTAATTTTTTATATAAATCATCTATAAATATTTTAGAATTTTATCATGTTCCAGTGAAGCACGGAAATTCCAGCACTGGACGCTAAAGTTTCTGTTTTTGCACAGAATCAAGTCAACTATCATCCACACTATCCCAAAGGCTTTACTTGGCACTTTAGTGAAAGAAAAGCTATAATACACGATTACTACAGTATCTCAACCATGTGAATACACAAAAACAGGAGGGGTAATGTCGGATTATGGGCTCCGCAAACCCAAGAAGTTCGAACATAGGGGCGTGAGCGAAGTTCTCTCCCACTCACGTCTACCTAGCGTCTCGCCCTCGTCCAGTGAAGAGATTCAAGAGAACAACAAGTAAAGCACACAAGAGTTTACCCAGGTTCGGGCCACCTTGCGGTGTAAAACCCTACTTCCTGCTTTGGTGGATTGGCCTCGAGAGGGCTTGAATATGGATGAGTACAGTGGTTCCTGAGCTCGGGAGGAGAGCTCAGGAGGGTCAGGAGGCAAGGATTCTTGCTCCTTTGTGCGAGGGCAGAGTTTCTGGATATGATCCTCTCTCTCCTCCATAGTGGAGGTCCTAGCTACTTATATAGACGGCCAGGGTCCTCTTCCCCTGAAATGTTTAGCCGGGAAGGGATCCCACAACGGCCATTTTGAGCGGGAACACAAGGACGTTCCTACCCTGACAAAAGCAGTCTTCGCCTGTAAAGGGATCCGGCGATGACGCGGAGGTGGGCTCGGTGGTGACATCCTCCCCGTCGTCCTTGCGGTCTTCAGTCTTGTTGCGCCAATGGGGAAACCTTCGTCCTGCTTCTCGGGAACCATCGTCTGCGCTGTCTCCCTTGCACCAAAACGGCAAGTGCGCCGCTGGCACGTGCTGGCACCCGCTGGCGCGGTGCGTCACTGCTTGCATCACTACCTCCTTCTAAGGCAGGCTTGGCCTTGGATTCTCCGCCCCTCCGGAGCAACCTAGCCGAGGTCGCTCCTGAGGAGGTCTTGACGTCGTTCTCCTTGTGAGGTCCAGCCTCCTTGCGAGTGTCTTGAGCAGCTGGTCGATTAGCTGGGCCGTACCAGGCCGTGGCAGGAGCGCGCTGCGGCTCGCAGACAGGCAAGTCTGGGTACCCTGGTTCATAGGACACCGATAGTAGCCCCCCGGCCCAAGGCGCGCGCAAATTTGGCTTCGAGGCGAAGCTTCAGTCGAGTACGAAGCGCCACAGGCCCCAAAAGGATGCGGGCCAGACTGGCGCGTGACGGTTGGATGGGATGTGGCGACTCCGCTCCCCATGCAGTCTTGGCAACCATGTGACTTGATAACTCCCCGGCGCAGACGACGGGGCTGTTATGGCTGCGACGCCAGTGACTGGAGGTTGGGCTCCTCCGCCCTATAAATGGGACTAGGGGGGAGCCCCCATGCAATCTTCTAGCCAGCGTCGTCTGCCTCCTTGTTTGCTCTCCGCTTTCCCTCCTGCTGTGAGATCTCCATGCCGCCGCCAAGGAAGCCGTCTGCCACGGAGAAAGGGAAGGCCCCGAAGGATTTGGTCTCGCCACCGTCGAAGAGGGGCCGCGGCGTCCCCGCAAGCATGCCGCTACGCCCGCAGTGACTCCTCGAGGGAGCGGGCGTGGCCTTATAGGTCCCATTGCGGTCGCCGATGAGAGGTGCGGTGCTTCTTCCCGCGGTGAAGGTGGTCGCGACCGTGGTGGGAGAGGAGGCGTGAGGCGGCGTTTGGCGGCCGTGCGTCCTCCGCACTCATAGCTCCACTCCTACGACGTGTCGTCGGAGTTTGTGGTGTGGGCGGAGAAGCCTGGCGGCTCGTGGCTCCGGCTTCCCCGCTCGTTCAGCAACGTGCTACCAGTCGGAGGCCCCGACGGCGTCTGGCAGCAGACCGATGGTTGCTGCAGTGGTGCGTCCTGGGTGGAGGTTGATGTGGCTCCCTCGGGCAACGTGTTCTTGGAGCACGGCTGGCAATCGTTTGCACGCGCGCACCGGCTACAGAGGAGGTGTATGCTCCACTTCAGGTACGATGGCGCCTCAACGCTGTTCGTCAGGGTCTTCTCGGAGGAAGGGAGGCGCCTTGGGTGCTGTCCTGAAGCTGATGACGAAGAGGACGATGGGGACGGTGTCCAGAGGAGCAGCTCCTCCTCCGGAGATGATCTTGGTCCTGGGGGGCACCGCGGGTCCCCCCTCTATGGCAGTAGTAGCTCCTCCAGCAGCGGCGGCTACAACGAAGATGTCCTCAGGGGACGCTGGCTCAGGAACGGGTGGTGTTGCCGACGATTTGAGCAACCACTCCTCGAAGACGCCCGACCTCTGAGGCTTCCGCTTGGAGGCTCGTTTGGCGATGTCATCCGCTTCCTTGTTGGTGCCCCTTGGTACGTGCTGCACCTCCAGCCCTCGGAATCGCTTTTCCATCTTGCGCACCTCCTCCAGATATGCCTCCATGTGCTCGTCCTTGGGCTTGTACTTCTTGTTGGAGAAGTTGACGCGGAGCTGCGAATCACCTTTGATGGTGAGATGCTTGACCCCCAGTGCAGCGGCGGCCTTGAGCCAAGCAATTAGGCCCTCGTACTCTACGATGTTGTTGGGGACCTTCTCGCCTTGCTGGAAGCAAAGCTGCACGGCGTAGTATAACTTGTCCTGAGTGGGAGATACTAACACGGCGCCAGCCCCCGCGCCAAGACGCGAGAAGGCGCCGTTGAAGTATACCACCCATCCGCCCGGGGCTTCATCACCGGGGGCCAGGGAGCGATCCTCGCCAGCCCCTTGCTCCGGTGCGTCGGTCCATTCTGCCACAAAGTCTACTAGAGCAGCTCCCTTGATTGCTCGTGTGGTGCTAAACTCCAACTGGAACGCCTGGAGCTCGATGTTCCACTCGGCGACCCTCCCGAGGACATTTGGGCCTCGGAGTACTTTCTCGAGAGGGTATGACGGGACAACCTTGATAGGGTGGCCCTGGAAGTAATGGCGTAGGTTCCTAGAGGCGACATGGAGCGCTAGGAGCAACTTCTGAGGCATCGGGTAGCGCGAGCGCACGTCGCATAGCACGGTGCTGACGAAGTACACTGGGTGCTCCACGAGGGTCGGCGCTGCAGGATCCTCGAGCGCCTCAGGAATCTTGGGTGCCTCTTGCTAGATGGCGGGGTCGCCAGTAACCGTGGTCGAATCTACCTCCGGAACTGCGTCAGGAGGCGACGGGGGTCCTGAGGATGTCGAATTGCCCGGTGGCCTCGCGCTTCGGGGCCTCTCCTCGCGCTCTACCACCAGCGCTGCACTGGCGGAGTGAGGCGTCGCGGTGAGGTAGAGAGTCATGGGTTCCAGGGGTGGCGGCGCTACCATAACCGGCGGGCTCGTGAGGTATTCCTTGAGATCCCGGAAGGCGGCATCGGCCTCTGGAGTCCACTCAAAGGGCCCCTTCTACTTCATGAGATTGAAGAACAGGAGGGCGCATTCACCAAGCTTAGAGATGAAGCGTCCCAGGGACGTTACGTATCCCGCAAGCTTCTGCCTCTCCTTTAGGTTTGTGGGCGGCTTCATTCTTTCGATGGCCTTGATCTTCTCCGGATTAGCTTCAATGCCCTGGTGCGAAACCAGGAACCGTAGCAGCTTGCCGGAGGTACACAAAACACGCACTTCTCCGGGTTGAGGCACAACTTCACCTTGCGTAGGTTGGCGAACATTTCTTATAGGTCCTGGACGAGAGTCCTGGCCTCTCTGGTCTTGACCATGATGTCGTCGACATAGGCCTATGCATTCCTCCCGAGCTGAGGGCCGAGGGTGATGTGCATCAGGCACTGGAAGGTGGCGCCCGCGTTTCTCAGCCCAAAAGGCATGCAGGTGTAGAAGTAGACCCCGCATGGGGTCAGGAACGCTGTTTTCTCCACATCCTCCACCGCCATCTTGATTTGGTGGTAGCCCGAGAAGGCGTCGAGGAAGCAGAGCAGGTCACACTCAGCCGTCGAATCCACGATCTGGTCGATGCGCGGGAGAGGGAATGGATCCTGAGGGCAGAACTTGTTGAGGCTTGTGAAGTCGACGCACATGCGCCCCTTGCCTCCTTTCTTCGGAACTATGACGGGGTTGGCCAGCCACTCCGGCTGCCGTACCTCCCGTACGACGCCTGCTTCCTCTAACTTCCGAACCTCCTGAACAATGAAGGCCTGCTTCTCCGGGGCTTGTCTGCGTGCTTTTTGCTTGATAGGGCGCGCGTTGGGGCACACCGTGAGGTGATGCTCGATGATGTGCCTAGGCACCCCGACCAAGTAAGCGGCTTTCCAAGCGAACACATCCTTGTTAGCCAAGCTAATTAGTGCTGCCTCTTGCTCAGGGTCCATGCCCGTGCCGATGGTGAAGGTGGCTCCTGAGCCCTCCGCGTCAGCGGGCACCTGCTTCGTCTCGGCTGGGTCCTGAGAGAAGAGCTGCTTCTTCTTGGTAGGACCGGCTTCCGGTGTCTCCGGAGCCCCTTTTGCACCTGGATGAGCTGCGACAGCAGCCCTGTAAATGCGCTTGAGGACCTGAAGGGCGGACTTGGGGTCCCCTTTGATGGTGATGATGCCGTTGCTCCCGGGCATCTTGATGGTGTTGTAGCCCGGGAGAGTCGCCGCCATGAATTTTGCCAAGGCTGGGAAGCTGAGGACGGTGTTGTAGGGCAGGTGGATGGGCGCAATGTCGAAGTCGATGAGCTCAGTCCGATAGTTAGCGGGTGTGCCGAAGGTGACCGGGAGGCAGATCTGGCCGAGCGGAACGGCCGAGCCCGCGACCCCTGAGAAGGGCTTGGTGGGGAGGAGCTGCATGTAGGACACGGGCAGATGACCGAAGGCCTCGGGGGAGAGGACGTTGAGCCCTGCGCTGCCGTCGATGAGGGTCCTTGTGACGGCCACCCCATAGATGGTGGGTGTGCATACCGTGGGGAGAACGCTCGTGCCAGGTGCTTCTGTGGCGAGGTCGCTAGGGCCGAAGGTGATGACGTGACCCTGCGCGCCCTGTGCTCGTGTGGCCTCCTGCGGCTGGGCGGCGGCCCCGACCTGCCGAAAGTGCGACTTGACGTGTCGGGCCAACGTCGGTGCTTGGGACCCTCCGAGGATGCAGGTGACCCCGCGGCAGGGTAGCTCCCCGTTGGCAGCGCTTTGCAGTCCGCCGACGCGGGCCATTCGAGCACCGAGCTCCCCCACGGGTGGCCGGTGCCGGGGCAACCGTCGTGCCGCCAAGAGCGCCGCCGGCGAGGCCACAGGGAGCGAGAGTGGCGGAGCAGGCCGCTCTCCGGTGGCCCGGCCGGCGAGAACGTCGTCGGGGAAGGAGGCGGAGTGCCCGCAGGTGACGCGGTCCGCCGATGCCGCTCGGATGACGGGGAAGGCGCCAGCCTCCGCGGGGATCTGGCGGGCCGCGGTCATCGTGGCGGCGCAGAGCAGGAGAGGGGATCGAGGTCGTCGGAGAGGCGAGATTTCGACATGCCCCCTACCTGGCGCGCCAAATGTCGAATTGCGGGCTCCACAAACCCAAGATGTTCGAACACAATGGCGTGAACGAAGATCTCTCCCACTCACGTCTACCTAGCATCTCGCCCTCGTCCAGTGAAGAGATTCAAGCGAACAATAAGTAAAGCACACAAGAGTTTACCCACGTTCGGGCCATCTTGCGGTGTAAAACCCTACTTCCTGCTTTGGTGGATTGGCCTCGAGAGGGCTTGAATATGGATGAGTACAGTGATTCCTGAGCTCAGGAGGAGAGCTCAGGAGGGTCAGGAGGCAAGGGTTCTTGCTCCTTTGTGCGAGGGCAGAGTTTCTGGATATGGTCCTCTCTCTCCTCCATAGTGAAGATCCTAGCTACTTATATAGGCGGCCAGGGTGCTCTTCCCCCGAAATGTTTAGGCGGGAAGGTATCCCACAACGGCCATTTTGAGCGGGAACACAAGGACGTTCCTACCCTGACAAAAACAGTCTTCGCCTGGAAAGGGATCCGACGATGACGCGATGGTGGGCTCGGTGGTGACATCCTCCCTGTCGTCCTTGTGGTCTTCGGTCTTGTTGCATCATTGGGGAAACCCTCGTCCTGCTCCTCGGGAACCGTCGTCTGCGCTGTCTCCCTTGCACCAAAATGGCAACTGCGCCGCTGGCGCGTTACGTCACTGCCTCCTCCTGAGGCAGGCTTGGCCTTGGATTCTCCGCCCCTCCAGAGCAACCTAGCTGAGGCCGCTCCTGAGGAGGTCTTGACGTCGTTCTCCCCGCGAGGTCCAGCCCCCTCGCGAGGGTCTTGAGGAGCTAGGCGATCAGCTCGGCCGTACCAGGCCGTGGCAGGAGCGCGCTACGGCCCGCAGACAGGCAAGTGGGGGTACCCTAGTTCCCAGGACGCCGACAGGTAAATGTTGGGTTGTCTCCCAACAAGCGCTTTTTCTTTAATGCCTTTTAAGCTAGGCATGATGATTTCAATGATGCTCACATATTAATTACGAATTGAAACACAAAAGAGCATCATGAAGCATATGACTAGCACATTTAAGTCTAACCCACTTCCTATGCATTGGGATTTTGTGAGGAAATAATTTATGGGAGCAAGAATCAACTAGCAGATGAAGGCAAAATAAGAATAGATTCAAAACTTTCAACATAATGAGAGGAAACTTGATATTATTGCAATACCTACAAGCATATGTCCCTCTCCCATAACAATTTTCAGTAGCATCATGAATGAATTCAACAATATAGCCATCACATAAAGCATTATTTTCATGATGCATCAGCCTATAAATTTTATTACTCTCCACATAAGAAAATTTATTACCATGAATAGTAGTGGGAGCAAACTCAACAAAATAACTACCATGGGATTGAAAATGAAAATCATGATGACAAATTCATGCTTATAATTATTCTCTATAACATATACGTCATCAACATAATCATCATAGATAGGAACTTTGTTGTCATAACCATTTGGAACCTCTTCCAAAATAGTGAAATCGTCATTAAATAAAGTCACGACCTCTCCAAATCCACTTTCATCATTATAATCATCATAAATAGGAGGCATGCTTTCATCATAATAAGGTTTCTCATCAAAACTTGGGGGATTAAAAATATCATCTTCATCAAACATAATATCCCCAAGCTTATGGCTTTGCATATCATTAGCATCACGGATATTCAGAGAATCCATACTAACAACATTGCAATCATGCTCATCATTTATGCCAAACATTTTATAGCATTCTTCTTCTAACAATTGAGCACAATTTTCATTTTCATCATTTTCATGAAAGACATTATAAAGATGAATAATAGGTGGCCATCTCAATTCCTTTTTTTGTAGTTTTCTTTTTACCAAACCAAACTAGTGATAAAAGAAGAAACTAAAAGATTCGATTGCAAGATATAAAGATATACCTTCGAGCACTCACCTCCCCGGTAATGGCGCCAAAAAAGAGTTTGATGTCAACTATGCAATGTTATTCTTGTACACTCGTGTTGGGCCTCCAAGCGCAGAGTTTTGTAGGACAGTAGCAACTTTCCCTCAAGTGGATGGCCTAAGGTTTATCAATCCGTGGTAGGTGTAGGATGAAGATGGTCTGTCTCAAACAACCCTGCAACCAAATAAAAAAGAGTCTCTTGTGTCCCCAACACACCCAATACAATGGTAACAAATTGTATAGGTGCACTAGTTCAATGAAGAGATGGTGATAAAAGTGTAATATGGATAGTAGATATTAATTTTTGTAATTGGAACAATAAAAAACAGCAAGGTAGCAAGTAACCAAAGTGAGCACGAACAGTATTACAATTCTTGAAAATGAGGTCTAGGGTCCGTACTTTCCCTAGTGTAATCTCTCAACAATGCTAATGTGTAATCTCTCAACAATGCTAATATAATTGGATCACATAACCATCCCTCTACGTGCGATAAAGAATCACTCCAAAGTTCCTATCTAGCGGAAAACAGAACAAGAAATTGTTTGCAGGGTGTGAAACCACCTCAAAGTTATTCTTTCTGATCGATCTATCAAGAGTTCATACTAAAATAACATCAAGTTATCCTTTCCGATCGACCTATCAAGAGCTCATACTAAAATAACACCACATGATACACATCAACCAACTCTAAAGTCACCTGAGACTCCAGCGTCATCGCGAGTATCTGTGAGTTAATTATACGATATGCATCAAACAATTTCAGATTCATTATACTCAATCCAACACAAAGAACATCAAAGAGTGCCCCAAGATTTCTACCGGAGAAACAAAGACGAGAACATGCATCAACCCCTATGGATAGATTACCTCAATGTCACCTCGGCAATCCGCGAGTTGAGTGCCAAAAGACATATCAAGTGAATCAATATGATATCCCATTGTCACCAGGGGTATTCATAGCAAGACATACATCAAGTGCTCTCAAATCCATAAAAGTATTCAATCGGATAAAACAAAATCTCAAAGGGAAAACTCAATTCACAACAATATAGAGAAGGAAAAACACCATATGATCCAACTGTATAAATAAAGCCCGCGATTCATTTAGATCGCGCCATCTTAAGAACATGATAGAGAGAGAGAGACAGAGAGATTAAACACATAGCTACTGGTACGAACCATTAGCACATATGGTGGAATACTCCCGCCTCATCATGGTGGCCGCTGGGATGATGAAGATGGCCATCGGTGATGATTTCCCCCTCCGGCAGAGTGCCGGAGAAGGGATCTAGATTGGATCTCGTGGTTCTGGAACTGGCGGCGGCTAGAACAAAAATTTGATGACTCCCCTAGGGTTTTTGGAATATTTGGGCATTTATAGAGCGAAGAGGCGGTGCGGGAGGCCACAGAGGTGGGCACAAACCACCTGGGCGCGCTTGGGCACCCAGGCGTTCCCTGGTGGGTTGTTCCCCCTTCGGGGCACCCCCAGGTGCTTCTCTGGCCCACTGGAAGCCTTCTGGTCCAAAGTAAATCTCCAAAAAAATTCCTACATTTGGACTCCGTTTGATATTGGTTCTGCGATGTAAAAAACAAGCAAAAAACACTAACTGGCATTGGGCACTATGTCAATAGGCTAGTCCCTAAAAATCATATCAAGTTGCTATAAAATGATTGTAAAACATCCAAGAATGATAATATAACAGCATGGAACAATAAAAAATTATAGATATATTGGAGATGCATAACGCATCATTTACTTCATCACTGTGGTAAGTTGATAAATCCTTCATGTTGAAGATGTCACTCACGTTTACTTGTCATGAGGGATGTCGATCTTGTCAGCATTGTTGTTGGAGCGTTCTAGCACCTTGAAAGGTCCATCGGCACGGAGTATTATGTGGAGCATCCTATGGACATCACCATGTCAAGAGTCCACTTCTCAAGTGACACGTGCGACACCTACTTCATACATACAAAGGTGAATCATCTCCATTGCACGTGTCCACTTGTACCTTTCGAGGATGGCATACTTCTTGACCCCTCTCTCATGTGCCTTCATAGGTGTGAGCGTAGCTACACATTCATCGAGGAGGAGTCCAAGAGTAGGAGAATAATTACACCATCCAAGAGGGAAGCCTAGAAGCGAAGAAGGAACCGACCAAGAAGAAGGCAAGAGCTCCCCATGAATAAAAATGCTATTGTTGTGCCACACACTTGCTATGATTGCATGCTTAATTTGTGTCCCCATCGTGTTATACATAATAACTATTCTTTCATGATGGATGACATGTTCCTATACCATGCATCAAATTTCTTTGAGCATTGCTTGTCTTGTGCTAACTCACACGTGCACATACACATCATGATGGACGATGTGTACATTTACTACGCACACATTTTCTTTGGCTTGTGTCTCTTTTGTGTAGGTACCCATTCATACTCGTCAACTTCACAAACACACGAGTTGACGAAAAGAGCTCTAGAGAGCAATGACGACTTGGGATACCGTGGATTATGTTTCCCGCCGCTCCTTTCATGCAAAGACTTCGCACAATTCTTCTACATAGTCATCACATTGTTATGGGTTGTTGTCCATTACATACTCTATGCCCATCTTGCCAAGTTCACTTTGCATGATATTCTCATTACAATGCCTTTGACATGCATTTGTGACCCATGCCTTGCATTTCACATGATCCTTGAGTCTAGTACTTGTATGTGTATTTGCATGCTTGGTGGAGATATTGCTTTTTATTGCCATGTTTGCTTTGTACCCCATGCCTATGATGATATTAATGCTTGCCCCATTACTTATCTTGATTGTGATATGTCATGTGCATTGCCTATGCCTATTATTTTCCCACATGACATGATTGCCATGATTTCCTCTAGTGTGTTGAATCTTCGCTACACTAGTTTGCATGACTTGATTTCTATGATTGCCTATGTTGCATCACCGATGATTCATACTTGCTCGTTTCATGCGGTTGATTGCCACTATTGTCATGCTTTGCACATGATTGATATTGCTACTTGTCATATGCCTCCATATGTTTCCTCTCGCATGCTAGATGATTTACCATGTATTGAGTGCAACAATGTTTATAATCTTGCGAATGAGATTGCCCCCATAGCATTCTCACATATATTTGGAGATTTTGACATATTTCTTGTGAAGCATGCTTGTCTTCCTTCTTTGCACCATATGCCTAGTGTCATGAATATTGCCATTGTTGGATCATATTGTTCATGCACTTTTGCTACTAATGGTTATGTGCAAGAGAAGAGAACCATCATGATGGATGATGCGTTTATCTACCATGCACATACGTTCTTTGCTTTATTTTGTGCATTTGTAGGATCTTTCGACTTCATGTCAACTTCTACTTCTCGTGAGTTGACAATTCGAGCTCTTGAGAGCGAGACCTATAATTTCGACCACAACTCGCTTCTACACCAAATTTTCTTGCGCTTCGGCATTGTGAAGGATACCCAAGGACACACCTTCAAGGTGACATCTTTCTTGAGCATGGATATTGCGGATCATACTACTTGTGCTGCTTGCACCATGAGACTTATTGGCCATCTTGGACTACTTTATTGCACACATGTTAGAGATCTTGCTATGACTTGCCATTTTCACATTTCCATGTCTCATGATATATATGTGAAAGTGATGTATATCGACTAGAGGAGGGGTGAATAGGCGAATTTTATGAAAGTCTTCAAAACATGGAAGTTTTGAAGACAAACAATAAAACCAATCCTATTTATATGCAGCAGAAGGTAGACTACACTAGACAATCCATAGTCAAGTATTCAATGAAGTGAAAGCATGAAGACTAATAGCAGCTAGGCAGTATGGATCAGGATGGAAGATTGCATGAAGCCAATCAGAACAAGTAGTCACACAGTGAAGTCATACAGATAGGCAAGCAAGCAAAGACTTCACAATGAAGGACAGTAAGTAAAGAGAAGGAAAGGATAGAACCAGTAGCTCGAGGAAGACAGTGATTTGTTAGACCAGTTCCAGTTGCTGTGACAACTGTACGTCTGGTTAGGGAGGCTGAGATTTAACTCCGAAGACCGCGTCTTCACCTTGTTCCCCTTGAGCTAAGGACACCTAGTCCTCGCCCAATCACTCTAGTAAGTCTTCAAGGCAGACTTCCAAACCTTCACAGACTTCGTTCACCGAAAATCCACAATGACTCTTGGATGCTCAGAACGCGACGCCTAACCGGCTGGAGGAAACACAATCCTCAAGTGTAACAAGTCTTCAGGTCACACAGACAAAAAGACATTAGTGATGCCTAACACTCTTTGGCTCTGGGTGTTTGGGCTTTGTCCTCGCAAGGATCTCTCTCTCAAATGCTTCGGAGGTGGGTTGCTCCCAAACGACAAAAGCTGTGTAATAACTCTAAGCAGCCACCAATTTATGGTGTAGGGGGTGGGCTATTTATAGGCACTGAGCAACCCGAGCTGATTTGTCCGAAGTGACCCTGGGTCACTAAGGAACTGACACATGTTCCAATGGTCAGATTTTAAACACACACGACAACTTTACTTGGGCTACAAGTAAAGCTGACTCATCCAGCTCTGGATAAGATTTGCTCTCATTATCTTCGCTCGAAGACATAGGATTTGGTTGAGCATCACTTCAGTCACTCTGACTTAGTTCACTTGGACCCCACTTAACAGTATGGTCGTTCCTATGACTCAACAGAGAAGAAAAGGAAACAACGAAACATCTAAGTCTTCGCGCTCCATAGTCTTCACACAATGTCTTCTCTTGTCATAGTCTTCAATATGATTATCTTCATGTACCACCATTGTCGTCAATGTCTTCATACATTTTTAGGGGTCATCTCTAGTAGGTAAACCGAATCAATGAGGGACTACTACCTGTGTTATCCTATAATTCTCACAAACACATTAGTCCCTCAACCAGGTTTGTCATCAATACTCCAAAACCAACTAGGGGTGGCACTAGATGCACTTACAATCTCCCCCTTTTTGGTGATTGATGACAAACTGGTTGAAGTTTTCAACGGGGATAAAAGTATGTGAAATTGTAAAGGATAAAGGTATTGTCTTCGTAAGTAGCAAAAGGCTCCCCCTGAAGATGTGCATATAGTTGATTTGCTTTTGAATGCAAATGCACATGGCAGGTTGTACTTGTGGAGATCCTCTTCAACTTATGAAGACAATTCATCATGCACAATTGATATGTCGAATATAATGATATGCATAATGAGAAATGGACGTGTGCAAAATGACTAAGTGCGGAATATATCGTAGCACATGCGGAATTTATCATCAGATTACAGAGTACCAGAAAGCACAGCAGACGACCATCAAGTTTAAGTGTTACAACTCAAAGAACCAAATGTAGCAAAAATGAGAGTTGTAAAAACTAAGCAAAATATAAAGCACCCGCCCATATGGACCCGCTTGAAGACTATCAACTCGTATGATTCTCCCCCTTTTGTCAGTAAGGACCAAAAAGGTTTGAAGACATAGAGCCTCTACTCGTTCCCAGTTGGAGCGGGAGAGGATGTAGGGTCGGCGTTGGTGTTTGGCGGTGCAGAAGTAGTTGGTGCAGTGTCGACACGCGCTGAGGGAGGAAGTGGTGAGTTAGCATCATCTTGATCATCTATCACCCTGGCGTCAACCATTGCAGCGGAGGACGAGTAGTCAGAGTCTTCAAGAGACGGAGTTTGACGCAGAACAACATTCCTTGGAGGAGTGTGTTCAAACTTGAATCTTTCTGTGAAGCCATCGTCTTGAAGATCTGCTTCAACACTCAGCAAAGTCAAACTCTTCCATGACCTCCGACAGGTTTCATGAGCAACAAAGGCATTCTTGGTGGCAAGGTTGCGAATGCGATTGACGTCCACCAAGAGGCTTTGCATCTGACACTTCAGCCAATAGTGATGCTTATCCTATTTCTGATGTAAGGCAACGAGAAGCTCTCGGTCATTGAGAACACGAGAATGCTTCCGAGGCCTTTGGGCAATGGTGCTCTCACTAGCTTCAGTCTCTGCATGACGAGGTAGGCGAGTACGGCCAGCCAGAGGATAAACGCGAGAGACTGCTGGAACTCCTTTAATTGGCTGAGTGAAGCTCTGGTGATCAGCGTTGTGAAGACTGACAGGCTCTTTGGCAGGCTCTTGGTATATGGCTTCAGCTGACATATCAACCTCTGGTAAGAATATATGATGATTGCGAGCAGAAGGCTGATAGTTGATAGCAGAATGAAGCTTGATGAGGCGCATAATCCATGGAGCGTAGAACTTGAGACCAAATAGATCAGAGCCTGACACAGCCAACTTCCTGATAAAGAAATCTTTAGCATTGAAGTTGATGCCATTGAAGATATAGAAGACCAATGTCTTCATTGTGCCTTCAAGCTTGGTTGATGAAGAGTGTCCTTTGATAGGCCATAGAGTTCGCCTGATAATATGATAGATGGTGCATGGCAGATACTCTAGGTCTTCAACAAAGAACTCCTTTGGATATTCAACATCGATTGGCAAAGGCTTCATCATGCTCAGCATCTGGCTCATGTTGGGCTTGGGCTTTTGAAAGATACTCTCCAAAGCTTCGTTGTGTAGTTGACAGCCAGGTTCATACAGTTCTCCTGGAGTGGGCAGGCCAGTAAGCTCAATGAGATCAAAGGCTTTAGCTTCATGATGGACATTGCCTGTCATCCACTCAAGGACCCATGTCTTCGGATCCCTGCTGTAGCCTTGAATGTGGAGGGTTGCATAGAATTGCAGTAGCAGCTCTTCATTCCAGTGCTCTTTGTTAGTCACAAAATTCAGCAAGCCAGCATCACGGAACCAATCAAGAGCTTCCACAAGACAGGGCAGTCCAGTAATGGCTTCAGTATCAAGACTCATATGAGGGAAAATGCGCCCTTGATCATAGAGTACTCGTGAATAATAACTGCGCTGCTGATGGCTCCACAACCTATCTGATGATATCCTTGGCTTGGAATAGGGGTTATTGGCGCCGTCAAAGAACTTGTTGTACGCAGTGAAGCCATTTGCATTGAAGGACCCTTGAGAAGTGGCAGTACCTGGGAACCTTGGCAGTCTTGGCTTAGGCTTCTGAACGTGAGGCCTGTGCTCTACATGGTAGTCAAATTGTGGACCAGCAGCAGGCGGAGGAACCAGAATGGGCCATCTGACAAAGATGAGCTGGTCATGTTTGTCAAATGCTTGCTCGATTGTATGGGGCCTTGGAGGCGAAACAGGAGCAGTGGCATTGGCTTCAGGCTGCTGAGTGGCGTCAGGTGCAGCACTGACTTCAGGCGCCATCACTTCAGGCACCACATTGACTTCAGGTGCCACATTAGTTTCAGCCATGACAACGTCATTGGCTTCAGTGGTGGTGGTGGCAGCCTCAGAATTTGTAACCTCCACTTCAGGAGCTGGAGGGTCGGACACGTTCTCCTCGAGAACAGGGGGTGTGGCAGCACGTGCTTCTTCTTCTTCGGGTTGTTCTTCATCGGCTGATGCAGCCAGAATATCTTCAGCCGCTTTGGCTTCAGACTCTGGGAAGTTCACAGTAGGAGAAGCTTCAGGAACAAATTGTTGCTCTTCTCCTTCAGGAACACTTGAGGTAACGACTTGGGGCCTTGGTCCTTTGCGAAGCCTGCGGAATGCTGGTGACGCCTGTGGTGATGGAGTTGGTTGGGCCTCAAAGTCTTCATCTTCAAGCACCGAACTGGTGACTTGAGTTGGGGGAGTTGCTGGTGTATCTTGTGGGTGATCAGCCCATGAGTCATCCTATGCAATTGGCGTCAATGGACGACCAATGCTAATGCGTTCGCTGTTCGTGAGAACAGGCGATGATTCCACATTGTACTCGATCTGAGGAAAGACTTCATCATCTTCAACATTGTCATGACTGAAAGTGCAGTATATCGACTAGAGGGGGGTGAATAGGCGATTTTTATGAAATGCTTCAAAACATGGTAGTTTTGAAGACAAAAGATAAACTCAATCCTATTAGTATGCAGCGGAAAGTAGACTACACTAGACTAGCCATAGTCATGTATTCAATGAAGTGAAAGCACGAAGACTAATAGCAGCTAGGCAGTAGGGATCATGATGGAAGAAGGAATGAAGCCAATCACAACAAGTAGATACTCACTGAAGTCAATCAGATAAGGCAAGCATGCAATGACTTCACAACATAGAGCAGTAAGTAAAGGGAAGGAAAGGATAGAACCAGTAGCTCGGGGAAGACAGTGATTTGTTAGACCAGTTCCACTAGCTGTGACAACTGTACGTCTGGTTAGGGAGGCTGAGATTTAACTCAGAAGACCGCGTCTTCACCTTGTTTCCCTTGAGCTAAGGACACCTAGTCCTCGCCCAATCACTCTGGTAAGTCTTCAAGGTAGACTTCGTTCATCGGCGATCCACAATGACTCTTGGATGCTCAGAACGCGACGCCTAACCGACTGGAGGAAACACAGTCCTCAAGTGTAATAAGTCTTCAGGTCACACAGACAGAAATACTTCAGTGATACCTAACACTCTTTGGCTCTGGGTGTTTTGGCTTTGTCCTCGCAAGGATTTCTATCTCAAATGCTTCGGAGGTGGGTTGCTCTCAAACGACAAAAGCTGTGCAATAACTCTGAGCAACCACCAATTTATGGTGTAGGGGTGGGCTATTTATAGCCACTGGGTAACCCGACCTGATTTGTCCGAAGTGACCCTGGGTCACTAAGGAACTGACACGTGTTCTAACGGTCAGATTTCAAACACTCACGGCAACTTTACTTGAGCTGCAAGTAAAGCTGACTCATCCGGCTCTGGATAAGATTTGCTCTCATTGTCTTCGCTCGAAGACATAGGATTTGGTTGAGCATCACCTCAGTCACTCTGACTTAGTTCACTTGGACCCCACTTAACAGTACGGTGGTTCCTATGACTGAACAAAGAAAAAAAGGAAACAACGAAACATCTACGTCTTCGCTCTCCATAGTATTCACACAATGTCTTCTCATGTCATAGTCTTCAGTATGATTATCTTCATATACCACCACTGATGTCAATGTCTTCATACAGTTTTAGGGGTCATCTCCGGTAGGTAAACCGAATCAATGACGGACTACTACCTGTGTTATCCTGCAATTTTCACAAACACATTAGTCCCTCAACCAGGTTTGTCGTCAATACTCCAAAACCAACTAGGGGTGGCACTACATGCACTTACAATGAGGACCAATGTCTTCAGCTGCAGTGGGGTCAACAGCTGGAAAGTCTTCAGCCTCCGTGGGAGCAGGCTCATGAACAGTCATGCGACGTTCTCGGTGTGTAGACGTAGGACGAGCAACAGAAATGGGCTCGACGACAAGGGGCTCTGTGGGAGCAGCCCGGTCCTTCTTGGTCTTGCGCTTCTTTTTGGGTGGAGCATCATTAGTTGTGTTCTTGCGCTTGCGAGCTTCAGCTTCAGCCACCTTTGTCTTCTTAAGCTCTGAAGCAGCTGGGGTGACCTTAGGCTTCGTGCCAGTCATGCTAGCAGGGAAGACAATGCTAGGCTCTTCCTGCCTTGATCCTTCAGCTTGGGCCACCATTTGCTTCTTCTTCTTCTTCTTGGCAGCCATCCTGGGGTCAATGCCAGGACGCCGAAGGGCCTTGCGCTTTTCAGCTTCATTGTAAGCTTGGACGCATTTGGACGGCAAGGCCTTGATTCGCTCACTAGAACCTTTGGCTTCTTCACGCCTCTTGTGAAAGGCTTCCTTGAGCTCATGCATCATGACTTTGAAGTTCTGGATTTCCTGGACGCTGAGCTTGGCCATATTCTTCTTGAACTGAGCCTTTTCATAGTCAATCTTTTGCTTCAGCTCAACAATTCTCTGAGCAAGAGCTAGCCCAGAAGCAATGGTGCCATTGAAGGAGACGCTGAGGCCAACTGGAAGCTGTAGATCGTCAAAGCTGAGGTTGGGGGTGTCAAACCACTCATCAATGAAGTTGTTCAACACTTCCACGTCAAAGAGTGGCAAATCGTTGAATATTTCTGCATCTTGCTTGCTCTTGATCAATTGCTCTAGAGCGTCATCAGCTAGATCTTCATCACTTGAGAGATCAATGGCTTCATTAGCGTTCTTCAGAACAACATTAGGACTTAGAGCTGGACTGGGGTTGTGCATGGGCTTCTTCCTTAGCTGTTTGCTCTTGGAAATGGGAGAGTGCTCCTCAGATTGCACATTTGGTGCTGGTGGAGAAGTGGCCAACGACTTCACTCTCGAAGCAATTGGTGGATTGGTCTTCGAAGCCTTTGATGTCTTCTTCTTCTTTGGCTTCGGAGATGCAGTCGCTTCATCAGAATCAGTGACATCTGCAGGTTGATCCACATCCGCCCCTTGAACCCTTATATGACTGATGAGACCTTCTAAGTTGTAGAAGGGCCCAACCAGGTTAGGTTTAGCTTCGCGCGTGCCATCAGCACGGGGCGCAGAGGGGCCAGGATTGAAGTCTAATCCCCAATTCTTCTTGTTTTCTTTGGCCGAGTTCTTGGCATATTGAAGATTGCGCTTGAACTGATTATCGTCGCGACACCATAGCAGTGAAGATGGGTCGGCATCTCCTGGTTGTGGCCGTCTGACCATACAAGGATAGAAGCCTTGAGCAATGGCTTCAGCTTGAGTCCTGGGTGGAAGATTTTTATATAGACAGTCTCCCCAGGGTGGCTTGATGGCATTCTTCTCAGCATATTCTTGGGTCACAAATCTGTACTTGAACCATTGTTCTGCCCAATATCTTTGAATCCATTGGATTCGAGTCTTCCGCTGATGGTAATCCTCCTCTGGATCAGTCTTGTACATTTCAATGAGATCAGGAGGCAAATCTTTGGAGGTGTTTCCACGGTGCTGTCTGCCACCCTTCCTTATAGATTTTTCAGTTGCCATTGGGTTCAATCTGAAAGGTTTCAAACTGAAAGGCTTCAACACTGGCAAATGCTTCGGTCTACTGTTCAGACAGGAACTGGCTTCGAGAGAGTGAATATGACGCCGCAAGAATTCTGCAAATGAATGCAGACTATGAGAACCAAGGGCTTCTCCCACGGACATGTACCTGTGACAGCATTAGAGATGCGAGGGAAGGGGAAGAGGTCATATGCATTCTCAAAAGATTTTGAAGATAAATCAGTTTATAAGACTTTGACCTCATAGCGCAAAGACATTCACTTATATGATGAGAGTTGGTTCTAGATTTGTACAAATCCATGAATAGGTACAAGTGAGGAATCTAACTACGTGTGAAGCATAAGTGAATATTCTAGGCAAAGTATGAGATGCAGACAGGATAGATCCATATATGTGTAGGCAGAAACTTCTTATGGTAAAAGTGATGAATCTATTGGATCAAGAAGATGGTAAAAAGAGAGTTTTAATTTACCACACGATGAACTGCTAGACGAAGTAGAAGTGGATGCCGAGAAGTTCGATCTTCCGTGCCCTAACTTGGCGAAGGAAGACACCTACGGCGGCGGCGGAGAAGATGATGTTCGCGGCCGGTGTGAAGACGGCGTCGACGAGGTCGCGGCAGAGAAGCACTTCGTTGCCGGCGTCGTCGAGAGCTAGCGGAGGCGCTAGGGTTGGTCGAGGTGGAGAGGTGGTAGAAGAATTTTTGACCGTGATGGGACGTGCATTTATAAGCATGGGAGACGGCACAACGCAATTACGCAGGTGCCCCTGGCGGTTCACATCTGAGGGACACGTGGCGGACATGTAACAGATTGGGAGTTGTCCCACGATCCCACGCATGCCAGGACTGTCGGGGTGGTCGTTCCGGCTTCTCCGGGTTTCAGGCATAAAGGATTGAGCATTAAAATCAGATTTAAAGTTTGTCTCTGTATCTTCTGCTGACAAGGACGTAGAGAAGATATTCGACGGTTCCAACAGAATGCATATGATTTGGATAGATAGAGTTTGAGGTGAGGAAGCATAGAGAGGTTAGGGACCGATCAAATTCACTTAGTTCAAAAGATTCAAATAAGAAGACATATCTATAAGTGAATGCTGTAGAGGACAGAACACAAGTCTATATTTGTCCTATATGAAGATAAACCAAGTGCAAAGACTTTGCAAATGTAATGCCACGAGAAACACTTCAAACAAAGATTTGGTGGTGGCATTACCCACCGCATAGTAAGTATTAGACCCAGACACGGCGCACAATTATCGTGGCACTCCAAAGTCAAATTCCACGTTAATGTATTCACACATAGAATGTAAGTCTTCATTGATTGAAGATATACTTTACTTCGTGTGTTGCTCATCTAAGTCATCAATATGCATAAGTGTTAGGATGTGTGCCTGATTACAGGACATTTGAGGATTCTAAGATATTTAGCTCACACCGCAACTTGCAAAACCTTTTCTCATCCAAGGGCTTCGTGAAGATATCTGCCAGTTGCTCTTCAGTGTTGACGTGTATGATATCAATATCTTCCTTCATGACATGATCTCTGAGAAAGTGATGACGAATTTCAATGTGCTTTGTCTTCGAGTGCTGAACTGGGTTGTTGGCAATCTTCATGGCGCTTTCATTGTCGCAGTAGAGTGGCACATGCTTCAGATGGACACCATAGTCCTTGGGCGTTTGCTTCATCCAGAGAAGCTGAGCGTAGCAAGATCCAGCAGCAATGTATTCAGATTAAGAAGTGGAGAGTGATACATAGTTCTGCTTCTTTGAAGACCAACAGACAAGTGATCATCCCAGAAAGTGACATGTGCCTGATGTAGACTTGCGATCAACTTTGTCACCAGCATAATCGGCATCTGAGCATCCAACTAGATCAAACTCTGAGCCCTTTGGATACCATAATCCTAGTGTTGGGGTGTAAGCCAAATATCGAAGTATTCGCTTCACAGCTAAGTGATGCGACTCCTTTGGTGCCGCTTGATATCGAGCACACATGCAAACACTAAGCATAATATCTGGCCTAGATGCACATAGATCAAGTAAAGAACCAATAATGGAGCGGTATGCCTTTTGATCAAAATCTTTACCATTGGCGTCGTGACCCAGATGGTGTTTAGCTGGCATAGGCGTCGAGTAACCTTTGCAATCTTGCATTCCGAACTTCTTCAGGCAATCTTTGAGGTATTTCTCTTGAGATATGAAGATGCCGTTGCTTTGCTGATGAAGTTGAAGACCAAGAAAGAACTTCAGCTTACCCATCATGGACATCTGATATTGCTCTTGCATCATGTGACTAAACTCATCGCTGTATCTTTTGTCAGTGCAGCCGAAGATAATGTCGTCCACATAGATTTGGTGGACAAATAGTTCATCATCATATGTCTTCGTGAAGAGTGTGGGATCTAGGGAACCAGGTTTGAAGCCTTTGCTCTTCAGGAAGTCTTTGAGTGTGTCATACCAAGCACGAGGGGCTTGTTTGAGGCCATACAGTGCCTTGTTGAGCTTGTATACCATATCAGGACGTTTTGGATCTTCAAAGCCAGGAGGTTGTGCAACATACACTTCTTCTTCAATCCTTCCATTGAGAAAGGCACTCTTTACATCCATTTGATACAGAAGTATGTTGTGATGATTTGCATAGACTAGCAGTATGCAAATAGCTTCAAGCCTAGCCACAGGAGCAAATGTTTCATCGAAGTCAATCCCTTCAACTTGAGTGTATCCTTGAGCAACAAGACGAGCTTTGTTTCTAACAACTTGACCATGCTCATCTTGTTGTTGTGATATATCCATTTTGTGCCTATTATGTTGTGCTTGCGAGGGTCAGGACGCTTGACAAGTTCCCATACATGGTTCAGCTCAAAGTATTGAAGCTCTTCTTGCATTGCTTGAATCCATTCAGGTTCCATGAAGGCTTCAACAACTTTCTTGGGTTCAGATATTGAGACAAATGCAAAGTGCCCATAGAAATTTGCTAGCTGTGTTGCTCTTGAACGAGTAAGTTGACCAGGTGCATTTATGCTGTCAATTATCTTCTCAACTTGCACTTCATTTGCAACACGTGGATGAGCTGGACGAAGATTTTGCTCTTGCTGTACATTGTCATCATCAGGAGGATTGTCTTCAGGCTGAGCATTGTCTTCAGGTTGATTTGGAGCAAAAATGATGAGTTCCTTGTCAGGCTGTGCTTCAGAAGGCATGATTTCACCTGTTCCCATTAGCTTGATAGATTCACTAGGTGAAGCTTCATCCAGCACATTTGGCAGGAACTCTCTTTGTGAACCGTTCATTTCATCAAACCGCACATCCACAGTTTCAACTACTTTATAGAGAAAGATATTGAAGACTCTGTAGGAGTGTGAGTCCTTTCCATAGCCGAGCATGAAACCTTCATGTGCTTTTGGTGAAAATTTTGACTTGTGATGTGGATCCTTGATCCAGCACCTAGCTCCAAATACTCTGAAGTAACTGATGTTTGGCTTCTTGCCATTAAGGTGTTCATAGGATGTTTTCTTCAGAAGCTTGTGTAGATAAACATGGTTGATGATATGGCATGCAGTATCAATAGCTTCGGGCCAGAACTTTCTTGGTGTCTTGTATTCATCGAGCATCGTTCGAGCCATCTCAATTAGGGTTCTGTTCTTTCGCTCTACGATGCCATTCTGCTGAGGTGTGTACGGAGCTGAGAACTCATGAGTGATTCCCATTGTATCCAGATAAAGATCAAGGCCTGTATTTTTGAACTCAGTGCCATTGTCATTTCTGATATGCTTGATCTTGACGCCATAGTTGTTCATGGCATGGTTGGCGAAGCGTTTGAAGATATCTTGCACTTCAGTCTTGTAGAGAATTATATGCACCCATGTGTATCTTGAATAATCATCAACAATGACGAAGTCATAGAGACAAGTTGTAGTGGTGAACGTGGAGTAGTTAGTAGGGACAAATAAGTCCATGTGAAGTAGCTCGAAGGGTTTGGATGTCATCATGATTGTCTTCGAGGGATGCTTGGCCCTAGTTATCTTCCCAGCTTCACAGGCACCGCACAGATGATCTTTCTTGAACTTGACGCCCTCGATGCCTACGACATGCTTCTTCTTCGCGAGAGTGTGCAAGTTCCTCATGCCGGCATGTCCTAGTCTCCGATGCCAGAGCCAGCACTCTGAAGCTTTTGCTAGAAGACATACGGCCATGTGCGGTCCAGCTAAGAAATCTACCATACATAGATCACCTTTTCTGTATCCTTCAAAGACTAGAGACTTGTCAGATTCCATTAGTACAAGGCAACGATATTTTCCAAATATCACAATCATGTTTAAGTCACAAAGCATTGAGACAAACATTAAGTTGAAACCAAGGGATTCAACAAGCATGACTTTATCCATGTACTGATCTCTTGAGATTGCAACTCTACCTAGACCCAATACTTTGCTTTTACCAGTATCAGCAAATGTGATGTGACTCTTGTTAGATGGACATAAGCTAGAGTCCATAAGAAGACTTCGATCTCCAGTCATATGATTTGTGCATCCGCTGTCCATAATACATCCTGAAGTCTTTGGTATCACTCCCTACGATGCAGTTAGGGGGATAGGCTTCACCAATTGTCAATGTGAGGCATAAACATTTGACGTACAAGTGGATTATGAAAGCTTAGATCCAAGTTAGGACTGATAAGATGACTAGAAGGTGATTCAGGAACAAAATAGATAGTAAGATCATTTGGGCATTTGATCTTGCGCCCTACAAGTTGTTTTAGGTCCCCAGCAATAGCATCAGACGCCTTTGATTTTCGGCTGGAGACCTTTCCCTGCAAAAGAAACTTAGTTTGGATTAACCACCCACATCTTCAGGGGTGGCTTAGAAGCAATGAGTCTAAGAGCAGCATCCGAGAATTTTAGTTTTGGAGCCCTCGCAAATAGTCTTGCAGGAGGAGAATAATACTCATAAGAATAAGCATAAAAATTCTTTGTTCTGTGAATATAGCGGTTTGAGGAAACACGCTCATATTCATGGGTCTGAGTATAATCTCCCTGCAAAACATTGGTGTTAGGGTGACTCAGGTGAGTCCTTTGTTTGTATGAAGCCTTAGGACCATATGAAGCCTTTGGTCTGGGGTTTGTCTTCTTCCCAGGTGGTGTCATGATGACATTTGCTGGAAGCTTCTCAAGACAACCTTTGGGAACCCAGATCTTCTTCATAGGTGGCCCGTTCCTGCAGTTAGTACCGATATACCTGGCAAACACTTCACCATTCTGATTCTTAAACAATTTATAGTTTGCATCAAAGGATTCATCAATGATAACAGGATTAGCATAAGTGAAGGAAGATAAGGTAGACGGATCTACTGAAGGTTCCTTTGCAGCAACCCATGTGGTTTTGGGGTACTCCTCAGGCTTCCAGTATGAACCATCAACATTAATTTTCCTCTCGAACCCTACACCCTCTTTCCTAGGGTTTCGGTTCAGTATCTGCTTTTTGAGGACATCACATAAAGTCTGATGCCCTTTGAGGCTTTTGTACATCCCTGTTTCAAGCAAAGTCTTTAACCTAGCATTTTAATCAGTAATAGTAGTGGTATCCTCAGCAGAGGGGTTAATTACCACATCAGTAGTTGAAGATATTGCAACAGTGGCAGTAGTAGAACATTCAGCAACAGATGTAGTGATATCACGCTCAATACATTTCAGACATGGTGGAATAAACTCTTCCTGAGAAGCACTGATTTGTTGAGCAAGTAATGAATCAAGCTCCTTCTGAAGATCTTCATAACACACTCTTAGCTTTTCATGATCAGATAAGAGAGTGTTATGATGACTTTGAAGCGTGTCAAACTTGGTCTGAAGTCTCTTAAGACTCTCAGCCATGGTTTTCGACTGATCCATTTCTTCACCCAACATATCATTGCTCTTATTAAGCATTTTTTGGGCTTTTTCCAAGGCTATTTGTTGTTTAGTGGCAAGGGAAGCAAGTTTGACATAGCTGGGTCCAAATTCATCACCAAATTCATCATCACTAGACTCAGATAGGTAGCATTCGGTTACCTTGGCACCTTTTTCCATAAGACATGATGCTGAGGAAGATGGTTCTCGATCGAAAGTCATTGTCTTGAGAGATTCTTTGAAATCCTCAAACCCGGGATCATCACGAGTTCGATGACCTTCATAGACTTCAGAGAGATGGTCCCAGATAAGCTTCGCATGATCGAGATGCATGACATTCCTGAACTGATTTTGAGACAGACAGGAGCAGATGACGTCCTTCGCTGTGAGGTTGAGAAGAGTGAACTTGCGAATGTCATCAACTTCTGCCATCAATCACAGATCGGTAAGACCAATCTCAGTGACGGTCCACAACTCACTGTTTATCGCCATGAGACACTTCTTCATCATGGCCTTCCACTTGGGATACTCGTGACCGTCAAACATGGGGCAAGACACTGTCTTCATTCCTGTGGTCGACATAACTAAAACTCCAAGTGGTTAAACCGAATCACACAGAACAAGGGAGTACCTTGCTCTGGTACCAATTGAAAGTGTTGTATATCGACTAGAGGGGGGCTGAATAGGCGATTTTTATGGAAGTCTTCAAAACATGGAAGTTTCGAAGACAAACGATAAAACCAATCCTATTTATATGCAGCGGAAGGTAGACTACACTAGGCAAGCCATAGTCAAGTATTCAATGAAGTGAAAGCATGAAGACTAATAGCATCTAGGCAGTATGGATCAGGATGGAAGATTGCACGAAGCCAATTAGAACAAGTAGTCACACAGTGAAGTCAAACAGAGGCAAGCAAGCAAAGATTTCACACTGAAGGACAGTAAGTAAAGAGAAGGAAAGGATAGCACCAGTAGCTCGGGGAAGACAGTGATTTGTTAGACCAGTTCCAGTTGCTGTGACAACTGTACGTCTGGTTAGTGAGGCTGAGATTTAACTTAGAAGACCGCGTCTTCACCTTGTTCCCCTTGAGCTAAGGACACCTAGTCCTCGCCCAATCACTCTGGTAAGTCTACAAGGTAGACTTCCAAACCTTCACAGACTTCGTTCACCGGCAATCCACAATGACTATTGGATGCTCAGAACGTGACGGCTAACCGGCTGGAGTAAACACAGTCCTCAAGTGTAACAAGTATTCAGGTCACATAGACAGAAAGACTTCAGTGATGCCTAACACTCTTTGGCTCTGGGTGTTTGGGCTTTGTCCTCGCAAGGATCTCTCTCTCAAATGCTTCGGAGGTGGGTTGCTCTCAAACGACAAAAGCTGTGTAATAACTCTGAGCAGCCACCAACCCGACCTGATTTGTTCGAAGTGACCCTGGGTCACTAAGGAACTGACACGTGTTCCAACGGTCAGATTTTAAACACACACGACAACTTTACTTGGGCTACAAGTAAAGCTGACTCATCCAGCTCTGGATAAGATTTGCTCTCATTGTCTTCGCTCGAAGACATAGGATTTGGTTGAGCATCACTTCAGTCACTCTGACTTAGTTCACTTGGACCCCACTTAACAGTACGGTGGTTCCTATGACTCAACAAAGAAGAAAAGGAAACAACGAAACATCTAAGTCTTCGCGCTCCATAGTCTTCACACAATGTCTTCTCTTGTCATAGTCTTCAATATGATTATCTTCATGTACCACCATTGTCGTCAATGTCTTCATACATTTTTAGGGGTTATCTCCGGTAGGTAAACCAAATCAATGAGGGACTACTACCTGTGTTATGCTGTAATTCTCACAAACACATTAGTCCCTCAACCAGGTTTGTCGTCAATACTCCAAAACCAACTAGGGGTGGCACTAGATGCACTTACAATATGCCTTGTGTGTTGCATCCAACTTGTTGCCTACTTGCTCATATCACATGTTTGGTTGCACCAATGTCATTACTTCACATATGCCACACCCCTTTGCTTGTCACATGCTTGACTTGATCGCCTCACACATGATAACCAGTTGCACTTTCTATTGTGATGAGTGCCACACTATATTCATTACACCTTGTGCACATTAAGCTTGGATTGTCTTGCACTTGCCTCATGTGTTTAGACACTTCATTTTATTTGGTGTTGTGAATGATTCCTATGCATACCATAGACCATTTGTTGAGCTCTTTGTGCATGTTTGCTATGACCGTGAGGTAGATGCATCTTCACTTGTCAAACATATTTGCATCTCTACCTCCCACTTGCATGCTTGCTTCCATGATGTACTTGATTATGCTCAACTTATATGCTTACTTGCCATGCCACACTTCTTCATCACGCCATATGCTATGCCTGATGATGACACTTGTTGGGTGAATCACCTCTTGAATGCTTGGTTTTGCACTAACGCTAACCACATTAGTTTTCCCATGTGCTTGTTGTCTTTGCTCGTTTTGAAGGAATTACAAGACGGTGTGACATTGGAAAGTTTCCATTTCGAACTTCAAAATGACGAATGCTTGGTGATCATCAACTTATACACGGTGACGAAATCTCTTTCCCATGGTGATTTGGATTTCGATTCGTGGTCGGATCTTTCCCAAGGGGGAGGGGATGTTGTGGAGCATCCTATGGACATCTCCATGTCAAGAGTCCATGTCGCAAGTGCACGTGCAACAGCTACTTCATACATACAAAGGTGAATCATCTCCTTTACACGTGTCCTCTTGTACCTTTCGAGGATGGCATACTTCTTGACCCCTCTCTCGTGTGCATTCATAGGTGTGAGCGGAGCTACACATTCACCGAGGAGGAGTCCAAGAGTAGAAGAACAACTACACCATCCATGAGGGAAGCCTGGAAGCAGACAAGGAACAGGCCAAGAAGAAGGCAGGAGGTCCCAGGCGACCCCGTGCGCACGGGCCCATCCAACCCCGTGCCCACGGGCCTCCCAGGCTACGGTCCTGAAGACCCCGTGTGCACGGGCGTGTACTGTGACACGGGACCCCCGTGCCCACGGGCCTCCCAGGCTACGGTCCTGAAGACCCCGTGTGCACGGGCGTGTACTGTGACATGGGACCCCCGTGCCCACGGGCCTCACCCCGCGCGCACGGGCTACTGCGTCAGGTTGCTGGAGACCCCGTGCGCACGAGCTCCACTTACCCCGTGCGCATAGGCCCCCCTTTCTGTTGCTGCGGGCATTGCCCATGTAATCCCCATTTCATCCCTCCTTACCCCCATTTGCACTTAGCTAAGAATATATTAAAACATTAGTGCTTAGCTCATGTATCTCCCCTTGTGGGTTTCCTCTTGAGAGAGAGACACTCCATTAGAGTTCAAGACCTCCATTGGAGAAGGATCCCTAGGATCATCAAGACCTCCTAAGGGAGAAGGATTCCCCAAGTGAATCACCAAGACCTCATCTCCTTTGGATTTGGGATGAACTCTACCTTTTATCTTTCCCTTTGATTGTTCTTGTACCTTGTGGATCTTATGTGTTTGTGAGTCTAGTGGATGTGTGATTGGACTTGTTCTTGAGTGTTCCTGTTGTTTCCCCCTTGTGTTCTTCTTGTTCTTGGGGCTTTCTACTCCAATTCATGAAAGATAAACCCCTAGGGTTCCACCCTACATCATCTTAGTATCTAGAGCCATGGTTTCTCATGAAATTGGAGCCCCCTCCTTGTTTTCTAGCCTAATTTTACTGCTTTTTGTCCAATTTCAAAAATTCCCCACCAAAAGAGGCATACCAATTTTTATGTGATTTGTTGTTCCTAGTGAGTTTTTGTTGTTTTCAATCCATGGATTTGGTGTTTAGCAAGTAGATATACCTCCTATTGCATCCCCATACCCAAATTTTTCTTTCCCCCCTCAAATTTAACCTCGAAATCGGCCAATTTCTGCCACCCCCATGCCAATGGGCCCCCGCGAAGTCCCAGGTGACCACGTGTCCTCGGTATGTGTACTGTGCGCATAGGACCCCGTGTCCATGGACCTTGGACCCTGTGCGCACGGCCCCCCTACAGCAGATACGACCTATCCGCCATTTTGGCCATATCTTCCACATCTAGATTCCGATTTCGATGTTCTTTAGCTCGTTGAGTAGCTAACGATATCCCCCATACATTAGATAGGTTGCAACACCATTTGACTCCATCAAATTTTGTGCATTTTTGCATCTTTTACATAGCCCATACACCCTATCTTTCGCATAACCACCATAGCATTCCGCAACCTAAGCCATTTTTGTTCTTATTGCATTTGTGGTTGTTTGAGTTGTGATTTGAGTCTCCTAAGGTGTTTTGGCTACTTAGGGACGGTTACATCTTCATCCACCATCGGTGAGTTGTATCGTTCCATCGAATACATCCACCACGAGCTTCCACATCGACGACGACCATCCATCCTTTGAGACCATCTTCAACCGGAAGCAAGGCCCGTTACCCCCGACTTCATGAAAGGTTAAGTGTGATGAAGGTATCCATTCCTTCATATACTTCTCCTTCCTTGCAAATTCATCTTGATAGCCCCACCATCTTTGCAAATACCTTCATACCTATTGAGACTAGCTATCCAAGTATTGTCGTGCTTTGCAAAAACTTGTGCACCATAGTGATACGATATAATATTGGTGCATCATTTGCTACATCATCTTGGTATCATATTGTTGCATCATTTGAAATATAATATAGTGCAATTGCTTGCTCCCGTGCATATCTTGTGATACTTGTCCCATATATTTGGTTGAGGCTCAATAAGAAAAGTGGAAAGGAAGAGCAAAAAAAGAGAAAAAAGCTTTTAAGCAAGAAAAGAAAGATCATAAGCTTACAAGCAAAAAGAGCGTTGAGCATGAAAACAGATACTTGTGCATGAGGATACATGGAATAGGAAACATTTTGCTTGCATGCATCTAGGTTGGTGCCAAGTGGTGAATCATCCCCAAGTGTGCCATCAAGCTAGTGCTCTCCTAGTGTTTGTGCAACACGAGCTTAGTCTTTGTTCGGCAATTTTGTATTGCTCATCCCTATAGTCGCACAAGCCCCATTATCCCACGTGTGTGTTTCTTTATTGCCCTCTGTTGGTAATCTGGGAACCAGGGTACGCAGACTTGCTTGCTCGCGGCCCACGGCGTGGCTTCTTTTCAGGCCTGGTACGACCCATCTTCAGCATCGACACTCAAGACCCTCGCGGGGGGCTGAGCCTCGCGGGGTGGACGACACCAAGACCTCCGAAAGGAGCAGCCTTGTCTGGCTGGCACCCGAGGAGCGGCGAAATCTATGCAACCCCCCACCTCGTGAGGTTTGCATGATGCAAGCGATGACGACCAAGGCTAGGCGGGTGCCAGCGGGCGTAGTACAACAGTTTCCTCTTTGGTGCAAAGGAAGCGGGCTCAGGCGCGGAGTACCGAGGAATCTGCCAAAGGTTTCCATTCCAGTGCAACAAGACCAAGACCGCCAGGACGGTAGGACGAAGGTCATCACCGAGCCCACCATGGCGTCGGGATCAGAGGATTTGCAGGCGTAGACCACCTTCAGTCAGGATAAGATGTACTAGTTGTCCCCCTTCAAAATTCGCCGTTGTGGGATCCCTTCCTGCCAACATTTCAGGGGAAGAGAACCAAGGCCACTATAATGATAGGATAGCCACCACCACTGAGAGGGGATCAGTCGGAGAGAAGATCACTCAAACCTTCCTCTCCACCACAAGGCAAGAACACACCTCCGGAGGTTGTTCGCCCATTGTACTAGTTCATCCATAGCCCATCTCGAGGCTAATCCACCATACTACTGGAGTAGGGCCACTCACCGCTAGGTGGCCTGAACCAGGATAAACTGCCTCATGTCTCTTTTACATTCTTGTTTATCGTGCTAGTCCGTGAGATGGCGAGTAGGTAGATAGGCGAGGTTGAGTTCTTCGCACGCACCTCAGAGTTCGAACCTAGTAGTGTTTTGCGGAGCCTTGAATCCAACATTTGGCGCGCCAGGTAGGGGTGCATCGAAGCTCTGCTTCGTCCGTTCGGTTCGTCTTCACCTCGCCATCCACATGGCTGGCATCTCGCCGGCTCGCGCCGAGCCATGGGCTGCTCAGCCTTGTCAGGCGATGTCCCTTGCCCGAGAAGGCCTCAACCCCGCGCCCCCCGCGGCTCGTGTGCCACCCAATGCCACCGGCCACGGGCGGCACGAGCTGATACGTCTCCAACGTATCTACTTTTCCAAACACTTTTGCCCTTGTTTTGGACTCTAACTTGCATTATTTGAATGGAACTAACCCGTACTGACGCTGTTTTCAGCAGAACTGCCATGGTGTTGTTTTTGTGCAGAAATAAAAGTTCTCGGAATGACCCAAAAATCAATGAAGATTTAATTTGGAATATATATAAAATATTTGCGGAAAGAACCAGACTAGGGGGCTCACACCCAGTTTACGAGGGTGGAGGGCGCGCCCCCCTGGGCGTGCCCACCTACCTCGTGGGCCCCCTGATGCTCCACCGACTCCATATATTCACTTTCGGGGAGAAAAAAATTAGAGAGAAGGAATTATCGCGTTTTACTATACGGAGCCACCGCCAAGCCCTAATCTCTCTCGGGATGGCTGATCCGGAGTCCGTTCGGGGCTCCGGAGAGTGGAGATCGTCGCCGTCATCATCATCAACCTTCCTCCATCACCAATTCGATGATGCTCACCGCCGTGCATGAGTAATCCCATCGTAGGCTTGCTGGACGGTGATGGGTTGGATGATATTTACCATGTAATTGAGGTAGTTTTGTTAGGGTTTGATCCCTAGTATCCATTATGTTCTAAGATTGATGTTGCTATGACTTTGCCATGCTTAATGCTTGTCATGAGGGCCCGAGTGCCATGATTTCAGATCTGAACCTATTATGTTTTCATGAATATATGTGAGTTATTGATCCTATCTTGCAAGTCAATAGTCACCTACTATGTGTTATGATCCGGCAACCCCAAAGTGACAATAATTGGGACCACTCTCGGTGATGACCGTAGTTTGAGGAGTTAATGTATTCACTATGTGTTAATGCTTTGATCCGATACTCTATTAAAAGGAGGCCTTAATATCCCTTAGTTTCCAATAGGACCCCGCTGCCACGGGAGGGTAGGACAAAAGATTTCATGCAAGTTCTTTCCCATAAGCACGTATGACTATATTCGGAATACATGCCTACATTACATTGATGAACTGGAGCTAGTTCTGTGCACCCTATGTTATAACTATTACATGAGGAATTGCATCCGACATAATTATTTATCACTGATCCAATGCCTACGAGCTTTTGACATATTGCTTGTTGCTTATTTACTTTTCCATTGCTACTGTTACAATCACTACATAACTATTATCGCTACCTTTGCCACTGTTACCGTTACTTCCATATTACCTTTCTACTAAATTACCTTGCTGCAGATACTAAGTTTTCCAGGTGTGGTTGAATTGAAAACTCAACTGCTATTACTTGAGAGTATTCTTTGGCTCCCCTTGTGTCGAATCAATAAATTTGGGTTGAATACTTTACCCTCGAAAACTGTTGCGATCCCCTACACTTGTGGGTTATCAAGACTATTTTCTGGTGCCGTTATCGAGGAGCATAGCTATATTCTGTAAGTCACTTGGGATTATATCTGTTGATCACAATGAAGAACTTGAAAGACTCAAAAAACAAGATTTGTCCCTCAACTACGAGGGGAGGTAAGGAACTGCCATCTAGCTCTGCACTTGATTCACCCTTTGTTATGAGTAAACTTGCGACACCTACTTCTGCTATTGAACCTGATATGTCGCATGTTCTTGATGATGCAACTTTTGCTATGTATGATGAAACTACTTCTATGCTTGATAATATTGTCCCACTAGGTGAATTTCTTGATGAACAAATTGCTAAGGTTAGAAAGAATGCATTTATTGAAACTGATAATATTGATGAAAGTGATGATGAGGATTCCCCTCCTAGATATGAATTGCATGTTGTTCCTGAGGGTTATGTTATGGATGAAGAAACTTCTAGAGACTTTCTTGCTTGCAATGATAGATATGATCTTAAGAAATTATTAGCTAAGCTGAAAGAAAAGTCTTTGAATGCTAGAATGAAATATGACCCTGCTTTTGCTACTTCACCTATCTGTGTTCCTGATAAGGATTATGATTTCTCTGTTGATCCTGAGTTAATTACTTTGGATGAATCTGATCCTTTCCATGGCTATGAATCTGAAACTGTTGTGGCACATCTTACTAAGTTGAATGATATAGCCACCATGTTCACCAATGAGGAAAAAATTCGTTATAACTATATCCTTAAGTTATTTCCGTTCTCGTTAAAGGGTGATGCTAAGAAATGGTTTAATTCTCTTGATCCTGGTTGTGTGCGTAGTCCCTAGGATATGATTTATTACTTCTTTGCTAAATATTTTCCCGCTCATAAGAAACAAGCTGCCTTACGGGAAATATATAATTTTGTGGAAATAGAAGAAGAGAGTCTCCCACAAGCTTGGGGGAGGATTCTCCGGTAACTTAATGCTTTTCCCTATCATCCTCTTAAGAAAAATGAAATACTTGATATATTTTACAATGGACTAACCGATGGTTCCAGAGACCACCTGGATAGTTGTGCTGGTTGTGTTTTCAGGGAAAGAACAGTTGATCAAGCTGAATTACTATTGAATAATATGTTGACCAATGAAAACAATAGGACACTTCCTGAACCAGCCCCTAAGCCAACTCCGAAGAAAAGGGGTGTTCTTTTCAGTCCTGAAGATATGCAAGAGGCAAAGAAATCTATGAAAGAAAAAGGTATTAAAGCTGAAGATGTTAAGAATTTACCACCTACTGAAGAAATACATGGTCTTGATAACACGACACAGGTAGGAAAGGTTAATCCTCTTTATAGATTTGATGAAGGTGATATTCCTCGTTATAAGTCTGCCAGTCAATGCTTAGATGAGTTTGACAATTTTATTGTAAAACAAGAAAACTTCAATGCTTATGCTGGTAGACAATTGCAACGTAATGCTTACATGATCGAACGCTTGAGTGATTATATGTCTAGAGTTAAATGTGAACCGAAACTCATTAGTAAACATGCTTCTATGGTTACTATGAAGTAGAACAAGTACTTAAAGCACAAAATGATTTGCTCAATGAATTAAATAGTAAGAAAAATGATAATGCTATTAGAGTTGTGACTATAGGTGGTAAAATGACCCAGGAACCTCTGTATCCTGAAGGCCACCCTAAGAGAATTGAGCCAGATTCTCAGAGAGCTAATGTAGATGCACCTAGTTCTTCTAAGAAGAAGAAAAAGAAAAATGATAGGACTTTGCATGCTTCTAGTGAACCTGTAGCTGACACACCTGAGAATCCCAATGATATATCTATCTCTGATGCTGAGACACAATCCGGTAATGAACATGAACCTAGTGATAATGTTAATAATGATGTTCATGATGATACTCAACCTAGCCATGACAATGACATAGAGATTGAACCTGCTGTTGATCTTGATAACCCACAATCAAAGAATCAATGTTATGATAAGAGAGACTTTGTTGCTAGGAAGCACGGTAAGGCAAGAGAACCATGGGTTCAGAAACCCATGCCTTTTCCTCCTAAACCATCGAAGAAAAAGGATGATGAGGATTTTGAGCGCTTCACTGAAATGATTAGACCTATCTTTTTGCGTATGCATTTGACTGATATGCTTAAAACAAATCCTTATGCTAAGTATATGAAAGATATTATTACCAATAAAAGAAAGATACCTGAAGTTGAAATTTCCACCATGCTTGCCAATTATACTTTTAAAGGTGGAATACCAAAGAAACTAGGAGATCTAGGAGTACCCACTATACCTTGCTCCATCAAAAGAAACTATGTTAAAACTGCTTTATGTGATCTTGGAGCCGGTGTTAGTGTTATGCCTCTCTCTTTCTATCGTAGACTTGATTTGAATAAGTTGACACCTATAGAAATATCTTTGCAAATGGCCGATAAATCAACTGCTATACCTGTCAGTATTTGTGAGGACGTGCTTGTTGTGGTTGCAAACGTTACTATTTTAATGGACTTTGTTATCCTTGATATTCCCGAGGACGATAGTGTGTCTATTATCCTTGGTAGACCCTTTTTTGAATACTGCAGGGGTTGTTATTGATTGCAACAAAGGCAATGTCACTTTTCATGTTAATGGTAATGAGCATACGGTACACTTTCTGAGGAAACTACCTCAGGTCCACAGTATCAATTCTGTTGGAAAAATTTCATTGATTACTATTGGAGGTTTTGAATTTCCTCTTCCTACTGTCAAGAAGAAATATGATATTCTTATTTTTGGGGACATGCATATCCCCATTGAGGTAACCTAGTGTTATTCGAAAATTCTCCGGTTTCATGTTATTCGAAAAGAGTTTATTGACAAGACCTGATCAACCTTGTTAATGGATTCCTTTTGATGAGCATGAGATGGTTAAATTTAGATATCACAACTTTCTGTACCCTCCTTTTACTTTCTGTTAATTAGATTAAATAAAGCAAAATTAGTATTTTCTGTCTGTTTTCAGAGTTATCCGTGCAATAAAAAATACCCCGAAAATAAAAGTTCTCCAAATGCCCCAAAAATGAAATATGATTTTTTCTAGAATATTTGAGAATATTTGGCACTGAGAACACAGTAGGGGGAGCCAACACCTGGCCATCAGGGTGCAGGGCGCGCCCCCTGCCTTGTGGGCCCCATGTGGCCCCCCTCCACTTACTCCAGCACCCACACACTCCTTCCTCCCAAAAAAATCACCAACCAGCTCAAGCACGAGTTCTAGCTCATCTTGCTACCATTTTCGATCTCCTTGCTCAAAGCTCCATTCACAAAACTGTTTGGGGAGCATGTTCTTCGGTATGTTACTCCTCCAATGGTCCAATTAGTTTTTGTTCTAGTGCCTTATTCATTGCAAATTTTTGCTGCTTAGGTGACCCTGTTCTTGAGCTTGCATGTCGAATTTATGTGGTTCCAAGTAGTTCTAATGCATGATTTAGTCTCTAGGCACTTGTGGGAGTAGTTGCTATCAAGAATGATGCGAAGTTGCCTCCTGCTTTTCTAGATTTTAATGCAATGATTCGCCATCAGTTTGTTGAGAGGGATGAACAATCCCTCCAGTATCGACTAATCTTTGAAATGCGTCACACTGTCCATATTGCTCTCCCCGCTCCTACTTTCTTTAACTTTCATGCAAAAAGGAGATATACTATAACCAGGGAGGAGGCGAACGAGTATGAGGAGACGAGGAGGGTAGCTTGTCTTCAGGATGCAGCTCGTCAGGCAGTAGCCGCTGCTTCTCAGTACAACCCCAACTACGACTTTGGATATCCGTCAGGCCAGTACTGGCCATAGACCAACTTAGGCCAAAAGCCTAAGCTTGGGGGAGTACGTATTTCTCGCCAACATTACATTCATGTTCGCACACTTATTCCAGTACTCGGTGCTCATACTTTTTCATTGTACTATCCATGCTAGTTTCATTTCTTTTCTTAGTATTTTTCTTGTGTGTTAGAAAAATCTTAAGAAAACAAAAAAAAAATTGTTGTAGCTTTTTAGCTAAGTTTACTTTCCATGCGTGTAGTGGTAGTAATTAAAAGAAAACCCAAAACGACTTCTCATTCTTCTTTTGCTTGTTGGGATCTTTCCCGTGTAAATAGTTTATTTTCTTTACTTTCGGGGTCAAGAGGAGAAGACCATGATGAATTTTTTTAGTGGCTCTTATATGCATTATTGTTGATTTAACCATGAGCCACATTACTTTGTCTTCTCTCTTGTATTAAATGCTTGCAGATTCCAGCTTAGTCCAATGCACGTGCACTATTATTATTACCCACACTGTTCGGTCGTGCGTGTGAAAGGCAATAATGACGATATATGATTAATTGATTGAGATGAGAAAAGCTGGTATGAACTCGACCTCTCTTGTTTCTGTAAATATGATAGTTCATCATTTCTGATTCGGCCTATTATGAATGAAACATGCTTGCAATGACAATTAGAGATCATAGCTGCTCATGACATGCTTAATTAGCTAGGAGTTTATAATGGTTTACCTTGCGTGCCAACATGATATTAAAATGGTTGTGATGTGGTATGATAGAGTGGTATCCTCCTTTGAACGATTCAAATGGTTTGACTTGGCACATCTTCATGCATGTAGTTGAAACAAAATCAACATAGCCTCCACAATATATATGTTCATGGTGATTTATATCCTAATCATGCTTGTATCCATTGTTGATTAATTTTAATGCATGTTCATGACTGTTGTCGCTCTCTAGCTGGTCACTTCCTAGTCTCTTTCTAGCCTTCACCTGTACTAAGCGGGAATACTGCTTGTGCATCCACTTCCATAAACCCCAAAGTTATTCCATATGAGTCCACCGTACCTTCCTATATGCGGTATCTACCTACCGTTCCAAGTAAATTTGTATTTGCCAAACTCTGAACCTTCAAATGAAATTCTGTTTTGTATGCTCGAACAGCTCATGTATCAACTAGGGTTGTCTATATATTCCATGCTAGGTGGGTTATTCTCACGATGAGTGGACTCCGCTCATCATTCATGAGAAAATGGCCGGTAACCGGGATGCCTAGTCCCATTTTTGAAATCAAAATAATTAAACAAAACTCTGCCAGGGCTGTTGCTGGTTTGGACGGTACCCGTTGTTTCGGGTCAGCCATGGAGTGAGCTTGTTGGTGGTTGGGGGGGGGGGTATAAACTTTACCATTCTATTTGGGAAGCTCCTATAATGTGTGTAGCATGGAAGACATCGAGATCTGTTGGTTGTTATATTGACAATGAAAGTATACCGCTCAAAATTTTATTCATCTTTATTTAAAAATCGAGCTCTCACACCTCTACAAATCCCTGCTTCCCTCTGCGAAGGGCCTATCTATTTACTTTTATGTTGAGTCATCATCCTATTATTAAAGAGCACCAGTTGGAGAGCGCTGCTATCATTTGCATGTGTTGCTATTAATTTGCATTGAGTATGATTGTGATTGGATCACTTTTACCATGAATTACAATGTCTAGTCAGTCCTTGATCTTCAAAGGTGCTCTGCATTTATGTTTGCTGTCTCAGAAAGGGCCAGCGAGATACCATCTTGTTATATCATATTATGATTGTTTTGAGAAAGTGTTGTCATCCGAGATTTATTATTATTGCACGCTAGTTGATTATGCCATTGATATGAGTAGACACGAGACCTGAAAGTTATTGTGAATGTGGTTAGGTCATGATCTTTGCTGAAAGCATGAATGTTGACCTTACATATTTACAACAATGAGAGCAAACTTGTCATGATCTTTGCTGAAAACATGAATGTTGTCATGGTTTTTCTTTATCACTTTTAGTTTATCAACTGAATTGCTTGGGGGAGTTGATACATCTCCAACGTATCTACTTTTCCAAACACTTTGCCCTTGTTTTGGACTCTAACTTTCATGATTTGAATGGAACTAACCCGGACTGACGCTCTTTTCAGCAGAACTGCCATGGTCTTGTTTTTGTGTAGAAATAAAAGTTCTCGGAATGACCCGAAAATCAACGAAGATTTATTTTGGAATATATAAAAAATATCTGCGGAAAGAACCAGACCAGGGGTCCCACACCCTGTCCATGAGGGTGGAAGGCGCCCCCCTGGGCGCGTCCCCTGCCTCGTGGGCCGCCTGATGCTCCACCGACATCTCCCCCGACTTCATATATTCACTATCGGGGAGAAAAAAATCAAAGAGAAGGAATTATCATGTTTTACGATACGGAGTGATGGCTTCTCGCCCCTCGTTGGTAACCCCAAGTAGAAGGTTGAGATGTAGCGTAGCAGCAAATTTCCCTTGGCAAAGATACCAAGGATCGAATCCCGTGAGACTCCGAGGGTCGACAAGTAGGTGTCAACGGCGCCAAAAACTTAGCGGTTGACGGGACCTGCACACAGATACAGATAACTTTGCTCCCAACGAGTACAGAGAGGTTGTCAATCCCTCCGGCCTTGTTGTTTACAAAGGATCAAACACAAGAGATAATAATGATAGCTATGACTGCAACTAGGAAATAAAAACAGGAAGTAAATAGAAGGTGTGATCAGCGGTGGTAATATGGACCGGGGTCCCATGATGTTCACTAGTGATGTCTCTCTCCCAAAAGACGATAAAACAGCAAAGCGAGGTAAACAAATTACAGCTGGGCAATTGATAGGATTATGTGCGCAAACCAATGATAACTATGCTGCAAAGAAAGGTAGAGGCTCAAAAGCATGGGCGGTACGCCAAGGCAAGTAGACCGAAATCCATCTGCATCTACTACTAATCATCCACCTTGAGAAATCTATCCAGAACATCTCGCTGGTATTAAGTTGCGAATCCCACTCAAAGTGTAAACTCAAAGCAACAGACAACTGCATTAAAAGAACTTTGCATAAAGTAAACAATCCTTGCACCCGCAAGTACAAGCACCGTTGTTTTCTCCCTTGTGGCAACATCACATCCCCTAGACTCATGTTTCTGTCACTCAAGCTAGTCATCAGGGGGCATGAACCCACAATCAAGCATAAAGCTCCCTCTTGGAGTTACTACCTACTACTTGGCCAAAGCAATAAACAGCAACGGAGAACATGCAAGAATTACTCAAGAACAAAGATATAAAAGAGGTGAATCAAATATATTACTCAAACACGATCTGAACATAGTCTCATAATCCATCAGATCCCAGCAAACTCAGCAAAGCAACAGCAGAAAGATTACATATGTGCCTCGATCATGTAGGGCAGCTCACGAGGTCTAAACCATGAAGAGCAAAGAGGGGAGGAGAACATCACATAGCTACTGATCATGGACCCATGGTCCAAGGTGGACTACTCACGACTCATCCGGGAAGCGTCCATGGTGGTGGAGAAGCTCCTGGTGGTGGTTCTCCCCTCCGGCAGGGTGCCGGAAAGAGTTCTCCTGACGCTCCCGATCTTGGAAGCGCTGCGGCGACGGAACAGAGGCGAGATCGCGAAAAAGGGTTCTGTCCTCGAGTGTTTCGGGACGAGAGGGATATATATGCGAAGGGGGGCAGCCAGAGGCGGAGCAGGGGCCCTAGGCACCCCCCTGGCGCAGCCAGGGGTGGGGCCGCGCCAGGTGGCCGCCTGGGCCTCCCCTGGGTCCCCTCTGGCCCATCTTTGGTTCTTCGCGAAGCTTCCTGTACGCTGATTTTTCCTATATTTTTCCTGGAATTTGTGGAGCACTTTTAATATGGGGGAAACCTGAAATAGAAAAACAGCAGAAAACAGGAACTGGCACTGTGGTGCACTGAGTTAATAAGTTAGTCCAAATATGATCAAAAGTGCATGGAAGTGCATCAATATCATAGCAATATCACACAAAAGAAGCATGGAGCAAGCAGAAATTATAGATACGTTTTGGACGAATCAACATCCCCAAGCTTAATTCCTGCTCGTCCTCGAGTAGGTAAATGATAACAAGCATAATTTCTGTGGTGACATGCTACCAACCATATAAGAACTTTTTAAGTAAAGCAATCAAGGCATGTAATTCAATTCAAGTCATAACAAGCAAGAGTCTATATTAGCATTGTAAATGGCAACATAAGAACATAAAGGTGCAAGAGCTATCGCTGTTCGTGACTCGAATGTCTCAAAATGGTGTTTGCGTGCAAGAAAGGGGATAGGGATATACGAGAGAGTAAAACATAGTTTTTGTATTGTTGAGAACTTAATCTACTAAAGTTTCACACTTGGTCTTCTTTGGAATCTTATCTTGACTCATCCCCAGACCACTAGCCAGGTACAAGTCAAAATGATCCACTCCCTTTCGATATTTTGAGAACTCATGCAATGGATGAGCGTAAGCAAGAAAGTTGACACTTAGGATGGCAAAGAGAGAAAAATGATGAAGGGGGAAGACAAAAAAGGTGTGAAAGGCTCACATCAATGAGGAAAATCATAGGCGAGAGAAAGCCAAATGATAGATATGATGTGAGGAGTAGGGATTGCCATGCAACGGATGCACATATGAGCTAAGGTAAGCTCTCCAATGGAACTAGTGGGGGTGCATCCAACTTGCTCGCTCAAGAAGACCTAGAGCTCTTTTGAGGAGGCTCATCATTGGAATATACAAGCCAAGTTCTATAGTGTGAAGGTCCCCACATAGCTATATGCATGAATGATAATCTCTATGGAGTACAAGGTATAAGATGGAGTACGAGTGTGAATCTCTCAAAAGGAATAGTAGTGTGCCCCCTTCTCTCTTTTTATTTCTTTTTCTCTTTTTTCTATTTTTTTTTTATTTTTTTGTGGCCTCAATGGCTCTTTCTATTTAACTCTCATTTGTCCTCTTTGGGATCTTTTGATTTTGTCCTCTTTGGGATCTTTTCCTCACTTTAGGGGCAACACTCTATAAATTACAAGAAGTATAGAAGATCTTTCACACTTTACAAGAATACTCAACATAAAGAAGATGAAACTATCATGATGTATGCAAATGTATGCCTCTGCCAGTGTAGCAGGATATGCAATGATACTAGCGTGTCATGTAGCAATGATTAGGGCAAGGCCCAACTAGCATGCGGCTCATCGATCAAGCAAAAGGCATGTATGACATGAAGATCAAGTCATGAGAAGATGGATGTTGCATGGCAATGTATCTCGGAAAGGTTATGGAAATGCCTTGATAGGTAGGTATGGTGGCTGTTTTGAGGAAGGATATAATGAGGCTTATGATGACAGAGCGTATCGTGCCAAGGATTTGGATGCACCGGCGAAGTATGCGCCAACTCTCGAGGTGAGAAAGGGCAATGCACGGTACCGAAGAGGCTAGAAAAATATGGCTAGGTGGAAGTGTCAACTTTCGAATACTCACATTAGTCCGAAGAACTCATGCACTTATTATCGGTAACTCTCAATCTAATTAGGAGGTTCACAAAGAGACAAGTACCCCGAGGAGGAGTGTATGGGGGTTTGGTTATCCTTGCGCATCCTCGACTCATGGTACGTGAGTGTACTCTAATATTCGATCCCTCCAAAGATTGGTGATCCGTCTAGTAGCTAAAGTTCTCAACTATTTTGTAGGTTTTCGAAAATAAACACGGATTGCCCAAAATACGACATCTATCACTAATAGGCTAAAGCTCTTGACACCAAAAGTTCAGACATTACTCATGGCAATACCTCAAAACTATTGCAAGTTACTACTAAAATTAAATAGCAACCTCAATTACCTACTTTAAGTTAAGACACACAACTCAGTGCAACAGGCAAACTCTCTTAACAAGATAAACATGAAAACTCAAGAGAGTTCAGCAACTAACTAAACAAAAGCTCTTAAAAAGGAAAAGCATGAAAACTAAGAGCTAAACATGACAGCAGCTAAGAAAAGACAAAGAACACACATAGCAAAGATAAGCATGAAAATCCTATGTTGTGTTCTAGGTTGAAGTGGAGCGTGTTTCTCTCCCACACAAAGAAAGCTGGGTTCTAACTTGCTATGAACAGCAAGCAAAGCTAAAGAAAACTAAAAAAAGGAAACTAAGAGCAAGACGTTCCAAGCATAGCACATAACGCATGAAGTGATAAGAATATAGTGGAACGAAAGACGAACTGATAATTGTTGATGGAGAAGGGGATGCATGGGGGCATCCCCAAGCTTAGATGCTTGAGTCTTCTTGAATATTTCTTGGGGGTGCACGGGGGCATCCCCACGCTTGAGCGTTTGACCCTCCTGAATCTTCTTTTATCATCTTCCCTCGCACACTTGAAAACTCCCTTCATACATAACTCATCATAATCTGATTAGCGAGGTTAGTACCCACAATAAAATAATTTTTCCCTACTGGAAATAAAGTTAATCCTGAAGAGCTACTGTTTCTCAAGATTGCCAAAAGGTTTTTGCAAAGAAAAAGCAAGCTCAAGGTTTTCAAAACGAAGAAAAGGCAAAACAGGACAGAATCTGTGAAAAACAGACCAGCAGGTAGTAAATAATTTTTTCGGGGCACTTCTGCAACTCAAATCAAAAAACTCAGAACAGACGCTCGAAAGCCAATTGTATAGAGCACGCTGTCAAAAAATTCAGATCAAAAAGATGATCTGGTGATTTTATTCGAATTTTTCTGTCCAAGGACAGAATCTGTTTTCTGGACAGCACGTCACAACTTTTGAACTTTCTTGCAATCGGAGGCTAAACTTGGCACAAAGCTGAAAAGAAAAGATACAATGATGATGCTACTGTAGTAACAAACATCAAGACACAACAAAAGCCAAATAAAACCTAATTCGTTGTGGTCTGCCTCCCAAAAGCGCTTTCTTTTATGCCTTTAAGCTAGGCATGATGCAAAAAGAGAAGATCAAGTTTTATCAAGAGTAAGAGAATAGCTAGCCCGTGTAACGGACTCAAAAGGCAACTTAATCTTCTTTCTAGGGAAGTGTTCCATCCCTTTCTTGAGAGGGAATTGTAATTTTATATTCCCCTCTTTCATGTCAATGATAGCACCAACGGTGCGAAGAGAAGGATGTCCCAAAATAATTGGACATGAAGGTTCACATTCAATATCCATAATAGTAAAATCAACAGGAACATAATTGTCATTGACAATGATAAGAACATCGTTGATCTTCCCCAAAGGTTTCTTTACGGAAGAATCAACAAGACGAACACCAAAAGAACAAGGATCAAAAGGTTTCAATTCAAACATATCATACATTCTTTTGGGCATAACGGAGGTACTAGCTCCAACATCACATAAAGCATAGCAAGAGAAGTTATTCAACTTAATTTTAATCATAGGATCCCAACTATCTTCTAGCTTTCTAGGTATGGAGTCTTCTACCCTAAGCTTCTCCTCCCTAGCTTTGATAAGAGCATTAGTGATATGCTCCGTGAAGGCAAGATTAAGTGTGCTAGTGTGGGGATCTCTAGACATCTTGTGAAGAAAACCAATAACTTCAGAAAGGGTGCAATTATCAAAATCAAGGTCACTACTATCAAGTAAAGTGGTAGTGGTGTCCTTTAGGCTCACTTGTTTGGTAGCTTCTATGGTGATAGGAGTTTCTTCTTCTACGGTTGAGGTCATAGCATCACCGTTAATAGGTCCAATGGGACTAGGAGTGCATTGGGTGCTAAGAGTTTGGATATCCTCAACAACTTGGATAGTAGCAACAGTGTGGTGGGTAGGAAGGCTCTTAATCCTATCTTCTTCCTCCTTTTCTCTAGCCCATATCTCTTTAAGTTTAGCCATTATCCTAATGTTTTCATTAATTTGCACTTGAATAGCATTCATAGGAGTGGTCTTCCTCTCCTCAAGAGGAGAAGTTCTAATTTTAAGCAACTCTACCTCATGGGCTAAATTGTCTACCTTCGAAGAGAGATTATCTAGTTTGTCTAGTTTTTCTTCTACACTCTTATTGAAGGCCTTTTGGGTAGTGATGAAGTCTTTAAGCATAATCTCTAGTTCAGAAGTGGAGTTCTTGGTGCTAGGATAAGTATTGTTGTTCCCATAGGAATTAGAGGGGAACGGTCTAGGGTTGCTACCAAAATTACTCCTATAAGCATTGTTATTGAAATTGTTTCTAGAGATAAAGTTCACATCTACTTGATCTTGAGCAATCAAAGAATTTAAAGGAACATCATGAGGATCAATAGAAGATTGCTTGGAAAGTAGAGACATGATCAAGTCAACTTTTTCATTTAGGGAGGAAATCTCCTCGACAGAGTTTACCTTCCTACCTATTGGAGCGCGTTCGGTGTGCCATTGGGAATAATTGGTCATCATCTCGTCGAGAAGCTTCGTGGCAGCACCAAGTGTAGTTGACATAAAGGTTCCTCCCGCGGCCGAATCTAACAAGTTCCGCGAGGTAAAGTTCAAGCCTGCATAAAAAGTTTGGATAACCATCCAAGTAGTCAAACCATGAGTAGGGCAGTTCTTGACAAGAGATTTCATGCGTTCCCAAGCTTGGGAAACATGTTCATTATCCAATTGTTCAAAATTCATTATGTTACTCCTTAATTGGATAATTTTAGCAGCGGGATAGTACTTCCCAATAAAGGCATCCTTGCACTTGTCCCAAGAATCTATACTATTCCTAGGCAAGGATTGAAACGAGATTTTAGCTCCTCCTCTCAAGGAGAAAGGAAAAAGCTTAAGCTTAACAATATCACCATCTACTTCTTTGTAATTTTGCATATCACAGAGCTCAACAAAATTATTTAAGTGCAAAGCAGCATCATCTCCAGCACCGGAGAATTGATCTTTCATAACTAGGTTCAGTAAAGCATGTTTAATCTCATAAGAAGGTGCTGAAGTGGCAGGTGTAGCAATAGGCGTGCAGATAAAGTCATTGTTGTTATGACTAGTGAAGTCACACAACTTGGTGTTCTCGGTGGAACCCATAGCAAAAGCAAGCAAGATAACTATTTTTGTGATTTTTGGTAAGGGACACTAAAGCAAAAACTGAAAGGTAAACTAACAAGACTAAAAAGCAAAGATAAAAGATAGCGTGCAACTCCCCTATCTTGAAGAGTGGAGTCCCAGGCAACGGCGCCAGAAACTTGCTTGATGGCTTCTCGCCCCTTGTTGGTTACCCCAAGTGGAAGGTTGAGATGTAGCGTAGCGGCAAATTTCCCTTGGAAAAGATACCAAGGATCGAATCCCGTGAGACTCCGAGGGTCGACAAGTAGGTGTCAACGGCGCCAGAAACTTAGCGGTTGACGGGACCCGCACACAAATACAGATAACTTTGCTCCCAATGAGTACAGAGAGGTTGTCAATCCCTCCGACCTTGTTGTTTACAAAGGATCAAACACAAGAGATAATAATGATAGCTATGACTGCAACTAGGAAATAAAAACAGGAAGTAAATAGAAGGTGTGATCAGCGGTGGTAATATGGACCGGGGTCCCATGATGTTCACTAGTGATGTCTCTCTCCCAAAAGACGATAAAACAGCAAAGCGAGGTAAACAAATTACAGCTGGGCAATTGACAAGATTATGTGCGCAAACCAATGCTAACTATGCTGCAAAGAAAGGTAGAGGCTCAAAAGCCTGGGCGGTACGCCAAGGCAAGTAGACCGAAATCCATCTGCATCTACTACTAATCATTCACCTTGAGATATCTATCCAGAACATCTCGCTGGTATTAAGTTGCGAATCCCACCCAAAGTGTAAACTCAAAGCAACAGACAACTGCATTAAAAGAACTTTGCGTAAAGTAAACAATCCTTGCACCCGCAAGTACAAGCACCGTTGTTTTCTCCCTTGTGGCAACAACACATCCCCTAGACTCATGTTTCTGTCACTCAAGCTAGTCATCAGGGGCATGAACCCACAATCAAGCATAACGCTCCCTCTTGGAGTTACTACCTACTACTTGGCCAAAGCAATAAACAGCAACGGAGAACATGCAAGAATTACTCAAGAAAAAAGATATAAAAGAGGTGAATCAAATATGTTACTCAAACGCGATCTGAACATAGTCTCATAATCCATCAGATCCCACCAAACTCAGCAAAATAACAGCAGAAAGATTACATATGTGCCTCGATCATGTAGGGCAGCTCACGAGGTCTAAACCATGAAGAGCAAAGAGGGGAGGAGAACATCACATAGCTACTGATCATGGACCCATGGTCCAAGGTGGACTACTCACGACTCATCCGGGAAGTGTCCATGGTGGTGGAGAAGCTCCCGGTGGTGGTTCTCCCCTCTGGCAGGGTGCCGGGAAGAGTTCTCTTGACGCTCCCGATCTTGGAAGCGCTGCGGCGGCGGAACAGAGGCGAGATCGCGAAAAATGGTTCTGTCCTCGAGGATTTCGGTACGAGAGGGATGTATATGCGAAGGGGGCGGCCAGAGGCGGATCAGGGGCCCCAGGAGCCCCCCTGGCGCGGCCAGGGGTGGGGCCGCGCTAGGTGGCCGCCTGGGCCTCCCCTGGCTCCCCTCTGGCCCATCTTTGGTTCTTCGCGAAGCTTCCTGTACGCTGATTTTTCCTATATTTTTCCTGGAATTTTTGGAGCACTTTTAATATGGGGGAAACCTGAAATAGAAAAACAGCAGAAAACAGGAACTGGCACCGTGGTGCACTGAGTTAATAAGTTAGTCCCAATATGATCAAAAGTGCATGGAAGTGCATCAATATCATAGCAATATCACACAAAAGAAGCATGGAGCAAGCAGAAATTATAGATACGTTTTGGACGTATCACGGAGCCGCTGCCAAGCCCTAATCTCTCTCTGGAGGGCTGATCTGGAGGCCGTTCGGGGCTCTGGGGAGTGGAGATCGTCGCCGTCGTCATCATCAACCTTCATCCATCACCAATTCCATGATGCTCACCGCCGTGTGTGAGTAATCCCATCGTAGGCTTGCTGAACGGTGATGGGTTGGATGAGATTTACCATGTAATCGAGTTAGTTTTGTTAGGGTTTGATCCCTAGTATCCATTATGTTCTAAGATTGATGTTGCTATGAATTTGCCATGCTTATTGCTTGTCACTAGGGCCCGAGGGCCATGATTTCAGATCTGAACCTATTATGTTTTCATGAATATATGTGTTCTTGATCCTATCTTGTAAGTCAATAGTCACCTACTATGTGTTATGATCCGGCAACCCCGAAGTGACAATAATCGGGACCACTCTCGATGATGATCGTAATTTGAGGAGTTCATGTATTCACTATATGTTAATGCTTTGGTCTGGTACTCTATTAAAAGGAGGCCTTAATATCCCTTAGTTTCCAATAGGACCCCGCTGCCACGGGAGGGTAGGACAAAACATGTCACGCAAGTTCTTTCCCGTAAGCACGTATGACTATATTCCGAATACATGCCTACATTAGATTGATGAACCGGAGCTAGTTCTGTGTCACCCTATGTTATAACTATTACATGAGGAATCGCATCCTACATAATTATCCATCACTGATCCAATGCCTACGAGCTTTTCACATATTGCTTGTTGCTTATTTACTTTTCCGTCGCTACTGTTGCAATCACTACAAAACTACTATCGCTACCTTTGCCACTGTTACCGTTACTTCCATATTACCTTGCTACTAAATTACCTTGCTGCAGATACTACGTTTTCCAGGTGTGGTTGAATTGGCAACTCAACTGCTAATACTTGAGAGTATTCTTTGGCTCCCCTTGTGTCGAATCAATAAATTTGGGTTATCACGAGTCGTCGCCGTTCTCCTTCGCCCGATGCCGCAACTGCTCCATCGCATGGTCTTCAAGCTATGCAGTGGCGACAGCTCCGCATACGCGCCGGGAGCAGGCGAATATGCGGGCTGCGGTCGTTGTGGCTCGAGAGCTTCTACTATACAGGCTGATGGAAGGCGGCCATGAAGCCTTGCTGGAGAGAGTAGCAGAGCTGCTCGAAGCAGCATGTAGGGGCACCGCACCCTTCTATAGCCTGCTAGCATCTCAGGCACCATTGAGAGTACACGCCAGCCTCCGGGGTGCTAACCGACCTCCCCCCGGGGAGCCCCGGGATCCTCATGACACCAACCCGAGCCGCAACACCGTTCTCCAGGCACGAAGGGTGATGCTCGCAAACATGGCGGGCTCAAGCGGCGTCTCGCGAGGTAGGAACGGGTCGACGTCGTGTGATCAGTTCAACCAAACAGCGCGCCGACCAGACAGAGATGTCGCGTGGCTAGGTAGTTGCGCAAGGGCGAGAGTAACTAATGCCGCCACGTCACCGGAGGCAGACCCACTGTATTCACCTGGGAACCCTCAACTGTTTCCCCAGCCGGCCTGGACATCCGGGCCAAGTGAGTCAAAAGCCCTCCGCGGGGCTCCATGGGGCTTCATCGACGCCTTCATCAACAACAACCACATGGTACAACAGATGTCTCTGGGGCATGCTTACGCTAACCATGAACCACAGGTGAACCAGACCACAACGGCGGCAGGAGACCTCAGGGCGGTGTCTCCGGCCCAAGCGGAGGTGGAGCGCTGGGGTTTGCACAGGAGAGACCTGGAGCCAGGGCGTTCCCCGCATGGCACGGGGCAAGGTGTTTTACGGAGGTAGGTCCTCTACTGGGGGAGGCGCCGGCGAGGCCTTGCCCCCGGGCAGAGGGCCAGTGGTCGCCGAGGGAGACGCTAGCGTCCCCCTTGCCCCTTGGTCTCGTCTTAGTTTCCGGACGCCCCAAAAATGGTCGGGGGTGGCGCAAGGCGGGAACCTCGTTTGGCGATATGAAAGTAAGGTTCACGCCTGTGAAGTTCTCCACTCGTGACACTATCACGTGATAATGAGTGGGGCTGTACACACCCCGGAGTTTCCTAAGTGCCGCCCTCAGGCCTCACAGGGGCTCCACCCCACATCCAAGTGGAAGCACCATGCTCTGCGCTGGCCGTCGCCACTGTCCACCAATGACTATGCTCACATCCAGTGAAAGCGCTTAGCTCTGTGCTGGTGGGAAGACAAGAAGACTATCTAGCTGCCGGACGCGGCTGTTTGCTTTCACCGTGTTTTCTGTAATTTGATTCGCCACCTTCTGGACTGAGATTTGAAGTTCTTTTATGTTGTAAAAAATGGGGGAAGTTGCTTTTTTTTATTGTCTCATTGTGGTTTCTTGCTTTATGGATTCGTGTTTAGCAAGTAAGATTCGCGCCTGCTACCCCTCCCTGCGAGCACCCCACGAGCAGGAGCTGGGCATGGCATGCGTGCACTGAGCGTCCTCGGGCCTGCCCGAGGATGCCAAGGCCCCCCCCCCGGGGATCAGGGGTACAGTCTCCACGCGCACACCCTGCCGTGATCCGGCAGTTGGCTTCTCGCGAACCACTCAGGGGCGGGCTAGCAGTCTCCTCGGGAGGCTTAGGACCTCACGAGCCCCCACGCTTGTCTCAAGAAGAAGGTTCTACAACGGCATTAGGACCCTCTCAAGATCTACGGAACCAAAGATAAGTCACAACACCTAACCCGATCGGGAGCCCGCATGCTCGCGATGGCTCAATTCAGATCCTACCACAAAAGTATATCATCGTTTCATACATTACAAGCTACCCCCTTTCAAAAATGCTTTCATTCCCCAAGGTTCTTGCATACAGGTCAAGGTAAAAGGGAAATGCGAGCTTAGCTGGAGGACGCCAAGGCCTCGCCTGCGCCACCGACACTGCCGTCTGCGTCGTCTTCATCAGCGTCGCCGCCGCCGTATTCACCCGCGTCACCCGCGTTGTCGCTGGTTTCGACTTCATCGTTATCGCTCGCATCGCCTTCTTCAACTACGACCAAAACCGCGTCGTCCTCAGGAGAGAACTCTGCGATCAGATCATCAACATGGCCGTCCACCCATTTTGCCTGATTGCTCTGAATAACCCAGGGCATGGGGGCTATTTCGGCGTCAAAATCAAAATGGGGGTCAAGATTCTGAAGATGGCTGAAGATGCGCGAGAACGCGTGCCCGAGAAGGCCACGGCTTCTCCCTTCAACGAGCCCCTAGGCCCTCGCGGCCAGACCCTCCAGGTGGGTCACGTTCTCGATGAAGAAATGGAGGTGGCTAGAGTAGTTGTCCTCGCGTGGATGAGGGGTGCTCTCCTCGCAGATGGTTCCCAAAGCTTGATTGGCCGTCACCCTGAGAGCTTGGAGCATCGAGGCATGCTCGCGCTGTAGCGTCAGGCGGTGGTACACCTTGTCCATGTTCTTCTTCGCACGAGATGCGGCCTCATCGATCTCCTGCTGGAGCGAATGCAGGTCCGCCTCATGCAGCAGGCTTTGGTTGTGTGGTGCTAAGGCCTGGGCTTCCTTGGCGGCCCTCTCGCGCTGTTCCGCCTCGTCCAGCCTTGTCCTAAGGGCGGTGGTCCTACCCTCAGCCTCGGCTACCAGGAGTTCAAGCTTCAGGCGGAGCTCGTCGGCGAGAGCTGCACAGGCCTTCACCACCCTCCGGTCAACCTCCTCCTGGATCTTAGCTTCACCTACGATGGCGGCATCCTCAGCCATGGTCACTTGGCACTCCCTCGCCTCCAACCGCTCAAGCTCCAGGCTGCGCTCCGAGGCCTCCAGCATCAGCGCCTCCTCGCGTTTCTGGATTTCCACCTCTTCAGAAGGTGCCCCCTTCATCAAAACCAAGGCGGCCCTGCGTGCCTCGATCGGCTGTTCAAGGGTAGCATTCAAGGCCTCGAGTTCTCGCTCATGCTTCTCGGCAGCCTCGCGGCGAAGGTCGGCCGCCCTGGCCTCCTCCATGGCCCATGCACAGTCCTCGCGTGAGGTCGTGAGGGAGAGGGCGGCCTTCGCATTGGCACACTCACGCTGAAGATGCCTCAGATTGATAGCCATCTTTAGCTTGTGCCACTCCTGCGCCAAGCAAAGACTCTCCGACTCGAGGCGTACATCGACATCGGCGAGCTCTTCCCCAAGCCGGCTGAGTGCATCGACGACCTCCTGGATGAGGTTGTGATGAACAGCACTGCGTCCGCGCGCAAGCTCCAGTGCGGGACCAAACCCCTCCTCAAGGGGGCGCAGGGAGTCATGCCCATCAGTCATAGGGGCCTGATATCAGGCACTCCCCCAACCTCCATGTCGTCCCTTGCAAACGGATCGGACGACACGGCCCCGACACTCGAAGATAGACCTGGATCTAAGGAAGCCCAGCCGTTGGCAGGATTGAACGGGAGAGCCCTCGGCACCCGCTCGACGCCTTGGAAGCAGCTCCAAGGAAAGAACATAGGAGGCCACTGCCCCCCCCGGAGGCGTGCTAGCCTCGCGAATTGTCGCCACACCTCGCGCGTGCACTGCTACCTCTTGAGCATGTGTTGGTTTTCCCTTGAAGAGGAAAGGGTGATGCAACAAAGTAGCATAAGTATTTCCCTCGGTTTTTAAGAACCAAGTTATCAATCCAGTAAGAGACTACACGCAAGTTCCTCGTACCTGCACAACAAATAATAACCTTGCAACCAACGCAATAAAGGGGTTGTCAATCCCTTCTCGACCACTTGCAAAAGTGAGATCTGATAGAGATAATAGGATAATATTTTTGGTATTTTTGTTGTAGAGATTGAAAAATAAAGATTCAAAATAAAAGTAAAGTAAAGATAAATAGTTGATGGAAGATTGATATGATAGAAGATAGACCCGGGGGCCATAGGTTTCACTAGTGGCTTTTCTCAAGATAGCAGATTCTACGGTGGGTGAACAAATTACTGTCGAGCAATTGTTAGAAAAGCGCATAGTTATGAGAATATCTGTGCATGATCATGTATATAGGCATCACGTCCATTACAAGTAGACCAAAACGATTCTGCATCTACTATTATTATTCCCCACATCGACCGCTATCCAGCTTGCATCTAGAGTATTAAGTTCATAAGAACAGAGTTACGCCTTAAGCAAGATGACATGATGTAGAGGGATAAACTCATGCAATATGATATAAACCCCATCTTTTTATCCTCGATGACAACAATACAATACGTGCCTTGCTGCCCCAGTTGTTACTAGGAAAGGGCACCGCAGGATTGAACCCAAAGCTAAGCACTTATCCCATTACAAGAACAATCAATCTAGTAGGCCAAACCAAACTGATAATTCGAAGAGACTTGCAAATATATTTTAATCATGCATATAAGAATTCAGAGAACAATCAAATATTGTTCATAGATAATCTTGATCATAAACCCACAATTCATCGGATCTCGACAAGCACACCGCAAAAAGAATTACATCGAATAGATCTCCAAGAAGATCGAGGAGAACTTTGTATTGGGATCCAAAGAGAGAGAAGAAGCCATCTAGCTAATAACTATGGACCCGAAGGTCTATGGTAAACTACTCACAACTCATCGGAGAAGCTACGGCGTTGATGTAGAAGCCCTCCATGATCAATTCCCCCTCCGGTGGAGCTCCGGAACATGCCCCAAGATGGGATCTCATGGGTACAGAAGGTTGCGGCGGTGGAAATATAGGAGGAAGAGGCACGTCGTTGGAGCAACATGTGGCCCACGAGTGTGGGGCGTGCCTACCCCCCTGGGCGCGCCCTCCCCATCGTGGCCGCCTTGTTTCTTTCCTGACGTATACTCCAAGTCTTCTGTGTTGCATTTGTTCCCAAAACGACTCTCCCGAAGGTTTCATTCCGTTCGGACTCCGTTTGATATTCCTTTTATGCGAAACACTGAAACAGGCAAAAAAACTGCAATTTGCACTGGGCCTTGGGTTAGTAGGTTAGTCCCAAAAATAATATAAAAGTGTATAATAAAGCCCATTAAACATCCAAAACAGATAATATAATAGCATGGAATAATAAAAAATTATAGATACGTTGGAGATGTATCAAGTTGTTGGAAATATGCCCTAGAGGCAATAATAAAATGATTATTATTATATTTCCTTGTTCATGGTAATTGTCTGTTATTCATGCTTGAATTGTATTGTACAGAAACAGCGATACATGTGTCAATACATAGACCACAACGTGCCCCTGGTAAGCCTCTAGTTACTAGCTCGTTGATCAACAGATGGTCACGGTTTCCTGACCATGGACATAGGATGTCATTGATAACGGGATCACATCATTAGGAGAATGATGTGATGGACAAGACCCAATCCTAAGCCTAGCACGAGATCGTATAGTTCGTAATGCTTAAGCTTTTCCAGTGTCAAGTATTTTTTCCTTAGACCATGAGGTTGTGCAACTCCCGGATACCGTAGGAATACTTTGGGTGTGACAAACGTCACAACGTAACTGGGTGGCTATAAAGGTACGCAACGGGTATCTCCGAAAGTGTCTGTTGAGTTGGTAAGAATCGAGACTGGGATATTGTCACTCCGTATGACGGAGAGGTATCTCTGGGCCCACTCGGTAAGACATCATCATAATGAGCTCAAAGTGACTAAGGAGTTAGTCACGGGATGATGGATTACGGAACGAGTAAAGAGACTTGCCATGACGAGATTGAACAAGGTATCGGGCATACCCACGATCGAATCTCGGGCAAGTTCCGTACCGATAGAGAAAGGGAATAACATACGAGATTGAGTGAATCGTTGACACAGTGGTTCATCTGATGAGATCATCGAGGAACACGTGGGAACCAACATGGGTATCCAGATCCCACTGTTGGTTATTGACCGGAAAGTCGTCTCGGTCATGTCTGCGTGTCTCCCGAACCCGTAGGGTCTACACACTTAAGGTTCGTTGACGCTAGGGTTGTAGAGATACATGCACACGGAAACCCGAATGTTGTTCGGAGTCCCGGATGATATCCCAGACATCACGAGGAGTTCCGGAATGGTCCGGAGGTAAAGAATGATATATAGGAAGTCCAGTTTTGGCCATCGGGATAGTTCCGGGGGTCATCGGGAGTGTCCCGGGACCACCGGAAGGGTCCCGGGGGTCCCCCTCCATGCGCCTAGGGTTGAAACCCTAGGGGGTGGGGGCGCCCCCTATGCCTTGGGGGGCAAGTTCTCGCCCCTGGTCGCCGCCCCCCTAGGAGATTGCATCTCCTAGAGCCGGTGCCCCCCTTGGCCCCCTATATTTAGTGGGGGGAGAGAGGGCAGCCGCACCCCAAGCCTCTGGCGCCTCTCCCCCCCCGTCACACCTCCAACTCCTCTCGGAGGGCATCGGCGAAGCCCTGCAACTTTTCCTGTTGCATCCACCACCACGCCGTCGTGCTGCTGGATCTCCGTCAACCTCTCCTCCCCCCTTGCTGGATCGAGAAGGAGGAGACGTCCCTGTACCGTACGTGTGTTGAACGCGGAGGTGCCATCCGTTCGGCGCTGGGATCATCGGTGACGAGGATCACGAAGAGTACGACTCCATCATCCACGTTCCTTCGAACGCTTCTGCATGCGATCTACAAAGGGTATGTAGATGCACTCCTTTATGCTCGTTGCTAGATGACTCCTTAGATTGATCTTGGTGAAGCGTAGGAAATTTTTTGAATTCTGCTACGTTCCCCAACAGTGGTATCAGAGCTAGGTCTTTGCGTAGCATCTTGCACGAGTAGAACACAAACAAGTTGTGGGCGTTGATTTTGTTCAATTCTTTTGCCGTTACTAGTCCAATCTTGATTCGACGGCATCGTGGGATGAAGCGGCATGGACCGACCTTACATGTACGCTTATGTGAGACTGGTTCCATCGACAGACATGCACTAGTTGCATAAGGTGGCTGGCGGGTGTCTGTCTCTCCCACTTTAGTCGGATCGGATTCGATGAACAGGGTCCTTATGAAGGGTAAATAGAAATTGACAAATCACGTTGTGGTTTTGGCGTAGATAAGAAACATTCTTGCTAGAAAACCTATAGAAGCCACGTAAAAACTTGCAACAACAATTAGAGGTCATCTAACTTGTTCTTGCAGCATGTGCTATGTGATGTGGTATGGCCAAGAAGATGTGATGAATGATATATGTGATGTATGAGATTGATCATGTTCTTGTAATAGGGAATCATGACTTGCATGTCGATGAAAATGACAACCGTCAGGAGCCATAGGAGTTGTCTTAATTACTGTATGACCTGCGTGTCACTGAATAACGCCATGTAATTACTTTACTTTATTGCTAAATGTTAGCCATAGTAGTAGAAGTAATAGTTGGCGTGACGAATTCATGAAGACACGATAATGGAGATCACGATGATGGAGATCATGGTGTCATGCCGGTGACAAAGATGATCATGGTGCCCCGAAGATGGAGATCGAAGGAGCAAGATGATATTGGCCATATCATGTCACTTTATTTGATTGCCTGTGATGTTTATCATGTTTATGCATCTTGTTTACTTAGAACGACGGTAGTAAATAAGATGATCTCTCACTAAAAATTTCAAGAATTGTGTTCCCCCTAACTGTGCACCGTTGCTAAGGATCGTTGTTCCGAAGCACCACGTGATGATCGGGTGTGATAGGCTCTAACGTTCGCATACGACGGGTGTAAGCCAGATTTACACACGCAATACACTTAGGGTTCACTTGACGAGCCTAGCATGTACAGACATGGCCTCGGAACACGGAAGACCGAAAGGTCGAACATGAGTCGTATAGAAGATACGATCAACATGAAGATGTTCACCGTTGATGACTAGTCCGTCTCACGTGATGATCGGACACGGGCTAGTCGGTTCGGATCATGTATCACTTAGATGACTAGAGAGATGTCAATCTGAGTGGGAGTTCATTAAAATTTGATTAGATGAACTTAATTGTCATGAACTTAGTATAAATTCTTTACAATATGTCTTGTAGATCAAACGGCCCACGCTCATGTCACCCTCAACTTCAACGCGTTCCTAGAGAAATCCAAGCTGAAAGACGATGGTAGCAACTATACGGACTGGGTCCGTAACCTGAGGATCATCCTCATAGCTGCCAAGAAAACTTATGTCCTAGAAGCACCGCTAGGTGACGCTCCCGCCCCGGTAAACGAAGATGTTATGAACGCTTGGCAGTCGCGTTGTGATGATTACTACCTGGTTTAGTGCGGCATGCTCTACAGCTTAGAATCGGGGCTCCCAAAGCGTTTTGAGCACCACGGAGCATATGAGATGTTCCAAGAGCTGAAAATGGTTTTCCAGGCTCATGCCCGAGTTGAGAGATATGATGTCTCCAACGCATTCTACAGCTGTAAGATGGAGGAAAACAGTTCTGTCAGTGAGCACATACTCAAGATTTCTGGGTTGCACAACCGCTTGTCTCAGTTGGGAATGAATCTCCCAGACGAAGCGGTCGTTGACAGAATCCTTCAGTCGCTCCCACCTAGCTACAAGAGCTTTGTGTTGAACTTCAATATGCAAGGGATGAAGAAGTTCATTCTCGAGGTGTATTCAATGCTGAAATCAGCGGAGGTGGAGATCAAGAAAGAGCATCAAGTGTTGATGGTCAATAAAACCACTAAGTTCAAGAAGGGCAAGGGTAAGAAGAACTTCAAGAAGGACGGCAAAGGAGTTGCCGCGCCTGGTAAGCCAGTTGCCGGGAAGAAGCCAAAGTATGGACCCAAGCCTGAGACTGAGTGCTTTTATTGCAAGGGAACGGGTCACTGGAAGTGGAACTGCCCCAAATACTTAGCAGACAAGAAGGCCGGCAACGTCAAAGGTATATGTGATATACATGTTATTGGTGTGTACCTTACCAGCGCTCGTAGTAGCTCCTGGGTATTTGATACCGATGCAGTTGCTCATATTTGTAACTCAAAGCAGGAGCTGCGGAATAAGCGGAGACTGGCAAAGGACGAGGTGACGATGCGCGTAGGGAATGGTTCCAAGGTTGATGTGATCGCCGTCGGCACGCTACCTCTACATCTACCCTCGAGATTAGTTTTAAACCTTAATAATTGTTATTTAGTACCAGCTTTGAGCATGAACATTGTATCTGGATCTCGTTTGATGCGAGATGGCTACTCATTTAAATCCGAGAATAATGGTTGTTCTATTTATTTGAGAGATATGTTTTATGGTCATGCCCCACTGGTCAATGGTTTATTTTTGATGAATCTCGATCGTGATGATACACATATTCATAGTGTGAATGCCAAAAGATGTAAAGTTGACAATTATAGTCCCACATACTTGTGGCATTGCCGCCTTGGTCATATTGGTGTCAAACGTATGAAGAAGCTTCCTGCAGATGGACTTCTGGAGTCTCTTGATTACAAATCATTTAACACGTGCGAACCATGCCTTTTGGGCAAGATGACCAACACTCCGTTCTCCGGAACAATGGAGCGAGCAACCAACTTATTGGAAATCATACATACCGATGTGTGCGGTCCAATGAGTGTTGAGGCTCGCGGAGGCTATCATTATGTTCTCACCCTCACAGATGACTTGAGTAGATATGGGTATATCTATTTGATGAAGCACAAGTCTGAGACCTTTGAAAAGTTCAAGGAATTTCAGAATGAGGTTGAGAATCAACGTGACAGAAAAATAAAGTTCTTGCGATCGGATTGTGGGGGTGAATATTTAAGTCATGAATTTGGCACGCACCTTAGGAACTGTGGAATTGTTTCACAATTGACACCGCCCGGAACACCTCAGCGTAATGGTGTGTCCGAACGTCGAAATCGTACCCTGTTGGACATGGTGCGATCTATGATGTCTCTCACCGACTTACCGCTATCTTTTTGGGGTTATGCTTTAGAGACTGCCGCATTCACTTTAAATAGGGCTCCGTTGAAATCCGTTGAGACGACACCGCATGAACTTTGGTTTGGCAAGAAACCTAAGCTGTCGTTTCTGAAAATTTGGGTTGCGATGCTTATGTCAAGAAACTTCAACCTGAAAAGCTCGAACCCAAATCGAAAAAATGCGTCTTCATAGGATACCCAAAGGAAACGATTGGGTACACCTTCTACCACAGATCCGAAGGCAAGGTCTTTGTTGCCAAGAATGGATCCTTTCTAGAGAAAGAGTTTCTCTTGAAAGAAGTGAGTGGGAGGAAAGTAGAACTTGATGAGGTGACAGTCACCCCTCCCGAACCGGAAAGTAGCGCAGCGCAGGAAATTGTTCCTGAGGTGCCTGCACCGACAAGGGAGGAAGCTAATGATGATGATCATGAAGATATAGATCAAGTTACTACTGAACTTTGAAGGTCCACAAGGACACGTTCCGCACCAGAGTGGTACGGCAACCCTGTCATGGAAATCATGTTGTTGGACAACGGTGAACCTTCGAACTATGAAGAAGCGATGGCGGGCCCGGATTCCAACAAATGGCTTGGATCCATGAAATCTGAGATAGAATCCATGTATGAAAACAAAGTATGGACTTTGGTGGACTTGCCCGATGATAGGCACGCCATAGAAAAAGAATGGATATTTAAGAAGAAGACAGACGCGGATGGTAATGTGACCATCTATAAGGCTTGGCTTGTCGCTAAGGGTTATCGACAAGTTCAAGGGATTGACTACGACGAGACTTTCTCTCCCGTAGCGATGCTGAAGTCAGTCCGAATCATGTTAGCAATTGCCGCATTCTATTATTATGAGATATGGCAAATGGACGTCAAAACGACATTCCTTAATGGTCTCCTCAAGGAAGAGCTGTATATGATGCAGCTGGAAGGTTTTGTCGATCCAGAGAATGCTAACAAGGTATGCAAGCTCCAGCGCTCGATCTACGGGCTGGTGCAAGCATCTCGGAGTTGGAATATTTGCTTTAATGATGTGATCAAAGCGTTTGGCTTTATACAGACTTGGGGAGAAGCCTGTATCTACATGAAAGTGAGTGGGAGCTCTGTAGCATTTCTCATATTATATGTGGATGACATATTGCTGATGGGAAATGATATATAATTCTTGGAGAGCATAAAGGCCTACTTGAATAACAGTTTTTCAATGAAGGACCTTGGAGAAGCTGCTTACATATTAGGCATCAAAATCTATAGAGATAGATCAAGACGCCTCATTGGTCTTTCACAAAGCACATACCTTGACAAGATATTGAAGAAGTTCAATATGGATCAGTCCAAGAAGGGGTTCTTGCCTGTTTTGCAAGGTATGAGATTGAGCACGGCTCAGTCCCCGACCACGGCAGAAGATAGAGAAAATATGACTGTCATTCCCTATGCCTCAGCCATAGGTTCTATCATGTATGCCATGCTGTGTACCAGACCTGATGTGAACCTTGCCATAAGATTGGTAGGGAGGTACCAAAGTGATCCCGGTATGGAACACTGGACAGCGGTCAAGAACATCCTAAAGTACCTGAAGAGGACTAAGGATATGTTTCTTGTTTATGGAGGTGATGAAGAGCTCGTCGTAAAGGGTTATGTCGATGCTAGCTTTGACACAGATCTGGATGAATCAAAGTCACAAACCGGATACGTGTATATTTTGAATGGTGGAGCAGTCAGCTGGTGCAGTTGCAAGCAGAGCGTCGTGGCGCATTCTACATGTGAAGCGGAGTACATAGCTGCTTGCGAAGCAGCACAAGAAGGAGTCTGGATGAAGGAGTTCATCACCGACCTAGGAGTCATTCCAAGCGCGTCAAGCCCGATGACTCTCTTCTGTGACAACACTGGAGCTATTGCCATTGCCAAGGAGCCCAGGTTTCACAAGAAGACCAAGCACATCAAGCGCCGTTTCAACTCCATCCGGAATTATGTTCAAGATGGAGACATAGATATTTGTAAAGCGCATATGGATCTGAATGTCGCAGACCTGTTGACTAAACCTCTTCCACGGGAAAAACATGATCAACACCAGAACTCTATGGGTGTTCAATTCATCAGAACGTAACTAGATTATTGACTCTAGTGCAAGTGGGAGACTGTTGGAAATATGCCCTAGAGGCAATAATAAAAGGATTATTATTATATTTCCTTGTTCATGATAATTGTCTGTTATTCATGCTTGAATTGTATTGTACGGAAACAACGATACATGTGTGAATACATAGACCACAACGTGTCCCTGGTAAGCCTCTAGTTACTAGCTCGTTGATCAACAGATGGTCACGGTTTCCGGACCATGGACATAGGATGTCATTGATAACGGTATCACATCATTAGGAGAATGATGTGATGGACAAGACCCAATCCTAAGCCTAGCACGAGATCGTATAGTTCGTAATGCTTAAGCTTTTCCAGTGTCAAGTATTTGTTCCTTAGACCATGAGGTTGTGCAACTCCCGGATACCGTAGGAATACTTTGGGTGTGCCAAACGTCGCAACGTAACTGGGTGGCTATAAAGGTACGCAACGGGTATCTCCGAAAGTGTCTGTTGAGTTGGTATGAACCGAGACTGGGATATTGTCACTCCGTCTGGGCCCACTCGGTAAGACATCATCATAATGAGCTCAAAGTGACTAAGGAGTTAGTCACGGGATGATGGATTACAGAACGAGTAAAGAGACTTGCCATGACGAGATTGAACAAGGTATCGGGCATACCGACGATCGAATCTCGGGCAAGTACTGTACCTATAGACAAAGGGAATAACATACGAGATTGAGTGAATCCTTGACACAGTGGTTCATCCGATGAGATCATCGAGGAACACGTGGGAACCAACATGGGTATCCTGATCCCACTGTTGGTTATTGACCGGAGAGTCGTCTCGGTCATGTCTGTGTGTCTCCCGAACCCGTAGGGTCTACACACTTAAGGTTCGGTGACGCTAGGGTTGTAGAGATACATGCACACGGAAACCCGAATGTTGTTAGGAGTCCCGGATGAGATCCCAGACATCACGAAGAGTTCCGGAATGGTCCGGAGGTAAAGAATTATATGTAGGAAGTCCAGTTTTGGCCATCGGGATAGTTCCGGGGGTCACCGGGAGTGTCCCGGGACCACCGGAAGGGTCCCGGGGGTCCACCAGGTGGGGCCACCCATCCCGGAGGGCCTCGTGGGCCGCAAGGGGAAGGAGGCCAGCCCCTGGTGGGCTGGCGCACCCACATGGGCCCCCTCCATACGCCTAGGGTTGAAACCCTAGGGGGTGGGGCGCCCCCTATGCCTTGGGGGGCAAGTTCTCCCCCCTGGCCGCCGGCCCCCCCTAGGAGATTGCATCTCCTAGGGCCGGCGCCCCCCCCTTGGCCCCCTATATATAGTGGGGGGGGAGAGAGGGCAGCCGCACCCCAAGCCTCTGGCGCCTCTCCCCCCCGTCACACCTCCAACTCCTCCCGCAGGGAATCGGCGAAGCCCTGCAGCTTTTCCTGTTGCATCCACCACCACGCCGTCGTGCTGCTGGATCTCCGTCAACCTCTCCTCCCCCCTTGCTGGATCAAGAAGGAGGAGACGTCGCTGTATCGTACATGTGTTGAACGCGGAGGTGCCGTCCGTTCGGCGCTGGGATCATCAGTGACGAGGATCACGAAGAGTACGACTCCTTTATGCTCGTTGCTAGAAGACTCCTTAGATTGATCTTGGTGAAGCGTAGGAAGTTTTTTGAATTCTGCTACGTTCCACAACACAAGTATCCCCAAGCTTAATTCCTGCTCGTCCTCTAGTAGGTAAATGATAAAAACATAATTTTTGATGTGAAATGCTACCCAACATAATTATCAATGTAATTTTCTTTATTGTGGCATGAATGTTCAGATCCGAAAGATTCAAGACAAAAGTTTAATATTGACCTAAGAATAATAATACTTCAAGCATACTAACAAAGCAATCATGTCTTCTCAAAATAACATGGCCAAAGAAAGTTATCCCTACGAAATCATATAGTCTGGCTATGCTCTATCTGTTGGAGAACGTAGTATTTCAAAATTTTCCTACAATCACGCAAGATCAATCTACTAGATGCATAACAACGAGAGGGGAGAGTGTGTCTACGTACCCTCGTAGACCGAAAGCGGAAGCGTTTATCAACGCGGTTGATGTAGTCGTACACCTTCACGATCCGTCCCGATCTAGTACCGAATATACGGCACCTCCGCGTTCAGCTCGATGACGTCCTCACCTTTTTGATCCAGCAAGACGGGCGAAGTAGTAGATGAGTTCCGCCAGCACGACGGCGTGGTGACGGTTGTTGATGAAGAACAATCTCTGCAGGGCTTCACCAAGCACTACAAAAACTAGATGGAGGATAAACTAGAGGGTCGGGGTTGCCGGCACACGGCTTGGTGTATCTTGATGTGTTCCAGGTACTAGCCCTGCCCCTCTATTTATATGTTGAGCCCTGAGGTCGTAACTTGGAGCAAAAGCCTCCTCAAAGTCGGTTTTGCCCAAAAGGCAAGAGTCCCACTCGGACTCCAGGACCAAATGCAACAATCCTTGGTGTCTGGCCCAGACGCCATGGACCTCGGCGTCTAGCCCAGGGCCAGACGCCAGGGTCTCCGACGTTTGTCCCCCTGGTCTCCGCAAAACACCTTTTGCACCAACTTAATGCCCCGTGGGCTTGACCCCTTGGCCTAAATATATCATCCTATATATCAATCTTTACCTCCGGACCACTCCGGAGCTCCTAGTCATGTCTGCGATCTCATCCGGGACTCCGAACAACATTAGGTCACCAACGTACATAACTCATTCAATACTATATCGTCAGCGAAATGTTAAGCGTGCGGACCCTACGGGTTCGAGAACTATGTAGACATGACCGAGACATCTCTCCGGTCAATAACCAATAGCAGAACCTGGATGCCCATATTGGCTCCTACATATTCTACGAAGATCTTCATCGATCGAACCACGTAACAACATACGTTGTTCCCTTTGTCATCGGAATGTTACTTGCCCGAGATTCGGTCGTCGATATCATCATACCTAGTTCAATCTTGTTACCGTCAAGTCTCTTTACTCGTTCCGTAATACATCATCTTGTGACTAACTCATTAGTCATTTGCTTGCAAGGCTTATTATGATGTGCATTACCGAGAGGGCCCAGAGATACCTCTCCAACACTCGGAGTGACAAATCCTATTCTTGATCTATGCCAACACCACAAACACCTTTGGAGACACCTGTAGAGCATCTTTATAATCACCCAGTTACGTTGTGACGTTGTGACGTTTGATAGCACACAAGGTGTTCATCCGGTATTCGGGAGTTGGATAATCTCACAGTCAGAGGAACATGTATAAGTCATGAAGAAAGCAATAGCAATAAAACTAAACGATCATTATGCTAAGCTAACATATGGGTCTTGTCCATCACATCATTCTCCTAATGATGTGATCCCGTTGATCAAATGACAACTCATGTATATGGTTAGGAAACATGACCATCTTTGATCAATGAGCTAGTCTAGTAGAGGCATATACTAGGGACACTCTATATTGTCTATGTATTCACACATGTACTAAGTTTCCGGTTAATACAATTCTAGCATGAATAATAAACATTTATCATGATATAAATAACAACTTTATTATTGCCTCTAGGGTATATTTCCTTCAGTCTCCCACTTGCACTAGAGTCAATAATCTAGTTCACATCGCCATGTGATTTAACACCAATAGTTCACATCATCATGTGATTAACACCCATAGTTCACATGGCCATGTGACCAACACCCAAAGGGTTTACTAGAGTTAATGATCTAGTTCACATCACTATGTGATTAACACCCAAAGAGTACTAAGGTGTGATCATGTTTTGCTTCGTGAGAGAAGTTTAGTCAACGGGTCTGTCACATTCAGATCCGTATGTATTTCACTAATTTCTATGTCTACAATGCTCTGCATGGAGCTAATCTAGATAATTGCTCCCACTTTCAATACACATCCAGATTTATCATTAGAGTCATCTGAATCAGTGTCAAAGCTTGCATCAGCGTAACTCTTTACGACAAATTCTTTATCATCTCCATAATCGAGAAATATTTCCATAGTCCTCCAGTCACTAAGGATAATTTTGATCACTATCCGGTGATCTACTCTTAGATCACTATTGTACCTCCTTGCCAAACTCATGGCAAGGTACACAATATGTTTGGTACACAGCATGTCATACTGTATAGAACCTATGGCCGAGGCATAGGGAATGACATTCATTCTCTCTATATTTTTCTGTTGTGGTCGGGCTTTGAGTCTTACTCAACTTCACACCTTGTAACACATGCAATAACTCTTTCTTTGACTGTTCCATTTTGAACTACTTCAAAAACTTATCAAGGTATGTACTTATCGAAAGTCTTATCAAGCGTCTTGATATATCTCTATAGATCTTGATGCCCAATATGTAAGCAGTTTCACCGAGGTCTTTCTTTGAAAAACTCCTGTCAGACACTCCTTTATGCTTTCTAGAATATTCTACATTATTTCTGATCAACAATGTGTCATTCACATATACTTATCAGAAATGTTGTAGTGCTCCCACTCACTTTCTTGTAAATACAGGCTTCACCGCAAGTCTGTGTAAAACTATATGCTTTGATCAACTTATCAAAGCGTATATTCCAACTCCGAGATGCTTGCACTAGTCCATAGATGGATCGCTGGAGCTTCCACATTTTGTTAGCACCTTTAGGATTGACAAAACCTTCTGGTTGCATCATATACAACTCTTCTTTAATAAATCCATTAAAGAATGTAGTTTTGATACCCATTTGCCTGATAAAAATGCGGCAATTGGTAACATGATTCGGACAGACTTAAGCATCGGTACGAGTGAGAAAATCACATCATAGTCAACACCTTGAACTTGTCGAAAACCATTCGCAACAAGTCGAGCTTTGTAGATAGTAACATTACCATCGGCGTCAGTCTTCCTCTTAAAGATCCATTTATTTTCAATGGCTTGTCGATCATCGGGCAAGTCAACCAAAGTCCACACTTTGTTCTCATACATGGATCCCATCTCAGATTTCATGGCCTCAAGCCATTTTTCGGAATATGGGCGCATCACCGCTTCCTCATAGTTCGTAGGTTCATCATGGTCTAGTAACATTACTTCCAGAACTGGGTTACCGTACCACTCTGGCGCGGAACGCACTCTGGGCTCATCATCTCTTCCTCATAGTTCGTAGGTTCATGTGGGGACCCCGACTTAAGAGTCGAGATCACCGAATGCACGTGTACAGTGATCCCAGAGATCAATGCTCACTGAACACACAGAAGCTGAATAACAAGAGTCTTACATCCATACATACCGTCTTACACAAATTATGACCATTATGTCCAAGTCTTACATAGATAAAGCCTCATGGGCTGAATAGCAAATAAAACTCGAATATCGGAAGTCTTCGTAAATAAGTAGAACCCATGCCATCTGCCTTAACCGTACAGGCATTCTGACTAGGAAAGCGTCCTAGTTCGCATTTTCGTCTCCGTAGAATTCTTCTTCAAATTCCTGCTCTTCCTTGCCTCGCCAATTAAATAACCAGTGGCAAGCCAATGAGTACTTTGAATGTACTCGCAAGCAACCCATGTTTTTGGAACAAGTATGACAAGGTATGAAATAGTACTAGATAGGATATGTTTGCAGAAAGCAAATTTGTGAGTGCAATGACATGAGCTATCTGAGGCATGCATCATAGGAAATATAGGTTACAAATATCAACATAGCCAAGTTATGATCTCTTCCATCTTTTCAAGTCCTTTTGACTTAAATCAAACAGAGCTTTCACACACACACACACACACACACACACACACACACACACACACA
>LR738714.1:353275619-353394921 GCA_902687465.1 Secale cereale
ACACACAAACACACACACACACACACACACACACACACAGGGTTTCACAAACATTGGACGTAGCCCAAAAGTGGTTACCCAACTGTCCTTGACCGTGGACACAACTATTTGAATAGTTTTACACTCTGCAGAGGTTGCACACTTTACCCACAAGATCCGGGGAACTTCCGTGTCATCCACGACCCACGGTACCTCAAGTACCCGGGGTAAGCACCCAATCACTATCTTTCCCTAGGCGACACTAACATGGAGTCCACTCGATTGGTAGCAACCCCCGTGCCCAACATTTCCCATCTTAATATTTTTGGAGCCTCGCTCCCATTTTCATCACATACCACAAGCACTTGGTACCAACGGTGTGTTCGGTGCCCTGTAAAGACACGCCGCCTATCCAAGCGCGACCCCGTCCCGAGAGTGACCTCATGTCACTCCCGTCACTAGTAATGCAGGCACCATGCTAGTATCGGCCTAGGTAATCAATAAGCCTTTTCCCATATAAGGGTAGAGTGGTTGCGCATGTAAAGTTGGAATAACGGTCGCAACTTAAACCAATCCGTTTGAAAAAACATCACACACACTTGCCTCGGTACACCACTTCGTCATCAAGTGGTTACCCAACTCATCATCTCCCTCGGGCATAAATGGCACCCGACAGAGTTTTCGAAAAGTATTTTGAAAGTACTCTGCCTCCGTCACCATGCATATTCCCGTCCCATTTGTGTAGCCTCTACTATAGCAACCTATCTACTCCCACCGGCATAACCCTCATAAGAAGGTAGGGTCATGCGCAATGCAAGTACCAACGAGGAAGTAAAGTGGCAACCCATCAAGGTGGTTACCACCTCATCATGATCCCGTCGCAACAAAACTATGGTGCTATATGACATGCATAAAAAGGGTTCCATAGACATGGTCAAAGGGCTGCTTGCCTTGGTTGGCTTGGTCTTCAAAGCCTTCAAGTCCTTCTCCTTCTTCTTCTTCAGCAACTTCGTCAAATATGGTATCTAAACGTCGGAATAAAATAACGGGAAAATAAGACAATAATAAAAATAGAAAAATCAAAGTGCTTAGAAAAATGTCAACTTATTTTTATAAAATACTATAGGGAAAACTAAGATGGCAAAAATTCTTAGTTTGGGGTTTGGAGTGACAGAAAGGGGTAGATGGATTTTCGAACATAGATTTTAGTGTTCAAATTTAAATTTAAATTTGAACTGTATAGAAAAGGTTCATGAATATAGGTGAAAGTTATATCATTAAATAGGTTGGAATATTACAAGATTTTAGGAACTGGAATTATTTCATTTGGATAAATATTTTATCCTGTGGAATTTTTATAAAACAGACAGAAAAGGAAAAAGAAAAATGGCACTGTGCCACTGGGCCAGAAAGGCCACAGTGCAGCAGGCCCAGAAGGAAACAGCTCGCGCGAGGCTGCCACGTCGAAGGCGTAAAGGCGAAGTACGCCTTCGATATGACGGCGAACCGATGCGCGCACACATGCGTTTTTAAACCTGACGGGGGTCCCACCCGTCAGGGCATGAGGCTGACGGACAGGGACCACAGCCATCGTCGTCTACCTCCGTCCAGAGGCGACGACGAGCTCATCGACGGCGATATAGGGCATGGGAGGAGGCGTGGGTGGTACTGTCGTGCTCATGGAGCAGCTGCCATTCGGATGGAGGTGGAGTTGGTCGCCGGGGTGGCCTGGTTCACCGGCGACAAGGAGGCTCGGCGGAGTTGCTTCGGGTGGTGGTGGTTCTGGCCGTTTTCGACAGCTGAAGAGAGGGGAAACAAGGGGGAAATGATCAGTGAGGTCTGCCAGTTCTAGATCGGGTGAGAGGAGCGGCGGGGAGGGCTTATACCTCCGGATCGACGGTGACCCGAGGCGGCGGATCTCGAGCTCGATATCGAGCTCGGGCCCGTCTAGAGAGGAGTGGGTGGTGTAGGGGGAGGATTGGGTGTGTGAGAGAGCGAGTGGTGAGGAGAGGGAGGCGCGGGGGTGTCCTTTTATAGGCGAACGGTGGGGTGCCGTGGACCCATGCGCCGACGAGCTTCTGCTCGTTGCCACAAGGCTCGGGAGGGGCTGGCGCTGTGTCTGGGGCGTTCCTGGATGCGGTCCAGAGCTAGGGAAGAGAAGAGAGAGAGAGCAGGGCAAGGCCAAGGCATCGCGCGTGTGAGGAAGCTCATTGGAGCTCTCGGGTGGCCGTCGCGCGTGCGAACTGGGGCGAGAGGAGGGAGAAGGAGGAGGGGGCCGACCGGCTGTCGTGTCGTGGACGTCGAGGCGGCCTCGGGAGACACTATCCCGATGCCCTTGGTGGTTGGGCGCCTCGGGCAGGTCGCGACTACAGTGCGGGAGCACACTGTAGCGCGCTCAAGAGCGCCCATATGGACGGCATGGCCGTGTCCCACGCGCTCTGGGCGCGGCCACCATGTCCATTGGCTCTAGGGGGAAGTAAACAATGTAGGAGGGACGATGGATGCCAGGGAGAGCTTCTAGAAGAAGAGAAGGCTGAGAGTGAAAGGTGAAAGTTGCTGTCCAGAATGTAAAATGGGGTTTTACCCCCCCCCCCTCAACCATTGAGCTGAGGCCAGGGAAGAGTTACTAGAGGTGCAAGGGGACTTGGGGAAGCTATGGTAAAAAGCCTAGCTCAAGGAGAACAAGGAAAGAGGTGAAAGTGGTAATTTTGGAAAATCACCAGAAGGTGTTTGATGTGGTTTTGAGCAATCAAATGATTTCCAATAGACATGAGACTTAACAGGATCAAATGGTATATAGCAATAGGGTGTTCCACCAAGTTTGGGCTCATTTGAAGGAACTTGCCAATGTAACTTTAGCAAACCCTAGAAATCAACAGAAATGGATTTTCCAAGTTTAAGTTAAGCAATTCATCCCTCCTTGATGCACCACTTGGTGTAGTGTCATAATTTGGGGTTGTGATCATGCCCACAAAGTTTGAGGTCACAAGTAAAAAGTTGGTAGTGTAAAGTTGTTCAAATTTGAATGTGAACAGAAATGGTTTTGGGGTACTCTGATCAAGTTCCCCTTCTCCATGACATGTGCCATTTGGTCTACATGCATTATTAGACCATTCTAGCATGTGTACCAAGTTTGAGAGCATTTGGACAAGTTTGGCAATGTAAAGTTGCTCAAGCTTCAAAAATGGACATAATGGTTTTGAGGGGTTTTGAAGATTTTTTCTTGCTTCCCTAGGCATGTTGGCTTGGCAAGATCATCAAATATGTCATATCTGACATGATAGAATTTTCCTGGATTTTTTAGAGAATATTTCCTTTGTGAATATTTCAAAAGCTCGAAATATCCAGAAAGGGTTTCTAAGGGATTTGTCAAATATTTTGAACATGACCAAGTGTTGAAACTCTTATATATGGACAATATATGTCCTAAGAGTCTCCCTGAATTTTGGCAAATATTTTTGAAATAGTTAAATAATTTTTCCCTATTAAGACCATTTCTGGCCTTAAGAAAAAGCTTTTAAATAAAATAGGAAAATAACTTTTAAAATTATATTTTTGTGGCTTATGGGAGTCCTATATCTACTAGGTTTCAAATATACTCTTTGAAGTAACTTTCTCACCCTAAATCAAGCATTTGCATTGCAAACCTCAATTTAGGGGGTTTTGGAAAACTAATTTTTGAAAATACTTTTTGGCCAAATTATTTTTGTAAGAAAATACTATATTGTTATATAGACTTGGTATGATCATTGGGCAGAAGTTTGGGGTAAGGAGATGAAATATATAAGATGGAGTTGTTGACTTTAAAGAGCACTTGAAAATCACAAAGAGAAAAACTTAATTCCAAATAAAAGCCATGTGATGCCAAAAAAAAATTTGTTGGTCCAAAACTTCATGCTTTATTAATGCAAATGACATGTTACAAAATGCAGGGTGTGACAGACCTACCTCCCATACAAGAATCTCGTCCCCAAGATTCCTAAACTAGGCTTTAGAAGAGATCGGAATACTCGGATCTAAGATAGTCTTCACGTTCCCACGTTGCTTCTGCTTCCGTGTGGTTGCTCCACTGGACCTTAAAGTACTTGATGGTGCGGTTTCACGTCCGTCACTCTGCTTCATCCAGAATGCGAATGGGCCTCTCACGGTAGGTCAAATCAGGTTGAAGATCAATGGCTGGGTGATTCGACATCCTTGTAGAGACCAGGCTTGTCCGGAACTTGGAGGTACTTCTGGAGTTGTGACACGTGGAATACTTTGTGCACATCGGATAGCTCAGGTGGTAGTTCCAACTGGTAAGCCACTTCTCCTCGTTGCTCGGTGATCTTGAAGGGGCCAATAAATCTTGGTGCAAGTTTCCCCTCAACGTGGAAATGCTTGGTACCCTTTAGAGGAGTTACTCGCAGGTACACATGATCTCCAACACGGAAACTCATATCTCGGCGACGATTACCAGCATAGCTCTTCTGTCTTGATTTGGCGGCCTTCAAACGTTCTCTGACTAGTTGGACTTGCTTTTATGCCTCGCGGAGTATATCTAGTCCAAAGACTAGCCCTTTTCCAGTCACTGACCAGTTGAGGGGTGTGCGACACTTGCGTCCGTACAACACCTCAAATGGTGCCATCTGAAGGCTCGAATGATAACTGTTGTTATAGGAGAACTCGGCAAAAGGGAGGCAATCTTCCCACTTGGCTCCATATGCTAAGACACATGCTCGGAGCATGTCTTCGAGTATTTGATTTACTCGCTCCGTCTGTCCTCCTGTTTGTGGGTGAAAAGTGGTGCTGAAAGACAACTTGGTTCCCAAGACTTCTTGGAATCTTTTCCAGAAGCTTGAAGTAAACTGGGTGCCTCGATCTGATACAATCTCCTTTGGAACACCATGGAGGCTCACGATTCGATCGATATAGAGGCTGGACAGCTGGTTTCCACTGTAGGTTGTTTTGACAGGAATGAAATGGGCTACTTTGGTCAAATGGTCGACTATGACCCAGATGGAGTCATGTCCTTTATTCGACCTTCGTAATCCAGTGATGAAGTCCATTCCGACTTTATCCCACTTCCACTCAAGAACCTTGAGTGTCTAGAGCAATCCAGCGGATCGCTGATATTCAGCCTTGACCCTTTGGCACACATCACACTTTGCAACATAGGTGGCAATCTCTCTTTTCATCCCGTGCCACCAAAATCTTTCCTTCAAGTCTTGATACATCTTGGTCCCTCTGGGGTGGATGGAATACGGAGTGTCGTGGGCTTCTTGTAGGATCAAATTCTTCAGCTCCATCTTGTTTGGTACGCAGATGCGGCCTTTGTACCAAACAATCCCGTGCTTGTCCTCGGAGAATCCTGGGGCCTTGCCTAGCTTCATCTTCTTCTTGATGCCTTCAATGCCTGTGTGCCCACCTTGTACTTTCTTGACTTAGTCCATCAGGGTTGGTTTGACTTCCAGATGGTCTAGGAATCCATGGGTGACCAATTCCAAGCTGAACTGTTCCAGCTCTTCAAATAGGGCTGGCTGCCTTCTTTGAATTATGGCATTCAGGGAGCAAGCCTTTCTTCTTAAGGCATCGGCTACCACGTTAGCCTTCCCGGGGTGATATTGAACACTGAGGTCATAATCCTTGATTAGTTCGAACCATCTTCATTGCCTCATGTTCAATTCCTTCTGGGTGAAAATATACTTCAGACTTTTGTGTTCTGTGTATATCTCACACCGTTTCCCTAGGACGTAATGTCGCCATGTCTTCAAGGCATGAACTACTACTGCTAACTCAAGATCATGAGTAGCGTAGTTCTCTTCATGAGGTCGTAGCTTCCTTGAGAGGTAAGCTATGACCTGCCCTTCTTGCATCAGAATGCTTCCCAATCCGGTTCGAGAGGCATCACAATATATCATGAACTCTTTGTGAACATCAGGTGTTGCCAGAACTGGGGCGGTGGTCAATCTCTTCTTGAGCTCTTGGAAGCTTTCTTCGCATTTTGGCGTCCATTCGAACTTCTTGTCCTTCTTCAGGAGCTGAGTCATTGGCCGGGAAATGCTAGAGAATCCTTCCACGAATTTGCGATAATAGCCCACAAGTCCGAGGAAGCTTCCGACTTACCTGATGGTCGTTGGGGATTGCCATTGGGTCACAGCTTCGATCTTTGCGGGATCAACTGACAATCCTTCCTCAGTCAAGACATGACCTAAGAATCCAACTTTATGCAGCCAAAACTCACATGTGCTAAATTTGGCGTATAGTTGGTGCTCTCGAAGCTTGTCTAGGACCATCCTCAAATGTTGCCCGTGCTCTTCCTCCGTCTTTGAGAAGACAAGAATGTCATCAATGAAGACAACAACAAACATGTCCAAATATTCCATGAAGACTTTATTCATGAGATACATGAGGCAAGCTGGGGCATTGGTTAATCCAAAGGACAAGACCGTGCACTCATACAGGCCATATCTTGTTACAAGTGCCGTCTTCAGAATATCTTGGGGTCTGATCTTCAGCTGGTAGTACCCAGATCTGAGGTCGATCTTGGAGAACACCTAGGCTCCGCTGAGTTGATCAAACAGATCTTCAATCTTAGGAAGTGGATACTTGTTCTTGATTGTAACCTCATTGAGGGAACGGTAGTCAATGCATAAGCGGATGGTACCGTCCCTTTTTGCCACAAACAGAACAGGTGATTTCCAAGGGGAGGCACTTGGGCGGATAAAACTCTTCCTCAGCTGCTCTTCTAGTTGCTTCTTCAACTCGGCTAATTCTTCCGTCCCCATTCTATAAGGCTTCTTATAGATGAGTCCTGCCCCGCGCATGAGCTCGATGATGAACTCAATGTCACGGTCAGGGGGCATTCCCGGTAGCTCATCCGGAAGGACATCGGGGTACTCGCATACTACCGACACTTGCTCCAGTCCAATTTCAGACAGACAGTTGACTTGAGTGGTTTGAGAAGAAGAGGAGTTGGAGGCAAACTTAACTTCGACTCCTTGGTCATTGGTCACAGTGACAGTCCGATTATCATAGTCTAATAAGCCTTGGTGCTTGCTGAGCCAATTCATGCCTAGGATCACATCCAAGCCTTGTGATCTCAGGATGATAAGGTCTGCTCGGAAATCTACCCCGTTAATGATGATATTGACTCCCTTACAGCCTATCTTGGCTCTCATCTCTGCTCTGGGGGTTTGTACCACCATGGGGTTATTCAGGGGTGTAGGGTTCATGCCACTTTTTAATGCAAATCTTTGAGTGACAAATGAATGCGTGGCTCCAGAATCAAACAAGACAGTTGCAGGTGCTGAGTTGACAAGGAACATACCCAGCACGACGTCCGGGTCTTCCTGGGCTTCTTCAGCAGTGACGTGATTCACACGCCCCTTCCCATGGTTGGGCGGGTTGCGAGGAGCTTGGTTCCTTGGTGGCATTCCGCGGCCTTGTCCTGGGTTCTGTGCATTGGGGCACGGGGCATCGGGCTTCTTGTTGGGGCACACCTTAGGGATATGTCCTGACTGGCCACAACCAAAGCAAGTGACTTGGTTTGGGTTGTTGATCTTGTTGCCACCACTGTTATTGGGGTTGAAAGCCAGCCTTGGGTTGGCATACTCCTGAGGCTGATAGTTGGTGCGAGGTGCAGGAGCTCTTGGCTGCTGATAGGTTGGCTTGACCGGGGCTGGCTGCCATGGGCAAGGCTTCTGGTTACTGGAACTTCCCTTGCTGATCATCTTGCGCTTGCGAGTGTCTTCCAGAGCACGCCGCTTGTCTTCAAGCATGAGTGCTTTGTTCACCAGGACAGGAAAGGTTGGGCAGTCACACACGACAAGCGAGTACTGCAGAGTCTGATTGAGGCCTTCCATGAAGCGCTCCCTTTTTGCAGCATCCGTGCTCACATCTTCAGGGGCATACCTTGACAGAACACTGAACTTCTGCATGTACTCCTTGACAGTGCCACTTCCTTGCTTCAGGGCTCAAAACTCACGCTTATTGATAGCCATGATTCCGGAAGGAATATGGGCCTTGTGGAATTCTGCCTTGAAGTTATCCCAAGTGATGTCTTGCCCAGCATGCATGACCTTGAATCCATCCCACCAAGCTCTAGCAGTCCCCCCGAGGTAGTGGGCAGCATAAGCCACCTTCTCGCGGTCTTCGGTGCAACCGACTAGTTCCAGCAAGTCCTCAATGGTGCGGACCCAGTCGTTTGCATCCAGGGGTTCAGTAGTCTCGATGAAGGTTGGCGGTGCATGCTTCTTGAACTCTGCCAACATGGAACGTCCATAGCCATTCCCCGCCGACTGGCGGTTGTTGGTGATAGCTTGAGAAATCATCTGGAGGGCTGTGGTGTTGGCTTGGCATTCCTCTCGGAAGGCTTAGAGAAGCTGAGCCATGTCCATGTTCGGGGGAGGTGGTGGTGGAGCTTGGTCGTGGGTTTGGTCTTGGTCGGCCTCTGCTTGGGCGGATGCTCCGGCTTCGGGTTGCTGGGTAGAGGTGCCAGTACGAGTTACAACAGGCATCCTGTTGGAGCGATAAAGGTCTCATGATTTGGAATGAAGAGGGAAAGCAATAAAGATGGGTGCCTAGTAAGGGGGTGGGTGTGACACTATTTATTTTCATGCAAGGGCCAAAAGGGCCAAACACATTCATTAAAATCCAAATGGGTGATGCAGTCGTTTACACATTCCCGAAGGGAAGCTATGACGTACATACAAACACAACAAAAGCAAACACTAGATGGCTTCATATGAACCATACAAGGACTCGACTTCGCGTAGGGGCTACACGACCTATCCTACAGTAGAGGTCACGAGCTGCCATATCCGAGTTGCGAATGATGTCTAAGCGGCGGAATGCTCGGTTGCGTATTCTGGCTCTTCTGGGTCTTCCTCCTTGTATTCATCTGTCTGGGCCCCCCTATCACTTGAGGGTGTGGGGGAGTGGAGGAGTTGGATACGGCAGTGTTTTGTCGGTGGTGCAGGGAAAAGCTTGCAATATTCCCTTGTCGTCATACGGCATCGCTGGGGTGGCTCTTCATCCTTGGAAGATACATCTCCTGAGGGCCTTCCGCCTCGATACGCGATAGCGGGTCACCCAGGAGACACACCTTCCTTCTTGATCCTATCCGTCTTCTCTTGTGCTCGACGAAGAAGTGCCTTGGTCTTGTGGAGTTCTTCTTGGAGCTTCATCGATTCCGAGGCCAAATCTTGTGCCAAGCTGTCGGCACAAAGGCTGAAATAGGTCTAGAATCGAAGTGGAAGTCCTTCCTTCAGTGGAGGGGCTTGCGCTCTGCTTTCATCTTCACCTTCCTTTCGGTAAGGCAAGAAGCGGGTTGTCATCTTGGCTGCCATCTTCGGAAGAAGTTCACGGAGGCGGGTTAGCGCCTTGAGTGTAGCAGCCTCAACAGCGAGGGGTAGTGTTGCCATCTGGGGTCTCTCGAAGAACCAACTTGTGGGAGGATCGTTTGCCTTGACGATTACTTCCACACGGTACTCCACCTTAGTGTCGCTAACCCAATGCTCATGGTAGGTGAGGATGGGTGCTCGGTGGAACTGGCACTCCTGGAGGCTATCCTCGAGAAGCAAGGGGAACCCAGTGGTCAGGTGCTCTTCAGGTACAACGGCCATCTACAAAGGTCGAATAGGAGAGGTTAATAAGCTGATGATATCTCAGGTTTGGTAAGGTTTAGGAAAGAACGGAGGTTCAGAAGGTTCATGAAAAGGGTCTCATCGTATCTAATGCCCATGCTAACTAAGGCTTCCTACAGTCAGGATGGCTCTGATACCAGCTCTGTGGGGACCCCAACTTAAGAGTCGAGATCACCGAATGCACGCGTATAGTGATCCCAGAGATCAATACTCACTGAACACACAGAAGCTGAATAACAAGAGTCTTACATCCATACATACCGTCTTACACAAATTATGACCATTACGGCCAAGTCTTACATAGATAAAGCATCATGGGCTGAATAGCAAATGAAACTCGAATAGAGGAAGTCTTTGTAGATAAGTAGAACCCATGCTATCTGCCTTATCCCTACAGGCATTCTGACTGGGAAAGCGTCCTAGTTCGCATGTTCGTTTCCATAGAATTCTTCTTCAAATTCCTGCACTTCCATGCCTAGCCAATTAAATAACCAGTGGCAAGCCAATGTGTACTTTGAATGTACTCGCAAGCAACCCATGTTTTTGGAACAAGTATGACACGGTATGAAATAGTACTAGATAGGATATGTTTGAAGAAAGCAAATTTGTGAGTGCAACGACATGAGCTATCTGCGGCATGCATCATAGGAAATATAGGTTACAGATATCAACATAGGCAAGTTATGATCTCTTCCATCTTTTCATGTCCTTTTGACTTAAATCAAACGGAGCTTTCACAAACACACACACACACACAGGGTTTCACAAACATTGGACGTAGCCCAAGAGCGGTTACCCAACTGTCCTTGACCGTGGACACGGCTATTCGAATAGTTTTACACTCTGCAGAGGTTGCACACTTTACCCACAAGATCCGGGAAACTTCCGTGTCATCCACGACCCGCGGTACCTCAAGTACCCGGGGTAAGCACCCGATCACTATCTTTCCCTAGGCGACACTAATATGGAGTCCACTCGATTGGTAGCAACCCCCGTGCCCAACATTTCACATCTTAATATTTTTGGAGCCTCGCTCCCATTTTCATCACATACCACAAGCACGGGGTACCAACGGTGTGTCTGGTGCCCTGTAAAGACAGTCATGGCCGCCTATCCAAGTGCGACCCCGTCCCGAGAGTGACCTCATGTCACTCCCGTCACTAGTAATGTGGGTACCAAGCTAGTATCGGCCTAGGTAATCAATAATGCCATTTCCCATATAAGGGTAGAGTGGTTGCGCATGTAAAGTTGGAATAACGGTCGCAACTTAAACCAATCCGTTTGAAAAAAAAACATCACACACACTTGCCTCGGTACACCACTTCATCATCAAGTGGTTACCCAACTCATCATCTCCCTTGGATATAAATGGCACCCGACGGGGTTTTTGAAAAGTCTTTTGAAAGTACTCTGCTTCCGTCACCATGCATATTCCCGTCCCATTTGCGTAGCCTCTACTATAGCAACCTATCTACTCCCACCGGCATAACCCTCATAAGAAGTTAGGGTCATGTACAATGCAAGTATCAACGAGGAAGTACGGTGGCAACCCATCAAGGTGGTTACCACCTCATCATGATTCCGTTGCAACAACACTTTTCGTGCTATATGACATGCATAAAAAAGGGTTCCATAGACATGGTCCAAGGGCTGCTTGCCTTGGTTGGCTTGGTCTTCAAAGCCTTCAAGTCCTTCTCCTTTTTCTTCTTCAGCAACTTCGTCAGATACGATATCTAAACGTCGCAATAAAATAACGGGAAAATAAGACAATAATAAAAGCAGAAAAATCAAAGTGCTCAGAAAAATGTCAACTTATTTTTATAAAATACTAGAGGGAAAACTAAGATGGCAAAAATTCTTAGTTTGGGATTTGGAGTGACAAAATGGGGTAGATGGATTTTTGAACAGAGGTTTTAGTGTTCAAATTTAAATTTGAACAGTACAGAAAAGGTTCATGAATATAGGTGAAAGTTATATCATTAAATAGGTTGGAATATTACAAGATTTTAGGAACTGGAATTATTTCATTTGGATAAATATTTTATCCTGTGGAATTTTTATAAAATAGAAGAAAAGGAAAAAGAAAAATGGCACTATGCCACTGGGCCAGAAAGGCCACAGTGCAGCAGGCCCAGAAGGAAACAGCCCGCGCGAGGCTGCCACGTCGAAGGCGTAAAGGCGAAGTACGCCTTCGATCTGACGACGAACCAGTGCGCGCGCGTGTGCATTTTTTAACCTGACGGGGGGGGGGGGGGGGTCCCACCCGTCAGTGCGTGAGGCTGACGGACAGGGCCCACGGCCGTCGTCGTCTACCTGCGTCCAGAGGCGACGACGAGCTCACCGGCGGCGATATAGGGCACGGGAGGAGGCGTGGGTGGTACTGTCGTGCTCAGGGAGGAGCCGCCGTTCGGATGGAGGTGGAGTTGGTCGCCGAGGTGGCTGGTTCGCTGGCGACGAGGAGGCTCGGCGGAGTTGCTTCGGGTAGTGGTGGTTCCGGCCGTTTCCGGCAGCTGAAGAGAGGGGAAACAAGGGGGAAATGATCAGTGAGGTCTTGTGGTTCTAGATCGAGTGAGAGGAGCGGCGGGGAGGGATTATACCTCCGGATCGACGGCGACCCGAGGCGGCGGAGCTCGAGCTCGATATCAAGCTCGGGCCCATCTGGAGAGGAGTGGGTAGTTTAGGGGGAGGATTGGGTGTGTGAGAGAGCGGGTGGTGAGGAGAGGGAGGCGCGGGGGTGTCCTTTTATAGGCGAACGGCGGGGTGCCGTGGACCCGTGCGCCGTCGAGCTTCTACGCGTTCCCACAAGGCTCGGGAGGGGCTGGCGCCGTGTCTGGGGCGTTCCTGGATGCGGTCCAGAGCGGGGGAAGAGAAGAGAGAGAGCAGGGGGAGGCCAGGGCATCGCGCGTGTGAGTAAGCTCATTGGAGCTCTCGGGTGGCCGTCGCGCGTGCGAACTGGGGCGAGAGGAGGGAGAAGGAGGAGGGGGCCGACCGGCTGCCGTGTCGTGCATGTCGAGGCGGCCTCGGGAGACACCATCCCAACGCCCTAGGTGGTCGGGCGCCTCGGGCAGGTCATGGCTATAGTGCGGGAGCGCACTGTAACACGCTCCAGAGCGCCCATATGGCCGGCATGGCCGTGTCCCACGCGCTCTAGGCGTGGCCACCATGTCCATTGGCTCTAGGGGAAGTAAACAATGTAGGTGGGACGTTGGATGCCAGGGAGAGCTTCTAGAAGAAGAGAGGGCTGAGAGAGGAAGGTGAAAGTTGCTGTCCAGAATGTAAAATGGGGTTTTACCCCCCTCAATCATTGAGCTGAGGCCAGGGAAGAGTTACTAGAGGTGCAAGGGGACTTGGGGAAGCTGCGGTAAAAAGCCCAGCTTAAGGAGAACAAGGAAAGAGGTGAAAGTGATAATTTTGGAAAATCACCAGAAGGTGTTTGATGTGGTTTTGAGCAATCAAATGATTTCCAATAGACATGAGACTTAACAGGATCAAATGGTATATAGCAATAGGGTGTTCCACCAAGTTTGGGCTCATTTGAATAAACTAGCCAATGTAACTTTAGCGAACCCTAGAAATCAACAGAAATGGACTTTCCAAGTTTAAGTTAAGCAATTCATCCCTCCTTGATGCACCACTTGGTGTAGTGTCATCATTTGGGGTTGTGATCATGCCCACAAAGTTTGAGGTCACAAGTAAAAAGTTGGTAGTGTAAAGTTGTTCAAATTTGAATGTGAACAGAAATGGTTTTGGGGTACTCTGATCAAGTTACCCTTCTCCAAAACATGTGCCATTTTGTCTACATGCATTATTAGACCATTCTAGCATGTGTACCAAGTTTGAGAGCATTTGGACAAGTTTGGCAATGTAAAGTTGCTTAAACTTCAAAAATGGACAGAATGGTTTTGAGGGGTTTTGATGATGTTTTCTTGCTTCCCAAGGCATGGGGCTTGGAAAGATCATCAAATATGTCATATCTGACATGATAGAATTTCCCTGGAATTTTTAGAGAATATTTCCTTTGTAAATATTTCAAAAGCTTGAAATATCCAGAAAGGGTTTCTGAGGGATTTGTCCAATATTTTGAACATGACCAAGTGTTGAAACTCTTATATGTGGACAATATATGTCCTAAGAGTCTCCCTGAATTTTTGCAAATATTTTTGAAATAGTTAAATAATTTTTCCCTATTAAAGACCATTTCTGGCCTTAAGAAAAAGCTTTTAAATAAAATAGGAAAATACCTTTTAAAATTATATTTTTGTGGTTTATGGGTGTCCTATGTCCACTAGGTTTCAAATATACTCTTTGAAATAACTTTCTCACCCTAAATAAAGCATTTGCAGTGCAAACCTCAATTCAGGGGTTTTTGGAAAACTAATTTTTGAAATACTTTTTGGCCAAATTATTTTTGTAAGAAAATACTATACTGTTATATACACTTGGTAGGATCATTGGGCAGAAGTTTGGGCTAAGGAGATGAAATATATAAGATGGAGTTGTTGACTTTAAAGAGCACTTGAAAATCATAGAGAGAAAAACTTAATTCCAAATAAAAGCCAAATGATGCCAAATTCTTATTTTTGTTGGTCCAAAACTTCATGCTTTATTAATGCAAATGACATGTTACAAAATGCAGGGTGTGATAGTTCATCATGGTCTAGTAACATGACTTCCAGAAGTGGGTTACCATACCACTCTGGCGCGGAATGTACTCTGGTTGATCTACAAAGTTCAGTAGTAACTTGATCCAAAGTTTCATGATCATCATCATTAGCTTCCTCACTAATTGGTGTAGGAATCACTGGAACCAATTTCTATGATGTACTACTTTCCAATTCGGGAGAAGGTACAATTACCTCATCAAGTTCCACTTTCCTCCCACTCACTTCTTTCGAGAGAAACTCCTTCTCTAGAAAGGATCCATTCTTAGCAACAAATATCTTTCCTTCGGATTTGTAATAGAAGGTGTACCCAACAATTTCCTTTGGGTATTCTATGAAGACACATTTCTCCGACTTGGGTTCGAGCTTATCAGGTTGAAGCTTTTTCACATAAGCATCGCAGCCCCAAACTTTACGAAAGGACAACTTTGGTTTCTTACCAAACCACAGTTCATAAGGCATCGTCTCAATGGATTTAGATGGTGCCCTTATTTAATCATGAATGCAACTGTCTCTAATGCATAACCCAAAACAATAGTGGTAAATCGGTAAGAGACATCATAGATCGCACCATATCTAATAAAGTACGGTTACGACGTTCGGGCACACCATTACACTATGGTGTTCCGGGTGGCGTGAGCTATGAAACTATTCCACATTGTTTTAAATGAAGACCAAACTAGTAACTCAAAATATTCGCCTCCGTGATCAGATCATGGGAACTTAATTTTCTTGTTACGATGATTCTCTACTTCACTTTGAAATTCTTACTTTTCAAATGTTTCAGACTTGTGCTTCATCAAGTAGATATACCCATATCTTCTCCAAACATAAGTGAAGGTGAGAAAATAATGATACCTGCCGTGAGCCTCCACACTCGTCGGTCCACATACGTTAGTATGTATGATTTCCAACAAATCAATTGCTCGCTCCATTGTTCCGGAGAATGGAGTTTTAGTCATCTTGCCCATGAGGCATGGTTCGCAAGCACCAAGTGATTCATAATCAAGTGATTACGAAAGCCCATCACCATGGAGTTTCTTCATGCGCTTTTCACCAATATGACCTAAACGGTAGTGCCACAAATAAGTTGCACTATCATCATCAACTTTGCATCTTTTGGCTTCAATATTATGAATATGTGTGTTACTACGATCGAGATCCAACAAACTATTTTCATTGAGTGTATCACCATCGAAGGTTTTATTCATGTAAACAGAATAACAATTATTCTATGACTTTAAATTAATAACAGTATTGCAACAAACATGATCAAATCATATTCATGCTCAACGCAAATGCCAAATAACATTTATTTAGGTTCTACACTAATCCCGAAAGAATAGGGAGTGTGCGATGATGATCATATCAATCTTGGAACCACTTCCAACACACATCGTCACTTCACCTTTAACTAGTCTCTGTTCAGTCTGCAACTCTCGTTTCGAGTTACTATTTTTTAGCAACTGAACTGGTATCAAATACCCAGGGGTTGCTATGAACACTAGTAAAGTACCCATCAATAATCTGTATATCAAATATACCTTTGTTAACTTTGCCATCCTTCTTATCCGCCAAGTATCTAGGGCAGTTCCACTTCCAGTGACCATTTCCTTTGCAGTACAAACACTTAGTTTCAGGCTTGAGTTTAGCTTTGGGTTTCTTTACGGGAGAGACAACTTGCTTGTCGTTCTTCTTGAAGTTCCCCTTCTATCCCTTTGCCCTTTACTTCACTACTAGGAAAAGGCATGCTAGTGGCGCACCACTTTTGCCTACTAATGGCGCACTAGTGGTGCGCCACTAGCACCACGCCATTAGATTTTTTTACTAATGGCGCACCCCTATTGCGCCATTAGTATCTGGTGCAATAATGGCGCACCAGGTAGTGCGCCATTAGTATGTCCCTCTGTGCGCCATTAGTATGCCTCCCAGGGGGCCATATGTACCCATGTGCTTTGGCATACTAATGGCGCACTGATGGGTGATGCGCCATTAGTTTCATCTGGACAGTGAACCATTAGTATCTTGAGTGGTGCGCCACTAGTATGAATATTATGGCTTTTTTCTTTTCTGATATTTTCGCAGGATACAAAATATATTATTGGACAGAATTTAGACAACACCAGATGGCAAGACCAGATTCATCGAATACAATAGAAGGTTAGTCTCCGAATACAATTCATCTTATTAGTCTTCGAATACAATTCATCATATTAGTCTCCGAATTCAAAAGACCGAACAAAGATAGAACATTATATTACAAGTCTCTAGACCGTGAGTAGCGAGTTTGTCTTCACATTATAAGTCGATATCGATCATCTAAACTACCATCACATAGAAGAGAGCTGCGGTCATCACGATGAGCATCATCGCGATGAAACTCGTCTTCATCCAGTTCCTCCAACGCTCCCTCCTCTCTCCCGCTAGATAGCGCGCGTATCTAGATTCCGCCTCCGCCCTAGTGGTGTACCCTTTGTAACTGTTACCGCTGAAACGGTGAACCTGTCTCCGACACTCCTCCCAGTCGTCGTAGACTCCGGGAACCTTACCCTTGTACACGACATACGACGGCATCGCTATGCACTAGCCAAACGAAATGTTAGTACCAATTCACAGACAATACATAAGCAATATATAAGTATGCAACAAAAGGATCGGAAGAGAAAAGCAAGACATTAATAGCATCGATTACATCTAAGTTGAACGACTGTCCAAACCAAAGAGACATACAAGTTCATTAAAGTTTAATTACAACATGAGCCAATCGATGTTTCAAAAATAGACATAACATCACTACTTTCGACTCGACTCAAGGGACGGGAGCGTGGATGAAGCCACCGTCTATCGTGGGAGTCATGAAATCGCGGGCGTTGTCAGCCTGCATTTGTAGCATTGTGTCTATGTCACCGTTGGACGGTTGATTTCTGAGGTGGAACTGCCCCGAGGTACGAAGGGCATCTTGATGGATGATTTCCGCAAACTCCAACTGGATGCGAAAGAATTCTTGTCTGATGTCCGCATCCTAGATTGTCGACAAGCTCGCGGCCCAATCTTTGAGTTTATCTGGTAGCAGAAGGTGATGATGGTCCCGTACGATTGCCCGCATGTGATGGATGGCGTAGTAGGCACCCTTCTGACCGCCAGGCGGCTGCTTGACGCAGCAGAATGTTGTATTGTGGGCGAACACATGCTTGTCGTACTTACGAACTGTCTTGGTGAAAGTGCCTCCAGATTTGGCGTAGCCGGGGAGAACATCATCAAGAACATTCTTGACATTTGTTTAGTCTACCTTCGAATGACGTTCCGAGTCGAAATACATGGCCATGGAATATTTTGGGCTTAGGAGGATGAGTGTGCAATGAGTGTCACTGCACAAAACACGGAATGTTAAAAGAAAAATGATCAAAATCTAAGAAACCATATGTTACGGGGTGGTTGAGGGGATGACTTACTCGGGAAAGTAAGGCACGAGGAAGTTATGCTTATCTCGGTTTGCCACAATGACGCCTTCGAGGTAAGAACTCGTGACTTGCCGGTCCCCAGCGCTGCCCAAGATCTTGGCATGCATGTAGAAGGGGTCGACTATCACGATGTCCGGGGTCTTGTCTCTAATGATCCGCATCTCCATACTCAGCGAAAATAGCCGAACGAAGGTGTAGTGCAGCGGATGAAGGTTAAACATAGCGAAGATGTCATCAAACCGCAGGACGATCGTACCCCTGATGGAGTTATCCACAAAGCCCTTGCCCTCTGGCACCTTGGTCGCGAAAATCGGGTATGCCACATCCTTCTCTTTGAGACGCCGCTTCTCCAAAGAAAGAACACTGTCTTGCAGACTCCGCATAGCACCAGTTGCATCATTGAGCATATTAGTCGGTAGCATCGGCCTACCCGCCACATCCACCCTCCTCATTATATCCTTAGGTGAAGGTGGCCCGTCCTGAGCATGGATCGTACACGGTGCCGGCAGGCTCGCACCCTTGTTACTCTTTCTTTTCCGTGCCTTCTTCTTCTCCTGTAATGGGACCGAGTTCTGCTCACAGACCGCCTTCTTGAGTGTGTTGGGGCTGATAATATTTCGCATATCGGCTATCTGAGGCTCGGTGAAGTCGGTAGCTGGAGGCGTCTCCTGAGAACTGAACGCCAGACGACGCCTGTTGCAACTTGGTTTCTCCGCGGTACCAGCTAGATGGCGATCGTCTTTTGTAGGGTTGGGTTCTTGAGAAGGAGGCCCCATGAATTCGCCATCGTACCCATGATCGGCAAAGTACTTATCGACGTTGGCAAATGTACCGTCGTCGTCGTCGTCGTCGTCGTCGTCGTCCGGATCCTGTGCCATATGCATGTTCGGATCTTGTGCCATAGGAATGTCCGGCAGCGTTGCGGCGGTCTTGCCATGGCTTGGCGCCGGCAAGACTGGCGGTGTTGTCTTTGGGGTGGTGTCCCCCGCCCCCAAACAAATCTGGCTCTTCGGCTAAAGCAGGGGCCAGCTTAGGCAGGCGCTGAGGGTCATCACATCATCTTTGTCGGCCCCGGCGGGTCGAATTGGAGGTAACAACTCGTCGCAGCCTGGCAGCACCCGAACTAGTTGAACCCTATACACGGTGGGTGGCATCGGATTACCGTGGAACATGGGGTTGCCCGGTTGAACGATTCTGCCCTTGGCGACATCGATCAACTCGTCGTTCACAAAGTGTAGGAGAGTGCACGGAACGACGGCGCCGCCCTGCGAAAACATGTAGGTCGTCGAGCTTGGCTAATGTCGAGGCACCGCCAACGGCGGGTGTGCAATTGACGGAGGGGCCGCTTGCTACAGAGGTGCCGACCGGCGTACACCCGGGTGCATTAAGCTCCAATGCTCATGCCGGCGTCGGAGACACCAATGCCGCCTCCGCCGGAGACACCAATTGCCCCGCCTGCGCGTTCTGCGAGTTGCTGGCCGTGAAGCTAGGAATCTGGGGCGGCCCCTGTTGGCCGCCCGCAATCCACGTCGTCAGACCCTAAATCAAGGTAGGCATAATGCCGGTGAGCGTCGATCCCAGTTGTTGTTGCACTTGCTCATGGACAATCTCCGGAATCCGCGCCACTTGTGCCTTGAGTTCTTGAACCTCGCGCGCCTGGCTTTCCGAGCTAGTCTTTTTCTCCTTTCGCCCACAAGCATTATAGTATGACGACCATTTTGTGGACAAGCCTTTGCCGGCCACACGACCAGCTGACGACGGCTTACTGAGCTTATCCTTTTTTTCATTACATTCAACGCCCTATTTAGAGTGGTGTCCCAAGGGGTGCTCTGAGTCGACCCCGCGCTGCTGCTTTCAGTCGCCTGCGGAAGGAATGTGAACCATTTAGAAATTTGGCTTCATTAATTAGAATGCAACCATATGGAGCTAATTACGCGGGGGTGTATTCCTTACCAGAACAAGCTCAAGGTCCCTTGTCTTCGGATCCGTGGTGAGCTCCTTTGTTACCGGGTCCTCCTTGTACCGGGCCCTGACAAAGTTCTTGGTCTGCTTGCCACCGTATTTATCGAAGCGGGGAGGTAGGCCTTGCTCGGCACGATCCGCGTCCTCCTTGTCACATATATGCTCTGCCACTCTGTAACCGCCGGGACCGAGTGCGTGTTCCCCTAAGTTCAACTGCCGCATTTCTTTCCCCCACTGACTTTATTCGGAGGTTGCGGTGCTCTCGCACTTGATCTTGAATTCCTTGTAGTCATCTTCGGTGATCGAAGGATTTTTCTCCTTGATCTTATCATAACTAAAACCTTTGCCAATCATTCTCTTCACCGAGCTTCTCCAAGTAGACAGGGCCGTGCTCATCCTCGTGAGGGCGGCATTGTTCACTTTATTCCCTGTGAGGCTTGTGTTTTCAAATTCAGTGGGGAACTTGTATCGTTCGTGCAGCTTCGTGAAGAAGACGTTGCACAAATTCCCTCGGTCCTTATGCCTTAGGTTCTTGGTGTTGATCGAGACGGTGCTCCGAAGAATGCACCCGAGCTGAACCGAGTACCCCTAGACTATTTGTTTGGGTGTCGTTGGATTCCCGTGGGAGTCCACTTCAGTAAATTTCTCCTTGACGGTGTGGAGCACGGTCGGGCGCCGGTCCTTCCGTTGCCTCTTCGGTTGGCTGCCTTCTGTGCGTGCGCCGCCATCATCAGTTATGGCATCCTCGGCGGCACCATCAGTGGTGTCATCACCGACGGCACTATTAGTGGGGTCATCCTCGGCGGCACCATCAGTGGTGTCAGGATCGGTGTCTTTCGTGGCGTCCTCATAGAAGTGAGGTTGTTCCTCCATCTCCTGGGACAGCTCCCAGAATGCCTTGCCGCCTGAACCGCCGGCCTCATCGTTGTGGGCCATGTTTCTCTCTAAATAGGAAAAAAGTTTGGTCAAAAAGTTGGTTATTGTCAAGGAACAAGATCATGGTCTCATCATTTAGGGTTTGTCGACACCGAGGCATCCTAAAAGTTAAGCTTTTATCATTTAGGGTTTTTCGATGCCGAGGCACCCTAAAAGCCTAAGCTTTCATCATTTTGTTTTTTATCGACACCGAGGCACCCTAAAAGCCAAGGTTTTATAATTTATGGTTTGTCGACACCGAGGCATCCTAAAAGCTAAGCTGGGAAGGAGAATTCTAAGTTGGGCCTAATCACTTGGCTCTATTGCCGCCTATGGTTTAATGCAGCAAGAATAAAGGGGCAGTTGATCCTACTTAATTAATTACTAAGATACCCCGGCCCATGCATTAGTCACAAGTACCCCATATGTCCTATTTTTAGCAAAGTCATGCTAAAATTCACGGAAAATTTCAGCATGACCTTTGCTGAAAATAGGACATATGGAGTACCAGAATTTGCCGGAACGGAAGTTAATCAACATTCCAGCAAACTCAAGGGCCTCTCGGGGTACCTGCAAAATCATCACGACACGATGGTCGGGGAAAAAACCCAGCAAAAAGCTGCTCCAGGTTCACCAATTGACTGATACTCATGGATAAGCAAAGCAAACTACTACTACCAAAACAAGAACCAGACAAACTGATATATAATGTCAAGCATGTCTAATACCAGCAGTTAATTGTAGCTTTTGCTTTTCAGTGCCAAATTCTAGCTAGTACCAGCACTTAATTAGTGGGGAATCTGATATATAATGTCAACTGTTATCTAAGGTATCACCAGGTATTTTTTTTGTTGACATGACTCAATTTTTCAGACTGTTTGTTTCTAATTGGAAGGGACGATGCATTACGTCGTGTTCCTATGTAGATTCATCACTTGACCATTATAAACAATAACTAAAAATCCTGACATATATAGTATACATAGATATGTTACTTAACTGACAGTAGTTTTTCTCTTCAGGTAAAATTAACAGCTAGTAGCAATCATTTTCAAATATATATACAAGACAGTAGGTAAAAGGAATTTATATGTGCCCACTGGACATTTTTATATTAACCTAAGGGAAAATGAATAGTTAGGTTAATTACCCGTTGTTAATAACAACACATATATAAGAGAAACACCTGCCGTATTATCTCAATAAAATGAGCCAGATTTGCATTCCCTTCAACAAACAAAAAATAAATGTATGCGTGGCCCTATTATTTATGAAATATAAGAGAGACAACAAAATATATAAGCGAGACAGACACTTGTTGTTATAAAATGAGCCAGATTTGCATTCCCTTCCAAAAATAAAGTTGTATGCGTGGGCTTATTATTTATCAACCAAAAAAGACACGCGCATATACAGGGTAGCTGCTAGTGTATATACACTTAACTTAATTTGACAGCTCCATCATGCATCAGCTGTAACTCAACTCTAACAGCAATTAAGCTAAGCAATTAACTACTAACTCTAACAGCAATTAAGCTAAGCAACTAGCATGCCAGGCCAGGCACCACCTCCAGCAAGCAAGTTTGTTTTTTGCTAGAGAGAGTTGGACCTTTCATTTTCTTTTTCAACCAGTTTTACAAGGAAGGAAGAAAATTCAACCAACTAGTAAAACTCAGGCACCTTCCTTCCTTCCTTCCTTCACATGATTGACTTCTCTTTCCAATCCGTATGTATGTATGTATGTATGTATGTATGTATGTATGTATGTATGTATGTATGTATGTATGTATGTATTGAATTCATGCTCCACCCAATTGCTTCAAAAGTCCCAACTGATGGAGAGATATATCTCAACAGCACAAATGTTTGATTTCAGATTCAGATAGATAGATAGATACTCCTCTAGTCCCACTCTATGGTAAACATGCAACAGATGCCTCATTGTTCATGTTTTTGGGAATGTTGATGGTAAACCAAAAACATCACTTGACCAATTGGGGCATGGTTTGCAAAATCAAGGATTCTTGTGGCCTACTTAAGGAGGATATTAATCTACAGTAAAAAAAGGCACTAGTTTGCTGGAGTTGACAAAATTTGGGTTAAATTGGTTGTGTAAAAAAATAAATCACCATTTGCTGGAGGTGATTTTGTAGGAAGAATATAGCAACTGAAAGATGATTGATTACATTTTCGAATCTACAGTACAGAGGAAGAAGAAGAAAGGGAAAAAAGAAGAAGCGGTAGCTGAATAGTACCTGACCGGATCTGGCGATGGCGCGCCGAAGTTGATGCGGGCGGCGAGGGCGAGGAAGGCGCGGGCCTCGGCATCGGTGCGGTATAGCGACCCATTGAGCGGCCTGAGCTCGAGCGTAGAGATAAACGGCCGGCCGGTGGTGGCGTTGGAGAGGCATACGGAGATGCTTGCGCGTTGGAGAGGCGTTGGAGAGGCGCGCGCCGTCGTAGACGACGACGGGGGACTAGCGGGTGGCGCCGAGGTAGAGGTCAAACTCCGGGAAGGCGTCGTCGCCGTCGAAGCCGACGTAGAGGAAGGTGGCCCGCAACAGGTAGCGCGCGCGGGTGGCGACGGGGAGAGCGTAGCAGTGCAGGGGAGCTGCGGTGGTGGGGGCGCGGGGGCGGTGGGGCTGGAGTCCGGTGGGGGTCGGGCGGCGGCGTCGGGGCAGCGCGCGGGGGTCGGGGCGGCGGCGTCGGGGCAGCGCGAGGGAGAGGGACGAAGGGGATCTGGCGAGCGAGGGCGAGGGAGAGAGGCCAGAGGAGAGAAGTGTATGGATGGGGGCAGAATACTAATGGCGCACCTCCCCCTGGTGCGCCATAAGTACATCTATAGCAATGGCGCACCTCCTCGTAGTGCGCCATTAGTAATTTTTTTTTATTTCTGTTCGAGCCCACAGGTTATCTTCCACCAAACCCCATCTACATCAAACCCCTTCTAGTAGCCCGACTGGTCAGCACGCAGCGCACACACCAGGAGGTCCTGGGTTCGATTCCCAGGCTCCCCAATTTTTGTTTTATGCTTTTTTTTCTTTGCACATATCTTTTTATCCATGCATCCAAATATAACATGTCACATATGCTAGATGCTGAGAATTTCATGTAGAAAAATAATATGCAGTTTGTTGCCATGTTAACAACATTTAAAATGTTGTTCGATATTTATTTGTGTTTAAATATGTTCAAACTTGTTTCAATCATAACTAAATATTTATAGCTCCAAATTTGACAAACTTTATATGCTTTTGGGAGTAACATATAACCAAGCACAACTAGTCTTTTTTTGGATTTTTAGTTTCATTCATTTCTGAATTGGTAAAACATTTATGAATATGAAAAAATATCATCAAATTTGAAAAAATATTCATGAATTCAAAAAGTGCCCATGAAAAAACATTTATGAATATGTCCAAATACAATCGAGAAATGAAGGCTACAATTTAAATATAATCAATCTTAGCTAGCTATATGTTCACAATCTTCTTGCCCTTCTTTTTTGCAAATGGAGTTCTTCTCTTGAACGGACGTCCTTTAGGTAGGGTGGTCCTGCTTCTTCTTGTGGTGTATGGCACTTCATCGTCGTCGTCATGTTCCATCTTCGGGTCGCCGTATTTGTCGAAGTCTTGCTCATTGGCGACTCCATCCATTCCGATGATCTTCCTTTTGCCTCTCCTCACGGCAACACGACTCGGCTTTGACGGGTCGGTAATGAAGAAGCATTGGTCCACTTGGGAAGCCAGTACCCATGGCTCATTTTTCGCGGTGACGTTTGCGCCCGTGGTTTTGGATTTGGCTTCGGGTATAACCATGGTGGTGAAATACCTGTCTTCTTTTAGGACGCTCTTGGCCCATCTGACACGGAACATCGGGACCTTCTCTCTAGCATATCTCAGCTCCCAGATCTCTTCGATCCTTCCGTAGTATCTGTCCTTGTCCTTACTGGTGTAGGATTCCATCGTTACCTCGGAGTTCTGATAACCATCGCTATTCATGTCCTTGTCCTCGGTGTAGAACGTGTACCCGTTGAACTATCGTACGCCTCATAGGTCATCATGTTGTGCTCGGTGCCCTTTGACAAGGCGAATATGAGATTTTCTTCTACGAAAGAATCCTCATGTAAAGGGTACGACAGAAGCTTCTCCTTGAACCAACGCGTGAAACATGAGTTGTGCTCTTTGATTATATCTCTGTCCGTCCTCTGTTGGCCTCGATCATTGTACGTTTTCTCAACAAAGGTTTTGTGCTCTATGTCAAGACCCCGATCCTAAGTCACACCGATCTAGCTGTAACATGTCATATCACTTTGCGGCCTCACGCACGGTAACCCCACGGGTGCCACCTTACCTAGCCCGGGACCGTTTGCGCATTTTGGCACACGTATATGACAGTGTCGCTAGCATCCATATGACAGAGAACCCGGGCCGACATGGCTAGTTATAAACCAAAAGTGGCACTAAATTACAGAGACAGGCATCCATGACCCAGCAACGAACGTGTCGGTCATCAACGTATGAACCCAAGTCGTAGCAATCTACATGGACTTAAAGGAACAACGCGTGACATTTCCCCTAAGGGACAGACACAGGAACGAAGAAGGACACATGCCGGCCAGCCTACGTGTTCCGAGCAGCAGCAAGCTACCAAGGCTCATTGGAATCACTAGGAGGCATTTCCCTGTAAGATAGGCTACCAAAGGAAAACAACTAGGTGTCGGATCCCACACATACCAAGCATTTCAATCATACACGCAATATGCTCAATATGTGCAAATACAACATTGCATCACAACAGAACTCTATGACTCAAAGTACTTTATTTAAAAGGCTCCAAGAGCCATACATAACATATTCATACAGGTAGGGGTCACATGATCCAACACTCAAGTCATACAGTCATACAAGCACAAGCGGAAGCTACATGTCTGAGTACAGACAACTTAGAAAATAAAACAGGCTTGGTGTAGCCTGACTATCTACAAGGCCCTTCACAAGCTCCAGATCACCGTCTGGGTGACAAGCTACTCGTCGACGTCAACGTCTATGTAGAACCCATCAGCAGGGGCAGGGTTCTCCTCTGCAACAGTTATTAAGCAAACATGAGTACAAAGGTACTCAGCAAGTCTTACCACAGAACCTATCATACATGCAACATTATCAAAGGGGGATAGTGGAGTTTATAGCAGAATGCCAGCTTTGACCTTGGCTAACCTATACTACAACTCTCAACAGATTGCAAGATGTTATTACGAACACGAGTCCACTAATCACCACATCAATACACTACCGAGGATCCTCTTCCGTCATCCTACGGAAGGGCCATCCACGGCACTCACGCTTATCTTGAGGCTTTTAGTAGTATCCATCAACTTGTCTATGAACTGTAAGAGTAACCAAGTAGTTCGTACCGCGAACAACGGCTATTCGAATAGTTTGATAACCCTGCAGGGGTGTACCTCTTCACACACGCTTCCACCACTTATCGCCGTTTACTCGGCGTGTACTCGGCAACCTTCAAGCGGAAGCCCAGCGAGGGTGTCGGCCACGACCTGACTAACTACTCAAGTCTCTCGTCCAGGTTTATCGCCTATTTGGGTTCCATCCGTGGGGAGATCCGGCCGGGGTGTCGCTCACGGCCCCAAACGATGTGTACAGGGTTCCCGAGTCACCAAACGGGCAACCGGTACACCATGCCACGTACCTGTCGCATCACAGCCCACCCCGAGGGTCAGCGCTGCGCACGACCTCCAATAAACTATAAACACCAGAAACTAGTTGCAACTCCTGGACAGAGATCAAGGGTAATTAATAAGCCGAGAGGGTCCATTGGTTTTGGGCGCAATGCATGGTAGTAACTGCAACTTGAACCACACATATAGATCTCGGGTCCGATGTACGGTTCCAATGAAACAACCCACCACGTACTCCTACATGGCCTTTCATCGATACCTTTACCAAGCGTATTCCACACTTCCTTCCCTTTATCGAAAGATTGTTTCACTCTGATCCATCACCCAGATGAATCAGACCAGACACGACTCTAAGCATAGCAGGCAACATAAACAATAGCATGGTGGATCACACATCACATGGCTCAATCAACTCCTACACATGCTAGTGGGTTTCAACTATTTACTGTGGCAATGACAGGTCATGCAAGGGAATAGGGTTCAACTACCGCAGCAAGTAGCAGTTCACGCGCTGTTGCCTTAATGCAGTAAAAGAGAGCAGGAGCGAGAAGATTGGGTTGTATCGGAATTATCAATGATTGCTTGCCTAACAAGGTAGTTGTCGGGTACTGCTCTTCAACTGGATACGCAGCAGTATCCTCGGGGAGCAGGACCTAACACAGGAAATACCGACGATACAATCATTAACAAACAAATGCAACAATATGATGCATGTTTATGACATGGCAAGATGCATGTGTGTTGGCTAATGCAACTAAAACCAGAAGGGTTTGAACCTATTTGAATCAAGGATTCAAATTGAAGTTCAAACTATTATTTAAATAAGTGCATTATCATGTTTTTGATATATACAGCAAGTTAACTTGTTCAAACATGCATGAAACCAGTGCCATTAGATAGATTGAATTTTTTTGATCATTTTTCATATATAAATCTTTTCCATCTGAGCTATGGTTGATTTTATATGATTTTTAGAAGTTTTGGGTATTTTCTGGAATTTCCTAAATTATTTTAAATCTAAAAATCACAGAAAAACCTTTACTGCATCAGCATGACATCATGCTGACATCAGCCAGTCAACAGGGCCAGTCCAGGTCAAACCTGACCAGTGGGTCCCTCATGTCAGTGTCACAGCTAATTAACTGAGTTAATTAGAGTTAAACTAAAACTAATTAACTGTCAGTGGGGCCAGGGCCCACGTGTCAGTGACTAAACTAATTAACTAATTAAAATTAAATTAACACTTAAGCTAAGTTTGACTTGCGGGCAGGGCCCACATGTCATTGACCCAGGGGGTCAAACCAGTGGTCAAAACAGGTCCAACTCGCCGGCGTTTAGCCGCCGGCGAGGCCAAACGTGGCGGCGTGCTTCGAAAAACGTCTGCGGTGCACGGTTCGAGCTGCGGTTGGGTGCGTTGGAGAGCTCTTGCTCTTCCGCATCGGATGGTGGTGGTCGCCGGACCTGGGGTGGCCGGAGACGACGGCAACGAGCTCGACGGCGGCGACCGGCGTTGGGCGTGTGTGGAGATGCGGGTGCAGGTGCCTAGGCGATGCGTGCGTAGCACCGTTCGCATCTACGTGTTGTGGTGAGTGCGTTGGACGGGTGCCGGTGACCAAATGGTCACCGGAGCATCACCGGCGACGAGCACGGCGGCGGTGCGTGCGGGCGAGCTACGTGCAGTGTGTTACAGGGCAAGAGGGAGCCAACAGAGAGGGGGAGGAGGTAGCTAGGCTCACAGCGGTTGCAGCAAGCACCGAAGCGAGCTCGGGGGTGGTCGGAGCTGAGCAGCACGGCGAGGGGGATCTCCGCGGCCGGAGTTGGGGAAGAAGTGGTCGGGGGCGTCTCCAGGGCGGGCAAGCGCTCGGGGCTCGGCCTGTTCGAAGTAGTCGAGGACGGCGGAGACGAGAGACAACACGGCGGAGCTCGGGGACGACGGTGGACGCGGCTTCTACGACGGTGCGATCACGGCGGCGTCGGCCATGGCGCGGGGAGAGCGGAGGAGAGGGACTGGGGGGAAGCGGAGGTGTCTGGGGGTTCGAGGGGGACGTGGACGTTCGATCCATGCCTCCAGAACGGCGAGGGGGCGAAGCAGGGCGGCGGGCAGCTGCGTGGCGCGCCGTGCGGTCGCCGTCGAGCACCTGCCTGCCTGCCTGGCCGAGCCAAGCAGCTTGCTGGAGCGGCAGCTGGGCTGGGCCGGCAGGTGGGCCGGGTGGGCGCCAAGTAAGTGTTTTCCTATTTCTTTTCCTATTTTTCTTTTCTGTTTCATTTCTTTTGCAACTTTGTTCATTTAATAAAAATGACTAAACATTTTTGTAAATCATAACACTTGTCATACCTGCTGTATATAATATGAACAATATGAAACATTATAGTTTATGATTATTTGAGCATTTAAAATATTTTATAGCATTTAAATGCCCAAATTCAAATACCATATGATTTAATCCATAACCCTAGATTGTCCTAGAAAATTGTGCACCATTTTTGGCAGAGGTTTAAGACCAAGGCAGAAATGATGAACATTTTGAAGGGCATTTTGGGTACATTGGAAAATATTTTAGCAAACCCTAGTTGTTAGGGGAGGGGTGCTGGGGTTTCTGTTAATCCCATTTCAAGTTTCTTTGAAAGTAAACATGATGCACACTCTAGTCAGATCCTAATGCAAGTGCTAGCTAGGGATGTGACAACTCACCCCCACTTAAAAGAATCGCGTCCCGAGATTCGGGTTCCTCCGGAAAGAGGGTGGGGTACTCAAGTTGAAGACGATCCTCCCTTTCCCAGGTAGCTTCACTCTCGGAATGATGTGACCATTGAACCTTGAGAAACTTGATATTGTGGCGTCGAGTGGTGCGCTCGGTTTGATCAAGAATACGAACGGGGTATTCTCGATATGTGAGATTGTCTTGGAGATCAAGTGTTTCGTGGTCCACTCCGCGGATAGGATCCGAGAAGCAACGCCTTAGTTGAGAAACGTGGAAAACATCATGAACTCTGGAGAGGTGCGGAGGTAGTTCCAATTGATAGGCAACTTCTCCTCGTTTGGCAAGAATGCGAAAAGGACCGATGTAACGAGGGGCCAATTTGCCTTTGATACCGAAGCGATGGGTTCCCTTAAGAGGAGTAACCCGAAGGTAAGCCTTATCGCCGACTTCAAAAGTCACAGCCTTATGATGACTATCATATTGGCTCTTTTGGCGAGACTGGGCTGTTTTCAATCTCTCACGAACGATGCGAACTTGTTCTTCTGCTTCCTGAATCATATCCGGGCCAAAGAATTGTCTTTCCCCGGTCTCTGACCAGTTAAGAGGTGTTCGACACCTTCGTCCATATAGAACTTCGAAGGGGGCTTTACCCAGGCTGGCTTGATAACTATTGTTATAAGTGAATTCGGCAAATGGAAGACACTTTTCCCATTCCATACCGAAAGAAATGACAGAGGCTCGAAGCATGTCTTCTAGAATTTGATTGACTCGTTCCACTTGACCACTTGATTGCGGATGGAAGGCAGTACTGAAAGAGAGATGAGTTCCCATAGCATTCTGGAAACTTTCCCAAAATCGTGAAGTGAAAAGACTTCCACGGTCTGAGTTAATCTCCAACGGTACACCATGAAGTGACACTATTCGAGAGATATATAAGTCTGCTAGCTGGCTAGCGGTAATACTCTCCCGAACAGGCAGGAAATGAGCTACTTTAGAGAGGCGGTCGATAACGACGAAGATAGCATTACTCCCTTTCCTGGACCTGGGAAACCCGGTAATGAAATCCATACCGACTTTATCCCATTTCCATTCAGGAATAGCTAAAGGTTGAAGGGTGCCAGCAGGCCGTTGATGCTCTGCTTTGACTCGACGACAAACATCGCAGTTAGCAATGAATTGAGCGATTTCTCTCTTCATCCTAGTCCACCAGAATCTTTGACGTAGGTCTTGATACATTTTGGTACTACCGGGATGAATCGTGGGAGGAGATTCATGAGCCTCCTTGAGGATGAAACGTCTTAGGTTTCGCACTTTAGGAACCACTAAGCGGTTGCTAAAGAATACGACTCCTTGATCATCAATTGAGAAACATCCTGCAACTCCTTTCTTGATGTTCCTCTTAATACGGGAAATTCCGGGATCAACCTTCTGTGCTTTGATGACCTGATCCAAAAGGGTAGGTTTTGCCACCAAGGTGGAAAGGAATCCTCGAGGAACAATGTGAAGGTTAAGCTTAAGAAATTCCTCGTGGAGAAGTGGTTGACTTTGTTGTAACATTAAATTGTTACAATATGACTTACGACTTAGTGCATCAGCCATGACATTGGCCTTTCCAGGAGTGTAAGTGATTCCTAAGTCGTAGTCGGTGAGCAACTCAACCCAACGTCTTTGCCTGAGATTTAGATCCGGTTGGGTGAAGATATACTTCAAACTTTGGTGATCAGTGAAGATTTCACAGCGATTACCAAGAAGGTAATGTCGCCATGTTTTGAGTGCATGGACTACATCTGCAAGCTCTAAATCATGAGTAGGATAGTTATCCTCATGTGGACGCAACTGTCGGGATGCGTATGCAATCACTTGACGATCTTGCATAAGAATGCAACCTAGTCCTTGTCGCAAGCCGTCGCAATAGATTGTAAAATCCTTGGAAAAGTCTGGTGGTACCAGTACAGGTGCAGATGTCAGGCGTCTTTTCAGTTCCTGAAAACTGGACTCGCACTGTGGGGTCCACTCAAACTTTTTATCTTTCTTGAGGAGTTCGGTTAGAGGTTTAGCAACCTTGGAGAAGTTCTCAACGAAACGTCGGCAATAGCTCGCTAAGCCAAGAAAACTCCTAACTTGCTTGACCTATTCAGGGGGAGTCCAATCAAGGACGGCTTGAACTCGCTCGGGATTGACAGCAATACCCTTGCCAGAGATCACATGACCTAGATAGGTTACTTCTGGCAACCAAAATTCACATTTAGAGAATTTGGAATAAAGGCGGTGCTCTCGAAGTTTCGTCAATACCAGCCTTAAATGCTCGGCATGATCTTCCTTGTTCTTGGAGAAAATGAGTATATCATCGAGGTATACCACGACGAATTTATCCAAATACTCCATGAATATAGAATTCATTAACCGAGAAAAGGTAGCTGGGGCATTGGTTAATCCGAAGGACATGACGGTGTACTCATATTGGCCATAACGAGTAACGAAAGCCGTTTTAGGAATGTCCCTGTTCTTGATTTTGATTTGATGGTAGCCCAACCTCAAATCCATTTTAGAGAAGACTGAGGATCCAGCGAGCTGATCATACAGGTCGTTGATCCTGGGAAGTGGATACTTATTCTTTATGGTGACCAGATTGACAGGTCGGTAATCTACAACCATCCGCTCCGTTCCATCCTTCTTCTTGACGAAGAGGACGGGGCAAGCCCAAGGGGAAGAACTAGGACGGATGAAACCTTTTTGCAAAGACTCATCGAGTTGTTTCTTTAGCTCAGCTAATTCTAGTGGTGCCATCTTATAAGGTCTCCTAGAGATTGGAACAGTTCCAGGAATAAGATCTATCACGAACTCGACATCTCTGTCAGGTGGAACTCCTGGCAGTTCTTCTGGAAAAACATCCGGGAAGTCACAGACTACCGGGATATCTTCGAGTTCTGGTAGAGGGCTGGCATTAAGAGAGTAGAGCTGACGTCTAGCCATTCGAGTCAAGACATTAACTATCTTGCCGGATGGATGTGTAAGTTGAACGGTCCTAGTAAAGCAATCAATTTTGGCGTAATGGGTGGTCATCCAATCCATACCCAAAATGATATTTATGTCCGAGGACTTGAGAGCGATTAAAGATGCAAGGAAAACAAGTCTGTCGACAAGGATTTCATTTCCATGGCTTACCCTAGAGGTTTGCCACTTTGAACCAGGAGTTTGAATAACCATGGAAGTAGGCATGTCACAAAAAGTCTTGTTGTGCAATCGAGCATAGCTCTCAGATATGAACGAATGGGATGCTCCAGTATCGAAAAGAACAGATGCCGGATGGCAGTTTACGAGAAGCGTACAAAGGACGACGTTAGGATCCTCATAAGATTCTTCGGCAGAAACATAGTTGACATGACCACGTGCAGTGGGGATTGGCTTGACATAGTTCACCTTGCCGGTTGGCTTGCCACGGCCAACGGGTTTTCTTGGCTGATTCTGGGGACAATCACGCATGTAGTGTCCCGGTTCTCCACACTTGAAACATGTCACAGTGGTGGGGCGTGGAGCAAAGATGGAGGGTGGACCTCCATAGGTCTTAGCAGGTGCAAACTGTTGAGTTGGACGAGGCGCCTCATAGGATGGCCTCGGTGTATACTTGGGTGGCAGAGCAGTGTTAGGAACCCACACACGGCGCTTGTGAGAACCAGAGCCGGATGAGGAACCAAGGTCTCGAGTACGCTTGCGGGTGGCCTCGAAGTCGGTCTGGCCTGTCTCAGCACTGATAGCCTTGTTAACCAACTTCTGGAAGGAGGTGCACTCGTGCAGACGTAGATCTCGACGAAGTTCAGGGCTGAGTCCCTTGCGGAACCTCGCCTGTTTCTTGGCATCGGTGGATACTTCCTCAGGTGCATAGCGTGCCAGATTACCAAACTCACGACTATAGCCATCCACAGTTAAACGGCCCTGGGTGAAATTGCAGAATTCCTCCCGCTTGCGATCCATGAGACCTTCCGGAATGTGATGTTCATGGAATGCCTCACTGAACTCAGCCCAGGTAGTGACTTGGCTAGCAGGATGCATAGCTTCAAAGTTTTCCCACCAAAGACTGGCAGGGCCCTCAAGATGGTAGGCGGCGTAGATAACCTTGTCAGCTTCGGCCACACGGGCAGAGTGTAGCTTGTGGGTGATACTACGTAGCCAGTCATCAGCATCCAGAGGTTCAGTGGAGTGATGGAACTTTGGTGGACACATCTTGATAAAATCGTGGATTGACACCACGTCATTCCTCTGACGGAACCTAGTGTTTTGCTCAATGCGTTCCAGCAGACGGTTGGTCTCTCTCTTGTTCCGTTCTGCTTCAAGCATAACTTCCGCCAAAGAGGGTGGCTGGGGCAGATTTCCATCTCTAGCCCCACTAGCCTCACCCTGCTCCTGAGCAGCAGGAGTGTTGCGAGTGTTGACCATCCTAGGAAAACAAAACAACGGTTTAGACAAGGATGGCAAAAATTTGACATAGAAGTGCAGAATGTAATGGATGACACAGAATGCAGAGATGTTCATCCGTACGACATGGTAATATAGGAACTGCTATTTATACACCAGTGGTCATACACACCATACAAAGTTTAGTACAAGCCAAGGCTAAAGTACAACCGCGGTGAAAGACGATACATCCCATCAGAGGCATTCCAAGCTCCTATACATTATTTAACTACACCTTCGGAATTCAGTACACACTAAGTCATATTCCACAAGACGCGCAGGACTGTGGAAATACAACTACAACAATACTACTGCTACCATGGACTAGCTCAGACATTCGCGTAGTAATCCTCGTAGAGATTACCACCGTAGCCTGGAAGTGGTACAGACAGATCTTGGAACTCGCGAGCACTCGAAGGCTGTGGACCATAAGGGCATGGGTGTGGTCTCGGTCCCGATGCTGGTGGTAACCGACGCCCACGTGGAGGTGTAATACCCCCAACGTCACGCCAATCCATGCGATCAGGCAGACGAGTCCGCACAGGATACAAATCCCGCATGTCCAGATATCCGGCGTGCACAGCAGGTGCAAGCCGTGTCAAAGTAGTCCAGTGAGCGGCTCGGGTGTTATACAGCTCCATTCGAAGGGCACGGACCTCACGGTCCCTATCCTCCAACATCTGAACAGTAGTCTGAAGCAGTGGCTCTTCATGAGCAGCATCAGTATGCAGACCAGTGTAGTAGCCTTCCTCTCCGGGGAGTGAAGCTGGCATGTAACAGAACTCAGTGTTTAGCAACAGGGCATGCCTAGCACGGAGAATGGTCATCATCGAATAAGCGGCATCCTGTACTGCCATCTCGATGGTAATCCCGAGTCCATAAGACCAATGGATGGGATCATTTGCTCCGGGATATGAGGGGTATATCCGGACTGTGCAGAAATACTGACTTTGATTGAAATCCCGATACTGTTCCTCCACAGTGTATTCAGGATACCAGCGATAACCGGTCTCAGTCATCACACGGACTAGCATGGTCGTGTGACCGGGCACATTAATGCACCGAGTCAAACGAACCACTTGGTGAGGGATGCGGCCAGACATCTGAAACACGAAATAATGCAAAGGCATTAGTGTTTCTGGAAGAAATCGGGCAGCACAACAACTGTAAATGCTCAAACAAAGATTTGAGACATCATACAAATGATAGCATAGCCACTCAACAATTCCATATCAAGGTTCCGGTTCAATAATCATCATACTCAAAAGGATAGAAACTTAACTGAGGCTTGAAACCAACAATCCTAAGAGTCTATGGATTAGTAACATTTGAACCTAGTAAGGATAAGAGGCCTAGTCCTAATTCCCCGTAGAAAGAATAGACAGACTCAGATCAGAAGGGCATAAGGTAAAGGAGTAAAAAGAGCCTTACGTTCCCTTCCACAATCAATTCCCCTACATATAACTAAGAATTTTTCTAGACTCAACATCGACCAGTTTGGCTTGAGAAACCTACAGGCAGTCCAGCTCTGATGCCAACGCTGTCAGGACCCCGATCCTAAGTCACACCGATCTAGCTGTAACACGTCATATCACTTTGCGGCCTCACGCACGGTAACCCCACGGGTGCCACCTTACCTGGCCCGGGACCGTTTGCGCATTTTGGCACACGTATATGACAGTGTCGCTAGCATCCATATGACAGAGAACCCGGGCCGACATGGCTAGTTATAAACCAAAAGTGGCACTAAATTACAGAGACAGGCATCCATGACCCAGCAACGAACGTGTCGGTCATCAACGTATGAACCCAAGTCGTAGCAAGCTACATGGACTTAAAGGAACAACGCGTGACATTTCCCCTAAGGGACAGACACAGAAACGAAGAAGGACACATGCCGGCCAGCCTACGTGTTCCGAGCAGTAGCAAGCTACCAAGGCTCATTGGAATCACTAGGAGGCATTTCCCTGTAAGATAGGCTACCAAAGGAAAACAACTAGGTGTCGGATCCCACACATACCAAGCATTTCAATCATACACGCAATATGCTCAATATGTGCAAATACAACATTGCATCACAACAGAACTCTATGACTCAAAGTACTTTATTTAAAAGGCTCCAAGAGCCATACATAACATATTCATACAGGTAGGGGTCACATGATCCAACACTCAAGTCATACAGTCATACAAGCACAAGCGGAAGCTACATGTCTGAGTACAGACAACTTAGAAAATAAAACAGGCTTGGTGTAGCCTGACTATCTACAAGGCCCTTCACAAGCTCTAGATCACCGTCTGGGTGACAAGCTACTTGTCGACGTCAACGTCTATGTAGAACCCATCAGCAGGGGTAGGGTTCTCCTCTGCAACAGTTATTAAGCAAACATGAGTACAAAGGTACTCAACAAGTCTTACCATAGAACCTATCATACATGCAACATTATCAAAGGGGGATAGTGGAGTTTATAGCAGAATGCCAGCTTTGACCTTGGCTAACCTATACTACAACTCTCAACAGATTGCAAGATGTTATTACGAACACGAGTCCACTAATCACCACATCAATACACTACCGAGGATCCTCTTCCGTCATCCTACGGAAGGGCCATCCATGGCACTCACGCTTATCTTGAGGCTTTTAGTAGTATCCATCAACTTGTCTATGAACTGTAAGAGTAACCAAGTAGTTCGTACCGCGAACAACGGCTATTCGAATAGTTTGATAACCCTGTAGGGGTGTACCTCTTCACACACGCTTCCACCACTTATCGCCGTTTACTCGGCGTGTACTCGGCAACCTTCAAGCGGAAGCCCAGCGAGGGTGTCGGCCACGACCTGACTAACTACTCAAGTCTCTCGTCCAGGTTTATCGCCTATTTGGGTTCCATCCGTGGGGAGATCCGGCCGGGGTGTCGCTCACGGCCCCAAACGATGTGTACAGGGTTCCCGAGTCACCAAACAGGCAACCGGTACACCGTGCCACGTACCTGTCGCATCACAGCCCACCCCGAGGGTCAGCGCTGCGCACGACCTCCAGTAAACTATAAACACCAGAAACTAGTTGCAACTCCTGGACAGAGATCAAGGGTAATTAATAAGCCGAGAGGGTCCATTGGTTTCGGGCCCAATGCATGGTAGTAACTGCAACTTGAACCACACATACAGATCTCGGGTCCTATGTACGGTTCCAATGAAACAACCCACCACGTACTCCTACATGGCCTTTCATCGATACCTTTACCAAGCGTATTCCACACTTCCTTCCCTTTATCGAAAGATTGTTTCACTCTAATCCATCACCCAGATGAATCAGACCAGACACGACTCTAAGCATAGCAGGCAACATAAACAATAGCATGGTGGATCACACATCACATGGCTCAATCAACTCCTACACATGCTAGTGGGTTTCAACTATTTACTGTGGCAATGACAGGTCATGCAAGGGAATAGGGTTCAACTACCGCAGCAAGTAGCAGTTCACGCGCTGTTGCCTTAATGCAGTAAAAGAGAGCAGGAGCGAGAAGATTGGGTTGTATCGGAATGATCAATGATTGCTTGCCTGACAAGGTAGTTGTCGGGTACTGCTCTTCAACTGGATACGCAGCAGTATACTCGGGAGCAGGACCTAACACAGGAAATACCGACGATACAATCATTAACAAACAAATGCAACAATATGATGCATGTTTATGACATGGCAAGATGCATGTGTGTTGGCTAATGCAACTAAAACCAGAAGGGTTTGAACCAATTTGAATCAAGGATTCAAATTGAAGTTCAAACTATTATTTAAATAAGTGCATTATCATGTTTTTGATATATACAGCAAGTTAACTTGTTCAAACATGCATGAAACCAGTGCCATTAGATAGATTGGATTTTTCTGATCATTTTTCATATATAAATCTTTTCCATCTGAGCTATGGTTGATTTTATATGATTTTTAGAAGTTTTGGGTATTTTCTGGAATTTCCTGAATTATTTTAAATCTAAAAATCCCAGAAAAACCTTTACTGCGTCAGCATGACATCATGCTGACGTCAGCTAGTCAACAGGGCCAGTCCAGGTCAAACCTTACCAGTGGGTCCCTCATGTCAGTGTCACAGCTAATTAACTGAGTTAATTAGAGTTAAACTAAAACTAATTAACTGTCAGTGGGGCCAGGGCCCACGTGTCAGTGACTAAACTAATTAACTAATTAAAATTAAATTAACACTTAAGCTAAGTTTGACTTGCGGGCAGGGCCCACATGTCATTGACCCAGGGGGTCAAACCCGTGGTCAAAACAGGTCCAACTCGCCGGCGTTTAGCCGCCGGCGAGGCCAAACGCGGCGGCGTGCTTCGGAAAACGTCTACGGTGCACGGTACGAGCTGCGGTTGGGTGCGTTGGAGAGCTCTTGCTCTTCCGCATCGGATGGTGGTGGTCGCCGGACCTGGGGTGGCCGGAGACGACGGCAACGAGCTCGACGGCGGCGACCGGCGTCGGGCGTGTGTGGAGATGCGGCTGCAGGTGCCTAGGCGATGCGTGCGTAGCACCGTTCGCATCTACGTGCTGTGGTGAGTGCGTTGGACGGGTGCCGGTGACCAAATGGTCACCGGAGCATCACCGGTGACGAGCACGGCGGCGGTGCGTGCGGGCGAGCTACGTGCAGTGTGTTACAGGGCAAGAGGGAGCCAACAGAGAGGGGGAGGAGGTAGCTAGGCTCACAGCGGTTGCAGCAAGCACCGAAAGCGAGCTCGGGGGTGGTCGGAGCTGAGCAGCACGGCGAGGGGGATCTCCGCGGCCGGAGTTGGGGAAGAAGTGGTCGGGGGCGTCTCCAGGGCGGGCGAGCGCTCGGGGCTCGGCCTATTCGAAGCAGTCGAGGACGGCGGAGACGAGGGACAACACGGCGGAGCTCGGGGACGACGGTGGACACGGCTTCTACGACGGTGCGATCACGGCGGCGTCGGCCATGGCGCGGGGAGAGCGGAGGAGAGGGACTGGGGGGAAGCGGAGGTGTCTGGGGGGTCGAGGGGGACGTGGACGTTCGATCCATGCCTCCAGAACGGCGAGGGGGCGAAGCAGGGCGGCGGGAAGCTGCGTGGCGCGCCGTGCGGTCGCCGTCGAGCACCTGCCTGCCTGCCTGGCTGAGCCAAGCAGCTCGCTGGAGCGGCAGCTGGGCTGGGCCGGCAGGTGGGCCGGGTGGGCGCTAGGTAAGTGTTTTCCTATTTTTCTTTTCTGTTTCATTTCTTTTGCAACTTTGTTCATTTAATAAAAATGCCTAAACATTTTTATAAATCATAACACTTGTCATACCTGCTGTATATAATATGAACAGTAGGAAACATTATAGTTTATGATTATTTGAGCATTTAAAATATTTTATAGCATTTAAATGCCCAAATTCAAATACCATATGATTTAATCCATAACCCTAGATTGTCCTAGAAAATTGTGCACCATTTTTGGCAGAGGTTTAAAACCAAGGCAGAAATGATGAACATTTTGAAGCGCATTTTGGGTACATTGGAAAATATTTTAGCAAACCCTAGTTGTTAGGGGAGGGGTGCTGGGGTTTCTGTTAATCCCATTTCAAGTTTCTTTGAAAGTAAACATGATGCACACTCTAGTCAGATCCTAATGCAAGTGCTAGCTAGGGATGTGACACTCTACCATCCAAGGATCGACCACGTCTATGTGTTGTAGCGTGACTAGGTTTGCTCTTTCAAAGTCGGCGAGTCGACCCTCGAAGTCGACATGCATTTCGCGGCGACCCTTGCGGTGACCCCATCCAGCGAGCCTGCCGAGGTGCCTGTTGACGGGCAGACCAACTGGGTTCTCGATGCCTAGATAATTCGTGCAGTAGGAGATGCACTTTTCGGTCAGAAAGCCCCTGTCTATGCTTCCCTCTGGACGTGACATGTTGCGAACATATCCTTTGATTACACCATTCATCCTTTCGAACGGCATCATGCTGTGCAGGAATGTCGGCCCGAGTTGGATGATATCCTCCATGATATGGACCAGCAGATGCACCATAACGTCGAAGAATGCGGGCGGGAAGTACATCTCAAGCTCGCATAGTATCACCACGATCTCTTCCTGTAGCCTTCTGAATTGCCTCACGCCAACCGACTTCCGAGAGATGACGTCGAAAAAGTTGAGTAGGCCAAATAGCATTTCACGGACGTGCGCGTGCATGATCCCACGGATTGCAACTGAAAGTATCTGCGTGATCAGCATGTGACAGTCGTGAGACTTCATCCCGCTGAACTTCTGCTTCGCTGGGTCTAGGTATCTGCTTATCTTCCCCGTGTAACCGTAAGGAAGTTTTACTCCTACGAGGTAGGTGAAAAACTGCTCGATCTCCTCCTGACTTAGAGTGAAGCACGCAGGAAGGTAGTCATTTCCGGTCTTCTTGGCCTTTTTGCCTTTGCGACAACTTTCCGTGTCCTACTTTGCCTCATCATCATTAGCGTGAAGCTCCTGCCTGATGCCCATTGATTTCAAGTCTGCCCTTGCTTTCGGCCCATCTTTGGTCCTCTCTGGCATGTTGAGCAGGGTACCAAGCAGATTCTCGCACACGTTCTTCGTGATATGCATGACATCAAGGCTGTGAGGCACACGGTGGATCTTCCAGTACGGCAAGTCCCAGAAAACAGACCTTGTTTTCCATACATTCAGTAGCGGCTCTGGCGCCTTTTGCTTCTTTCCTGGATTTGGCGCCTGTTGCTTCTTTCCTGGTAGTGGGCAATCTTTCCAATTTTTCAACAGCTCGTCTATTTCCTCGCCGCTCCTTGTACGCGGGCGTCTTCGGGGTTCGGTTTCACCCTCGAACAGATCCTTGCATTTCCTCCACGGGTCATCTTCGTGAATCCACCTTCGATGTCCCATGAACACGGTTTTCGAAGACCCGGGATATCTATCTAGTTGGCGATACGTTGTGTCATCCATGCACCCGACGCATCTAGAAAATCCGTGGACCACCTGCCCCGCGACATATCCGTAACCGATATAGTCGTGCACCGTCGTGAGCAGTGCGGCTCTCATATGGAAATATTCTTTCTCTGCGGCGTCCCACGTATTGGCTGGCGTTTTCCACAACATGTCCAGCTCCTCTTTCAGCGGCCCCAGATACAGATTGATGTCGTTCCCTGGTTGTTTCGGCCCTTCAATTAGCATACTCATGTGAATGTACTTCCCCTTCATGCACAACCAGGGGGAAGGTTGTACATCCACACAAACACAGGCCAGGTGCTATGTGTGCTTCTCTGGCTGCCAAACGGATTGACTCCATCGGTGCTCGCGCCCAGCACGATGTTCCTTGGATCGTTCCCAAATTCCAGGTCTTCGAAGTTCAATGCTTGCCACTGGCTCGCATCCTTAGGGTGACTCAGCATCTTGTCTTTTTTTTATCTCCGGATCATTTCCGTCATCTTCTAGCTTCTTCTCCTCCCTATCCACGTGCCAACGCAGGAGCTTTGCTACCTTAGGGTCCGCGAAATACCGCTGCAGACGAGGAGTGATCGGAAAGTACCACACCACTTTTCGAGGAGCTTTCTTCCGCTTCTTGTATCGAGTGACGCCGCACACCGGACATATGGTAGACTCCGCGTGCTCGTCCCGATAAATGATGCAATTGTTCATGCACACATGGTATTTCACGTGTGGTAAATCCAGAGGACACACAATTTTCTTCGCCTCCTCGAAACTGGTCGAGCACTTGTTCCCCTTGGGAAGACGTTCGTGCCAGAATGACATGTTCTCGTCGAAGCATGCTTTGATCATTTTGTGTTTTACCTTCATCTCTAGAGCCATGAGCGTTACTTTGAGGCGGGTATCCTCGGGCCTGCATCCTTCATACAATGGAGTAACTGCGTCTATCTCCAGTTGATACAGCTTGGCTTTCTCTCGGGCGGCAGCTCTTGCGTTATCCGTCTGCTTGAGAAGCAGCTCTTGAATATGAGGGTCCTGCACCCAGCCTCCATCGTCGTCTGCTCCGGCATCTTCATCTAGATCATGATCATGCCCTTCGTCTTGATCTTCCTCATCATCATGTCCAGCATCTTCTACATGATTACTGTGTACAGCATCACCATAGTGATTATGTCCTGGAGATTCTTCGTCTTCTCGCCCGCCCTTGCCACGGTGGTTGTCTTGCTGCCCTTCCTCATTTCTTGCCCGGCCATGGACGACTTCATATTCATCTTCATCACCTTGCCACCGATAGCCATCCATGAAACCACGCAAGAGCAGGTGGTCCCGCACCTGCCCGGAATGCGGGTCCGCAATAAGGCTCTTCAGCTTGCATCTTCGACACGGACATCTTATCTCCGTCTCGTTCTTTTGAAGCATCTCAGCCTTTGCGGAGCTCAAAAACCTATTCACGATGCCTTCGGTCATCGTGCGGACCATGGTCTCCTGCGGGGTAGAGCAAAACGATATTTTAGAACCAATAAAATTTTTGGCATGACTTCCCCTAAAAATAGGACAAAAAAGAATGCATAGTGCCAAAATTCTCGCCGAAACGGAAATGAATCAACATTTCGGCAAAATATTGGCAACTATCGCATTTCAAATACCGGTACCTGCAAGCACAAACATACATGCAACACCACAAACATACATAGATCTAGCTAGGCCATAAAAAGTGCATGTGCACGGTTGTTGGAGCTCGATGGAGAAAAAATGATCTACAACATAAAGATAGCTTTCCCCCCTTAATTACCTATCAAAAAAAGGTAAATTAACCACTTAATTTTGATGAATCTATGGTGCAAATGAGGTGAGGAGGAGGAGGCAGCCGACACAAGCTTGGAGGAGGAGGTGGAGAGAATGAAGTGGGGAAAGTGAGTGTGTAGGTGTGGCTGTCCATAATATCTAGCTGGTCCCACTTTACTAATGGCGCACCACTCATCAATGCGCCATTAGTAACCAGTGTTACTAATGGCACATTAGTGAGAGGTGCGCCATTAGTAGTTTTGCAAAAAAAAAATTAGTACTGGCGCACTGAGTTGGAGGTGCGCCATTACTAGTTAAATTAGTAATAGCGCACCGTGCCACCGTGCGCCATTAGTATGTCTGTAAAAAAAGAAGTTGTTACTAATGGCGCACCGAATGTCTGGTGCACCATTAGTATTTGGATACTAATGGCGCACGAACACATGGTGCGCCATTAGTAGATACTAATGGCGCACCACTTGTCTGGTGCGCCATTAGTGGCCATATCATCTATAGCCCTTTTCCTATTAGTGCTTGAAACAAGTGGTCTTGTTTACCATAAACACTTGATGCTCTTTCTTGATTTCTAGCTTCGCTGATTTCAGCATCGCGAAGAGCTCGGGAATTACTTTTGTCATCCCTTGCATATTATAGTTCATCACGAAGTTCTTCTAACCTGGTGATAGTGACTAGAGAACTTTATCACTTACTATCTTATCTGGAAGATTAACTCCCACTTGTATCAAGTAATTGTAGTACCCAGACAATCCGAGCACATGCTCACTGGTTGAGCTATTTTCCTGCATCTTGTAGGCAAAGTACTGTCAGTGGTCTTATACCTCTCGACACGGTCATGAGTATGAAATACTAATTTCAACTCTTGGAACATCTCATATGCTCTGTGGCGTTCAAAACGTTTTTGAAGTCCCGGTTATAAGCCGTATAGCATGGCACACTAAACTATCAAGTAGTCATCATACCGAGCTTGTCAAACATTCATAATGTCTACATCTGCTCCTGCAATAGATATGTCACCTAGAGATGCATCAAGGACATAATACTTCTATGCAGCAATGAGGAAAATCCTTAGATCATGGAACAAGTCCGCATCATTGCTACTAATATCTTTCAACTTAGTTTTCTCTAGAAACATATCAAAAAACATAGGGGAGCTATAACGCGAGCTACTGATCTACAACATAATTTGCAAATACTATCAGGACTGAGTTCATGATAAATTAAATTTCAATTTAATCATATTACTATAGAACTCCCACTTAGATAGACATCCCTCTAGTCATCTAAATGATCACGTGATCCAAATCAACTAAACCATGTCCGATCATCACGTTAGATGGAGTAGTTTTCAATTGTGAACATCTTATGTTGATCATATCTACTATATGATTCACGCTCGACCTTTCGGTCTCTAGTGTTCCGAAGCCATATCCGCATATGCTAGGCTCATGAAGTTTAACCCGAGTATTCTGCGTGTGCAAAACTGGCTTGCACCCGTTGTATGTGAACGTAGAGCTTATCACACCCGATCATCACGTGGTGTCTGTCACATCCTGGTTTTCATGCTACAACACTTAAGCTAATAATCATGCTAAAATGTGGTTTGACAAAAACTTTTGAGTGTTTTTGACCTTGCTTGATTGGTTTTCTGTTTGTTGTTTGCTAGTGCTCTAAAAAATAAAATAAATCATTCAACTCTTATACTTCATCTCCTTGATCCAAAACCTTTTCCCAATGATCATGCCATGTGTATAGAAAAGTATAGTATATTCTTATAAAAATAATTTGGCCAAATAGTATTTTCTAAAATTAGTTTTTCCAAAAACCCCTGAATTGAGGTTTGTACTGCAAGTACTTAATTGAGGGTGTGAAAAATCTTTCAAAAAGTATATTTGAATCCTATTAGGTATAAGACTCCCATAAACCAAAAAATTATAATTTTAAAAGTTATTTTTATATTTTATTTAAATGCTTTTTCTTTAGGCTAGAAATGGTCTTTAATAGGTTAAAATTATTTAACAGTTTCAAAAATATTTTTCAAAATTCAAGGAAGCTCATAGGACATATATTGTCCATATATAAGAGTTTCAACACTTGGTCATGTTCAAAATATTGGGCAAATCCTTCAAAAACCCTTTCTGGATATTTCAAGCTTTTGAAATATTTACAAAGGAAATATTTTCTGAAAATTCCAATGAAATTCTATCATGTCGGATATGACATATTTGATGATCTTACAAAGCCTCATGCCTTGAAGATCAAGAAAACATCATCTAATCCCCTCAAAACCATTTCTGTCCATTTTGAAGTTTGGGCAACTTTACATTGCCAAACTTGTCCAAATGCTCTCAAACTTGGTACACATGCTAAAATGGTCTAATTATGCATCTAGACCAAATGGAACAAGTATTGGAGAAGCATAACTTGATCTAAGTGCCCCAAAACCCTTTCTGACCAGATCCAAATTTGAACAACTCTACATTGCCAACTTATTACTTGTGACCTCAAATTTTGTGGACATGATCACAACCCCAAATGATGACACTACACCAAGTGGTGCATCAAGGAGGGATGATTTGCGTAACTTAATCTTGGAAAATCCATTTCTGTTGATTTCTAGGGTTTACCAAAGTTACATTGGCAAGTTTCTTCAATTGAGCTCAAATTTGGTGGAATACCCTATTTCTATATGCCATTTGACCCTGTTAAGTCTCATGTCAAGTGGAGTTAATTTGCTTGCCCAAATTTACATCAAACACCTTCTGTAACTTTTAAAAAATCACCATTTTGACCACTTACACTACTCTCCTTCAGCTCAACTTTTTACCACAGCTCCTCCTAGTTCTCTCCTACCTCCACTAACTCTCCCCTGGCCATTTCTCAATGATTGAGGGGTAAACTACCCCCATTTACCTCCTTGGACAGCCCCGCTCCCCCTCTTCTTCTGCCTGTCTCCTCTCCTACTGGCTCCCCATGGCATCCAAGGCCACATCCCACTTCTTTACTTCCTCCTAGACCTACTAGGCACCTTTGGACGCGCTCACATTGCATAGAAAATGGCCATGCCGGCCATTTGGGCGCTCTGGAGCGCGCTACAGTGCGCTCCCACACTGCATCCACCCCTTGCCAAGCACCTCCGGCCACCTCGGGCCTTCCAAGCGCGCCCGACGATGCGCCTCGATGTCCGTGACACGCCACGCCTCTGTCCCCCTCCTGCTTCTCCCTCCTCTCGCCCCAGCTCGCACGCGCGCCGGCCGCCCGAGAGCTCCAACAAGAAAACTAACACGCGTGGTGCCCCTGGCCCCCTCTGCTCTCTCTCTTATCTCCCCTAGCTCTGGACCGAATCCAGGAATGCCCCAGACACGGCCCCAGCTCCTCCCGAGCCCTGTGGCAACGAGCAGGAGCTCGCCGGAGCACGGGTCCATAGCACCCCGCCGTTCGCCTGTAAAAGGAACACCCCGCGCCCTCCTCTCCACTCCACTCGCTTCCACACACACCTAGTCACCCCCTACACCACATCCCCCTTTTTAGAACCGCCCAAGCTCGAGATCGAGCTCGAGCTCCGCCGCCTCGGGTCGCCGTCGATCTCAGGGTACAGGCCCTCTCCGCCACTCCTCTTCCTGGATCTGGAACCGCCGCGGCTCACTGACCCATTCCCCTCCTTCTCCCACTCCTGTTGCAGCCCGGAGCGAGCAAACCAGGACCCTCCCGACACTCCGCCGCCGTCCCACCTCGCCACCGACGAACCAGGCTCCTCCGACAGCCAACTCCCGCACCACCAGAACCGCGACTCCCCCCCTGAGCACGCCCGTGCCCTCGGATCGCCTCGCCGTGCACCACATCACCGCGGGTGAGCTCGCCGCTTCCCTGGCCGCGAGGTTGAAGATGACAGGCGGGCCCCGCCTGTCATCCTCGACTCCCTCTCTCTCCCCTCTCTGTCGCTGACCGCCGGGCCCCAGCCGCCAGGTTTGAACGTGCGTGCGCTCGCGCACCGGTTCTCCTGGGCTGGCATGGCTCCGGGCCGGCCCAGCTACGGGCTAAAATTGGCCTGCAAATTCTTTTTCCTTTTTTATTTTTCCGGTGAACATCTAAAATCCTTAAACAAATCAAATAAACTCGAAATTTGATGATTCAAATTTCCAGTGACTCCATAAATCATGATCTATCACATGCTGCTATTTGCACATTATTCCAGAGGCATTTTCTTCACAGATAATTATCAAAATGTTGTTTTCCATTTCTATGATGAACTTTAGAAAATCACAGAGAGCTCAAAATTAATCCAAATGCAATGATTCAAATTCCTAGGTACTTATATGCTCATAACTTAGTTTTGGAACATTTATCCCAATACTTTCTGCACCACATCAAATATTGGTCTATTTATCCATGTATAGCCAACTGTGCAAAATCATAGGAAATTCATTTGAACTGCAAATCCAGTGAAACCAACTCCTAGCTGCTTCTAAAATCATGATTTGTTAAATGGGTGTCTTTGCTCATTTTTCAAAAATATATTTCTATACACTTCTTGCAAATCCGTAGACCGCTTGATTCCAACATATTGAAATGATCAGAAACATCCACTAATCTAATCCCAATGAAACCACTCTGGTTATTTTTCATATAACCAGGGATATCCTAGAAAAGTCCAACTCGTATTTTTAGAGCACTTTTATTTTTGCTTTGTTGTGTTGCTTATTGGGATTTGTTTCCAGCATTAGTTGACGAAGTAGATGGAATACTTGGAGAAGGACCAGAGGATTAAAAGACCCCAAGTACTTGGTTAAGACAAGCAAGCAACCCTTTGACCATGAGACCCCTCTTGATCGTCGGTACCCTTTTCCGATTGCATGATGATGAAATATGTCGGTGGTAAACTTGTTGGGAACCACCACATGGTGCATACCCCTTCTCATAACTTTACCTTGTGCATAGATGCAATGTCAAAAGATTAGTTGTTGATACATAATGTTGCATATGTACCATGAACCCTTCGTGGTTGCATTCTTTGGAAAACCCTATCGGGTGCCCCTAATGCCCGAGGGTGATGTTAAATTAAGGCCACCACTTGAGGAAGAAGTGGTGTACCAAAGAGAGTTTCTCGTGTGTGGGTAAAATAATGGATTAGATTTATGTGTGATTACCGTCCCAACCAAACATGTGCAACCACTCTACCCCTTATGGGACGGGGCATTATTGACTACTTAGGCCGATACTAGCATGGTGCCCACATCACTAGTGACGGGGGAGACTTGAGGTCACTCCCGGGACGGGGTCGTGCTTGGATAGGACACCATGACTGTTTTTACAGGGCACCGGACACACCGTTGGTCCCTTCGTGTATGCGTGACATCGTAAAAAGGGCAAGTCCCACGATCTTTCGTTTGTACACGCGGGCTGTGCACCAACGAGTGGACCCTATGTTAGTGTCGTCTAGGGAAAGGTACTGACCGGGTGCTTCCCCCGAGTACTTGAGGTATTGCAGGATCGTGGATTACACGAAAGCTTCCCGGATCTTGTGGGTAAAGTGCGCAACCTCTGCAGAGTGTAAAACTATTTGAATAGTCGTGTCCACGGTCATGGACAGTTGGGAGGTGCTACTTAAACTATGTCCAGAATTTTACAATCTCGGTGAAAGTGTGTGTGTATTGTGTCAAGGTGGTGACTTGACTCGTTGAAAGAACCAGAAATGAATTGAAATCTATTTATGTTGATATCTGTAACCTGTCCTCGATGTTACCCAAGTGCATTGATGCACAAATGGTAGAATATCTTATCTAGCTTGTAGCTAGGTTGCTTATTGTTGTACAACTTGAATTGTTACCTTGAACCAAATCATGGGTTGCTTGCGAGTACATTCAAAGTACTCATTGGCTTGCCACTGGTTATTTTATTGGCCAGGCATGAAACAACAGGATATGTTGAAGATTTCTTGGTGATGAACATGCGATCTAGGACGCTTCCCAGTCAGAATGCATGTAGGGTTAAGGCAGATGGCATGGGTCCAAGTTGTTATTGAAGATTTCAGCTGCAATGATATACTCAAAACTTGACCATAATGGTCACAATTTGTGTAACAAGGTATGTATGGATGTAAGACTCTTGTTATTCAGCTTCTGTGTGTTCAGTGAGCATTGATCTCTGGGATCACTTTACACGTGCATTCGGTGATCTCGACTTATGAGTTGGGGTCCCCACAGTGTCTCGACACGAAGAACTGTCGCAACGGTGCATACTCAGGGAGAACACTTGTACCTTGAAATTTTGTAAGGGATCATCTTATAATGCTACTGCCGTACTAAGCAAAATAAGAAGCATAATAAGATAAACATCACATGCAATCAAAATATGTGACATGATATGGCCATCATCATCTTGTGCTTTTGATATCCATCTTCAAGGCACTGTCATGATCACCATCGTCACCGGCGCGACACCTTGATCTCCATCGTAGCATCATTGTCGTCTCGCCAACTATTGCTTCCACGACTATCGCTACCGCTTAGTGATAAAGTAAAGCAATTACATGGCGATTGTATTTCATACAATAAAGCGACAACCATATGGCTCCTGCCAGTTGCCGATAACTCTACAAAACATGATCATCTCATACAATAACGTAAAACTCATCACATCTTGACCATATCACATCACAACATGCCTTGGAAAAACAAGTTAGACGTCCTCTACTTTGTTGTTGCAAGTTTTACGTGGCTGCTACGGGCTTAGCAAGAACCGTTCTTACCTACGCATACAAAACCACAACGATTTTTTGTCAAGTATGTGCTGTTTTAACCTACACAAGGACCGGGCGTAGCCACACTCGATTCAACTAAAGTTGGAGAAACTGACACCCGCCAGCCACCTGTGTGCGAAGCACGTCGGTAGAACCAGTCTCGCGTAAGCGTACGCGTAATGTCAGTCCGGGCCGCTTCATCCAACAATACTACCGAATCAAAGTATGACATGCTGGTAAGTAGTATGACTAGTATCATCCACAACTCATTGTGTTCTATTCGCGCATAACATCTACACATAAACCTGGCTCTGATGCCACTGTTGGAGAACATAGTATTTCAAAATTTTCCTACGATCACGCAAGATATATCTACTAGATGCATAGCAACGAGAGGGGAGAGTGTGTCTACAAACCCTCGTAGACCGAAAACGGAAGTGTTTATCAACGTGGTTGATGTAGTCGTACACCTTCACGATCCGTCCCGATCTAGTACCGAACGTACGGCACCTCCGCATTCAGCACACGTTTAGCTCGCTGACGTCCTCGCCTTCTTGATCCAGCAAGACGGGCGAAGTAGTAGATGAGTTCCGGTAGCACGACAGCGTGGTGACGGTTGTTGATGAAGAACAATCTCTGCAGGGCTTCGCCAAGCACTACAGAAACTAGACGGAGGATAAACTAGAGGGCCGGGGTTGCTGGCACACGGCTTGGTGTATCTTGATGTGTTCCAGGTGCTAGCCCCGCCCCTCTATTTATATCTTGAGCCCTGGGGTCGTAACTTGGAGCAAAAGCCTCCTCAAAGTCGGTTTTGCCCGAAAGGCAAGAGTCCCACTCGGACTCCAAGACCAAACACCACAATCCTTGGCGTCTGGCCCAGACGCCATGGGCCTTGGCGTCTGGCCCAGGGCCAGACGCCAGGGTCTCCAGCGTTTGGCCCCCTCGTCTCCGCAAAACACCTTTTGCACCAACTTAATGCCCCATGGGCTTGACCCCTTGGCCTAACCATATCATCCTATATATCAATCTTTACCTCCGGACCACTCCGGGGCACCTCGTCATGTCCGTGATCTCATCCGGGACCCCGAACAACATTCGGTGACCAACGTACATAAGTCATTCAATATTATATCATCAGCGAAACGTTAAGCGTGCGGACCCTACGGGTTCGAGAACTATGTAGACATGACCGAGACATCTCTCCGGTCAATAACCAATAGCAGAACCTGGATGCCCATATTGGCTCCTACATATTCTACGAAGATCTTTATCAGTCGAACCGCATAACAACATATGTTGTTCCCTTTGTCATCGGTATGTTATTTTCCCGAGATTCGATCGTCTGTATCATCATACCTAGTTCAATCTTGTTATCGGCAAGTCTCTTTACTAGTTCCATAATACATCATCTTGTGACTAACTCATTAATCATTTGCTTGCAAGGCTTATTATGATGTGCATTACCGAGAGGGCCCAGAGATACCTCTCCGACACTCAGAGTGACAAATCCTATTCTTGATCTATGCCAACACCACAAACACCTTTGGAGAAACCTGTAGAGCATCTTTATAATCACCCAGTTACGTTGTGACGTTTGATAGCACACAAGGTGTTCCTCCGGTATTCGGGAGTTGCATAATCTTATAGTCAGAGGAACATGTATAAGTCATGAAGACAGCAATAGCAATAAAACTAAACGATAATTATGCTAAGTTAACGGATGGGTCTTGTCCATCACATCATTCTCTTAGTGATGTTATCCCGTTGATCAAATGACAACTCATGTCTATTGTTAGGAAATATAACCATCTTTGATCAATGAGCTAGTCTAGTAGAGGAATACTAGGGACACTCTGTTTTGTCTATGTATTCACACATGTACTAAGTTTCCGGTTAATACTTCTAGCATGTATAATAAACATTTATCATGATATAAGGAAATATAAATAACAACTTTATTATTGCCACTAGGGCATATTTCCTTCAGTCTCCCACTTGCACTAGAGTCAATAATCTAGTTCACATCGCCATGTGATTTATCACCGATAGTTCACATCGTCATGTGATTAACACCCATAGTTCACATCGCCATGTGACCAACACTCAAAGGGTTTACTAGAGTCGATAATCTAGTTCACATCGCTATGTGATTAAAACGCAAAGAGTACTAAGGTTTGATCATGTTTTGCTTCGTGAGAGAAGTTTAGTCAACGGGTCAGTCACATTCAGATCCGTATGTATTTCACCAATTTCTATGTCTACAATGCTCTACATGGAGCTACTCTAGCTAATGTCTCCCACTTTCAATACGCATCCAGATTTATACTTAGAGTCATCTGGATCAGTGTCAAAGCTTGCATCGGCGTTACTCTTTACGACGAATTCTTTATCACCTCCATCATCGAGAAATATTTCCTTAGTCCTCCTGTCACTAAGGATAATTTTGACCACTATCCGGTGATCTACTCTTAGATCACTATTTACCTCCTTGCCAAACTCACGGCAAGGTACACAACATGTTTGGTACACAACATGTCATACTTTATAGAACCTATGGCTGAGGCATAGGGAATGACATTCATTCTCTCTGTATTTTTCTGCCGTGGTCGGGCTTTGAGTCTTACTCAACTTCACACCTTGTAACATAGGCAAGAACTCCTTCTTTGACTGTTACATTTTGAACTACTTCAAAAACTTATCAAGGTATGTACTTATCGAAAGTCTTATCAAGCGTCTTGATCTATCTCAATAGATCTTGATGCCCAATATGTAAGCAGTTTCACCGAGGTCTTTCTTTGAAAAACTCCTGTGAAACACTCCTTTATGCTTTCCAGAATATTCTACATTATTACTGATCAACAATATGTCATTCACATATACTTATCAGAAATGTTGTAGTGCTCCCACTCACTTTCTTGTAAATACAGGCTTCACCGCATGTCTGTGTAAAACTATATGCTTTGATCAACTTATCAAAGCGTATATTCCAACTCCGAGATGCTTGCACCAGTCCATAGATAGATCGCTGGAGCTTGCACATTTTGTTAGCACCTTTAGGATTGACAAAACCTTCTAGTTGCATCATATACAACTCTTCTTTAACAAATCCATTAAAGAATGTAGTTTTGATATCCATTTGCCTGATAAAAATGCGGCAATTGGTAACATGATTCGGACAGACTTAAGCATCGCTACGAGTGAGAAAATCACATCGTAGTCAACACCTTGAACTTGTCGAAAACCATTCGCAACAAGTCGAGCTTTATAGATAGTAACATTACCATCGGCGTCAGTCTTCCTCTTAAAGATCCATTTATTTTCAATGGCTTGTCGATCATCGGGCAAGTCAACCAAAGTCCACACTTTGTTCTCATACATGGATCCCATCTCAGATTTCATGGCCTCAAGCCATTTTGCGGATTCTGGGCTCATCACCGCTTCCTCATAGTTCGTAGGTTCATCATGGTCTAGTAACATGACATCCATAACTGGGTTACCGTACCACTCTGGCACGGAATGTATTCTGGTTGATCTGCGAAGTTCAGCAGTAACTTGATCCAAAGTTTCATGATCATCATCATTAGCTTCCTCACTAATTGGTGTAGGAATCACTGGAACCAGTTTCTGTGATGTATTACTTTCCAATTCGGGAGAAGGTACAATTACCTCATCAAGTTCCACTTTCCTCCCACACACTTCTTTCGAGAGAAACTCCTTCTCTAGAAAGGATCCATTCTTAGCAACGAATATCTTGCCTTCGGATCTGTGATAGAAGGTGTACCCAACAGTCTCCTTTGGGTATCCTATGAAGACACATTTCTTCGACTTGGGTTCGAGCTTATCAAGTTGAAGCTTTTTCACATAAGCATCGCAGCCCCAAACTTTAAGAAACGACAACTTTGGTTTCTTGCCAAACCACAGTTCATAAGGCATCGTCTCAATGGATTTAGATGGTGCCCTTATTTAATCACGAATGCAGTTGTCTCTAATGCATAACCCAAAAGGATAGTGGTAAATCGGTAAGAGACATCATAGATCGCACCATATCTAATAAGGTACGGTTACGACGTTCGGACACACCATTACACTGTGGTGTTCCGGGTGGCGTGAGCTATGAAACTATTCCACATTGTTTTAAATGAAGACCAAACTCGTAACTCAAATATTCGCCTCCGTGATCAGATCGTGGGAACTTAATTTTCATGTTACGATGATTCTCTACTTCACTCTGAAATTCTTTGAACTTTTCAAATGTTTCAGACTTGTGCTTCATCAAGTAGATATACCCATATCTGCTCAAAACATCAGTGAAGGTGAGAAAATAATGATATCTACCGCAAGCCTCAACACTCGTCGGTACACATACGTCAGTATGTATGATTTCCAACAAATCAGTTGCTCGCTCCATTGTTCCGGAGAACGGAGTTTTAGTCATCTTGCCCATGAGGCATGGTTCGCAAGCACCAAGTGATTCATAATCAAGTGATTACGAAAGCCCATCACCATGGAGTTTCGTCATGCGCTTTACACCAATATGACCTAAACGGTAGTGCCACAAATAAGTTGCACTATCATCATCAACTTTGCATCTTTTGGCTTCAATATCATGAATATGTGTATTACTACGATCGAGATCCAACAAACTATTTTCATTGAGTGTATGACCATCGAAGGTTTTATTCTTGTAAACAGAATAACAATTATTCTATGACTTTAAATGAATAACAATATTGCAACAAACATGATCAAATCATATTCATGCTCAATGCAAATGCCAAGTAACATTTATTTAGGTTCTACACTAATTCCGAAAGTATAGGTAGTGTGCGATGATGATCATATCAATCTTGGAACCACTTCCAACACACGTCGTTACTTCACCTTTAACTAGTCTCTATTCATTCTGCAACTCTCGTTTCGAGTTACTAATTTTTAGCAACTGAACTGGTATCAAATACCCAGGGGTTGCTATGAACACTAGTAAATTACACATCAATAATCTGTATATCAAATATACCTTTGTTCACTTTGCCATCCTTCTTATCCTCCAAGTATCTAGGGCAGTTCCACTTCCAATGACCATTTCCTTTGCAGTAGAAACACTTAGTTTCAGGCTTGAGTTTAGCTTTGAGTTTCTTCACGGGAGTGACAACTTGCTTGTCATTCTTCTTGAAGTTCCCCTTCTATCCCTTTTCCCTTTACTTGAAACAAGTGGTCTTGTTTACCATCAACACTTGATGCTCTTTCTTGATTTCTACCTTAACCGATTCAGCATCGCGAAGAGCTCGGGAATTACTTTCGTCATCCCTTGCATATTATAGTTCATGACGAAGTTCTTCTAACTTGGTGATAGTGACTAGAGAACTTTGTCAATTACTATCTTATCTGGAAGATTAACTCCCACTTGATTCAAGTAATTGTAGTACCCAGACAATCCGAGCACATGCTCACTGGTTGAGCTATTCTCCTGCATCTTGTAGGCAAAGTACTGTCAGAGGTCTTATACCTCTCGACACGGTCATGAGTATGAAATACTAATTTCAACTCTTGGAACATCTCATATGCTCCGTGGCGTTCAAAACGTTTTTGAAGTCCCGGTTATAAGCCGTAAAGCATGGCACACTAAACTATCAAGTAGTCATCATACCGAGCTTGTCAAACGTTCATAACATCTACATGTGCCCCTGCAATAGATATGTCACCTAGTGATGCATCAAGGACATAATACTTCTGTGCAGCAATGAGGAAAATCCTTAGATCAAGGAACAAGTCCGCATCATTGCTACTAACATCTTTCAACTTAGTTTTCTCTAGAAACATATCAAAAAAGATAGGGGAGCTATAACGCGAGCTATTGATCTACAACATAATTTGCAAATACTATCAGGACTAAGTTCATGATAAATTAAAGTTCAATTTAATCATATTACTAAAGAACTCCCACTTAGATAGACATCCCTCTAGTCATCTAAATGATCACGTGATCCAAATCAACTAAACCATGTCCGACCATCACGTGAGCTGGAGTAGTTTTCAATTTTGAACATCTTATGTTGATCATATCTACTATATGATTCAGGCTCGACCTTTCGGTCTCTAGTGTTCCGAGGCCATATCCGCATATGCTAGGCTCGTCAAGTTTAACCCGAGTATTCTGCGTGTGCAAAACTGGCTTGCACCCGTTGTATGTGAACGTAGAGCTTATCACACCCGATCATCACGTGGTGTCTCGGCACGAAGAAATGTCGAAACGGTGCATACTCGACGAGAACACTTGTACCTTGAAATTTTGTAAGGGATTATCTTATAATGCTACTGCAGTACTAAGCAAAATAAGAAGCATAATAAGATAAACATCACATGCAATCAAAATATGTGACATGATATGGCCATCATCATCTTGTGCTTTTGATCTCCATCCTCAAGGCACTATCATGATCACCATCGTCACCGGCGCGACACCTTGATCTCCATCGTAGCATCGTTGTCGTCTCGCCAACTATTGCTTCCATGACTATCGCTACCGCTTAGTGATAAAGTAAAGCAATTACATGGCGATTGTATTTCATACAATAAAGCGGCAACCATATGGCTCCTGTCAGTTGCCGATAACTTTACAAAACATGATCATCTCATGCAATAACGTATAACTCATCACGTCTTGACCATATCACATCACAACATGCCCTGCAAAAACAAGTTAGACGTCCTCTACTTTGTTGTTGCAAGTTTTACGTGGCTGCTACGGGCTTAGCAAGAACCGTTTTTACCTACGCATACAAAACCACAACGATTTTTTGTCAAGTATGTAATATTTTAACCTTCACAAGGACCGGGCGTAGCTACACTCGATTCAACTAAAGTTGGAGAAACTGACACCTGCCAACCACCTGTGTGCGAAGCACGTCGGTAGAACCAGTCTCGCGTAAGCGTACGCGTATTGTCGGTCTGGGCCGCTTCATCCAACAATACCGCCGAATGAAAGTATGACATGCTGGTAAGCAGTATGACCCGTATCGTCCACAACTCATTGTGTTCTACTCGCGCATAACATCTACGCATAAACCTGGCTCTGATGCCGCTGTTGGAGAACGTAGTATTTCAAAAATTTCCTACGATCACGCAAGATCTATCTACTAGATGCATAGGAATGGGAGGGGAAAGTCTGTCTACGTAGCCTCGTAGACCGAAAGCGTAAGCGTTTATCAACACGGTTGATGTAGTCGTACACCTTCACGTTCCATCCCGATCTAGTACCGAAAGTAGGGCACCTCCGCGTTCAGCACACGTTCAGCTCGATGACGTCCTCGCCTTCTTGATCCAACAAGACGTGTGAAGTAGTAGATGAGTTCCGGCAGCACGACGGCGTGGTGACGGTTGTTGTTGAAGAGCAATCTCTGCAGGGCTTCACCATGCACTACAGAAACTAGACGGAGGATAAACTAGAGGGTCGGGGTTGCCGACACACGGCTTGGTGTATCTTGATGTGTTCCAGGTGCTAGCCCCACCCCTCTATTTATATGTTGAGCTATGGGGTCATAACTTGGAGCAAAAGCCTCGGTTTTGCCCGAAAGGAAAGAGTCCCACTCGGACTCCAGGACCAAACGCCACAATCCTTGGTGTCTGGCCTGCCTGGCCCAGGGCTAGATGCCAGGGTATCCGGCGTTTGGCCCCCTGGTCTCCACAAAACACCTTTTGCACCAAGTTAATGCCCCGTGGACTTGACCCCTTGGCCTAACCATATCATCCTATATATCAATCTTTACCTCAGGACCACTCCAGAGCTCCTCTTCATGTCCGTGATCTCATCCGGCACTCCGAACAACATTCGGTCACCAAAATACATAACTCACTCAATACTATATTGTCAGCGAAACGTTAAGCATGCGGACCCTACGGGTTTGACAACTATGTAGACATGACCGAGACATCTCTCCGGTCAATCACCAATAGCGGAACTTGGATGCCCATATTGGCTCCTACATATTCTACAAAGATATTTATTAGTCGAACCGCATAACAACATACGTTGTTCCCTTTGTCATTGGTATGTTACTTGCCCGAGATTCGATCGTCGGTATCATCATACCTAGTTCAATCTTGTTACCAGAATGTCTCTTTACTCATTCTGTAATACATCATCTTGTGACTAACTCATTAGTCATTTGCTTGCAAGGCTTATTATGATGTGCATTACCGAGAGGGCCCATAGATACCTCTCCGACACTCGGAGTGACAAATCCCATTCTTGATCTATGCCAACACCACAAACACCTTTGGAGACACCTGTAGAGCATCTTTATAATCACCCAGTTACGTTGTGACGTTTGATAGCACACAAGGTGTTCCTCCGGTATTCGGGAGTTGCATAATCTTATAGTTAGAGGAACATGTATAAGTCATGAAGAAAGCAATAGCCATAAAACTAAACGATCATTGTGCTAAGCTAACGGATGGGTCTTGTCCATCACATCATTCTCCTAATGATGTGATCCTGTTGATCAAATGACAACTCATGTCTATGGTTAGGAAACACAACCATCTTTGATCAATGAGCTAGTCTAGTAGAGGCATACTAGGGACAATCTGTTTTGTCTATGTATTCACACATGTACTAAGTTTCTGGTTAATACAATTCTAGCATTAATAATAAACATTTATCATGATATAAGGAAATATAAATAACAACTTTATTATTGCCTCTAGGGCATATTTACTTCACTATCTTCATCACACAAAATATTTAAATCATGCACAACCCTGGTTTTAGCCAAGCAATTGTTTAATACTCCAGTTTTTCAAACTTTTCAACTTTCACACAATACATGAGCGTGAGCGATGGATATAGCACTATAGGTGGAATGGAGTGGTGGTTGTGGAGAAGACAAAAAAGGAAGATAGTCTCACATCAACTATGCCATATCAATGGGCTATGGAGATGCCCATCAATAGATATCAATGTGAGTGAGTAGGGATTGCCATGCAATGGATGCACTAGAGCTATAAGTGTATGAAAGCTCAACTAAAGAAACTAAGTGGGTGTGCATCCAACTCGCTTGCTCACAAAGACCCCGGGCATTTTGAGGAAGCCCATCATAGGAATATACAAGCCAAGTTCTATAATGAAAATTCCCACTACTATATGAAAGTGACAACATAGGAGACTCTCTATCATGAAGATCATGGTGCTACTTTGAAGCACAAGTGTGGAAAAAGGATAGTAGCATTGCCCCTTCTCTCTTTTTCTCTTTTTTTTCTTTTTATTATTATTTTGGGCCTTTTCTCCCTTTTTTTATTATTTTGGGCCTTTTCTCCCTTTTTATGGACTCTTTTTTTTTCTTTTTCGTCCCGAGTCTCATCCCGACTTGTGGGGGATTCATAGTCTCGATCATCCTTTCCTCACTGGGACAATGCTCTAGTAATGAAGATCATCACACTTTTATTTATTTACAACTCAAAGATTACAACTCGAAGCTAGAACAAAATATGAATCTTTCTGAATGCCTATGGCGGTGTACCGGGATGTGCAATGAATCAAGAGTGACATGTATGAAAGAATTATGCATGGTGGCTTCGCCACAAATACGATGTCAACTACATGATCATCCATGGCAATATGACAATGATGAACCGTATCATAATAAACAGAACGGTGGAAAGTTGCATGGCAATATATCTCGAAATGGCTATGGAAATGCCATGATAGGTAGGTATGGTGGCTACTTTGAGGAAGGTATATGGTGGGTGTATGGTACCGGCGAAAGTTGCGCGATACTAGAGAGGCTAGCAATGGTGGAAGGGTGAGCGTGCGTATAATCCATGGACTCATCATTAGTCATAAAGAACTCATATACTTATTGCAAAAATCTACAAGTCATCAACACAAAGTACTAAACGCATGCTCCTAGGGGAAGGGTTGGTAGGAGTTAACCATCGCGCGATCCCGACCTCCACAGAAAGGATGACAATCAATAAACAAATCATGCTCCAACTTCATCACATAACGGTTCACCATACATGCATGCTACGGGAATCACAAACTTCAACACAAGTGTTTCTCAAATTCACAGTTACTCCACTAGCATGACTCTAATATCATCACCTTCATATCTCAAAACAATCATCAAGTACCAAACTTCTCATAATAATCAATGCACTTTATATGAAAGTTTTTATTATACCCATCTTGGATGCCTATCATATTAGGACTAATTTTATAACCAAAGCAAATTACCATGCTATTCTAAAAGACTCTCAAAATAATATAAGTGAAGCATGAGAGATCAATAATTTCTATAAAATAAAACCACCGCCGTGCTCTAAAAAGTATAAGTGAAGCACTATAGCAAAACTATCTAGCTCAAAAGATATAAGTGAAGCACATAGAGTATTCTAATAAAATCTGATTCATCTGTGTCTCTCTCAAAAGCTGTGCACAGCAAGGATGATTGTGGTAAATTAAAAATAAAAGACTACAAATTATACATGACGCTCCAAGCAAAACGCATATCATGTTGTGAATAAAAATATAATCTCAAGTAAAGTTACCGATAGACGAAGACAAAAGAGGAGATGTCTTCCCGGGACATCCCCAACCTTAGGCTTTTGGTTGTCCTTGAATTTTACCTTGGGGTGCCTTGGGAATCTTCAAGCTTAGGCTCTTGCCACTCTTTGTTCCATAGTCCATCAAATCCTTACCCCAAAACATGAAAACTTCACAACACAAAACTTAACAGAAAATCTCGTGAGCTCCGTTAGTATAAGAAAACAAACCACCACTTTAAGGTACTGTAACGAACTCATTCTTTATTTATATTGGTGTTAAACCTATTGTATTCCAACTTCTCTATGATTCATACCCCCCGATACTACTCATAGATTCATCAAAATAAGCAAACAACACACGAAAATCAGAATCTGTCAAAAACAGAACAGTCTGTAGCAATCTGTAACTTTCGAATACTTCTGTAACTCTATTTTTTTGAAATAAATTGGTGGACGTGAGGAATTTTTCTATTAATCATCTGCAAAATAATCAACTTAAAATCACTATCCAGTAAAAAAATGACAGCTAAACTCGTGAGCGCTAAAGTTTCTGTTTTTTACAACATGATCGCAAAGACTTCACCCAAGTCTTCCCAAAGGTTCTACTTGGCACAAACACTAATTAAAACACAAAACCACATCTAAACAGAAGCTAGATGCAATATTTATTACTAAACAGAAGTAAAAGCAAAGAAAATAAGATTGAGTTTCCTACCAACAAGCGCTATCGTTTAACGCCCCTAGCTAGGCATGATACAAGAATATATTTAGGTATTGCCGTCTTTGGTAGGCAATCCATAAGTGGCTCTCATAATAGATTCATCAGGTAATTTGATTTTCTTTCTAGGAAAGTGTTCCATGCATATCCTTAACAGAAATTGAAATCTAATATTTCCTTCCTTCATATAATTAATTGCACCAATCGTTATAAGGAAAGGTCTACCAAGAATAATAGGACAAGTAGGATTGCAATCAATATCAAGCACGATGAAATCTATGGGCACATAATTCCTATTTGCAACATTTAGAACATCATTAATCCTTCCCATAGGTTCCTTAATGGTAGAATCCCCGAGATGCAAATTTAAGAACAATCATCAAGTTCATGGAAACCTAACACATCACACAAAGTTTTAGGAATTGTGGAAACGCTAGCACCCAAATCACACAAAGCTTACAATTCATGATTTTTAATCTTAATTTTAATAGTAGGTTCCCAATCATCACAAAGTTTCCTAGGGATAGACACTTCTAATTCAAGTTTTTCTTCATAAGATTGCATTAAAGCATCAATGATGTGTTTGGTAAAAGATTTATTTTGACTATAAGCATGCGGAGAATTTAGCATGGATTGCAACAAGGAAATACAATCTATTAAAGAGCAATTATAATAATTAAATTCCTTGAAATCCAAAATAGTGGGTTCATTACTATGTAAAGTTTTGACCTCTTCAATCCCACTTTTAACAGTTTTAGCATCAAGATCTAAAAACTCAGAATCAATGGGATGCCTTTTAACTAAAGTTGACTCATCTCCAGTCCCATCTTTATCAAGATGCATATTGAGAAACAAAGATTTAATTGGAGACACATCAATTACTTTTAGATCTTCATCCTTATTATCATGAAAACTAGAAGAACACCTCTCACAAAGCAATCCTGTTTTGCACGCATCCTAGCGGTTCTTTCTTTGCACTCATCAATGGAAATTCTCATGGCTTTGAGAGACTCATTGATATCATGCTTAGGTGGGATAGATCTAAGTTTCAAAGAATCAACATCAAGAGAAATTCTATCCACGTTCCTAGCCAACTCATCAATATAAAGCAATTTTTCTTGAAGCAAAGCATTTAAATTCTTTTGGGAATTCATAAATTCCTTAACACTAGTCTCAAATTTAGAGGGCATATTACTAAAATTTCCTTAAGAGTTATTGTAGGAATTACCATAATTATTAGAGGAATTACTAGGGAACGTCCTAGAATTAAAGTTTCCTCTATATGCATTGTTTCCAAAATCATTCCTACCAACAAAATTCACATCCATAGATTCATTATCATTCTCAATCAACATGGACAAAGGCATATCATTAGGATCAGAAGACACACTCTTAGTAGCAAATAATTTCATAAGTTCATCCTTCTTTCCACTTAAAACATTAATCTCCTCAATAGCATGTACTTTTTTACTAGTGGATCTTTCGGTGTGCCATTTAGAGTAATTAACCATAATATTATTAGGAGTTTAGTAGCTTATCCTAAAGTGATTTCTATGAAAGTGCCCCCCGCGGCCGAATCTAAAAGATTTCTAGAAGCAAAATTCAATCCAGCATAAAAGTTTTGTATAATCATCCATAAGTTCAAACCATGTGTAGGACAATTACGTATCATTAATTTCATCCTCTCCCAAGATTGTGCAACATGCTCATGATTAAGTTGCTTAAAAATCATAATAAGTTTTCTAAGAGAAATAGTCTTAGCGGGAGGAAAATACTTAGAGATAAAGGCATCTTTGCACTTATTCCATGAATCAATACTATTTCTAGGCAAAGAAGAGAACCAAGTTTTAGCACGATCTCTAAGCAAAAACGAAAATAGCTTCAATTTAACAATATCATTATCCGTATCTCTTTTCTTTTTCATTCGCACAAATTAACAAAGTTGTTTAGATGGGTAGCGGCATCTTCACTAGGAAGGCCGAAAAAATGATCTTTCAGAACTAGGTTTAACAGAGCAGCGTTGATTTCACAAGATTCATCGATAATAGGAGCAATCGGTGTGCTAATAAAATCATTATTGTTGGTATTGGAAAAGTCACACAATTTTGTATTGTCTTGAGCCACAGTGACAAGCAAGCAATCGAACACACCAGCAGACAAGAAACAACTGAACGGAAAAAGGGCGAATAAAACGGCAAAGGTGAAGTGGGGAGAGGAAAACGAGAGGAAAATGGCTAAAGTAATGCGAGGGATAAGAGTTTGTGATGGGTACTTCGTATATAACTTGTGCGTAGATCTCCCCGGCAACGGCGCCAGAAATCCTTCTTGCTACCTCTTGAGCATGCGTTGGTTTTCCCTTGAAGAGGAAAGGGTGATGCAGCAAAGTTGCGTAAGTATATCCCTCAGTTTTTGAGAACCAAGGTATCAATCCAGTAGGAGACTACCCGCAAGTTCCTCGTACCTGCACAAGCAAATAAGAACGTTGCAACCAACACGGTAAAGGGGTTGTCAATCCCTTCTCGGCCACTTGCAAAAGTGAGATCTGATAGCGATAATAGGATAATATTTTTGGTATTTTTGTTGTGGAGATTGAAAATTAAAGATTGCAAAATAAAAGTAAAGTCAAGATAAATAGTTGATGGAAGAATGATATGATAGAAGATAGACCCGGGGGCCATAGGTTTCACTAGTGGCTTCTCTCAAGATAGCAGATTCTACAGTGGGTGAACAAATTACTGTCGAGCAATTGAAAGAAAAGTGCATAGTTATGATAATATCTAGGCATGATCATGTATATAGGCATCACGTCCATGACAAGTAGACCAAAACGATTCTGCATCTACTACTATTAGTCCACACATCGGCCGCTATCCAGCATGCATCTAGAGTATTAAGTTCATAAGAAGAGAGTAACGCCTTAAGCAAGATGACATGATGTAGAGGGATAAACTCATGCAATATGATATAAACCCCATATTTTTATCCTCGATGGCAACAATACAATACGTGCCTTGATGCCCCTGCTGTCACTAGGAAAGGACACCGCAAGATTGAACCCAAAGCTAAGCACTTCTCCCATTGCAAGAATGATCAATCTAGTAGGCCAAACCAAACTAATAATTTGAAGAGACTTGCAAATATGTTTTAATCATGCATATAAGAATTCAGAGAAGAATCAAATATTGTTCATATATAATCTTGATCATAAACCCACAATTCATCGGATCTCGACAAACACACCGCAAAAAGAATTACATCGAACAGATCTCGAAGAAGATCGAGTCGAACTTTGTATTGAGATCCAAAGAGAGAGAAGAAGCCATCTAGCTAATAACTATGGACCCGAAGGTCTATGGTAAACTACTCACAACTCATCGGAGAGGCTATGGTGTTGATGTAGAAGCCCTCTGTGATCGATTCCCCCTCCAGTGGAGCTCTGGAACAGGTCGCAAGATGGGATCTCACGGGTACAGAAGGTTGCGGTAGTGGAAATAGGGTTTTGTGGTGCTCTTGCATGTTTTCAAGGTATATGGGTATATATAGGAGGAAGAGGCACATCAGTGGAGCAACAGGGAGCCCACGAGGGTGGGGGGCACACCTACGCCGTGGGCGCGCCCTCCCCCCTCGTGGCCGCCTCGTTTCTTTCATGACGTGTACTCCAAGTCTTCTGTGTTGCATTTGTTCCAAAAATGACTCTCCCGAAGGTTTCATTCCGTTTGGACTCCGTTTGATATTCCTTTTCCATGAAACACTGAAATAGGCAATAGCAATTTGCACTGGGCCTTGGCTTACTAGGTTAGTCCCAAAAATAATATAAAAGTGTATCATAAAGCCCATTAAACATCCAAAACAGATAATATAATAGCATGGAATAATCAAAAATTATAGATACGTTGGAGACGTATCATGCACCTAGAGCGGGGAGCCCGAAGCCGGCGGCAGGTCGGCAGCCCCTGAGCGGCAAACCTCATGATCCTTCGTCGTCGCAACCATAGGGGCCCTGGATAAGCAGGCTCAAGAAGGAGCGCCACATGGGAAGAATCACAAAGATAAGGCACTTACCCTTTCACTGCTATGTACTTCCTCTACTTCAGGGGACGAAAACCACCATTGTCATGGCCCCGCAGCCTTTTATTTTTGCGGAGTGCCTCTAGGTCAGGGCGAAGCAGACCAGGGACTGGGGCCTGAACCCAAGCAGCTCTTGGGTGTGGTGTCGCTTAGGTAGCACGCGCCAGGCTTGTGGGCATGGCCTCGTCAGCAGCTGCAGGCCGTGCCTGCTCATGGCATGCAACCTCAGGAGCACCCGCAAGAGCTCCAGGAACGGCTGTCTCAGGAGTATCAGGCGAGCCCTTCTCCTCGTTAACCGCTTCAAGATCGTTCGACGGTGCCGCCCTTCTACACCCGCATTGGGGGCGTGCATTGCGGGATCGGAAAGTACTAGAATCACCAAGATAGGGTTCTCACGGGGCCCTCCAAGGCCCTCCGCGCGGCCCCCATTCATCAAATAGGTGCATCTGCTTCACAAAGCTCTCCTTATTCGAGAAGCTGTACAGGAGGCAGCCATTGTTCGGGAGCTTAGCAGGCGCCGGGTCGCCGGTCACGAGCTCAAGCACTGCGCACAACATCTCGAGGGAGAGCGAAGGTAGCTATAGCCTTATCGGGTCTTCGGGGCTAGAGAAGGTCCACATCGAGCGAGAGTGGCGCTAGAGCGAGGCAATGCGCTGCCCGACGAACTCCCTCACCACCATTGGAGTGGTCACACCGGCCTTCCTCAACCCGGCCAGCCTGGTCCAAACAAAGGCGATCCTCCGGTCGACAAGCTTCTCGTGGCGCTAGCCGGAGCTGGGCTCCGCTGGCCTTCGCGGGAGCAGCAGCAAAGGGCTAAGAGTAGTGGCATCCACAAACACCCATTGCTACAGGAACCCCTTCACTTCTGGATGGAACACGAAGTCAATGCCCGAGAGAGACGTCGCCGCTTCAGCTTGGAAGGCCATGCACCCCGAGCATTGTCGGCTGTCGATCAGGTGGAGCGAGAAGAAGTGGCGAAACAAGGCAACAGATGGGGCGATGCCTACCATGGCCTTGCACAGGAAGGCAAAGGCGGCAAGGTGGACGATGGACGCGGGATCTAGATGCAGCACCTGGATCTGGTAATGCGTAAGTACGGCATTGAAGAAATCGGAGAAAGGGGGAACCAATCCTGCCAGAAGAGCATGGAGATGTATAGGGATTTCAGTGGAGTCTATGTCCACCATGCGTCGGGAAGCGTGCCAGACCGTCGTCGCTTTCCACTCATTGGAGCCGGCGGCGAGGGCTGGCTGGACCTTGGCCAGCCCCTTTGAGTTAATCAGTGTCGGCTGGTCGAGTGTAGGCTCCCAGCCAGGTCGAGATTCAGCAGGAGCGCTATTCCTCCCCTTCTTCTTCTTCTTCTTCAACCTGGGGGCCGTGGAGGCGAAGGGAAGATTGGCGAGGCACCGAGTCAAGGAGGAGGGCCGTAGGGTCACAAGATGGCGAGACGAAGGGAAGGACAAGTCTGGGCACGGCGTGCAAGTCTGGCAGGGTTGTGCTAGCAACAGGCGGCCGTCAAGTCAAGGAGTTGCCGGGCAGCTTGGGGAAGTGTAGACACCCACGTCCAATCCAGGCGCCACGCGTCGGCCAGGTCCATAAGCGATTGGGGCCTACGGCAATTCACCCTTGCCCTTTTGCTTCACCCTGAAGCCAAGTCCGAGCGTGCCTTGGGCCTGGGGGCTACTGTCGGCGTTCTTGGAGCCAAGGTACCCAGACTTGCCTACCTGCGGCCCACGAAATGGCTCCTTTTCAGGCCTGGTACGGCCCATCTTCAGCATCGACACTCAAGAGCCTCGTGAGGGGCCGAGCCTCACGGGGCCGACGACACCAACACCTCTGGAAGGGGCAGCCTCGTCTGGCTGGCTCCTGAGGAGCGAAGAACTCTATGCAACCCCCCACCTAGCAAGTTTTGCATGACACAAGCCATGAAGACCAAAACCAGCCGGGCACCAACGGGTGCAGTACATCAGTTTCCTCTTTGGTGCTAAGGAAGAGGGCTCACGCTCGGAGTCCCCAGGAATCTGCCAAAGGTTTCCATTCCAGTGCAACAAGACCAAGACCGCCAGCACAACAGGACGGAGGTCATCACCGAGCCCACCATGGCGTCACGATCAGAGGCTTTGCAGGCGAAGACCAACTTTAGTCAGGATAAGATGTACTAGTTGTGTCCCTTCAAAATTGGCCATTGTGGGATCCCTTCCCGCCTAAATTTCAAGGGAAGAGGACCAAGGCCACTATAAAGATAGTATAGCCACCACCATAGAGAGGGAGTCGGTTGGATAGCAGATCACTCAGACCTTCCTCTCCACCACAAGGCAATAATACACCTCCAGAGGTTGTTCGCCCATTTTACTAGTTCATCCACAGCTGAAAGTGCAACTATCCCTGGGTGGTTTTGGTAATTCCTAACAACATATAGCTCATTGAACTAATGCTCTTTCAAGATGATCATTTTAGAAAGTTCATTCATTGGCATGGCATGGACTAGGAATGTGGACCCCTCGAAATGCGAAGGACACATATTGGCTCAAGCTCAAGACTCTACATTTTCTATTTTAGTGATCCAAGATCACATTGAGTCCATAGGAAAGCGAATACTATTAAAAGGGGATGAGGTGTTGCTTCATGGCTTTCTTGCTCAAAGTGATTAGTGATACGATCCAACACCCTCAACCACTTTCTCACATCCACATATGTTCCAAACCAAAAGTTAAACTCGGCCCCACGGAAACTTTCTATCCGGCGCCACCGAGTTTAGTTGACATAGCCACTGCCACAAACCCTAATCACTTCGGTCTCACCGTATGGGATCTTGGTCTCACCGAGATGGGATTGCAAACTCTATGTTTCCCTTCATAACATTTCGATCTAACCAAGATGAGTGATCGATCCCACCGAGTTTGCAATGCAAACTCTCTGTTTCCCCTTCGTAACATTTCGGTCCAACCGAAATGAGCGAATCAGTCCCACCGAGCTTGCCTGACCAACTCTCTGGTTAGCTTATTACCAAAATCAGTCCTACCGAGGTTGTGTAATCGGTCTCACCGAGATTACGTTATGCCCTAACCGTAATGAAATCGCTCCTACCGAGTTGATCATATCGGTCCCACCGAAATGCCTAACGGTCACATTATGAACTAAATCGGTCTGACCGAGTTCTCTGATTCGGTCCCACCGAGTTTGGTAAATTGTGTGTATCGGTTACATTTTGTGTGGAGGCTATATATACCCCTCCACCCACTCTGCATTCATGGAGAGCGCCATCAGAACAAATCTACACTTCCATTACTCGTTGTTCTGAGAGATAACCAGCTACTCAAGTGTTGAGACCAAGATATTCCATTCCTACCATATGAATCTTGATCTCTAGCCTTCCCCAAGTTGCTTTCCACTCAAATCATCTTTCCACCAAATCCATATCTGTGAGAGAGAGTTGAGTGTTGGGGATACTATCATTTGTAGCACAAGAGCAAGGAGTTCATCATCAACACACCGTCTATTACCTTTTGGAGAGTGGTGTCTCCTAGATTGGTTAGGTGTCACCTGCGAGCCTCCGTCAAGATTGTGGAGTTGAACCAAGGAGTTTTTACGGGCAAGGAGATCGCCTACTTCGTTAAGATCTACCCTAGTGAGGCATGTCCTTCGTGGGTGATGGCCATGGTGGGATAGAAAAGGTTGCTTCTTTGTGGACCCTTCGTAGGTGGAGCCCTCTGTGGACTCGCGTAGCCGTTACCATTCATGGGTTGAAGTCTCCATCAACGTGGATGTACGATAGCACCACCTATCGGAACCACGACAAAAACATCTGTGTCTACACCTCCGTTTGCAATCTCCAAACCCCTCCCTTTACCTTCATATGAAATTGCTTTACATTCCGCTGCTATACTCTTATAATTGCATGTGTAGGTTGATTGCTTGACTTGTGCTAAGTTGCTAAAATCTGCCAATAATTAAAATTGGGAAAAGGCTAGATTTTTATTTGGTCAAGTAGTCTAATCACCCCCCCTCTAGACATACTTTCGATCCTACAAGTGGTATCAGAGCTTTAGTCTCCATTTGCCTTGATTTCCATAGCTTTGGTGATCATAGCCTTGGTTTCACAACCTAGGAGAGTATGGCATCTAGTGAGGGAAATTACCACCGTATAGGTCATTACTTTGATGGTACTAATTTTGCTAGTTGGAAGCATAAGATGAAAATGCATATTCTTGGACATAACCCCGCCATTTGGGCTATTGTGTGTATTGGGTTGCAAGGTGAATTCTTCGATAGGAAGGACCCGAATCGTGAAGCATCCGCGAAAGAATTGAAGATGCTGCAATACAATGCTCAAGCTTGTGATATCCTCTTCAACGGACTGTGCCCCAAAGAATTCAACAAAATCAACCTTCTTGAGAATGCAAAGAAATTTGGGATACTTTGATTGATATGCACGAAGGTACCGACTCCGTCAAGGAATTCAAGGTGGATGTGCTTCACAGTCAACTTGACAAGTTCAAAATGAAGGATGGTGAAGGTGTCGCTGAAATGTACTCTAGGCTTGCTCTCACCACAAATGAGATTGCCGGCTTAGGAAGTGAGGAGATGACCGACAGATTCATCATCAAGAAGATCCTAAGAGCCTTGGATGGAAAATACGATACCGTGTGCACATTGATCCAAATGATGCCCATTTACAAAGATCTCAAGCCAATGGAAGTCATTGGAAGAATTGTTGCCCATGAGATGTCACTCAAGGATAAAGAAGAGCTTCACAACAAGTCTAGTGGTGCTTACAAAGCCTCATGTGATGCTCCTACATCATCAAGTGAGAAATAAGTCTTCAATGAAGAATTGAGCTTAATGATGAAGAACTTTAACAAGTTTTACAAGAATAGAAGCATAGAGAGAAGTTCCATGTCAAGGTCCTACAATGACAAAAGATCTTCTAGTCGTGATCGAAATTGCTACAATTGTGGAAGACCCGGACACTACTCCAATGAGTGTACGGCTCCCCAAAAAACAAGAGAAAACTCACATAAAAGGAGAAGTAGAAGAGAAGATTCACCGTCAAGAGAGAGAAGGAGTAGAGATGATCGTTATGAACGAAGACCTTCTCGGAGAAGCAAAGATTCGGAAAGGAAGGACAAATCATCAAGGAGCTATACAAGACGAAGACATCAAGATCATGTTGGTGAATGGGTATTCGGTTCCGACTCCGATGACCACTCCGAGAGAAGCTATTACTCCGACTCCGAAGGTACTCAAGATGAAGGTGTTGCCGGAATTGCTCTTGTGTCAACCAACTCCTACGACATATTTGACTCACCAAATGAAGGAATTGGAAGATGCTTCATGGCTAAAGGCCCTAAGGTATCACACGCCGAGCATCTTGATTTCAATAGTGATGAATATGACTTGCTAGGAGATGATGATCTACTTGTTGGTAGCAATAGTGATGAAACCTATGATGAAAACTATGATGAAATTGCTATTAATCATGCTAATCAAGATAAAATGAATGACAACGATAAGGAGAAGATTGAGCGTCTAACTAAAGAATTAAACACTCTTAAGTTAGCTCATGAATCTGCCTTGAAAGATCATCGAGAACTTTTAAAGACTCATGAGAAGTTACGCTTTGAAAAGCTCAACCTTGAGCAAGAGCATGAGTTCTTACAAGCAATCAATGATGATCTTCACAAGAAAAGTTCTTCTTACATTGCCACGCATTTACTCTTGTCTACTTACATGCCACAAGTAAAACCTAGGAACAAGAACAAGAAAGGTTCTTCCTCCAGTAGTAACAACAATCATGCTAAATCCAATGATGTTGCTTCTAGTAGTTCTCTTGATTCCACTAACGATTCTCTTAGCCAAGTTACAGTTGAGCAAGAAAATAGCTTATTGAAGGGAATTATAGAGAAAGGTGTTTACAAGAGTCTTGCTGGGAGTAGGCAATTTGAGGAAATTGTATGCAAGCAAGGAAGACACCGGAAGAAATAAGGAGAAGATTTAGCGTCTAACTAAAGAATTAAACACTCTTAAGTTAGCTCATGAATCTGCCTTGAAAGATCATCGAGAACTTTTAAAGACTCATGAGAAGTTACGCTTTGAAAAGCTCAACCTTGAGCAAGAGCATGAGTTCTTAAAAGCAATCAATGATGATCTTCACAAGAAAAGTTCTTCTTACATTGCCATGCATTTACTCTTGTCTACTTACATGCCACAAGTAAAACCTAGGAACAAGAACAAGAAAGGTTCTTCCTCCAGTAGTAACAACAATCATGCTAAATCCAATGATGTTGCTTCTAGTAGTTCTCTTGATTCCACTAACGATTCTCTTAGCCAAGTTACAGTTGAGCAAGAAAATAGCTTATTGAAGGGAATTATAGAGAAAGGTGTTTACAAGAGCCTTGCTGGGAGTAAGCAATTTGAGGAAATTGTACGCAAGCAAGGAAGACACCGGAAGAATCAAGGTGTTGGTTTTGAACAAAAGTTCAATGCTAATGGAGTAGAAGATCAATACCCCAAGACCAAGTTTGTTCCTCAACAAGATAAGTATAATCCTACTTTCTCCAAGGGGACACAAGCACAAGATGATCTTCCACCACAAGACCACAAGCTAAAGGGCAAGGACAAGCTTCAAGAGGAGATTGATGCATTTGAAGAAGCTCCCAAGGCCTTGGTCAAGTGGATTCCCAAGACTACATCATGTTCTACTTCATCAAGTACGACTACAACTCCAAGGATTCCCATCAAGATGGTGTGGATCCCGAAGAAGAAGAACTAGAGAGTTCTTGAGGGTAACTCTGCCAACATATTTCACTCATATCATTTTGGCGAGGACAAGTGCAAACAACTTCCATATCTTTCACTAGTTCAAGGAGTCACAAACTCTCTTGTTGGTAAGACAAGGGACAAGGTAACCTAATGCTTTCATGGACATCATCTTGTGTGCAATTCACTCTATGTCTATGGATATCTTTGTTTGTTCCTTGTGGGACTAACAAGTGTAGGTATTGAAAGTGCAACTCACTCCAATGGATAGCTCCAAATGATCTACATCAACATTGAGCATCTACATCTTCAACGCCTACATGAAGTCATCATCGACAAAACCCAAGGTTACTTCATCCCTCTTACAGGGGATATCACATCTAGGGGGAGCTTTACTCTAATCAATTGAGCTAAAGCAACTCTAATGATGTGAACAGAACAATGCTTTATGCAAAAGTGGTAACCCCACTTGTGCATAAATGATGAGTATGAACCATGATCAAATGTTCTCATTTGACTCCTAAGTCAATATACTCATATATAGATGACCTAGTCATCGCCAAATTGGTTGATAGATGCTAGAATGGTTTGCATGCTTTGCCACATGTTTCATTTGCTATCTTATTGTGTGAGCATGTTGAATGCATATTTTTCTCATTCGAGGACATCCATTTGTTTCTTTGATTGTTTGGCTCTTTCTCTTTTGCCAAATGGATGGACAAGAATGCCTAAGAACTCCCTCTATCTATCTATGCTTTTCTCGTCTCAAACTCCATTCATGCTACATCACAAAGTTTGATCAAGTCAGATTCGAACCACTCTGTGTGAGCAGCACTCAGAGTCCCCGATTCGTCATAGACTTAAACTTCCAAAACCTCTTTGTGCATTTCGGTATGACCGGGTCATCCACTTCGGTTACACCGAGTTCACTAAGTTGATCTAGGTTTTTAATCTTGGTGCAACCAATTTGAACTTTTCGGTCACACGGAGTTGCAGTAACTGCTAGCAGTTTTGCATCTCGGTACCACCGAGTTGTTCCACTCGCTCACACCAACAGGGTCAGGTTATATATACCGCCGGGTCAAATTTTGGAAAACTTTCCAAAACTATCTCGCCCGCGCGTGACCTGCTCTGCCGTCTCAGGTCTCTGGATCGTCTCCTCGCTGCCAGCGACCTCCCGCCGCTGGTCTCCGCCGCCCTCAACGGCAATCTGCTCTGCCGTTGCCGCTGTAGCGTGCTCACCGCCAAGTTAGGGTATGAGCTCGATCTATGTGCTATTCCTTAACTCTGATTCATAGCACATTACTTTGCCATGATTCTTGCCACGATTGAAATCACACTGTCCAGCAGAAACTCCGTATAGATTAGTTTTGATTCGAAAATTTAGGTTTAGGCCTCCGCCGAACTCATCTCGGACCGACCGAGTTGTAGGAATCGGTCTCACCGATTTGGCTCAGGCCATTGCACTTACACTTTTCGGTCTGACCGAAAATGGCAAATCGGTGCGACCGAGTTCAACTCTATGTGAAGCCCTAGCAATATCGGTGCCACTGAAATGCGACTAGGTCTGACCGAGTTCACTAGTTTAGGTTCCAAAATTGCTTCGAGATCACCGAGTTTAACAAATCGGTAGCTCCGAAATGCTTTCTGTGGAGAAGTAAAACTAAGTTTCCGAGTCATCTTTTTGCAAAAACTCTGCACTTTGTGATGCTTATCCACTCTACCTCATCTACATCTATTCACAGGGTTTGCTGTCAGTGTATTTGCCAAGATGTCTGACGAGAGTGACAGCCAAAACATGTCTGAGGAGCAAGTTAACATGAGTGAGGGCACTAGTTCCTCTAGCAGTTCTGTTGAGGGTACCAGGAGCACACCAAGCAACCTACCTAAGGCTGCTACCAAGACCAGGAAGAAGAAAACTTCTAACAGTGATGATGAGGACTTTGTTGCTGACGAGGCCACTTCAAAGAAGAAGGTGCTCAGGAAAGAGTATGGCACAACTGCTGCAACAAAGCCAGGGTTGAACAAGAAGGCCCCTGCCAAACGAGATCCAATGTCAAAGGTCAGAGCATCAACTCAAGAAACAATGGTGTTCACACTTGAAACCAGAGATGATGAGCCAGCAGGAACTAAGAAGAGAGGTAGGAAAGCCACAGCCTGAGTGATTGGCAAGCCATCCATGAGGGATGATGATGATGATGAAGCTGAAGAAGAAGAAGAAGAGGATGCTGCACCAGCACCCAAAGCTCAGAAGCTGATGGGGGATGCCATCAAGTCTGGGGCTGCTCCTTGAAAGCCCAAGACTGCCCCCAAAGCTGCTGCTCAAGCTACCAAGTCTGCACCCAAGAGAAGCACAAGGAACATTCCAGCTACAGAAAAGAATAAGGCTCCAGTGCCTAAGATTGATGATGATGCTGAGGACCAAGTTCTCAGAAAATTGAAGCCCAAGATCCCTGAACATGATAATACTCATATTGTTGCTGAGGACATGAAGTTGAGGAAGGATGTAGGTCTCAGAAGATGAAGACAGTCTGATCCATATGCAAAGAGGAGAAGGACTACTGTTGATTACATGTTCCACACCAAAGAACAACAAGACTTCAATGAGACCATTATGCTTGACAAGAAGGCAATGGTATGTGACATTAGATGGGTTGATTGGGAATACATAAAGGAAAATGAAGATCATTTTCCATGTGTGCATGAAAGCTTCAAGGCTTGTGGTGTTGACAAGGTTGTGGGTCAGAAGCTGACAAAATGGAATGATGAAATCTTCATGCAATTCCACTCCACATCTCATTTCTATCCAAATGGTAGAATTGTATGGATGTCTGAAGGTACAACATACCAGTCAACTGTTGATGAGTGGGCCAAGTTGATAAAAGCCCCTAAAGAGCATGATGATGACTTGGATGTCTATGCCAAGAAGAAGAAATACCATAACTCTATGGCCAGCATGTACAAAGAGATCCCTGATACAACATTGGAAACACACAAGTTTGGATCTGTACATTACTTGTTGTCTGGTCTAGCTACAATCAACACCATCTTGAGGCATACATTGTTGCCCAAGTCAGGAGATCATAAGATGATCAGAGGACATTCAATCAACTTGCTGCACATTTTTGATGTCCCTAAAAAATTCAAAGTCATGAGTCTGATTGTTGAAACAATCAAGAGGACTGCTACAGATCAGAAGAGATCATGTGGGTATGCTCCATGCATTCAGGAGGTCATCAACTCCAAGATGGGCACATGCACATACTTGTTGGACTAGGAACATCTACCCCTATATCCTTAATTTGAGGACAATACAGTTGTGATGGATGAGAATGAACCTTCATCAGTGCAAGCACAAGAGAAGAGAGCCAAAGCTAGAGCTGAGAAAGCTGCAAAGATACCAAGTGTTGAAGAAGCATCTCAAGTGTCCCTCAAGTCAAAGCAAGATCAAATGGCATATATGATTCAAGCAACTTTGAGGATTGAGAAGGGCTTGGCCACCCTGACTCAAAATCAGGAGAGCTTGGAGAGGATTATTGAAACAAAGTTCTATGGTCTTGATCTGAAAGTGACTGAGATACAGACTACAATTGAGCAGCTCCAGGAGGAAGCAGAGGAGAGCAAAGGGCATGCTACCACAGATGCCTTTCAGAGAGTGCCTAGAGGTCAGAGATCTGTTGCAGTGCATGTACCTGACATTAGAGCTACAGCATCAGCACCAGTAGGCACAGCTTCAGTGCCACCTCCAGCAGCCACTCCACCAGCTCCAACAAGATCTACAGATGCCTTCGTCCAAGGAGTCCTCTCTACACCGCCTCCCGAAGACTGTCAGGGATATTACTACCAGGGATAAATCGGCCAGGAGGGTCTGGTATATGTATCAAGATTATATTATCAGAGGCTCAGCGGAGTATGGAGTAGGAAGTTATAGCCCGAGAGGCTTAGAGTCCATATGTTAGGGCCCATGATTTGTGAACCATCATACTATGTAACTTAGGATGTAAGATAGAAAGAGCAGAGACCGAGGCGGACACGTTTATGAGCCGGCCTCGAGACTCTGTAAACCGGACCGGGCATCACTTCTTATATAAAGGGACGACCCGGCAACGGTTCAGGAAGAGAAACAACAGCTCGAGACATAGGCAAGCGGATTCGCTCCTTGGTCATCGAAGCCCAAGCAATACCACACCAAACTCGACGTAGGCTTTTACCTTCATCGAAGGGGCCGAACTAGTATAAAATCCCTGTGTCATTCGTCCGCTTTAACCCCTTTAAGCTAACCCATAGCGATGGCCTCACGACTAAGTCCTTTTGCTAGGACATCTGCCGTGGTAAATCCACGACAGTTGGCGCCCACCGTGGGGCGATCGCACAATGGTTTCGAGTTCTTGAAGGGCAGCTTTGAAGGACTCAAGGGCTACGCAGTGGGCCGGATGACTAAGAGTCGTCGCGGTCGGATCTACATCGACGATGCAGGCTGGGGCCCCAAGGCCAATTCGATCGAATACGGGTACCGGGTCCCCTTCGGCGGCATCCACGTCTTCATCGGCAAGATCTGCGAACCGGGCCCTAAGCCGGATGCCTTCCCCAACATCGTCGAGTCGGCTCAACGTGCAAGACTTGCCCAGATTCAGTGCGCCATGAAGCGTGTTTTCATTGGAGCAGTGCATGGAGTACAAGCCGAGGACGGATCGGACTCTGGCGGCGAGACCGTTGCTTACTCCGGCGATGAATCATCTTTTGGAGAGACCGAGTATTTAAATCTGCTGCAGGATGGCCGGTCTGAGGTTTGTTCCGATGGCGACAGTATTCCGGAACCCCTTGATCCGCCAAACAGGGTTGCTATCTTCATGGCCGGATCACAACCCGTGCAGCAGACCTCAACAACAGGGGCGTTGACATCAGAGGCAATGGGAGCTAGGGCTGGAGATCTTCCCCCGTCGCCATCTGATGCTTTATCTACCTTGGTCGATACTTTGACAGCACTAGTAACAGCAGAGGTGGAACAGGCCAACAAGGAGCAGCACGACGTGGAGATCGCTCAGGTGAAGATCCGGATTGAGCAAGCCAAGTTGGACCTGGCAGCTGAGAAAGCTAGGATGGCTACAAAGCAGGCGGAGCTGGAGGCTCAGGCCTATCGGCTTATGTTAGATCAGACCGCCTCACAAGGGGTAATGATGAGAAGACAACGATCTCGCCTACCGCCGGTTTATGAGGCAAGGAATCTCTTCAGCACACCAGGCGCAGGAACCAGTAACCAGCCGGAGGTAAACCGGTGAGAAGCCCCAGGAACAGGCGCATCGGTTCAGCCCCCGACCGCAGAGCCAAATCGCCAAGTTGTGCCGACCCAACATGTGCCCACCCCTCCTGGTCATTATTCTAATCCGTTGGACAACATAGTTGCTGCCGCTTCACGGCTGGCCGCCCTTCCCATTGAAGGAACGTCCCCCATAGCAATGGAGGCGCGACGGGCCAAGGAGTTGTTGGACACGGCGCTAACTCAACAGCAAGCTTATTCCTATAGCCGGGAGAGGATCCATTCGACCCCCCGTGCGACCCGAAGTTATACGAGGCGTCTGGATGAACCGGCCATATCAAGCAGCGCATGGAGGCGTCATCAGCAGAGGCGGGATAATCCAGCAGCAGATGAGGCGCACGCCCAAGAGGTGGTGGATCAGGCCAGACAGCGCCGGGAGGCCGAGCTAACAGCGCAATATGATGCCCGTCAGGCGACGCCGGTTCGTCCCACCACCACAATTGAACCGGGGGTCATGTCCAGTTCTGTCGGCGTATAAAAAGGGGGGTACACTTTTTTTACCCCCATGACTGTGCACGGGCAGTCTGAACCACGGGCACCACCGCACCAAGCAAGGCAAGGGAGGTAAGCCAGGGTAAGACCGAAGCTCAAGAGAAATGGAGCAACACCGAAGCCATGACCACAAAGAGCAAATGGACGAAGCGGGTTCCCCCGGCAAGATCCTTGTCGGGAGCCAGTTTTAGTAGCCCCAGCAAGACCCTTGCCGTGGCAACTTGCCCCACGCCTACGGAGCAAATCACCCTTGAGTCAGTTGCCCCCATAGGGCAAGGATTCGGGAGACATCCCCGTAGTGGCATGCAGATCTTTCTGACGACATTCAAGATCAGATACGCACTAAGAAGACGTCGACCCTTGGCGGGATCCCAGCCAAGGAAGACCACAACACCTCCGGCAAGCACCTTGTCGGGGATGGCACCAGGCGCCTTGCCGGGGATGGCAGCAGGCGCCGCGGCAAGACCCTTGCCGGGGCCTCGGCAAGGCCCTTGCCAAGGACATCCGCAGGGCCACCATCGGGCCCACGCCAACTAAACTTCCACCACCGTATGCAGCTGCTGACCCAACCAGCTGGGCAGGCACCTGCGTGGCGACATGCAGATCTTCGTGAAGACCCACCATTGCGCCACCTTAGCTGCCTGCCTACCTACATGGCATCTCAGGCATCGCTGGCCAGGGCGCGTGTCGACACAAGAAGGAGCGGCGACGGACAAAACAGATCTCTCCCCCGTCCCCAATAAAGCAAGGACACCTAAGCAAGACGCATTAAATGCGCCTTGTCATGTAATGCGAGGGATAAACTCGCATCACTGTACCCTTTCCACCTCCTGTGTGCCACTGTGGCAAACCCTTTTTCTATAAAAGGAGGCCCGAGGCGACCAGGAGGAGGATTCGGCTTTTTGGAGTTCCTCACGCCCCATAGCTAGCTGAAGAACACAGATATACAATCCACCAAAGCAGGAGTAGGGTTTTACGCATCCTCGCGGCCCGAACCTGGATAAAGGAACCGTGTGCTATCTGTTTGATCCGCTCTTCTCTTAACCCGCGCCCCGCTAACCGTAGTAGGGATTCTTGTGATCCCATAGGGGTCGTTCCCACCGACATCTTTGGCGCGCCAGGTAGGGGGCGCAGTTGTGAGAATCGGCTTTAGCAGTTAGTTCGACGCTTCTTCATCATCATGGCACCCAAGAAAAAGACGACGGTGGCGGTTGGTTAGTCGGAAGCCGGACAGCCCGTCCCGACACGGGCGAGCAGCAGACCGGTCGCGGAAAGGACCCGGGGCGCTGCTCGTGAACACCAACGCCGTCCCAGCAGCCAGAGTTTGGGAGGTGGCAATGTTTGTGCGCCTGGTAACGAGCCACACACCGCCAAATCCAAAGACGGAGCCAGGCCCTCCGCGGGTGGCGTGGGGCCTTCCAAGATCACTGCCGCATCACCCGAAGGCGACGCAAGGGCCTCCAGGACTCCCACGCCGGCGCCAACAGCGCGCTCCTCCCAAGCAGCGCGCTGCGAACGGCGTCATCACGCCAAAGATCCCGGGCGTCGCCGCGGGAAGAGCCCCGAGCGCCACTCCCGAGACGTAGAAGACTTGCCCGCCCGTCGAAGCGCTGGTGAAAATATCATGCGACCGCGGGATCGCGATGGAGCTCCTCATGACATGGTCAGGAGTCAAAGCACGTCGCGGTCCGTGCAGGTTTCGCTACCGCTAACCCCAGCAGAAGCCCTGGCGCGCGCGCAGTTACTCCTCGACTTTCCTCCCGTTATGGGGAAACTCGACGAATGGAGAGCCACCATCCGAAGCCTTGTCGCGGTCGCCAACAAGGATGAACCAAGTCCAGCGAAGCCCCCGGGTCGACGCTCCTATGGGGTCCCACGCACCGATGGCGGGAGGACCGGCAGCACCGTGGCCACGGTGCATTCGCCTCCTCCTCGCCCGGTACCGCGTGTGTCGACTCGTCGAGACCTCGCGGGTGACGTCATCTCCATAGCATCTTCCGACCCACGGAGCCACGGCGACCAGCGTCAAGTTCTTTAGGAGCGAGTTCATGAAGATGCTCGAACCACCATCGAGCGCCGGCGCGGAGCGCGCCACCAGTCAGACAGGCGAGCAGGGCCTGCTGTGAACCGCCCAGCACCGGAGAGCCCTGGAGGTGTGCCTTACGAGGTAGGTTGTCCGGCTTTTACCCGTGAGCTGAGGCAGTTCCAGTGGCCCACTCACCGCACCTTCAAGCCTGACGTTGGCGAGAAGTACAACGGCAAGACCCAACCGTCGGAGTTCCTAAGTATTTACACCATCGCGATGCAAGCTGCCAGAGCCCGCGACGATAAGGTGCTTGCGTATTACTTTCCATTGGCTCTTAAACCCAACGCCATGTCGTGGTTGATGCACTTGCCGGTAGACTCTATTTCCTCCTGGTCGGATTTGTGCCATGAGTTTGTTGGCGCCTTTACTGGAGGTCACCAAGCCCATGGCCAAGCGAGCGACCTGCACATCATCCCCCAGAAGGGAGGCGAGAGTCTGTGCAAATATATACAGAGGTTCAGCCAGGTACAGTACAATATCACTGATGTTCACCCTGCCGTCGTCATCAGCGCGTTCCATCAGAACGTGCGTAACCGCGAGATGCGTGAAGAATTGGCAATGACCAAGGTGAAAGATGTGGCAGAACTCTATGTTCTTGCTGACAGATGTGCCTGGGCTGAAGAGGGAAGGAAGTACCCCAGCGAAGATGCCGGCGCGGAAACCGACTCTTCAGATGAGGATGCTGCCGCCCCGGCAAAGAAAGGTCGGCGCCGCAACAGGAAGCGCAAAGGTAAAGCCAAGCTTGCCATCGAGGGATCTGATGACGCCGGCTCCGCCAAGAAAACCAAGGCGGATGACCCCGGCAAGGAAATTGATGGGTGTGTCACCTGCCGGGCCTTGGCGGCTACCGAGAAGCCAGGAAACTCCGACAAGCAATACTGCAAGATCCATTGCACCAAAGGCCATGATCTCCAGAACTGCCGACAGGTTGTGCTCCTTGCTGAGAAGCAGAGGGCTGAATATGAGAAGCGGGACAAGGAGAAGGGCCAGGACGGTGCTGAGGGGTCCGGCAAGAAGCGTGACAGCCAAGCAGGCCGTCGCGGCAAGGATAAACAACAGGAGAGGCCCGCCCAGGGCCGTGACAGAAATCCAGAAGACAACAATCACGAAGAGGACGACGAGTCCAGCAACCAAGAGTTTCAGAAAGCCACAGAGGCCATGTGCGTCGATGGCGCGTGAGATTACAGCGGCGGAGCCGTCGTTTGGTGCCCAAAAGCCGCTGAAATGGTCCAACACGCCTATCATTTTTGACACTGAGGATCACCCTGATCGCACTACTGCGGTCGGGTGCTTGCCATTGTTGGTTTCACCGACAATACGCAACCTCAAGGTGACAAAGATGCTAGTCATTGGCGGGGCCGGTCTGAACTTAATCTCGCCTACCGTGATCGAGAAGCTGCAGATTCCTGACGGAGACCTCGAAGATACGGGCACGTTTTAGGGGGTCAACCCGGGGAGAAGTCAACCAAAGGGGAAGGTCACGCTGCCCGTGACTTTTGGAAGTGACCTGAACTACAGGACAGAAAGGGTCGTGTTCGATGTCGCAAAGATCCCCTCGCCCTACAACGGGATCCTTGGCCGCCCAGCGCTGGCCAAGTTCATGGCGGCGTCACACTACACCTACAACACCCTGAAGATGCCAGGACCTGTGACGATCATCACCATCCCCTCCGATAAGAAAGATGCGCTGATTTGCGCTGACCAACTATACCAACAAGCAGTTGCAGCAGCTGCCGCCACTAGGGCACTTGCTCCTACCACTGGAGCCCCGGGAGGGGAGAAGAAGAAGAAGACCGGTGAGACCTCGGACACCCACTCCGGCAAGCGCACCTCTTCGGAGTGTAGTGGTCCCGTCGAGGACGTGCCAGAGAGCTCCACCGGCAAAAACAAGAAGTCCAGGGCCACACCGCCGGGAACCAAGAAGGTTTCTGTCAAGGAGGACGGCACAGGAGGGGCTTTCACCATAAGCTCCACCCTTGACGACAAATAGGAAGACGCGCTCGTCACCTTCCTGCGGGCAAATGTCGATGTGTTTGCATGGCAAGCATCCGACATCCCCGGCGTTCCCAGGGAGGTGATTGAGCACCACCTTGCTGTTTATCCTCATGTGCTGCCCGTCAAGCAGAAGGTCAGGAAGCAAGCTTTGGAACGACAAGAGTTCATCACAGAGGAGATCCGAAAACTGGAAGCAGCGGGTTTGGTAAGAGGAGTGCTCCATCCAACGTGGTTGGCCAATCCAGTGGTAGTGCGCAAGGCAAATGGGAAGTGGAGGTTGTGTATTGATTACACAGATATCAATAAGGCTTGTCCCAAAGAGCCCTTCCCATTGCGGCGCATCGACCAGATTGTTGACTCCACGGCTGGGTGTGACCTATTGTCATTTCACGATGCCTACTCCGGCTACCACCAGATCTTCATGACAAGAGAAGAGGAAGAGAAGACAACATTCATCACCCCATGTGGTACGTATTGTTTCGTACGAATGCATTTTGGGTTGAAGAGTGCTAGCTCAATGTTTGCAAGGGCAGTCCAGATTGGTTTTGAACCCCAGCTCCATAGAAATATGGAGGCTTATATGGATGATATAGTGGTCAAAACCGAGAACAGGGTGACCCTCATATCGGATCTACAAGAGACGTTTGCAAACCTACGCAAGATCAATCTCAAGCTGAACCCTGAGAAGTGCGTCTTCGGCGTCCCGTCCGGCAAGCTTCTCGGGTTCTTTGCGTCACAGCGTGGGATAGAGGCCAATTCAGACAAGATCAAAGCTATAGAACAAATTAAAGCACCCAAACGGGTCAAGGATGTGCGTCGGCTTGCTGGCTGCATTGCCACCATGAGCAGATTCATTTCCATGTCTGCCGAGCGCGCCCTTCTCTTTTTCAAGATTTTGAAAAAGGCGGGCCCAATGGAGTGGACGCCAGAAGCTGAAGCAGCATTGCAAGATTTGAAGAGGTACCTTTCCTCCACGCTAGTACTAGTTGCGCCTAGGCCATAAGAACCGTTGCTGCTATACCTGGCGGCAACGAACCAGGTGGTCAGCGCCGCACTAGTGGCATAGAGAGAAATTGATGACAAGGTGATAGCAGCGATAGAGCCTGATGCCGTTGGTGCAGAGACGACACGGCCGGCTGGAGTGCCGCCAAGGAAGAAAATGATGCAGCACCCGGTCTACTTTGTTAGCTCCCTCTTGGAGGGCTAGATCAAGGTACTCCGATGTGCAGAAATTGCTCTTCGGCCTTCTTATGGCCTCGAGGAAGCTGCGTCACTACTTCCAGGCACACGAGATCACTATCGTCACTCGCCTCCCTCTGCAACGGATATTGCACAATCCAGATGCAACGGGAAGAATTATAGAGTGGGCACTGGAGCTGTCCAGCTTTGGCCTCAAGTTTGAAAGTACCTCGACGATTCAAAGCCGAGTCCTGGCAGAGTTCGTTGCAGAATGGACTGCGGTACCTGATGAAGAAGCCCAGGAAACTGCTCTCCCCGGCAAAGAGGCGAGTTGCGACTGGATCATGTACTTTGATGGAGCGTTCTCCTTACAGGGCGCCGGGGCTGGCGTACTGCTTGTCTCACCCACCGGAGAGCACCTCAAGTAAGTGGCCCAGATGCACTTCCCCACGGAGGTATCAACGAACAATACTGCTGAATATGAGGGGCTGCTTGCTGGTCTTAGGATCGCGGCAGACCTCGGAATCAAGAAACTCATTGTCAGGGGCGATTCGCAGCTTGTCGTCAAACAAGTCAACAATGATTACCAGAGCCCGTTGATGAAGGCCTACGTCGATGAAGTGAGAAAGCTGGAAGAGCGTTTTGATGGTATACAGGCAGAGCACGTTCCCTGAGCAGAGAACGACATCGCCGATTACCTGTCAAAGCGCGCTGCCCTCAAGTTACCTGTGGAACCACGTACCTTTGTGCTTCAGCTTTCTCAACCATCCATTGATCCATCAACAGAGCAAAACAAGAGGAGGAAATCAGGGCCCGGCAAGTACTTTCCCGCCGAGCTCCCCGGAGCCGCCGGCAAGGATGTTGCCAGGGACACTGAGCCCGCCATGGGACGGCTAGCTCCGGCGGAGCGTCAAGCTCTTGCCGTCGAGACAACCGCTCCTATAGTGGAGGAAATGCCTTTAGTCCTCGCCGTCGAGCCCCAGGCTCCAGCGTGGGCGCAACATTCTATCCGATTCCTCCAAACTGGGGAACTTCCTGAGAAGCAGGAAGAAGTGGAAAAAGTAGCCCGTCGATCTGCTATGTACCAGTTCGTCGATGACGTCTTGTACAGAAAGAGATCGAACGTCGTGAAATTGAAGTGTATCCCTCGAGAGGAAGGACTGGGGCTATTGGCAGAGATACATGGAGGCATATGTGGATCCCACATAGGGTCAAGAGCCGTTGCCGGCAAGGCATTTCGGCAAGGCTTCTTCTGGCCCACTGCCCTCCAGGATGCGACGACACTGGTCACCAAGTGTGAAGCGTGTCAGTTCCATTCAAAGAAACTTCATTAGCCGGCTCAAGCCCTTCAAACCATTCCTATCTCCAGGCCCTTCTCGGTCTGGGGGCTCGAAATACTGGGCCCTTTCCCCCGCGCTGTCGGGGGCTTTGAGTACTTGTACGTCGCAATCGACAAGTTCACAAAGTGGCCAGAGGTGGAGGCAGTGAGGAAGGTCACAGCTCTGTCAGACGTCAAATTCTTCAAGGGACTAGTGTGCCGTTTTGGTGTACCCAACAGGGTCATCACCGACAACGGCACACAGTTCACAAGCCGCGCCTTCATGCAATATACCCAAGACCTTGGCAGCAAAGTCTGTTTCGCTTCCGTTACTCACCCACGAAGAAATGGTCAAGCTGAGAGAGTAAACGCTGAAGTACTGCGAGGCTTAAGGACAAAGACCTTTGACAGGCTGCGCAAGAGTGGAAGGCGCTGAATTGATGAGTTGCCGACGGTTCTTTGGTCGATCAGAATGATGCCAAATCGAGCCATCGGCCAGACACCCTTTGCCCTAGTATACGGGGCAGAAGCAGTTCTCCCCACTGAACTCATATACGGGTCACCTCGAGTGCTTGCTTATGATGAGCTTGAGCAAGAGCAACTGCGGCAAGATGACGCAACGCTCCTTGAGGAAGATCGTCTTCGGGCGGCTGTGAGAGCAGCACGCTACCAGCAAGCCTTGCACCGCTACCATAGCCGCAAGGTCCGTGCCCGAAGCTTTGAGGAAGGCGACCTTGTTCTTTGGCGCGTTCAATCGGCCAAGAATACCAACAAGTTGACGCCAAAGTGGGAAGGCCCTTATCGGGTAATACGAGTCACCAGGCCTGGCGCAGTCCGCCTAGAGACCGAAAATGCCATTCCGGTGAGCAACTCCTGTAACATTGAGCTTCTTCGCAAGTTTTACCCATGAGGCGCGGCTTGCCGGGCCCCCCGGCAAGCCAACTTTTGTACAAGCCTTGCCGACAAGGCATGTAACCCTTTGTACAAAGCCAGGCGCAGACCCTGAGCATAAATAAATGAAGCGCTGGCGCCCTAAGTTATAGCATGCATGCTAGGTCGAGTCCCGTCCTTGGTTAGGGTTGATAGTGCTTAGCGGCGGCTAACCCCTAGCTTAGAGGTCGAGTTTGCATCTCTTTGTCTCTCTTTTATCTTCTTTGGTTCACAGGACACACATATATCCTTGCCGAAACCACTTGGGGAGAAAAAAAGGAACAATCCAGCATCTAGGCCCCGGCAAGCCAGTATTGCTGGGGGCTGCAAGAGCAAAGATTCACCCACGGCAAACCAGGGTTGCCGGGTGCTGCAGCTTCAGATAAGTTCTTCATCCCTTATCATGCATTCCATTATGGACTGAGGTATGTGAAACCTCGTTTTTTCCTTAAACTACCGTGCTGCCCTAACTCTAGGCCCTAGGGCTCGTTCCTGGGACCAAGTTTGGTCGTAGTCGCGACAGTGAAAGGATGAAACAAGGAGCCTAAACCCGCTTCATCCCTGCCTCCGCCAAAGGCGTGAGAAAGGTCGAGCGAAATGGGGGGATGGCGAGGCCTGTTGCCGGGCAAGAAAATGTTTATCTTAGAGATATCAGGGATTTATTCCCTGTTGTGGGTTCTACCAGCGAACAAATGACCCGGAAAACATCCCTTTTTCATTAAAAAAACATCCCGCCCAGGTACAGTCCACAGGGAGTGAAAAACATGAACAAGGGGATTACAAGTTTTAAATTTAACAGACGCCCGAAGGCTTACAAAATAAAAAGAGATAAGATGCCCGTAATCCCTTTCTTGTCCCTCTCCTCAGTAGGTAGGTCAAGGAGGCGAGAAGGGCAAAAGGAGCGCCTAGGCGAGCTATGTGTGGCAGAAGACACCAAGAGAACATCTTGGTGGCCGCCCAAAGGCTGGATGGTGATGGCGGCGCCGGAAGCAGAGCTCGAAGACGAGGCGGCAGGACTTCAGTACACGTCGAAGGCATCGGTGCCCGCGTACTTTGACTTGACGGCCTTGCCGCCCGCCCTCTTCCTCTTCCGCAGCCCCCCAACGCCAGCCGTCTAAGGGGATGGCCCCGAGAAGTTCAAGGAGCCGGCGACACGGATGATGGGGTCGCCGGTGCCACAAGGATGGGCGCCCGACACCTAGTCGGACCCGTCATCCTGCCGCCTACCGCCCTCGTTGTCGCTGCCGCTGTCCTCCTCGTCACTCTCGCTTGAGAAGGAACCTTCACTATCAGAAGAGCTCTCCACGCAGCACCTTGTACGAGTCCCAAAGTGCCTGAAGACCTTGACGGAGAGAAGGCCACCCTCCATTAGCTTAAAATGGAGAGTGAGCCCCTCCGTCAAGATGTGGATATGAGCAAACGTCTTCCATCCCCGACGAAGATACATCACATGAGGAGTAGGGAAGTCAACGCGGACCCGCGTGCCACTGATCCCGCAGCCCCTCATGTGCAGTCGCAATGACTTCGGTGGATCCATCTCCATCTCCCGCGCAAATGGAGTCGGGAGACGAAGGCGATGGCGCGGCGGCCGGTGCAACCTGACGAAGAAGTCACAAGGGTCATCCCCAACATGGCCCTCCATTGGAGGAGGAGCTGCTAGCGGGGGCGAGGCCGGCGGGCCACCCCGTCCTCCTCTTCCCCGAGCGCCCCGGCCTCGCCCACGGCCTCGCCCCCTCCCCCTTCCCCTCGCGGCCGGATCTGCCACCGCAGGCGCAGGAGAAGGAGGGACGCGTGGTCGAGCGGCGACCCTCACCGCCACCGTTGAAGGGCCGGGATTTCCTCTCTCCATGACGAATGGAAGAGAGGAGCAGAAGCTGAAGGAGGAAGAAGATGGAAGAATGCGGGACGCCGTCCCTCCCCTCCCGCTCTTTATAAAGGAATGGGGTTGGGGCTCGACCGCCCCGCTCGGCCAATCAAGACACGGAAGGCGCATGGAGCCAGGACCGACCCGCGGCCCCAACTAGCGACGGCCCGGTTTCCCGCCTCCACCGTTTGCCACCCCAAGCGCATGGGAGACACGTGGCAGACGTGCAGAACCGAGGGGACGGGTGAGGCGACCTCTCCCCACCCCGTGATCGTGGGGAGTGGATGCCTTGAGGACCGCGCCTCTGCCCCATTCAGTAAATGGGCCGCGCCTCCACGCCTCCTTCTGTTTATGGGGAAGGCGTGAAGCCGCCTCTTTACTACGATGTGACGCATGCCTGCGGGAACCGCCCCACGCATGCCGCCCACGTCACGCACACCCCTCCACACCGCGCCACGCGCGCGGATCGTGGGAGGCGCAGCGCGCGAAAAGACTTACCATGATAAAAACCGTCCCGCCTGCCCGCGCACCGTTCTGGGCCTAGCCCAACAACGCGTCGCGCTTATGTGTGGCCCAGGCCCGGGGGCTACTATTGGTGTACAAAAAGGGGGGTACACTTTTTGTACCCCTATGACTGTGCACGGGCAGTCTGAACCACGGGCACTGCCGCACCAAGCAAGGAAAGGGAGGTAAGCCAGGGTAAGACCGAAGCTCAAGAGAACTGGAGCAACACCGAAGCCAAGACCACAAAGAGCAAAGGGACGAAGCGGGTTCCCCCGGCAAGATCCTTGTCGGGAGCCAGTTTTAGTAGCCCCGGCAAGACCCTTGCCGCGGCAACTCGCCCCACTCCTACGGAGAAAATCACCCTTGAGTCCGCTGCCCCCATAGGGCAAGGATTCGGGAGACATCCCCGTAGTGGCACGCAGATCTTTGTGAAGACATTCAAAATCAGATACGCACTAAGAAGACGACGACCCTTGGCGGGATGCCAGCCAAGGAAGACCACAAGACCTCCGGCAAGCACCTTGTCGGGGATGGCAGCAGGCGCCTTGCCAGGGATGGCAGCAGGCGCCGCGGCAAGACCCTTGCCAGGGCCCCGGCAAGGCCCTTGCCAAGGACATCCGCAGGGCCACCATCGGGCCCACGCCGACTAAACTTCCACTGCCGTATGCAGCTGCCGACCCAACCAGCTGGGCAGGCACCTGCGTGGCGACATGCATATCTTCGTGAAGACCCACCATTGCGCCACCTCAGCGGCCTGCCTACCTACATGGCATCTCAGGCATCGCTGGCCAGGGCGCGTGTCGACACAAGAAGGAGTGGCGACGGACAAGACAGATCTCTCCCCCGTCCCCGATAAAGCAAGGACACCTAAGAAAGACGCATTAAATGTGCCTTGTCATGTAATGCGAGGGATAAACTCGCATCACTGTACCCTTTCTACCTCTTGTGTGCCACTGTGGCAACCCCTTTTTCTATAAAAGGAGGCCCGAGGTGATCCCATAGGTGTCGTTCCCACCGACAAGTTCCCTGGGCGTACCGTGTCTCATCCCCGCTTTACGGAACATGTAACTACCCAAAGATTTCAAAAGTCCGCGCAAGGTGCCCAACTACACGGCGGATCTTGCCCTGGAGGCATGGGTTGAGAGCTATGAGATGGCAATGGAGATGCTTGATGTGGACGAGGCAGCATGCACTAAGTATTTCACAGTGATGCTCGAGGGCACGGCCCGAACATGGCTGAAGGGTTTACCACCTAATTCCATCGGATCATGGGGTGAATTGCGGCGCTGGTTTATCAATAATTTCAAGGACACGTGCAAGCAGCCGATGTCTGTTGTCAACTTAGCTGCCTGCGTTTAAGGAGAGCAAGAGTCTACAAGCAGTTGGGTGCGTCGAGTGTCTGAAATCTTGCACTCCTCCAATAGCATCAACCCAAGTACAGCAATAGTAACCTTGGAAGGTAATTGCCGGTTTGAACCTTTGAGGCAGAAGTTCGGACGGCTCAAACGTGATTGCAACGACATGGGAACACTCATGTGCGCTTTGGTGAAATACGGAGATTCTGATAAAACCAAATATCCAGATGCACATGGAGACAAGTCAGGGAAGGTGAGCAAGAACGGTAAACCGCCGCAGGCCAATCCGGCGAGTCAAGGACACAATGGCAAGCGTAAAGCGGAGGGCGGCTCAGACTTTGTAGCCAATACCAATGCTCAGGAAAATGGGCAACGCCATAAGGGTAGACCGCCCCCACGCAACGGGAGGCGTCCTATTAATCTAGAGAGCTAGTTGAACGTGCCCTGCCCAAAGCACGGTACGGCTGAAAACCCGGCTACGCATCCCTGTAAAGACTGCTTCATTATGCAAGAATTCATGAAACAGACTAGATATGATCACGGGCCCCCAGGCGGATCAGGCGCCGGTTTTCAAGGTCTGGGTCACCAAGGTGGTGGGTCCGGTTCAGGATATCAAGGCCATAACAATAACCACAATGGGCACAATCTGCATAACCAGCAGCACGGTCAAGGCGGATACAATAACCAAGGGAATCAACAGCGTCAACAGCAGCAGCAGTCCGGATATCAGAATAATCTGAAGGAGCTGAGCAGTGGGCAGTATCACGTCTTCACCACGAGTTTGTGCAAACGGGATCAGAAGGTTCTGAAGAGGGCAGTGAATTCTGTTGAACCGGCGATACCACGTTTTTTGCGTTGGTCTGAGCAACCCATTGTGTGGAGCAGAGAGGATCATCCACCCCGGGTTGATAATCCGGGTCAGTTAGCTCCAGTGGTTGCACCATAGGTGGGTGGTTACAAGTTTACCAAAGTGCTCATATACGGAGGTAGTAGCATCAACATCTTGTATTATGAGACCTTTCGGTGTATGGGGTTGACAGATAAGAAGCTTCGACAGTCCAGCACAGTGTTCCATGGGGTACTGATTGATTTGGAGGTCACCTTTGCAGATAAGCACGACTCCAGGTCAGATGATGCAGCTTATGCTGAGGCGGTTTGTGCAACAGAGGAGCTGAAGTTCTACAAGGACAACGTTGATCCGGCAGATATGTCTCCGCTGAAGAAACCAACAACAGAGCATGATCCGACGCTGAAGTTCAAATCAGCTGAAGAGACTAAGCAGGTGGACTTTGTTCTGGGCGATTCATCCAAGCAGTTCACTATGAGCGCTAACCTAGATCCAAAATAGGAAAGCGCGCTCATCGAGTTCATCCGTGAGAACCGGGATATCTTTGCGTGGAAGCCTTCTGACATGCCAGGTATACCGAGGGAACTCGCTGAGCACAATCTTAATATCGACCCTAAGTTTAAACCGGTCAAACAGTATATGCGCCGCTTCAATTAGGAGAGGCGGAAGACCATTGGAGAAGAACTGTCTAGGCTCTTGGCTGCAGGCTTTCTAGTGGAAGTGTTTTCATCCAGAATGGTTGGATAATCCGGTGCTGGTACTTAAGAAGAATGGAACTTGGAGAATGTGTGTTGATTACACAGATCTGAACAAGGCTTGCCCCACTGACCCTTTTGCTCTCCCCCGTATTGATCAAATTATTGATGCCACGACAGGATGTGAGCGGCTAAGTTTTTTGGATGCATATTCAGGTTATCATCAGATCAAGATGGCAGTTAAGCACCAGGAGAAGACAACCTTTATAACTCCATTTGGAGCCTTTTGCTATGTATCTATGCCATTTGGGCTTAAAAGTGCCCAGGCAACCTACCAGCGTTGAGTGCAGAACTGCCTACAAGGGCAGATTGGGTGGAATGTTCATGCATATGTCGATGACATTGTAGTGAAATCCAGGAAGGAGGAAACGCTGATAGATGATTTGAAGGAAACTTTTGACAGTCTCGGAGTTTATAAAATGATGCTCAATACGGAGAAGTGCATTTTTGGTGTTCCGGTAGGCAAGCTCCTGCGGTTCTTAGTATGAAACAGAGGAACTGAAGCTAATCCGGAGAAGATCAAGGCGATTACATCACTGGCTAAACCGGCGTGTATCAACGATCTCCAGTGCGTGGCGGGCCGTATTGCAGCACTCAGCCGGGTTATCTGCCGTTTGGGGGAGAAGGCAATCCCGCTTTATCAGATGATGAAGAAGACATACCAGTTCGTCTGGAGTGATGCTGTTGATGCTGCGTTCGAGGATTTGAAGAGGCAATTGGCAGAGCCGCCGGTCCTTGCTGCCCAAGTTGACAATGAGCCACTGCTGTTATACGTGGCTGCCAATGCCCGTGCAATAAGAGTTGCCATTGTGGTAGAGCGCAAGGAGGCAGGCAAAGAATATCCGGTTCAACGGCCGGTTTACTACATCAGTGAGGTGCTCATTGAGTCAAAACAGAGATATCCACATTGGCAGAAACTGGTGTATGGAGTATTCATGGCAAACCGGAATCTGAAGCACTATTTGCAGGGCCACCCAATTACCGTTGTCAGTTCAGCTCCGTTAGGGGATATAATCCAGAATAGAGAAGCCACTGGTAGGGTTGCAAAGTGGGCCATTGAGCTTAGCTCGCATGGATTAAAGTATGTGCCCCGTACTGCTATAAAGTCCCAAGCGCTGGTGGATTTCATCAACGATTGGACAGAGTTGCAAGCACATGAGGAGAAGTCGGATCATACATACTGGACTATTCACTTTGACAGCTCAAGGCAGTTGGAGGGCTCGGGGGCTGGAGTCGTGTTAACTTCCCCACGAGGTGATAAGTTCTGTTACGTCCTCCGTTTAATGTTCCCTTGTACTAATAATGTTGTTGAGTATGAAGCTCTCCTCCATGGACTGCGGATGGCCAAGGAGATGAACTTGAGCCGGGTTAAGTGTTTTGGCGATTCAGATCTGGTGGCACAACATGTATCTGGCAAGTGGGATTCGAAGGATCCACTCATGGCAGCATATCGACGAGAGATAGACGCTGTCGCTGGATACTTCAAAGGATATCAGGTGGATCATATAGACCGGCGGAAAAATGAAGTAGCTGATGCGTTAAGCCGGCTAGGTTCCCAGCGTAAACTGGTTCCACCTAATACTTTCTTGGATGAATTGCATAATCAGTCGGTGCAGGTACCTTCAGAGGAGGACTTGGCTATTCCTGATCTGGAAGCACAATTAGTTGCAGCACTTCATGTCACTCCAGATTGGACGCTCCCTTACCTGGCATATATGAACCGGGGCGAGTTACCATAGGATGAAGTCGAATCCCGACAGATAATCCGGCGGTCCAAATCCATGACTATTGTCAATGGAGAACTTCATCATCGAAGTGTTTCTAGAGCTTTTCAGCGATGTGTATCACCAGAAGAAGGCTGTGATATCCTTAGAGAGATTCATGAAGGGGATTCCGGTCATCACGCCGGTTCAAAATCATTGGTGGCTAAAGCTTTTCTCATGGGTTTTACTGGTTGACGGCTCACGCTGACGTAGAGGACTTGGTCAGGAAATATGATGCTTGCCAGAAATTCTCACGGCGTGCTCATATATCGGCGCAAGAGCCGAGGATGATCCCAATTACTTGGTCGTTTGCGACTTGGGGGCTTGATATGGTTGGACCCTTCAAGAGATCCCAAGAAAAGAAAACCCATCTTCTGGTGGCAGTGGATAAATTTACCAAGTGGGTTGAAGCGGAGCCTGTCAGTAAGTGTGATGCAGCAACGGCGGTTCAGTTCATCAAAAAGGTGATTTTCCGGTTTGGCTTTCCACACAACATTATAACTGATAATGGCACCAATCTATCCAAGGGGGCTATGGAGGAGTTCTGTCAACGAGAGCACATCCGTCTTGATGTGTCATCAGTAGCTCACCCTCAGTCTAATGGCCAAGCTGAACGAGCCAATCAAGAGATCTTGAGAGGCATCAAACCTCGGCTTATGGTTCCGTTGCAGAGAACACCGTGTTGTTGGGTGGAGGACTTACCTTCTGTGGTATGGAGCATCAACACTACACCTAACAGATGTCAGGACCCCGATTCTATGTCACACCGATCTAGCTGTAACACGTCATATCACTTTGCGGCCTCACGCACGGTAACTGTAGGATCGAAAGTATGTCTAGAGGGGGGGTGATTAGACTACTTGTAAATATAAAAATTCTGCCTTTTGACAAAGAACAGTTTTTGGTAGTTTCACAATTATGATCAAGTCAAGTATCACCCTACACATGCAATTCTAGAGTATAAGCAGCGGAAAGTAAATTGCACATGTAGTAAAGAGAGGTGGAGAAGAGCAAACGCAATTTGGAGACGCGGTGATTTTTCCCGTGGTTCCGATAGGTGGTGCTATCGTACATCCACGTTGATGGAGACTTCAACCCACGGAGGGTAACGGCTGCGCGAGTCCACGGAGGGCTCCACCCATGAAGGGTCCACGAAGAAGCAACCTTGTCTATTCCATCATGGCCTACGCCCACGGAGGGCTAGCCTTACTCGGGGTAGATCTTCACGAAGTAGGCGATCTCCTTGCCCTTACAAACTTCTTGGTTCAACTCCACATCTCGATGACGGAGGCTCCCAAGCGACACCTGACCAATCTAGGAGGCACCACCCTCCAAAAGGTAATAGATGTTGTAGATGATGATGAACTCCTTGCTCTTGTGCTTCAAATGATAATCTCCCCAACACTCAACTCTCCTCACTGATTTGGCTATGGTGGAAGAAAGGATTGAGTGGAAAGCAACTTGGGAAGGTTAGAAATCAAGTTTCATATGGTGGGAGTGGAGCAACTTGATCTCAACACAAGGGTAGGTAGTTCTCTTCTCAGAAAGTGTAAGGTAGGAGTGGTAGTTCTTTCTGATGGCTCTCTCCACGAATGAAGAGGGGGTGGAGGGGTATATATAGCCTCCACACAAAATCCAACCGTTACACACATAATTGAGCAATCTCGGTGAGACCGAAGTGGACAACTCGGTCAGACCGAAAGTTCAAATAATGTGAACGTTGGGGTTTTCGGTGGGACTGAAAATACCATCTCGGTTATTCCGATTTGAGCAAAGACAGGAACTTGCCAATTTTGGTGGGACCGAACATATCATCTCGGTTATTCCGATTTGATGACAAACGGTTACAGAAGCTTGGCAGCCCATGTTTCGGTGAAACCGAACTCAAACTCGGAATGTCCGATTTTTCTAGGGTTTGGCTTATGGCTGAGGTGGTTCATCTCGGTGTGACTGAGTTTGGAAAAAACGGTTGGTCCGAGATTACTTATGAGTGTGTATTGTAGTGAAGATTGCTGATAGTAGAAGGAGATATATCACTAAGCACTTGAGCAACCAGATCATCAACACAACCTCATCCCCTTTTAATAGTATTGGCTTTTCCTATGGACTGAATGTGATCTTGGATCACTAAATCAAAAATGGAGTCTTGAGCTTTTGCCAATGATTGCCGTAGCATTTTGAGGGGTCCACTTCTTCAGTCATTGCCATACCCATATCACTGAACTTCTCTGAAATGATTCTCAAGTAACTATTAGTTCAATGATATATATGTTGTTATTAATTGCCAAAACCACCCGGGGATTAGTTGCACTTTTAATCTCCCCCTTTTTGGTAATTGATGACAACATATAGATCAAAGCTTCGACACAGGATATAATCAATGAATAATATCGTCGCTTTGAGAAGTATGTGATAAGCAAGAGCTCCCCCTAAATTTGTGCATTATTTAATATTTGCGTTTGAATGCAAATGCACAATCGATTAGGATCATGGGTCACTCTTCCATGTCACATACATCTTGGTGGAGCGCACAAAATGATAAGAATGAAAAGCATGCACCCAATCACCAAGACATGAGTAAATAGCCATACAAGATAGGAATAGCATATGATAAGCATTAAGCACACATTAAAGCATAGTACGACTAAGCACTCATTAAGGTAGCATCAAATGTAGTATCAAGCACACTGAAAGTTTCGAAAACCAAAAGTACCAAAAGTATCTCAAAGAAACCGCAAAAGAACGAAAGAGCACTCTCTCTCTCGAAGCCCTATGATCTATACAATTTCTCCCCCTTTGGCAACAAGTTACCAAAAAGTTTGAAAAAGCATAGAGCTAAACGTCACTGTGTGCTCTGCTGGCGGCTCCCGTCTGGGTAGATGTCGGAGTAGATATGACGGCATCGGCGAAGACTTCAGCTGATGTCTGCGCTGGAGGAGTGGATACTGGAGCTGTGGCTGGAGTAACTGCTGGAGCTGTGGGAGGTGCTGAAGCGGTAGCCCGGGTGTCAGTCACTGGAATAGCAGCTGATCGGGATCCTCTGGGAATCGGAGCAGTCTGTCGCTGAGAATCCTGGACTAAGTCATCCTGCATGAGCTCTGCCCTGTCCTGCTTTGCTTCCTCCATGTCTGCCTCAAGCTTGTTGACGGTCACTTGAAGTTCAGTCAGCTTCACGTCCAGAGCGTGGATCTTCTCGTCAACAATCCTCTCTAAGCCCTCCTGAGATTGTTCAATGCTGGCCAGGTGTTGTTCAATCCTTTGGGTAGCTTCAAGAATCTGCTCTCCGAAGCTCTTTGGTTTAGCTGCTGCTGCTGCTGCCTCTTTATCAGCTTTGGCTTTCCTAGCAGCTTCAATCTTGGCTTGACCTTCAACCGATGTTGGATCCTCCTCATCCATCAAAACAACATTGTCTTCATGCTCTGGCTGCAGTGGTAAGTGTTTCCTATCCAACAGGAATTTACCCGTGCCAAACTTGGCATTGATAAGCATCTGAATCTGTGGGGCAAATCCACATGACCTCTTCTGGTCAGCTGCAGTCCTCTTAATGGTCTCTACCATTAAGTCCATCACCTTGAAAGGTGCCTTCTCATCAAGTATATGCAGCATGTTGATAGAATACCCTCTGATCATGCGATGATCTCCAGACTTGGGCATCAAGGTATGCCTCAGAATAGTGTTAGTGGTAGGTAAACCTGCCTGGAGATAGTAGACTGATCCAAGCTTCCACACTTCCAAATCTGCTGCAGGGATCTCCTTGTACATGTTCTTCATGGAATCATGGTTCTTCTTTGGAACCCCATAGACATCAATGTCATCCTCTCGTTGCACTGGAGCATTCAGAAGTTCTGCCCATTCTTCAACAGAAGAAGAAAACCTTTGACCTTCAGTCATCCAGGTGATCTTCCCATCAGGATAGAAATGAGCTGTGGCATAGAACTGCATAATCATATCATCGTTCCAATCTGTCAGTTTCTGACCCACAAACTCATCAACTCCACATGCAGTAAAGCTTTCATGCACATGGGGAAAGAAGTCTCTGTGCTCTTCACTATCAATGTATTTCCAGTCAACGTATCTGGTATCTGCAACTATTGGCTTCTTGTCCATCAGCACAGTCTCATAGAAGTCCTGCTGCTCTCTGGTGTGAAATCTGGGTTCTACAGCAGTCCTTCTCCTCACGGCATATGGATCAGTTTGTCTCCATAGCGTGAGACCTCTATCTTTCCTTGCCTTCATATCCTCGGCTTGAGGATGAGCATCGTTGTGAAGTGGCAGTTTTGGACGGAGCTTCAGCAATACTTGTTCTTCTTCATCAGACTCAGCTGGTGGCACATCACCCTTGTTCTTCTCAGATGCTGGAATGTTCCTGGTAGTCCTCTTGGGCTTGGCAGCAGGCTTTGCTGGAGCTGCCTTAGCTTGAGCAGGCTTCTTGGGCTTTGAAGTGGCTCCAGCACTAATTGCATCACCCATGAGCTTCTGCTTCTGAGGAGCAGGCTGGGGTGCTTCTTCTTCTTCTTCTTCCTCAGCTGCTGCATCTGCATGAGGATCAGTATACACTACCCTCTTCCTCTTGGAGGTTTTCTTCACTTTGCTTAGGGCTGGCTCTCCCAAGTTTAGCTTCTTGGCAACAGCTGATTGCTTGACTTTGCTGGTGCCCTTCTTTGACTGCTGACCTTGTTGCTCTTTGGCAACGACCTTTCTCTTAGGCTTGGAGGACACCTCTTCCTCAGCAATGAAATCAGAATCCTCATCATCAGAATTCCTCTCCTTTTTGGCTCTGGTGGCTGCAGGAGGCAAGCCACTTGGTGTACTCCTCTCACCATCATCAACTGGACTACTAGCCTCAGGACTAGTGTCTGCTTCAGGAATGTCTGCAAAAGGTGACTCTGTCCTGTTCTGGCTGTCACTGGCATCTGACATGGCTGACAACCTGTGAATAGATAAGGTATAGGCAGAGTAGAAGAGTTATCACAAACTGCAGAAGTTTTTGCAAAAAGAATGAGTTCAAATTTTAGTTTTAAGTTTTCACAGAAGGCATTTCGGTCAGACCGATTTTCAGTTTCGGTGAATCCGAAGTGTACAACAGAAACTTTACACACCACTTTCGGTTGGACCGAAGTGGGTTTCGGTCCTGCCGATACACTAGGGTTTCACAAAAACTGCGTTTCGGTCACACCGATTTGCACAACTCGGTTGGACCGAAAGGTGCAGTGCAATGGCCAGAGGCCGAATCGGTCACACCGAAATTTCAAAATCGGTTTCACCGAGATGTATTCCGTGGAAACCTAACCCTAAGAATTTTACTCGAAACTAGAACCGATCTGATGGAAAGGAAGTTTTTCAATCGTGGCCAGATATAGGGCAAACCAAACGTGCAATGAATCGGATGGGAGCACGAGTGGGATCGAGACTCACCCTAACTTGGTGGAGTCCCTCTACGGCGGCAACGGCGCGGAGGAGAAATCCATTGACGGCGACGGAGACCTGCGGCAAGGGCGCACAGGCGACGACGGCGATGATCCGGAGATCAGGGCGACGGCAGCAGGGGACGTGGGAGCGAAAACGTTTGAAGGAATAATCAACGCGCGCTGCCCTCAGTATATATATCCCCTTGCTGTCGGTGGGACCGAGTTGAAAAACTCGGTGACACCGAGATGGATAACTGCTATGCAGTTACGCATATCGGTCACGCCGAGATTTAGAACTCGGTTTCACCGAGATGAAACCTAGATCAGTCTAAGTGCTTTCGGTTTGACCGAGTGGGAGAAGTTGGTCTGATCGAAATTTACTTAGAAGGTTTTGGAAGTCAGCCTTAGACGGATCGGTGGCTCCGAGTGCTCCTCACTCGGAGGGTCCGAAAATGACTTGTTCAAAGTTTGTGATATAAGCATGAATAGAATTTGAGACAAGAAAGCATAGATAGCTAGGGGAGGTACTTAGGCATTCTTGTCCATCCATTTGGCCAGAAAGATCAAAACAACCAAAACAACAAATGGATGTCCTCGAATGGATAAAACCATGCATTCAACATGCTCACACAATAAGATAGCAAATGAAATATGTGTCAAACATGCACAACCAACACTCTAGCTACTAGCACACAATTTGTCGATGACTAGGTCATCTTTATATGAGTATTTTGACTTAGGAGCCAAATGAGAACATTTGATCATAGGTCATACTCATCGTTTAAGCACAAGTGGGGTTACCACTTTTACATAAAGCATTGATGTGTTCACATCATTTGGAGATGCTTTTAGCTCAATTTTTAGAGCAAAGCTCCCCCTAGATGTGAGAACCCCTTTTAAAGGGTCAAACTAACCTTGGGTTGTCGTAGAAGACTTCATGTAGATGTTGAAGATGTGGATGCTCAATGTTGATGTAGATCATCAAGAGTTGGGAGCTATCCTTTGGATTAGAGCACTTTCAATACCTACATGGGTTAGTCCCACAAGGAACAAACAGGGATATCCATAGACATAGATTGAAGTTCATAATAGATGATGTCCATGAAAGCAATGATTACCTTGTCCCTTCACTTACCAACAAGAGGGTTTGTGACTCCATGAACTAGTGCATGATGTGGAAGTTGATTGCACAAGTTCTTGCCAAAATGAATGTGAGTGAAGTATGTTGGCGGAGTCACCCTCAAGAACCTTCTAGTTCTTCTTCTTCGGGATCCACATCATCTTGATGGGAATCCTTGGGGTTGTAGTTGAGCTTGACGAAGTAGAACTTGACGTGTCCTTGGGAACCCACTTGACCATGGCTTGAGGTGCTTCAATGAATGCATCAATCTCCTCTTGAAGCTTGTCCTTGGCTTTTAGCTTGTGGTCTTGTGGTGGAAGGTCATCTTGAGCTTGTTCCACATTGGAAGAAGTTGGATCATACTTCTCCTTTTGAGAAACAAACTGTGGAGTAGGATATTGACCTTCTTCCCACTCAACACCTTCGGCGTTGAACTTTCGCTCAAAACCAATTCCTTGATTCTTCCGGTGCCTTCCTTGTTTGCGAACAATTTCCTCAAAGTTCTTGCTTCCGGCAAGACTCTTGTAGACACCTTTCTCTATGATCCCTTTCAATAAACTATTCTCTTGCTCAAGTGTAACTTTGCTTGAAACATTGTTAGTGGAATCAAGAGAACTACTAGAAGCAACAACATTGGATTTAACATGGTTATTGTTACTACTAGAGGAAGAATTTTTCTTATGCTTGTCATGCTTAGTCTTAATAGGTGGCAAGAAATTAGACAAGAGAAGTCGTTTGGCAAGATATGAAGAACTCTTCTTTCGAAGATCGTCATTGATCGCTTTTAGAAACTCATGTTCTTGCTCTAGAGTGAGCTTCTCGAAGCGTAGCTTCTCATGAGATCTTAAGAGCTCTCTATGATCTTCTTGAGTTGTTTCATGAGCTAACTTAAGAGTGTTTAGTTCTTTAGTTAGACGCTCAATCTCCTTCATAGCATTGTCATTCGACTCTTCTCGACTATAAAGACTACTAGCATTTTCATCGTTACTAAGCTCACTAGATTTATCATGCAAAAGCTCATCTTCACCAAGCAAGTCATCCTCATCACTATCAAAGTCAATGAATTCAGGGTGTGTTACCTTGGGGCCTTTAGCCATGAAGCATCTTCCAATTCCCTCATTTGGTGAATCAAATAAGTCGTAGGAGTTGGAGTTGGAGGATACGAGAGCAAGACCGGCAACACCTTCATCTTGACTGTAGTCGGAGTCGGAGTGATAGCTTCCATCGGATTGATTGTCGGAGTCGGAGCCGGAGACCCATTCACCTACATGAGCTTGATGTCTTCTTCTTGTGTAGCTCCTTGATGACTTGTCTTTCCTCTCCGAATCCTTGCTTCTCCGAGAGGGTCTTCGTTCATAACGATCATCTCTACTCCTTCTCTCTTTCCGATGTGACTCATCTCTTGATCTTCTTCTTGGAGATTCTTCTCTTCTTTTGTGGGGAGCCGTACACTCATTTGAGTAGTGTCCGGGTCTTCCACAATTGTAGCAGTTTCGATCAAGACTAGAAGATCTCTTTTCATCATATGATCTAGACTTTGAGCTTCTCTCTTTGCCTCTATTCTTGTAGAATTTGTTGAAGTTCTTAACCATTAGGCTTATCTCTTCATTGGAAATTAACTTGTCACTTGAGGTTGTGGGAGCATCACATGTAGCTTTGTAAGCACCACTTGACTTGTTGTGAAGCTCTTCCTTATCCTTAAGTGTCATCTCATGAGCAACAATTCTTCCAATGACTTCGGTTGGCTTGAGAGTCTTGTAGTTTGGCATCATTTCGATCAAAGTGCACACGGTGTCATACTTTCCATCCAAAGCTCTGAGAATCTTCTTAATGATGAATTGGTCGGTCATTTCTTCGCTTCCTAAGCCGGCAATCTCATTTGTGATGAGAGCAAGCCTAGAGTACATTTCAGCGGCTCCTTCACCATCCTTCATCTTGAACTTGTCAAGTTGACCTTGAAGAATACCTAGCTTTGATTCCTTCACAGACTTGGTACCTTCGTGCATTTCAACCAAAGTATCCCAAATCTCTTTAGCATTCTCAAGACGGCTGATTTTGTTGAACTCCTCGGGACACAAAGCATTGAAGAGAATGTCACAAGCTTGAGCATTGTTTTGCAACATCCGCAACTCTTCAGGTGTGGCTTCACGATCCGGAACTTTTCCTTCCTCGAAGAATTCACCTTGCATACCAACACAAATAATGCCCCATGCGGCTGGGTTATGACCAAGAATATGCATTTTCATTTTATGCTTCCAACTAGCAAAATTTGTACCATCAAAGTAAGGACCTCTACGATAATTACCCTCACTAGACGCCATACTCTCCTAGGTTGTGAAACCAAGCTTACGGAGTCCAATGCAATGGAACCCAAAACAATGGAGACCAAAGCTCTGATACCACTTGTAGGATCGAAAGTATGTCTAGAGGGGGGGGGGTGATTAGACTACTTGTAAATATAAAAATTCTGCCTTTTGACAAAGAACAGTTTTTGGTAGTTTCTCAATTATGATCAAGTCAAGTATCACCCTACACATGCAATTCTAGAGTATAAGCAGCGGAAAGTAAATTGAACATGTAGTAAAGAGAGGTGGAGAAGAGCAAACGCAATTTGGAGACGCGGTGATTTTTCCCGTGGTTCCGATAGGTGGTGCTATCGTACATCCACGTTGATGGAGACTTCAACCCACGGAGGGTAACGGCTGCGCGAGTCCACGGAGGGCTCCACCCACGAAGGGTCCACGAAGAAGCAACCTTGTCTATTCCATCATGGCCTACGCCCACGGAGGGCTAGCCTTACTCGGGGTAGATCTTCACGAAGTAGGCGATCTCCTTGCCCTTACAAACTTCTTGGTTCAACTCCACATCTCGATGACGGAGGCTCCCAAGCGACACCTAACCAATCTAGGAGGCACCACCCTCCAAAAGGTAATAGATGTTGTAGATGATGATGAACTCCTTGCTCTTGTGCTTCAAATGATAATCTCCCCAACACTCAACTCTCCTCACTGATATGGCTGTGGTGGAAGAAAGGATTGAGTGGAAAGTAACTTGCACATGTAGTAAAGAGAGGTGGAGAAGATCAAACGCAATTTGGAGACGCAATGATTTTTCCCGTGGTTCCGATAGGTAGTGCTATCGTACATCCACGTTGATGGAGACTTCAACCCACGGAGGGTAACGGCTGCGCGAGTCCACGGAGGGCTCCACCCACGAAGGGTCCACGAAGAAGCAACCTTGTCTATTCCATCATGGCCTACGCCCACGGAGGGCTAGCCTTACTCGGGGTAGATCTTCACAAAGTAGGCGATCTCCTTGCCCTTACAAACTTCTTGGTTCAACTCCACATCTCGATGACGGAGGCTCCCAAGTGACACCTAACCAATCTAGGAGGCACCACCCTCCAAAAGGTAATAGATGTTGTAGATGATGATGAACTCCTTGCTCTTGTGCTTCAAATGATAATCTCCCCAACACTCAACTCTCCTCACTGATTTGGCTATGGTGGAAGAAAGGATTGAGTGGAAAGCAACTTGGGAAGGTTAGAAATCAAGTTTCATATGGTGGGAGTGGAGCAACTTGATCTCAACACAAGGGTAGGTAGTTCTCTTCTCAGAAAGTGTAAGGTAGGAGTGGTAGTTCTTTCTGATGGCTCTCTCCACGAATGAAGAGGGGGTGGAGGGGTATATATAGCCTCCACACAAAATCCAACCGTTACACACATAATTGAGCAATCTCGGTGAGACCGAAGTGGACAACTCGGTCAGACCGAAAGTTCAAATAATGTGAACGTTGGGGTTTTCGGTGGGACCGAAAATACCATCTCGGTTATTCCGATTTGAGCAAAGACAGGAACTTGCCAATTTCGGTGGGACCGAAAATATCATCTCGGTTATTCCGATTTGATGACAAACGGTTACAGAAGCTTGGCAGCCCATGTTTCGGTGAAACCGAACTCAAACTTGGGATGTCCGATTTTTCTAGGGTTTGGCTTATGGCTGAGGTGGTTCATCTCGGTGTGACTGAGTTTGGAAAAACGGTTGGTCCGAGATTACTTATGAGTGTGTATTGTAGTGAAGATTGCTGATAGTAGAAGGAGATATATCACTAAGCACTTGAGCAACCAGATCATCAACACAACCTCATCCCCTTTTAATAGTATTGGCTTTTCCTATGGACTCAATGTGATCTTGGATCACTAAATCAAAAATGGAGTCTTGAGCTTTTGCCAATGATTGCCTTAGCATTTTGAGGGGTCCACTTCTTCAGTCATTGCCATACCCATATCACTGAACTTCTCTGAAATGATTCTCAAGTAACTATTAGTTCAATGATATATATGTTGTTATTAATTGCCAAAACCACCCGGGGATTAGTTGCACTTTCAGTAACCCCACGGGTGCCACCTTACCTGGCCCGGGACCGTTTGTGCATTTTGGCACACGTATATGACAGTGTCGCTAGCATCCATATGAAAGAGAACCCGGGCCGACATGGCTAGTTATAAACCAGAAGTGGCACTAAATTACAGAGACAGGCATCCATGACCCAGCAACGAACATGTCGGTCATCAAAGTATGAACCCAAGTCGTAGCAAGCTACATGGACTTAAAGGAACAACGCGTGACATTTCCCCTAAGGGACAGACACAGGAACGAAGAAGGACACATGCCGGCCAACCTACGTGTTCCAAGCAGTAGCAAGCTACCAAGGCTCATTGGAAACACTAGGAGGCATTTCCCTGTAAGATAGGCTACCAAAGGAAAACAACTAGGTGTCGGATCCCACACATACCAAGCATTTCAATCATACACACAATATGCTCAATATGTGCAAATACAACATTGCATCACAACAGAACTCTATGACTCAAAGTACTTTATTTAAGAGGCTCCAAGAGCCATACATAACATATCCATACAGGTAGGGGTCACATGACCCAACACTCAAGTCATACAGTCATACAAGCACAAGCGGAAGCTACATGTCTGAGTACAGACAACTTAGGAAAATAAAACAGGCTTGGTGTAGCCTAACTATCTACAAGGCCCTCCACAAGCTCCAGATCTCCGTCTGGGTGCCAAGCTACTCGTCGACGTCAATGTCTATGTAGAACCCATCAGAAGGGGCAGGGTTCTCCTCTACAACAGTTATTAAGCAAACATGAGTACAAACGTACTCAGCAAGTCTTACCACATAACCTATCATACATGCAACATTATCAAAAGGGTAATGGAGTTCATAGCAGAAAGCCAGCTTGGACTCTTGGCTAACCAATACTACAACTCTCAACGGATTGCAAGATGTTGTTACGAACACGAGTCCTCTACTCACCACAACAATACACTACCGAGGATCCTCTTCCGTCATCCTACGGAAGGGCCATCCACGACACTCACACTTATCTTGAGGGTTGTAGTAGTATCCATCAACTTGTCTATGAACTGTAAGAGTAACCAAGTAGTCCGTACCGCGAACAACGGCTATTCGAATAGATTGATAACCCTGCAGGGGTGTACATCTTCACACACGCTTCCACAATTATCGCCGTTTACTCAACATGTACTCGGCAACCTTCAAGCGGAAGCCCAGCGAGGGTGTCGGCCACGACCTGACTAACTACACAAGTCTCTCGTCCAAGTTTATCGCCTATTTGGGTTCCATCCGTGGGGAGATCCGGCCGGGGTGTCGCTCACGGCCCCAAACGATGTGTACAGGGTTCCCGAGTCACCAAACGGGTAACCGGTACACCGTGCCACGTATCTGTCGCATCACTACCCACCCCGAGGGTCAGCGCTGTGCACGACCTCCAGTAAACTATAAACACCAGAAACTAGTTGCAACTCCTGGACAGTGATCGAGGGTAATTAATAAGCCGAGAGGGTCCATTGGTTTCGGGCCCAATGCATGGTAGTAACTGGAACTTGAACCACACATACAGATCTCGGGTCCTATGAACAGTTCCAATGAAACAACCCACCACGTACTCCTACATGGCCTTTCATTGATACCTTAACCAAACGTGTTCCACACTTCTTTCTCTTTATCAATATGATTGTTTCACTCTGATCCATCACCCAGATGAACCAGACCAGACACAACTCTAAGCATAGCAGGCAACATAAGCAAATAGCATGGTGGATCACACATCACATGGCTCAATGAACTCCTACACATGCTAGTGGGTTTCAACTATTTACTGTGGCAATGACAGGTCATGCAAGGGAATAGGGTTCAACTACCGCAGCAAGTAGTAGTTCACACGTTGTTGCCTTAATGCAGTAAAAGAGAGCAGGAGCGAGAAGATGGGTTTGTATCGGAATGATCAATGATTGCTTGCCTGACAGAGTGGTTGTCGGGTACTGCTCTTCAGCTGGATACGCAGCAGTATCCTCGGGAGCAGGACCTAACACGGAGAATACCGGCGATACAATCATTAAACAAACAAATGCAACAATATGATGCATGCTCATGACATGGCAAGATGCATGTGTTTTGGGCTAATGCAACCATAACCAGAAGGGTTTGAGCCTATTTGAATCAAAGATTCAAATTGGCACTTTAGCTATTATTTAATTAAGTGCATTATCATGTTTTAATGTATACAGCAAGGTTAACTTGCTCAAACATGCATGAAACCAATGCCATTGGAAAGATTGGATTTTTATGATCAATTTTCATATAAAAATCTTTTCCATCTGAGCTACTGTTGAATTTGTATGATTTTTTGAAGTTTAGGCATTTTCTGGAATTTCCTGAATTATTTTTAAATCTAAAAATCCCAAAAAATCCTTTACTGCGTCAGCATGACATCATGCTGACGTCAGTCAGTCAACAGGGAGGCCCAGGTCAAACCTGACCAGTGGGACCCACTGGTCAGTGTCACAGTTAGCTAATTAACTAATTAGAATTAAATTGACACTTAAACTAGGTTTGACTAGCAGGCAGGGCCCACATGCCAGTGACCCAGGGGGGTCAAACCCGTGGTCAAATAGGCCCAACTCGCCGGCGTTTAGCCGCCGGCGAGGCCAAACACGACGGTGAGGTGCGGGTTTTGTGCTCCGGCTGCCAAAACGACAGCGGAGCACACCTACGGTTAGCTGGAAGCAAACCGCATCGAATCGAGGTGGTGGCTGGCCTCGGGGTCGCCGGAGATGACGCCGGCGACGAGTCCAGCGGCTGCCGGAGTTCGGCGAAGTCGAAAATGATGGTGCGGTGCTCGTAGAGGTACGTGGAGTGGTCCTACCGCATCTACACGGAACGGCGAAGCTGATAGGCACGGTGGCCGGACCATTGGATGGCCGGAGCCTCGTCGACGACGAGCTCCACGGCGGCGCTTGCAGGTGAGCTACGTGCGGTGCGTTCCAGGGTAGGAGAGAGCCAACGGAGAGGGGGAGGACGAAGTTGGGCTCACAGTGGTTGCAGCAGACGCCGGAGCGAGCTTGGGGCGGTCGGAGCTGAGCGGAACGGCGAGGGGGATCTCCGCGGCCGGAGTTGGGGAAGAAGGGGTCGGGGGCGTCTCCAGGGCGGGCGAGCGCTCGGGGCTCGGCCTGCTCGATGTAGTCGAGGACGGCGGAGACGACGGACACGACGACAGGGCACCGGGACGACGGTGGACGCGGCTACTACGACGGCGCGAGCACGGCAGCGTCGGCCATGGTGCGGGGAGGGCGAAGGAGAGGAGCTAGGGAGAGTGGAGAGTGTCAGCGAGGTCGGGGACGAGGTGGACGATCGATCCAAGCCTCCAGGGCGGCGAGGGGAGGAAGCAGGGCGGCGGGCAGCTGCGTGGCGCGCGCTGCGGCCGCCGTCGAGCACCTGCCTGCCTGCCTGGCCGAGCCAAGCAGCTCGCTGGAGCGGCAGCTGGGCTGGGCCGGCAGGTGGGCCAGTTGGGCGTCAGGTAACCTTTCTCTCTCTCCCTTTTTCCTATTTCTTTTCTGTTTCATTTCTTTTGCAACTTTGTTTAATTAATAAAAATGCCAGAACATTTTTATAACTCATAAAACTAGTCATGCCCATTGTATATAATATGAACAGTATGGAACATTATAGTTTATGATTATTTGGGCACATAATATATTTTGTAGCATTTAAATGCCCAAATGCAAATACCATATGATTTAATCCACAGACCTTAGATGTCCTAGAAAGTTGTGCACCATTTTTGGCAGAGGTTTAAGACCAAGTCAGAAATGATGAACATTTTTGAAGGGCATTTTGGGTACATTGGAAAAGATTTTATCAAACCCTAGTTGTTAGAAGAGGGGTGCTGGGGTTTCTGTCATTCCCATTTCAAGTTTATTTGATAAGTAAACATGATGCACACTCTAGCTAGTCCTAATGCAAGTGCTAACTAGGGATGTGACAACTCACCCCCACTTAAAAAAATCGCGTCCCGAGATTCGGGTTCCTCCGGAAAGAGGGTGGGGTACTCAAGTCGAAGACGATCCTCCCTTTCCCAAGTAGGTTCACTCTCGGAATGATGTGACCATTGAACCTTGAGAAACTTGATATTGTGGCGTCGAGTGGTGCGCTCAGTTTGATCAAGAATACGAATGGGGTATTCTCGATATGTGAGATTGTTCTGGAGATCAAGCGTTTCGTGGTCCACTCCGCAGATAGGATCCGAGAAGCAACGCCTGAGTTGGGAAACGTGGAAAATATCATGAACTATGGAAAGGTGCGGAGGTAGTTCCAGTTGGTAGGCAACTTCTCCTCGTTTGGCAAGAATGCGAAAAGGACCGATGTAACGAGGGGCCAATTTGCCTTTGATACCGAAGCGATGGGTTCCCTTAAGAGGGGTAACTCGAAGGTAAGCCTTATCGCCGACTTCAAAAGTCACAGCCTTATGATGGCTATCATATTGGCTCTTCTGACGAGACTGGGCTGTTTTCAATTTCTCATGAACGATGCGAACTTGCTCTTCTGCTTCCTGGATCATATCCGGGCCAAAGAATTGTCTTTCCCCGGTTTCTGACCAGTTAAGAGGTGTTCGACACCTTCGTCCATATAGAACTTCGAAGGGGGCTTTACCCAGGCTGGCTTGATAACTATTGTTATAAGCAAATTCGGCAAATGGAAGACACTTCTCCCAATCCATACCGAAAGAGATGACAGAGGCTCAAAGCATGTCTTCCAAAATTTAATTAACTCGTTCCACTTGACCACTTGATTGGGGATGGAAGGCGATGCTGAAAGAGAGATGAGTCCCCATAGCATTCTGGAAACTTTCCCAAAATCGTGAAGTGAAAAGACTTCCACGGTCTGAGTTGATCTCCAACGGCACACCATGAAGTGATACTATCCGAGAGACATACAAGTCTGCTAGCAGGCTAGCGGTAATACTCTCTCGAACAGGCAGGAAATGAGCTACTTAAGAGAGGCGGTCGATAACGACGAAGATAGCATTATTCCCTTTCCTGGTCCTGGGAAACCCGGTAATGAAGTCCATACCGACCTTGTCCCATTTCCATTCAGGAATAGCTAAAGGTTGAAGGGTGCCACTAGGCCGTTGATGCTCTGCTTTGACTCGACGACAAACGTCGCAGTTAGCAATGAATTGAGCGATTTCTCTTTTCATCCTAGTCCACCAGAATCTCTGACGTAGGTCCTGATACATTTTGGTACTACCGGGATGAATTGTGAGAGGAGATTCATGAGCCTCCTTATGGATCAAACGTCTCAGGTTTCGTACTTTAGGAACCACTAAACGGTTGCTAAAGAGTACAACTCCTTGATCATCAATTGAGAAACATCCCATGACTCCTTTCTTGATGTTCCTCTTAATACGGGAAATTCCCTGGTCAACCTTCTGTGCTTTGATGACCTGATCCGTAAGGGTAGGTTCCGCCACCAAGGTGGAAAGGAATCCTTGAGGAACAATGTGAAGGTTAAGCTTATGAAAATCCTCGTAGAGAAGTGGTAGTCCTTGTTGTAACATCAAGTTGTTACAATAAGACTTACGACTTAGTGCATCAGCCATGACATTGGCCTTTCCAGGGGTGTAAGTGATTCCTAAGTCGTCGTCTGTGAGAAACTCAACCCAACGTCTTTGCCTGAGATTTAGATCCGGTTGGGTGAAGATGTACTTCAAACTTTGATGATCAGTGAAGATTTCACAGCGATTACCAAGGAGGAATGTCGCCATGTTTTGAGTGCATGGACTACAGCTGCAAGCTCTATATCATGAGTAGGATAGTTATCCTCATGTGGACGCAACTGTCGAGATGCGTATGCAATCACTTGACGATCTTGCATGAGTATGCAACCTAGTCCTTGTCGTGAAGCGTCGCAGTAGATTATAAAATCCTTGGAAAAGTCTGGTGGTACCAGTACAGGTGCAGATGTCAGGCGTCTTTTCAGTTCCCGAAAACTGGACTTGCATTATGGAGTCCACTCAAACTTTTTATCCTTTTTTAGGAGTTCAGTTAAAGGTTTAGCAACCTTGGAGAAATTCTCGACGAAGCGTCGGCAATGGCTTGCTAAGCCAAGAAAACTCCTAACTTGCTTGACTGATTCAGGGGGAGTCCAATCAAGGACGGCTTGAACTCGCTCGGGATTGACAGCAATACCCTTGCCAGAGATCACATGACCTAGATAGGTTACTTCCGGCAACCAAAATTCACATTTAGAGAATTTGGCATAAAGGCGGTGCTCTCGAAGTTTCATCAATACCAGCCTTAAATGCTTGGCATGATCTTCCTTGTTCTTGGAGTAAATGAGTATATCATCGAGGTATACCACGACGAATTTATCCAAGTACTCCATGAATATAGAATTCATTAGCCGGGAAAAGGTGGCTGGGGCATTGGTTAACCCGAAGGACATGACGGTGTACTCATATTGGCCATAACGAGTAACAAAAGCCGTTTTAGGAATGTCCCCGTTCTTGATTTTGATTTGATGGTAACCCAACCTCAAATCCATCTTAGAGAAGACTGAGGATCCAGCGAGCTGATCATACAGGTCGTTGATCCTGGGGAGCAGATACTTGTTCTTTATGGTGACCAGATTGACAGGTCGGTAATCTACAACCATCCGCTCCATTCCATCCTTCTTCTTGACGAAGAGGACGGGGCAAGCCCAAGGGGAGGAACTAGGACGGATGAAACCTTTTTGCAAGGACTCATCGAGTTGTTTCTTAAGCTCAGCTAATTCTAGGGGTGCCATCTTATAAGGTCTCCTAGAGATTGGGACAGTTCCAGGGATAAGATCTATCACGAACTCGACATCTCTCTCAGGTGGAATTCCTGGCAGTTCTTCTGGAAAAACATCCGGAAAGTCACGGACTACCGGGATATCTTCGAGTTCTGGTAGAGGGCTGGCATTAAGAGAGTAGAGCTGACGCTCAGCCATTCGGGTCAAGACATTGACTATCTTGCCGGATGGGTGTGTAAGTTGAACGGTCCTAGTGTAGCAATCAATCTTGGCGTAATGAGTTGTCATCCAATCCATACCCAAGATGATGTTTATGTCCGAGGACTTGAGAGCGATTAGAGATGCTAGGAAAACAAGTCTATCGACAAGGATTTCATTTCCATGGCTTACCCTAGAGGTTTGCCATTTCGAACCAGGAGTTTGAATAACCATGGAAGTAGGCAGGTCACAAAAAGTCATGTTGTGCATTCGAGCATAGCTCTCAGATATGAACGAATGGGATGCTCCAGTATCGAAAAGAACAGATGCCGGATGGCAGTTAACGAGAAGCGTACGAAGGACGACGTTAGGATCCTCATAAGCTTCCTCAGCAAAGACATAGTTGACATGACCACGTGCAGTGGGGATTGGTTTGATATAATTCACCTTGCCGGTTGGCTTACCACGGCCAACGGGTTTTCCTGGTTGGTTCTGAGGACACTCACGCATGTAGTGCCCCGGTTCTCCACACTTGAAGCAAGTCACAGTGCCAGTGCGTGGAGCAAAGTTGGTAGGTGGTCCTCCATAAGTCTTGGCAGGTGCATACTGTTGAGTTGGGCGAGGCGCCTCATAGGATGGCCTCGGTGTGTACTTGGGTGGCAAAGCAATGTTAGGAACCCACACCCGGTGCTTGTGAGAGCCAGAGCCGGATGAGGAACCAAAGTCTCGAGGATGCTTGCGTGTGGCCTCGAAGTCGGTCTGGCCCGTCTTAGCACTGATAGCCTTGTTTACCAGCTTCTGGAAGGAAGTGCACTCGTGCAGACGTAGATCTCGGCGGAGTTCAGGGCTGAGTCCCTTGCGGAACCTCGCCTGCTTCTTGGCATCGGTGGATACTTCCTCAGGCGCATAGCGTGCCAAGTTGCCAAACTCGCGACTATAGCCATCCATAGTTAACCGGCCCTGGGTGAAATTGCAGAATTCCTCCCGCTTGCGATCCATGAGACCTTCCGGAATGTGATGTTCACGGAATGCCTCACTGAACTCAACCCAAGTAGTGATTTGACTAGCAGGACGCATAGCTTCAAAGTTCTCCCACCAAAGACTGGCAGGGCCCTCAAGATGGTAGGCGGCATAGGTAACCTTGTCAGCTTCGGCCACACGGGCAGAGTGTAGCTTATGGGTGATACTACGTAGCCAGTCATCCGCATCCAGAGGTTCAGTGGAGTGATGGAACTTCGGTGGGCACATCTTGATAAAGTCATTGATTGACACCACGTCATTCCTCTGGCGGAACCCAGTGTTCTGCTCTATGCGTTCCAGCAGACGGTTGGTCTCTCTCTTGTTCTGTTCTGCCTCGAGCATAACTTCCGCCAAGGAGGGTGGCTGGGGCAGATTCCCATCTCTAGCCCCACTAGCCTCACCCTGCTCCTGAGCAGCAGGAGTGTTGCGAGTGTTGACCATCCTAGGAAAACAAAACAACGGTTTAGACAAAGATGGCAACATTTGACATAGGAGTGCAGAATGTAATGGATGACACGGAATGCAGAGATGTTCATCCGTACGACATGGTAATACAGAAACTGCTATATATAAACTAGTGGTCATACACACCATACATAGTTTAGTACAAGCCAAGGCTAAAGTACAACTGCGGTGAAAGACGATACATCCCATCAGAGGCATTCCAAGCTCCTATACATTATTTAACTACACCTCCGGAACTCAGTACACACTAAGTCATATTCCACAAGACGCGCAGGACTGTGGGAATACAACTACTACAATGCTACTACTACCACAGTCTAGCTCAGACATTCCCGTAGTAATCTTCGTAAAGATTACCACCGTAGCCTGGAAGTGGAACAGACGGATCTTGAAACTCGCGAGCACTCGAAGGCTGTGGACCATAGGGACATGGATGTGTCCTCGGTCCCGATGCTGGTGGTAACCGGCGCCCACGTGGAGGTGTAATACCCCCAACGTCACGCCAATCCATGCGATCAGGCAGTCGAGTCCGCACGGGGTACAAATCCCGCATGTCCAGATATCCGGCATGCACAGCAGGTGCAAGCCGTGACAAGGTAGTCCAGTGGGCGGCTTGAGTGTTATACAGCTCCATTCGGAGGGCACGGAACTCACGGTCTCTATCCTCTAGCATCTGAACAGTAGTCTCAAGCAGTGGCTCTTCATGAGAAGCATCAGTATACAGACCAGTGTAGTAGCCTTCCTCTCCGGGAAGTGAGGCTGGCATGTAACAGAACTCAGTGTTCAGCAACAGGGCATGCCTAGGCCGGAGAATGGTCATCATCGAATAGGCGGCATCCTGCACTGCCATCTTGATGGTAACCCCGAGTCCATAAGACCAATGGATGGGGTCGTTAGCTCCGGGATATGAGGGGTATATCTGGACTGTGCAGAAATACTGACTCTGATTGAAATCCCGGTACTGTTCCTCCACGGTGTACTCAGGATACCAGCGATAACCGGTCTCAGTCAGCACACAGACTAGCATGGCCGTGTGACCGGGCACATTAATGCACCGAGTCAAACGAACTACTTGGTGAGGGGTGCGGCCAGACATCTGAAACACGAAGTAATGCAAAGGCATTAGTGTTTCTGGAACAAATCAGGCAGCATAACAACTGTAAATGCTCAAACAAAGATTTGAGACATCATACAAATGATAGCATAACCACTCAATAGTTCCATATCAAGGTTCCGAGTCCAACAATCATCATACTAAAAGGATAGAAACTGAACTGAGGCTTGAAACCAACAATCCTAAGAGTCTACGGATTAGTAACACGTGAACCTAGTAAGGATAAGAGGACTAGTCCTAAATCCCCGTAGAAAGAATAGACTGACTCAGATCAGAAGGGCATAAGGTAAAGGAGTAAAAAGAACCTTACGTTCCCTTCCACAATCAATTCCCCTACATATAACTAAGAATTTTTCTAGACTCAACATCGACCAGTTTGGCTTGAGAAACCTACAGGCAGTCCAGCACTGGTGCCAACGCTGTCAGGACCCCGATCCTAAGTCACACCGATCTAGCTGTAACACGTCATATCACTTTGCGGCCTCACGCACGGTAACCCCACGGGTGCCACCTTACCTGGCCCGGGACCGTTTGCACATTTTGGCACACGTATATGACAGTGTCGCTAGCATCCATATGACAGAGAACCCGGGCCGACATGGCTAGTTATAAACTAGAAGTGGCACTAAATTACAGAGACAGGCATCCATGACCCAGCAATGAACGTGTCGGTCATCAACGTATGAACCCAAGTCGTAGGAAGCTACATGGACTTAAAGGAACAACCACTACTAGGAAAAGGCCTATTAATGGCGCACCTAATTTGGCCATTAATGGCGCATTAGTGGTGCGCCATTACTAGCACGCCATTAGTATCTGGTATACTAATGGCGCACCTTGGATGCGCCATTAGTGTGCACCTTAGTTCGCCATTAGTATGCCTCCCAGGGGCCAGGTGCTATGGCATACTAATGGCGCACTATGTATGATGCGCCATTAGTATTATCCGCATAGTAATGGCGCATTGGGTGTCAATGCGCCATTACTATGCTTTGGCATACTAATGGCGCACTGCCAGTTAATGCGCCATTACTATGCTTTGGCATACTAATGGCGCACTTTTCTCTGATGCGCCATTAGTATGAATATTAGGTTTTTTTTAATATTATTTTTCTGTTCTTTTGCACAGATTACGAAATGTATAATTGCACAGAATATAGACAGCACACATCAACAACACATTCATCGAATACAATAGAAGATTAATCTCTGAATACAATTCATCATATTAGTCTCCGAATACAATTCATCGATCATATTAGTCTCCGAATTGAAAAGACCGAACAAAGATAGAACAATATATTACAAGTCTCGAGATCGCGAGTAGCGAGTTTGTCTTCGCATTACAAGTCGATATCGATCATCTAAACTACCATCACATAGAAGAGAGCTGCGGTCGTCACGATGAGCATCATCACGATGAAACTCGTTTTCATCCGGTTCCTCCAACGCTCCCTCCCCTCTCCCGCTAGATAGCGGGCGTATCTAGATTCGGCCTCGGCCCTAGTGGTGTACCCTTTGTAACTGTTATCGCTGAATCGGTGAACCTGTCTCCGACACTCCTCCCAGTCGTCGTAGACTCCGGGAACCTTACCCTTGTACACGACATATGACGGCATCGCTATATATATGCACTAGCCAAACGAAACGTTAGTATCAATTCACAGACAATTCATAAGCAATATATAAGTATGCAACAGAACGATCGAAAGAGAAAAGCAAGACATTAATAGCATCGATTACATCTAAGTTGAACGACTCTCGAAACCAAAGAGACATACTACAAGTTCATTAAAGTTTAATTACAACAAGAGCCAATCGATGTTTCAGAACTAGACACAGCATCACTGCTTTCGACTCGACTCAATGCACCGGAGCGTGGATGAAGCCGCCGTCTATCGTGGGAGTCATGAAATCACGGGCGTTGTCAGCCTGCATTTGTAGCATCGTGTCGATGTCACTGTTCGACGGTTGATTCCTGAGGTAGAACAGCCCCGAGGTACGAAGGACATCTTGATGGATGATTTCCGCAAACTCCGACTGGATGCGAAAGAAATCTTGTCTGATGTCCGCGTCCTAGATTGCGGACACGCGCGCGGCCCAATCTTTGAGCTTACTCGGTAGCAGAAGTTGATGATGGTCCCGTACGATCGCCCGCATGTGATGGATGGCGTAGTAGGCACCCTTCTGACCGCCAGGTGGCTGCTTGACGCAGCAGAACGTCGTGTTGTGGGAGAACACGTGCTTGCCGTACTTACGAGTTGACCTGGTGAAGGTGCCTCCAGATTTGGCGTAGCCGGCGAGAACATCATCAAGAACCTTCTTGACATTTGTGTAGTCTACAGCCGACTTACGGTCCGGGTCGAAATACGTGGCCATGGAATATTTGGGGCTTAGTAGGATGAGCGTGCACTATGTGTCACTGCAGAAAACACGGAATGTTAAAAGAAGAACGATCGAAATCTAAGAATTCATATGTTACGGGGCGGTTGAGGCGGAGGACTTACTCGGGAAAGTAAGGCACGAGGAAGTTATCCTTATCTCGGTTTGCCAGAATGACGCCTCCGAGGTAAGAACTCGCGACTTGCCGGTCCCCAGCGCCGCCCAAGATCTTGGCACGCATGTAGAAGGGGTCGACTATCACGATGTCCGGGGTGTTGTCGCGAATGATCCGCATCTCCATACTCAGCGAAAATAGCCGAACGAAGGTGTAGTGCAGCGGATGAAGGTTCAACATAGCGTGGATGTCATCAAAACGCAGCACGATCGTACCCCCGATGGAGTTATCCACAAAGCCATTGCCCTCCGGCACCTTGGCCGCGAAAACCGGGTACGCCACATCCTTCTGTGTGAGACGCCGCTTCTCCAAAGAAAGAACACTGTCATGCAGACTCCGCATGGCACCGGTTGCAGCATCGAGCATATTTGTCGGTAGCATCGGCCTACCCGCCACATGCACCCTCCTCATTACATCCTCAGGTGAAGGTGGCCCGTCCTGAGCACGGATCGTACTCGGTGCCGGCTGGCTCGCACCCTTGTTAGTTTTTCTTTTGCGTGCCTTCTTCTTGATCTCCTGAATTGGGACCGAGTTCTGCTCAGAGACCGCCTTCTTTAGTGTGATGGGGCTGATCATATTTCGCACCTCGCCTATCTGAGGCTCGGTGAAATCGGCAGCTGGAGGCGTCTCCTGAGAGCTGAACGGCAGACGACGCCTGTTGCAACTTGGCTTTTCCGCGGTACCAGCTTGATCGCGCACGTCTTTTGTTGGGTTGGGTTCTTGAGAAGGAGCCCCCATGAAGTCGTCACCGTACCCATGATCGGCAAAGTAATGATCGACGTTGGCAAATGTATCGTCGTCGTCGTCGTTCTGATCCTGTGCCATATGCATGTTTGGATCCAGTGACATAGGGATGTCCGGCACCGTTGCGGCGGACTTTCCATGGGGACGACTTGGCGCCGGCACGACTGGCGGTGTTGTCTTTGGTGTGGTTTCCCCCGCCCCCAAACGAATCTGGCTCTTCGGCCAAAGCAGGGGCCAGCTCAGGCAGGCGCTGAGGGTCATGACGTCATCATCGTCGGCCCCGACGGGTCGAATCGGAGGTAACACGTCGTCGCAGCCTGGCAACACCCGAACCAGTTGAACCCTAAACAAGTTGGGTGGCATCTGGGTACCGTGGAACAAGGGCTGGCCTGGTTGAACGATTTTTCCCTTGCCGACATCGACCAACTCGTTGTTCACGAAGTGCAGGAGAGTGCACGAAACGTCGGCGGCGCCCTGCAAAAACATGTAGGGCGTCAGGGATGCCCAGTCAAAGGCAAGGAGATGAAGTCCTCGGCCGAGAGAGGCTTAATTAGTTACCGTGATGATGGCGTCGAGCTCGGCTAATGTCGAGGTACCGCCAACGGCAGGCGTGCAGTTGACGGAGGGGCCGCTTGCTGCAGAGGTGCCGGCCGGCGTACACACGGGTGCATTAAGCTCCCGTGCCGGCGTCGGAGACACCAATGCCGCCTCCGCCGAAGACACCAATGGCCCCGCCATCTCGTTCTGCGAGTTGCTAGCCGTGAAGCTGGGAATCGGGGGCGGCCCCTGTTGGCCGGCAGCAATCCACGCACTCAACCCCTCAATCAAGCTAGGCACAATGGCGGTGATCGTCGCTCCGAGCTGTTGTTGCACTTGCTCTTGGACAATCTCCGGAATCCGCGCCACCTGTGCCTTGAGTTCTTGAACCTCGTGCGCCTGGCTTTCCGAGCTGGTCTTTTTCTCCTTTCGCCCACCAGCGTTATAGTATGACGACCATTTTGTCGACAAGCCTTTGCCGGCCACACGACCAGCTGACGTCGGCTTCTCGAGCTTATCCTTGTTCTTCATTACATTCAACGCCCTATTTAGAGTCGTGTCCCAAGGGCCGCTCTTAGTCGACCCCGCGCTACTGCTTTCAGTCGCCTGCGGAAGGAATGTGAATCATTTAGAAATTTGGCTTCATTAATTTGAATGCAACCATATGGAGCTAATTACGCGGGGGTGTATTCCTTACCAGAACAAGCTCAAGCGCCCTGGTCTTCGGATCCGTGGTCAGCTCCTTTGTTTTCGGGTCCTTCTTGTACCGGGCCCTGATAAAGTTCCTGGTCTGCTTGTCACCGTATTTATCGAAGAGGGGAGGTAGGCCTTGCTCGGCACGGTCCGCCTCCTCCTTGTCCCATATAGGCTCCGCCACTCTGTAACCGCCGGGACCAAGTGTGTGTTCCCCTAAGTTGAGCTCCCGCATTTCTTTCCCCCACTGACTTGATTCGGAGTGTGAGGCGCTCGAGCAAGTGATCTTGAATTCGTTGTAGTCATCTTTGATGATCGAAGGATGTTTCTGCTTGATCGTCTCATAACTCTCACCTTTCTTGATCATTATCTTCACATTGGTTTTCCAAGTAGACAGGGCCTTGCTCATCTTCGTGAGGGCAGCATTGTTCACTTTATTCCCTTTGAGGCTTGTGTTATCAAATTGAGCGGGGAACTTGTATCGTTCGTGCAGCTTCGTGAAGAGGAGGTTGCGGTAATTCGCGTTGTCAGGATGCCTCAGGTTCTCGCTGTTGATCGAGACGGTGCTCCGGAGAATGCACCCGAGCTGAATCGAGTACCCCTTGACTATTCGTTCGGGTGCCGTTGGATTCCCGTCGGGGTCCACTTCAGTAACTTCCTCCTTGAGGGTGCGGAGCACGGTCGGGCGCCGGTCCTTCCGTTGCCTCTTCGGTTGGCTGCCATCTGTGCGTGCGCCGCCATCATCAGTGGTTGCATTCTCGGCGGCACCATCAGTGGTGGCATCAGTGGGGTCATCCTCCGCGGTACCATCAGTGGTCTCATGATCGGTGTGGAAGGCGGCGTCCTCATACAAGTGATGTTGTTCCTCCATCTCCTGGGACAGCTCCCAGAATGCCTTCCCGCCCGAACCGCCGGCCTCATCGTTGTTGGCCATGTTTCTCTCTAAATAGGATCAAAGTTTGGTCAAAAAGTTGGTTATTGTCAAGGAACTAGATCATGGTCTCATCATTTAGGGTTTGTCGACACCGAGGCATCCTAAAAGCTAAGCTTTTATAATTGAGGGTTTTTCGACGCCCAGGCACCCTAAAAGCCTAAGCTTTCATCATTTCGGTTTTTATCGACACCGAGGGAACCTAAAAGCCAAGGTTTCATAATTTATGGTTCGTCGACACCGAGGCATCCTAAAAGCTAAGCTAGGAAGGAGAATTGTAAGTTGGGCCTAATCACTTGGCTCTAATCACTTGATCCTACCTAATTAACCACTAAGATACCCCGGCCCATGCATTAGTCACAAGTACCCTATATGTCCTATTTTTAGCAAAGTCATGCTAAAATTCACGGAAAATTTCAGCATGACCTTTGCTGAAAATAGGACATATGGAGTACCCGAATTTGCCGGAACGGAAGTTAATCAACATTCCAGCAAACTCAAGGGCCTCTCGGGGTACCTGCAAAATCATTATCCCCGCCTAATGAAGTCGCGAATGGGTCATTTCAGAAGATCACAAGTAGCATCATCACAAGTACAACATCATGACAAGTACAGTAGCAACAGCAGTGAATTCATAACAGCAGCATTAACAGTTAAGAAAAAGTTGCAGAAGCTTGTAAAACAATAGTTTGAAGTTCAAATATTTACAACAAGGAAGCAAATACATGACCACCATATTCCTTTCCACACAGAAAATTGATGTGTAAAACAATAGTTTGAAGCTTGTAAAACAATAGTTTGAAGCTTGTAAAACAACAACAGTGAATACCCCGGCTTGATAGCAAACTGACAACAACTCAAAAATTGATGTTGCTGCCAGTATTAATTAGAAAGCAGCAGCAATATGGCATATTTAAGTAAAAGTGGCTATCCTTGACCTCATAAGGGCAGAGCCTCCATTAAGATGATTTTTTTCCACACAGAAAAATAGAAGTTGTCTATCCTAACTCTCATTTATATTATTGAATTTTACTGATTAATTTGTCATTAGTTGTTCATGGTTGCAGCAGTTAACTGAAGTAGTTAGTTACACTGTGCTAGCTAGTACTGTGGTTGGTGACTTAGCTTCAGCGACGCAACATGGATCTAAATTCAGTCAATGAGTCAGGGCGGTGCTGCAGTTTGCCACCATTCTGTAGCGTTTCATCACTTACTCCCTCTGTAAACTATGTAAACTATAGTTTACAAAGGGAGTACATTTCTAGCTCTTACATTATCTCTTTATTACCACAGATGTTTTATGTTTCCTTGGCTTTGCGAAGCAACCGGACTAACTAGCATCAAAGAAACTGAACCTTTTGGTGGTGCTTTACCCAGCTCAATTAACAAACCTCCACCCAATCCTCTGAATAAAAAAAAACCCTCCACCTAACCTGCATTTTTCGACACTTGCGGTGCTGCAGAGAGCTATCTAGTGCGCGCGGCATTGTTATGCTAGCTGAGTTACTTTCAGCGCAACTAAAACTGCTAGTCTGCCCACTACGTATATATTATCCCGTTTCTGTTCTGCATCGAGTGGTGTAGTGGAGTGGTGGTGCAGTGCGTGGACCATTTCTGCTCATCATCCTGTCTTCCATATGCGCAATGTGCTCCTGACAATATCGCACCTATATGAATTTCCGCCAATCCTGACAATATCGCACCTGGATTTGCGGCGACAGAGCCTAGCGCAAGCAGACAGGGGGGCATCTAATGGATCTGACTACGTAGAGCATAGCAGAGGAACAGAGGAATAAGAGGGGATTTGGTCTGTGCGAATGGAATCAACCTCGGCGGCCGCCGGTGAGCTTGACCTGGACGCCCTTGTCGACGAACTTGGCCAGGTAGGGGAAGGAGGGAGGGAGGGAGGGGGAGGAAGGAAGGGGGAGGAGACGGAGTGGTTACCTGGCGGC
>LR738714.1:353394931-353437631 GCA_902687465.1 Secale cereale
CGGCGTCGGGGCCGTGGGGGCGGCGGCGTCGGGGGCGTCGGCGTCGGGGGCGTCGGGTGCGAGAGGTGCGAGAGGGAGAAGTGGGGATCTGGCGAGAGGGAGGGACGGGCGATAACGCTATAGGGCACAATACTAATGGCGCACCGTGCCCTGGTGCGCCATAAGTACGTCCATACTAATGGCGCACCACCCCCAGGTGCGCCATTAGTATTGTTTTTTTATTTCTGCGCGCGAGCCAACAGTTTATCTCCCACCATACCTCATACACAGCAAGCCCCCCTAGCTAGCTCAACTGGTCAGCCCCCAGTTCTCCCACCAGGAGGTCCTGGGTTCGAATCCCAGGCTCCACAATTTTTTTTATGCATTTAAAATGCTTTTTGATACTTATTTGTGTTTAAATATGTTCAAACTTGTTTAAATCATAACAGTAATATTTTTTTATAAGACAGAAATAATTTTTTAAAAAATATCATCAAATTTAAAACAGGGGGAGGGGTGCGGGGGGTCGGCGGCGGCGGTTGAGTAGGGGAGGGGTACGGGGTGTCGGCTGCGGCGGTTGAGTAGGGGTCGGCGGCCGGTGGACCGGGGGTGCTCTCGGCGACGAGGGGGATCGAGATCGAGTGTCCATGAAATTTAAAAATATTCATTCAAAAAGTGCCCATGAAATACAATCGAGAAATGAAGGCTACGATTTAAATACAAACGATCTTAGATAGCTAGCTATCTGTTCACAATCTTCTTGCCCATCTTTTTCGCAAATGGAGTTCTTCTGTGGAACGGACGTCCTTTAGGTAGGGTGGTCCTGCTTCTTCTTGTGGTGTATGCTGCTACTTCATCATCGTCGTCATGTTCGATCCTCGGGTCGCCGTACTTGTCGAAGTCTTGCTCATTGGCTACTCCATCCATTCCGATGATCTTCCTTTTGCCTCTCCTCACGACAACACGACTGGGCTTTGACGGGTCGGTAATGAAGAAGCATTGGTCAACTTGGGAAGCCAGTACCCATGGCTCATTTTTCGCGGTGACGTTTGCGCCCGCGGTCTTGGATTTGGCTTCGGGTATAACCATGGTGGTGAAATACCGGTCTTCTTTTAGGACGCTCTTGGCCCATCTGACATGGAACATCGGGACCTTCTCTCCAGCGTAGCTCAGCTCCCAGATCTCCTCGATCCTTCCGTAGTATCTGTCCTTGTCATTACCGGTGTAGGATTCCATCGTTACCCCGGAGTTCTGATAACCATCGCTCTTCATGTCCTTGGCCTCGGTGTAGAATGTGTAGCCGTTGATATCGTACGCCTCATAGGTCATCACGTTGTGCTCGGCGCCCTGTGACAAGGCGAATATGAGTTGTTCTTCCGCGGAAGAATCATCATGTAAAGGGTACGACAGAAGCTTCTGCTTGAACCAACGCGTGAAACATGAGTTGTGCTCTTTGATTATATCTCTGTCCGTCCTCTGTTGGCCTCGGTCATTGTATGTCTTCTCAATAAAGGTTTTGTGCTGAACCACCCAAGGATTGACCACGTCTATGTGTTGTAGCGCGACTAGGTTTGCTCTTTCAAAGTCGGCGAGTCGACCCTCGAAGTCGACATGCATTTCGCGGCGACCCTCACGGTGACCCGATCCAGCGATCCTGCCGAGGTGCCTGTTGACGGGCAGACCAACGGGGTTCTCGATGCCTAGATAATTCGTGCAGTACGAGATGCACTCTTCGGTCAGAAAGCCCCTGGCTATGCTTCCCTCTGGACGTGACATGTTGCGAACGTATCCTTTGATGACACCATTCATCCTTTCGAACGGCATCATGCTGTGCAGGAACGTCGACCCGAGTTGGATGATATCGTCCATGATATGGACCAGCAGATGCACCATAACGTCGAAGAATGCGGGCGGGAAGTACATCTCAAGCTCGCATAGTATCACCACGATCTCTTCCTGTAGCCTTCTGAGTTGCCTCATGCCAATAGACTTCCGAGAGATGACGTCGAAAAAGTTGCATATGCCAAATAGGGTTTCACGGACGTGCGCGTCCATGATACCACAGATTGCAACTGGAAGTATCTGCGTCATCAGCACGTGACAGTCGTGAGACTTCATCTCGCTGAACTTCAACTTCGCCCGGTCTAGGTATCTGCTTATCTTCCCCGCGTAACCGTAAGGAAGTTGTACTCCTACGAGGCAGGTGAAAAACTGCTCGATCTCCTCCTGACTTAGAGTGAAGCACGCGGGCGGGTAGTCATTTCCGGTCTTCTTGGCCTTTTTGCCTTTGCGACGACTTTCCGTGTCCTGCTTCGCCTCATCATCATCATCATCATCATCATCATATATAGCGTGAAGCTCCTGCCTGATGCCCATTGATTTCAAGTCTGCCCTTGCTTTCGGCCCATCTTTGGTCCTCTCTGGCATGTTGAGCAGGGTACCAAGCAGACTCTCGTACACGTTCTTCGTGATATGCATTACATCAAGACTGTGATGCACACGGTGGATCTTCCAGTACGGCAAGTCCCAGAAAACAGACCTCGTTTTCCATACCTTCAGCAGCGGCTCTGGCGCCTTTCGCTTCTTTCCCGGCTCTGGCGCCTTTTGCTTCTTTCCCGGCAGTGGGCAATCTTTCCAATTTTTCAACAGCTCGTCTATTTCCTTGCCGCTCCTCGTACGCGGGCGTCCTCGGGGTTCGGTTTCACCATCGAACAGATCCTTGCATTTTCTCCACAGGTCATCGTCGCGAAGCCACCTTCGATGTCCCATGAACACGGTTTTCGAAGACCCGGGATCTCTATCTAGCTGGCGATACGTTGTGTCATCCATGCACCTGACGCATCCAGAAAATCCGTGGACCACCTGCCCCGCGACATATCCGTAACCGAGATAGTCGTGCACCGTCGTGAGCAGCGCGGCTCTCATAGGGAAATATTCTTTCTTTGCGGCGTCCCACGTATTGGCTGGCGTTTTCCACAGCGTGTCTAGCTCCTCTTTCAGCAGCCCCAGATACAGATTGATGTCGTTCCCTGGTTGTTTCGGTCCTTCAATTAGCATACTCATGTGAATGTACTTCCTCTTCATGCACAACCAGGGGGGAAGGTTGTACATCCACACAAACACAGGCCAGGTGCTATGTGTGCTTCTCTGGCTGCCAAACGGGTTGACTCCATCGGTGCTCGCACCCAGCACGATGTTCCTTGGATCGTTCCCAAATTCTAGGTCTTCGAAGTTCAACGCTTGCCACTGGCTCGCATCCTTAGGGTGACTCAGCATCTTGTCTTTTTTATCTATCTCCGGATCATTTGCGTCATCTTCTCGCTTCTTCTCCTCCCTATCCGCGTGCCAACGCAGAAGCTTTGCTACCTTAGGGTCCGCGAAATACCGCTGCAGACGAGGAGTGATTGGAAAGTACCACACCACTTTTCGAGGAGCTTTCTTCCTCTTCTTGTATCGAGTGATGCCGCACACCGGACATATGGTAGACTCCGCGTGCTCGTCCCGATAAATGATGCAATTGTTCATGCACACATGGTATTTCACGTGCGGTAAATCCAGAGGACACACGATTTTCTTCGCCTCCTCCAAACTAGTGGGGCACTTGTTCCCCTTGGGAAGATGTTCGTGCCAGAATGACATGTTCTCGTCGAAGCATGCGTCGGTCATTTTGTGTTTTACCTTCATCTCCAGAGCCATGAGCGTTACTTTCAGGCGGGTATCGTCGGGCCTGCATCCTTCATACAATGGAGTAACCGCGTCTAACTCAAGTTGATCCATCTTGGCTTTCTCTCGGGCGGCAGCTCTTGCGTTATCGGTCTGCTTGAGAAGCAGCTCTTGAATATGAGGGTCCTGCACCCAGGCCATCGATGGTTCAGCGTCGTCTGCTCCGCCGGCATCATCATCTTCATGATCATGCCCGTCGTCTGCTCCGGCATCTTCCTCATCATCATGTCCTGCATCTTCTACATGATGACTGTGTACAGCATCACCGTCGTGATCATCTCCTGGGGATTCTTCGTCTTCTCGCTCGCCCGAGCCGCGGTGGTTGTCTTGCTGCCCTTCCTCATTTCTTGCCCGGCCCCCATGGACGACTTCGTAGTCATCTTCATCACCTTGCCACCGATAGCCATCCATGAAACCACACAAGAGCAGGTGGTCCCGCACCTGCCTGGAATCCGGGTCCGCAATAAGGCTCTTCAGCTTGCATCTTCGACACGAACATCTTATCTCCGTCTCGTTCTTTTGAAACATCTCGGCCTTCGCGGACCTCAAAAACCTATTCACGATGCCTTCGGTCATCGTGCGCACCATGGTCGCCCTGCGGGGTAGAGCAAAACGATATTTTAGAACCAAGAAAAAATTTGCCATGACTTTCCCTAAAAATAGGACAAAAATGAATGCTTAATGCCAAAATTCTCACCGAAACGGAAATGAATCAACATTCCGGGAAAATATTGGCAACTATCGCATTTCAAATACCGGTACACCAACAAACACAAACACATATGCAACACAACAAACCTATGCAACACCACAAACATACATAGATCTAGCTATAGGCCATAAAAGTGCATGTTCACATTGTTTGTATGGAGAACAACATAAATATAGCTTCCCCCCATACTTACCTACCAAAACAAGGTAATTTAACCACTTAATTTGAATGAATATATGGTGGAAATGAGGTGGAAAAGAGGAGGGACCCGAGAGGAGAGGAAGTGGAGAGAATGAAGAAGTGGGGGGGGGGAAGTGAGTGTGGTAGAGAGGCTGTCCAAAATATCTTGTTGCTGCCCGCATACTAATGGCGCACCAGCTACAAATGCGCCATTAGTAATCAAGGTTACTAATGGCGCATTTATAGTTGGTGCGCCATTACAAGTTTTGCAAAAAAAACATACTAATGGCGCACTGCCACACAGTGCGCCAATACTAGTTCAAACTAGTAATGGCGCACTCTGTGACAGTGCGCCATTAGTGGTTTTGTAAAAAACAGAATAAAAAATATCATACAAAAAAAGAGCATTAATGGCGCACATGACTGCAGGTGCGCCATTACTATTTACAACTAGTAATGGCGCACTCTGCATGGATGCGCCATTAGTATGTTTAGACAGGCGCGCTAGTTAAAAAAAAACTTCTTGATACTAATGGCGCACTCCGGGCAAGGTGCGCCATTAGTACTTCGAACTCTAATGGCGTATCTGTTGCTGGTGCGCCATTACTATATACTAATGGCGCACCTCCTGTCTGGTGCGCCATTAGTATCAATTTCATCTATAGCCCTTTTCCTAGTAGTGAACGCGTGGCATTTCCCCTAAGGGACAGACACAGGAACGAAGAAGGAAACATGCCGGTCAGCCTACGTGTTCCGAGCAGTAGCAAGCTACCAAGGCTCATTGGAAACACTAGGAGGCATTTCCCTGTAAGATAGGCTATCAAAGGAAAACAACTAGGTGTCGGATCCCACACATACCAAGCATTTCAATCATACACACAATATGCTCAATATGTGCAAATACAACATTGCATCACAACAGAACTCTATGACTCAAAGTACTTTATTTAAGAGGCTCCAAGAGCCATACATAACATATCCATACAGGTAGGGGTCACATGACCCAACACTCAAGTCATACAGTCAGACAAGCACAAGCGGAAGCTACATGTCTGAGTACAGACAACTTAGGAAAATAAAACAGGCTTGGTGTAGCCTGACTATCTACAAGGCCCTCCACAAGCTCCAGATCTCCGTCTGGGTGCCAAGCTACTCGTCGTCGTCAACGTCTATGTAGAACCCATCAGAAGGGGCAGGGTTCTCCTCTGCAACAGTTATTAAGCAAACATGAGTACAAAGGTACTCAACAAGTCTTACCACAGAACCTATCATACATGCAACATTATCAACAGGGGTAGTGGAGTTCATAGCAGAAAGCCAGCTTTGATTCTTGGCTAACCTATACTACAACTCTCAACGGATTGCAAGATGTTGCTACGAACACGAGTCCTCTACTCACCACAACGATACACTACCGAGGATCCTCTTCCGTCATCCTACGGAAGGGCCATCCACGGCACTCACACTTATCTTGAGGCTTTTAGTAGTATCCATCAACTTGTCTATGAACTGTAAGAGTAACCAAGTAGTCCGTACCGCGAACAACGGCTATTCGAATAGATTGATAACCCTGCAGGGGTGTACCTCTTCACACACGCTTCCACAACTTATCGCCGTTTACTCGACATGTACTCGGCAACCTTCAAGCGGAATCCCAGCGAGGGTGTCGGCCACGACCTGACTAACTACACAAGTCTCTCGTCCAGGTTTATCGCCTATTTGGGTTCCATCCGTGGGGAGATCCGGCCGGGGTGTCGCTCACGGCCCCAAACAATGTGTACAGGGTTCCCGAGTCATCAAAAGGGCAAACGGTACACCATGCCACGTACCTGTCGCATCACAACCCACCCCGAGGGTCAGTGCTGTGCACGACCTCCAATAAACTATAAACACCATAAACTAGTTGCAACTCCTGGACAGAGATCGAGGGTAATTAATAAGCCGAGAGGGTCCATTGGTTTCGGGCCCAATGCATGGTAGTAACTAGAACTTGAACCAAACATACAGATCTTGGGTCCTATGAACAGTTCCAATGAAACAACCCACCACGTACTCCTACATGGCCTTTCATCGATACCTTAACCAAACGTGTTCCACACTTCTTTCTCTTTATCAATATGATTGTTTCACTCTGATCCATCACCCAGATGAACCAGACCAGACACAACTCTAAGCATAGCAGGCAACATAAGCAAATAGCATGGTGTATCACACATCACATGGCTCAATCAACTCCTACACATGCTAGTGGGTTTCAACTATTTACTGTGGCAATGTCAGGTCATGCAAGGGCATAGGGTTCAACTACCGCAGCAAGTAGTAGTTCACACGCTATTGCCTTAATGCAGTAAAAGAGAGCAGGAGCGAGAAGATGGGTTTGTATCGGAATGATCAATGATTGCTTGCCTGACAGAGTGGTTGTCGGGTACTGCTCTTCAGCTGGATACACAGCAGTATCCTCGGGAGCAGGACCTAACACGGAGAATACCGGCGATACAATCATTAAACAAACAAATGCAACAATATGATGCATGCTCATGACATGGCAAGATGCATGTGTTTTGGGCTAATGCAACTATAACCAGAAGGGTTTGAGCCTATTTGAATCAAAGATTCAAATTGGCACTTTAGCTATTATTTAATTAAGTGCATTATCATGTTTTAATGTATACAACAAGGTTAACTTGCTCAAACATGCATGAAACCAATGCCATTGGAAAGATTGGATTTTTCTGATCAATTTTCATATATAAATCTTTTTCATCTGAGCTACTGTTGAATTTATATGATTTTTTGAAGTTTAGGCATTTTCTCGAATTTCCTGAATTATTTTTAAATCTAAAAATCCCAGAAAATCCTTTACTGCGTCAGCATGACATCATGCTGACGTCAGTCAGTCAACAGGGCGGCCCAGGTCAAACCTGACCAGTGGGACCCACTGGTCAGTGTCACAGTTAGCTAATTAACTAATTAGAATTAAATTGACACTTAAACTAGGTTTGACTAGCAGGCAGGGCCCACATGCCAGTGACCCAGGGGGATCAAACCCGTGGTCAAATAGGCCCAACTCGCCGGCGTTTAGCCGCCGGCGAGGCCAAACACGATGGTGAGGTGCGGGTTTTGTGCTCCGGCTGCCAAAACGACGGCGGAGCACACCTACGGTTAGCTGGAAGCAAACCGCATCGAATGGAGGTGGTGGCTGGCCTAGGGGTCGCCGGAGATGACGCCGGCGACGAGTCCAGCGGCTGCCGGAGTTCGGCGAAGTCGAAAATAATGGTGCGGTGCTCGTAGAGGTACGTGGAGTGGTCCTACCGCATCTACACGGAACGACGAAGCTGATAGGCACGGTGGCCGGACCATTGGATGGCCGGAGCCTCGTCGACGACGAGCTCCACGGCGGCGCTTGCAGGTGAGCTACGTGCGGTGCGTTCCAGGGTAGGAGAGAGCCAACGGAGAGGGGGAGGACGAAGTTGGGCTCACAGTGGTTGCAGCAGACGCCGAAGCGAGCTTGGGGCGGTCGGAGCTGAGAGGAACGGCGAGGGGGATCTCCGCGGCCGGAGTTGGGGAAGAAGGGGTCGGGGGCGTCTCCAGGGCGGGCGAGCGCTCGGGGCTCAGCCTGCTCGATGTAGTCGAGGACGGCGGAGACGACGGACACGATAACAGGGCTCCGGGACGACGGTGGACGCGGCTACTACGACGGCGCGAGCACGGCAGCGTCGGCCATGGTGCGGGGAGGGCGAAGGAGAGGAGCTGGGGAGAGTGGAGAGTGTCAGCGAGGTCGGGGATGAGGTGGACGATTGATCCAAGCCTCCAGGGCGGCGAGGGGAGGAAGCAGGGCGGCGGGCAGCTGCGTGGCGCGCGCTGCGGCCACCGTCGAGCACCTGCCTGGCCGAGCCAAGCAGCTCGCTGGAGCGGCAGCTGGGCTGGGCCGGCAGGTGGGCCGGTTGGGCGTCAGGTAACCTTTCTCTCTCTCCCTTTTTCCTATTTCTTTTCTGTTTCATTTCTTTTGCAACTTTGTTTAATTAATAAAAATGCCATAACATTTTTATAACTCATAAAACTAGTTATGCCCACTGTATATAATATGAACAGTATGGAACATTATATTTTATGATTATTTGGGCACATAATATATTTTGTAGCATTTAAATGCCCAAATGCAAATACCATATGATTTAATCCAGAGACCTTAGATGTCCTAGAAAGTTGTGCACCATTTTTGGCAGAGGTTTAAGACCAAGTCAGAAATGATGAACATTTTTGAAGGGCATTTTGGGTACATTGGAAAAGATTTTATCAAACCCTAGTTGTTAGAAGAGGGGTGCTGGGGTTTCTGTCATTCCCATTTCAAGTTTCTTTGATAAGTAAACATGATGCACACTCTAGCTAGTCCTAATGCAAGTGCTAACTAGGGATGTGACAACAGATCTACAGGGTACACGCCTTTCTTCATGGTATATGGAGCTGAAGCAGTCCTCCCTAGTGATATCCGTCATGACTCCCCGCGGGTGGCAGCTTATGTTGAAATGGATAATGAAGAAGCAAGACAAGACGCCTTGGACCGGTTGGACGAAGAACGGGACACGACAGCAGCTCGATCGGCGATTTATGAGCAAGACCTGCGTCGGTACCACAATCGTCGGGTTAAGACCAGGTCGTTTCAAGAAGGAGATCTGGTGCTCCGGCTCATCCAAGACCAGACAGACATGCACAAGCTATCCCCACCTTGGGAAGGACCTTTTGTGGTCAGCAAGAACCTGCACAACGGGTCATACTACCTCGTCGACGTTCGAGAACATAAGGACTCACGCATGGCGGAGGAGGAGACCAAGCGGCCGTGGAACATCGCTCTTCTTCGACTTTACTATACTTGAGCCATCGGCTCTGCTTTATGTACAATGTATATATTATGATTAATAGAATAAACCGGCGCACCCGTTAACCGGGGAATCAGCCATCCTTTTGATAAGAGTATCACATGGGGGCTTCCGTGGGCAAGGGAGTTTTCTATGTCCTCTTAAACCGGCGCCCTTGATAAATCAAGGAATCAGCCGTCCTTTCCGTAAGAATCACATGGGGGCTTCCGCGGACAATGAAGTTTCCTATGGCCTCTTAAACCGGCGGCCATGTCAAGACCATCATAAGAGCACTGCTCTGGTTGCTTCGGCAATTTCCACATGATGATGAGGGGCAAAAGAGGGTTTGATGCCTAGCACAACTCAAACATATGCCCCGACGAGCAATGCTCACACGCTACCTGGGGGCTCCTGATGCAAGTTCATCAGCGAGTTGAAAACTCTTGTAGTGAACACGGCTTGGAAGCTTGGTGTATACACCTAAACCCCCGGATTAACCTGCCTGCATCAAGTAAATCGCGCGGTCCAGGTAAACCTGGTATGACCCGTTGAACGTAACACAAGTCAATCCTTCGGGACGCTGAACTTGGTAACGTTAAATTGACGATCATCAAGTGATTACACAAGCCAAAATCTTTTTGAGATTTTGAACATTGGTAGAATTTGACATTAATGATTTGGTTAAACATTGCGGATCATCTTAACAGGATTTGCTAAAATGGTTAATGACAGTAGCCTGGTAGCTCATAAAAAGCCTCGAATTTGGAGCCTGGCAGCTCGTAAAAAGCCTCGACTACATGGTCTTATTTGCCCAAAAACTTTATTTTTCATTTTTTATGTTTTCTCAAATCTTTATCTTCAAGGTCATTGGTTTTTCAACCAAGTCCATTGATTCAAGATTGGACAACTACAAAGTTGTCACTACATGTGTATTTACAGAGCTATAGTCTGGGTTGTAAACACCAGTACTAGTTTACAGTTAAACCGGCGTTCATTGTAACCCGGATCGGCCTTCATGATATGACGACAAAGAGCCAAGTAAGTCATCAACACTTATACCTTGGATCGTTCCTTCCGGATTAAGGTTTCCAGATACACTTAATCGCAGGTATGGCACGTGCTTCTATTTTATACACGGTTCAAGTTATTTACTTAGATCATGTGTTTGGGCAGTATAACCCATCCGGTTATAAACTGCCAGGACATTTTTTAGCATTGTTGTAACATCCCAAAATTCTAAATTTTGGAATGTTATAATAAAATAGATAGAATTGATTGCTTGTTGTTGTGCTGAGTGAAATTGAGTGAAATTTGAAACTTTTGAAAGTTAAATGAGAGGGAATAAAATGACTTTCCCAAAACTTTGATTTTGCTTTTGATCTTCGAGGGAATTCAATTTCTTTTAACACAAAACCCTAGAGTGAAGATAATATGACTTCTTCCATTTATTCTAAATGATAAAGGGCTTTGAAAGGATTTTGAATTTCTTCCTCGCAATATTTCAATTCAAAAACTTTAAGCAACTCAATGATTTTCCCGAGAGAAGATAAAATGACTTCTTCGATTTATAGGAAATATGAGTTGGAAGTTTTCTGAAATTTTCTGGAACTCAATTTCAAATATTGTGTATTTGGTTTTATTCAAATTATTTTTATCCAAAAAAACAAATTACATGGAAAATAGGGTAACATGATTCCCTACAGCAGAAAATTGGAGAGAAATAATTTTGAACTCATTTTGGTATTTTTAAATTGATTATTATTGGATTTTATTGCAGTAGTAGGACCTTTTTATTTATTAGATTTTTTGGGCATTTTATTTGGCAGTAGTAAAATGTTCTTGTTATAGGGCTTATTTTTCTTCAAATTTAGATATATTATATGCCTATAGGGTATTTTTCTTTATTTTGATTTTATTCGTTTTTCTGTCTGCTAGAAAAAAAAAGTTAAAAAAAATGTCTACGCCGAACTGGGCCGGCCCAGCACCCGAGCCAGGCCCAGCCCAGCCGCCCGTCGCCTTCCTTCCTCCCGCCGGGACTCCTCCGCCCGTACGACACCGTCGCCGCTGCCGTGGTTGCCCCGGCCTCTCCCCTCGCCCCCTTCCCCTAGCCAGGCCCTGAGCTCCTCCTCCTATTTAAGGGCGCCGCGCCGCCCGGGCCTGTTTCGCCCCTTGCTCCGCCGCCGCCGCGCCGCATCTCGCTCCCGCTGCCGCCGTAGCTTCTGCCGTCGCCGGCGCTTCTGCCGTCGCCGCTGCTACATGTTGTTGCTGCATCGCTGTCGCCTCGCCTCGCAGCTGTGCTCCGCCACTCGCCTCGCTCGCCGCCCCTCCTCTCGCCTTCGCCGCTCGTTGGTTGCCGCCTTCGACGCCGGCCGGAGTTCACCGCCGGCTGGGTCTGAGCCCGAGCCGCTCCGGGTCCGACCCACCGTCCGAACCGCTGAAACCCAATCGAACCGCTGGTTTTCCTAGAAAACCGCTAGGTAAAACCCCGGTTTACTTTTCTTCGGTTTTCCATTTAGATCGGTTTTAATTTTTTTTAGGTTTAGCTAAGCAGTGAACGATCTTTAGTTAGGCCCTAATAGCGAGCGTTCACTCGGTAGTCTTTTTCTTTTCCTTTTAATTTCTGGCTAGGGACCTGTCTGTAATTACTATTTTTATAGATTAGCCCCTAAACTTCAAACGGCCACAACGTTTTGCTCGTAGGTCCAAATTCAACGAAACCAACGCCCACGTTTTCGTTACGATCCCCTCTATCCATTAATACAACTCAAACATGTTTTTGAAAATTTTAAAATTTGAATTCAATTAGTTTTAGATTCAAACTTCGTTTGATCATAACTTGAGTTTCGTGACTCCGTTTGAGTTGATTCTTTTTGCAAATCGAAGCTCTTGACCTAAACTTTCTGATAAGGCCAAATTCACATAATTTTGGTACTGTTGGAAATTGTTTTGTGTTTCCAGAGTCATTCGTTTGTTTTCGAAGTTTTCCGAAGTGTTTATTTCGTTCTGTCCGATCTTTCTGAGTGATTGCTTATGTGTGGTTACCATTTTCTTGCTTACGATAGATTTACCAGAGTGTGACGAGTAGATCTATCAAGAGTTTTGAGTGCGAATCATCTTCATCAACATTCCAGGCAAGTTCACACTTTGATCATATTTTCCAATACCCAGTTTTCATTCCATTAGTTATATCCTCAAACACATTGCATTAGTAGTATCAATTAATTTGTGGGACTGGGAAGTAGATTGAGGTAGTACCTATTACCTGCATTATTTTTAAAACCCCTGGGAGTTACTTCTATGTTTGTTGTTAGGCCATGCTATGCTCGTAGACGTGGTTTGGGTTTGAGTGAAATCCATGACAAATGTGAGTTGTTAATTAAGGATTCAACTTAAGGTGGCTACTTGAATACACATCTGGGTGGATTGGTTTGGGGCACCCTGGGAGTGAACCAGTGGATTGCCCGGACACCTGGGGTTACCAGTGTTGTCCTATGAAATCTCGGGGTTACCGTGTGATTGTCCTATTGGAATGCCACCCAGGCTCAAAGGGATCATATAATATTTCATGCCTAGAAACTTCCATGTGCAACCACATGCCAATATGGGCTCTGGCATAGTTGAGTAAGTTGTGCGAACTCTTACAGTGGTGGACTAGCAGATGTAGGGGGATGTAGGTTGGTACGGTCCGCCCGATCGTAAGGTGCTAGCGCTTCTGAAAGACTGTGTCTCGGTCATCCGTTTCTCAAACACCATGCAGTGCGAGAAACCAAACGGAGGCGATCGAGTCTTGTGGGAAAAGTGCACAAACCTCTGCAGAGTGTACACACTATTCATGAGTAGCCGTGTCCCCGGTTATGGACATCTTGAGTATCTAGAAGTGGATTATTTGCTGATCTCATCACTCTTTAATTTAATATTGTTGGGTTTAATGATTATTTTTAATTGGGGTTGAGAGGATGTCTATCTTCTCAACAATTTTTCAACTACCATGATAGTTAATTAAAATGCATTCCTTTGAAGTAGGGAAAAATTGTCTTTACGCAAAAACTTTAACCTTACAGTCTCCACCAGCCAAATATGCATGTTGTTGTAGGCTTGTTCATCATTATCATTACAGTGTGAATTTGCCAGCATATTCCATGTGCTAACCCATTTTCGGGCTGCAACGTTTTATGTTGCAGGATTATCTTACGACGAGTAAGTGATACGTTAGGGGTTACGATTTCTACACTCAACTTTGCCATTGGTGTTGATGGGAATCCACGACCTTTGTTGCTTCCGCTATGATCGATTGAGGTAATAGTGCTTACGTTACTTAATACATGTGATTTACCTCTGTTATAAATCCTGTTTGTACTGTGTGTGTCAGCATACCGATCCAGGGATGACACAGAACACAGAGACTTCGGTCCATTCGGATCGTGGTCGCTACAAGATGGTATCAGAGCACATGTTGACTGTAGGACGTGACCCTAGAAACTGGCCAGACCATAGGAAAGGATTTCTCTAAAACTATCTTTTTCAAAAGGATTCTTACCTCTCTTCTTTTCTGAGCTTTGTCAAATCTTCCCTTTGACCTTAAATAGTTAGACCATACCCTTTACCATTTGGACCACTTTGGAGTAAAGAGTATTTCACTATGCATTGGAAGTGTTGAAGCTACAACAATGGATACTCCAAAGGTTGAAGAGTTGACAACTATGAGGAGATGTTGACCTTAGAAGACCAAACCCCTGTTATGTGCTTACGTTAGATACGACGATTGTGAGCTGTCATTTGTTTGATGTTTTCTGATGGCCACAAACTAAAACCCGTCTTTTCAAAACCATTGTTTGTATTGAGTGTCCCTCCCTATCTCTTCTGAATCTCATCCCAAAACCTTTGGACCCAATAGAGGATGACTGAAGATAGACTTGAAGTCTCTGGACCAATGACCCAACCGGAGGCAGAGTTATGGATACAAAACATGGAGGATCACTTCAGAGAGAATTTAGTTGAAAGGAAGTATGAAGTTCAATACGTTCTTCAGTACTTTACAAAAAGTGCTGCAACATGGTGGAAGATGCATCAAGCCATACAAGGATGTAATAGAGCAGAAAATTGGAAGGAATTCAAGAAGACTCTGTTAGGATCCCGTCTCATCCGAGAGTGTGGAAACAACCCGAAGAAGAAGCCTTGTGCCTGTAGGATTTGTGGAGAAATAGGACACACCCAGGAGGAGCACAAGGATGAATGCCCTAATTGTGAAGGAAGTCACCTAGCTGAAGAATGCCCAACTAGGCAGATTACTTGTTTCTTATGTGAAGGGACTACCCACTACCCTGCTCAGTGTCACATTTACCCCATGGTGCAACGAGCTGTCCAGCAGAAGAAAGAAGCAATGAAAGAAGTCCTCGAGGAAACCCTAAGGGAATCCGCGATGGAGGAAGATATTGTCGACCTTGATGGAGAAGGACTAGACAGATATTATTCCCGTGCTTGCTACTCATGTGGAGAGAAAGGACATCTTTCACAGCAATGCACAAAGGAAAGCCATGAGTATCTGGGAGACTTCCCGACAGAAGAAGTGGAGTTTGATCCACAGAAGATAGAAGTATTGATAGGAACAAAGAAGTCGAGGAAGAGAAAGAGCATGTGTCCTCAGAAGAACCCAATTTTTGCGAAAAAGGACCTGAGTGACATCACTTGTCTTAGGTGCAAGGATTTAGGTCATTATGCTAGCAAGTGCCCAACCAGGAAACGAAGAACCCAGTGAACCAGGACAGTCACCATGAAGTTCCTAGATTTGTCTTATGCCATTAGTCTACACTACAAGGAAGTAGAGCATTTTACTAAGAGAAGTTTCAGACCGGAGGAAGATTGATCTGAGTAGTTGAGATTTTCATATTGGAATGAAGCATGTAGATTAATATGGAATACACTTTTATTACAATGTTGAGTTGAGAATGGAAATAACATTGTAATAGTTCGTGAAGCAAAAGAAGTTGAAATATCTTTGGAATCCAAGAAGGAAAAGTTGTGAGTTGTTGGATGAATGTTAGTGCCTCTCTTGTTATTCTCACCCTGACTAAAACCTAGAACCCTTGGAGTAGTTGACCCCAAACCTTTCTCGGACAAACAAACACAAAGAAATACCAACATTGTCCTGAGAACCCTTTTATCTTATGCCTACAGATGACAACCCTTTACGAGTCTTTTCTCAAAGGCCCGGAAACCATCATGACCCTGACTAGCCATCAAGATTATCCAAAGATCCTGAAAGACATGATGAAGCATATTCAACTAGAAGGAGATGCAGTTTACAAGGGTCATCCCTTCATGGAGAATGGAGTTGAACTTTGGTACGTGGAGGTACACCTCCACCATGTGAAAGGAGTTTGCCCAAAGACTATGGGTCAATACTTTTTCATCTCCCGAGTACCGCGAACAACATTCTTTGATTCTGATCGTGAAGCTACTATGGAGGCCATACGTCAGATTGGAGAAATAATCGAAGCAAGACTTCATTTTACTCAGGGATGCCTGAGTATGATGCATGCAGAGATGGTGGAGATGAAGCACACAACTAATAGGACGAAGCAAAAGATTGATGATTTTAAGAATCACATTGCACAATTCCAGTGGGACTGAAGCGTCCTTAGCTAGGACAAAGGAATATAGATGGAAGAAAATCCTTGACCCTACCAGACCATCAGGATTGTAGCAATTGTAGTGATGCACCCTTGGAAATTGGAGTATTGAATACTGGTTCAAGATGTAATAAAAGATTTGATATGAGGAGAATATGGATTTTGGATGAACCAGTGTATTTTGTTTAGTGGTACCTCACTGTGTGAACCCTGGACCAATAGAAAGGAATGTGTTGCCCCAATTAGTGGAGTCTGCACAAATAAGTTGGAGTTTATTTTGATATGAAACTTACCCCAAGAGTATGAAGGAAAGAAGTACAATTGGATTTTTAAGAGGGTGTAAGGCTGAAGTATGGAACTATAGTGACCCCAAGGATCGAGTTATGGATACACAAGTTCTGAAGTGGACCCACAAGCCGAGGACCTAAAGGAGGCTATGTAATTATAAGGGAACCACGATACTTTTCAGAAGTGTTGTGTTTCTGCTGTAGTATAGCTGTGCAATTTGCTATAGATTGTACCAAGAAGAAGGAGTTTTGTGCTAAGTATTGGAGTTGAAGCGTGCAATGGAAATGCAGTAGACTGTAGTAAGTTGAGAATCGGTGAAGTTAGCAGCCTGTTATTGATTTTGGATTTTATGAGTTGTTACTCTATAGTGATGAGTGAAGACATGATGCATGGAAGAAGAATTTGAAGAAACTAGTGTTATTCATTTTAAGTGTGGTAGAATCCAACACCGTTACCCGAATACACTAGCTAGTGGTTAGTTACGTTAGACTTGGAGTGGATTGCCCAAGGATGAGTCTGAGTAATTACATCGTAGTTTTACCCAAGAGAAGTAAAGGATAATTGGATGGATTTAAGAAAGCCAAGGAAGTTGGATGTTGGAAGAGTGATCAGTTGCAACCCAATGATGACACCAAGTGTTCCAAGTCATGAGATGAGCCATAACCCACAGGCCCAGGACTTGTCAAGAATGCAAGCACACTCTTGCTGAAGGAAAAACCCCTGGTAGAAGTTACGACCTTTGTCAATAGACGATCTTATAGGTGGTTACGTTAAACCGAGGGTTGTGAAACGCTAGATGTTTTGTTTGGCTTGCAGAATCAATGGATATGTTCGAACTCAGTTCGTCAACAAGATGAAATTCTGCAATGCTTGTGAGGATGACCGAGTGTTAGAATGCGAGATTCACTAAACCATATACAAGCTAATGATTTGGGTGCGGGATGGATTGATCACCATACCGACTTACTCTTATTGTTCGCCTCTGTTATACGGGATGGTAAATCTGAGTGACTTACCTATAGTAGAGAGACGACGATGTCAAAACTTTGTGTAAGCCTTAGAATGGTATAGAAATTTTCCCCTTGTACACGGCATGCTGTTGCCAACCGTAGGATATACGGTGAGGATGAAGCCCAAACCCGTTTTCTATAGGGACCCTGTTAATTTGGTCGATGACCACCATGAGAGATCGATGTTTGTGTAGAATTGGCGCCAGACCTGTTAGTTAAGAAGAATCAGTCTCGAAAGAACCGTATCAAGATGAAAGGATACAAGAATTGAGGGCAAATGTTATGCCCCTACCGAAAGGGCCCCAGGGAAGGAAATACCCTGAAGATTTGAGAAGATCGACGCTGTCAACCCAAAGAATGGAGTACCTAAGTTTTGATGGAACCGTATCCCTGTTTCTAAGTGTGGTAGCACACTAGGCCACACCAATCATGGATTTGTTAGAAGACCCCCCAAACCCTAACCTATTTCTTGCTAGCCTCTCCGAATCTCGAGGACGAGATTCATTATAAGTGTGGTAGGTTTGTAACATCCCAAAATTCTAAATTTTGGAATATTATAATAACATAGATAGAATTGATTGCTTGTTGTTGTGCTGAGTGAAATTGAGTGAAATTTGAAACTTTTGAAAGTTAAATGAGAGGGAATAAAATGACTTTCCCAAAACTTTCATTTTTCTTTTGATCTTCGAGGGTATTCAATTTCTTTTCAACACAAAACCCTAGAGTGAAGATAATATGACTTCTTCCACTTATTCTAAATGATAAAGGGCTTTGAAAGGATTTTGAATTTCTTCCTCGCAATATTTCAATTCAGAAACTTTAAGCAACTCAATGATTTTCCTGAGAGAAGATAAAATGACTTCTTCGATTTATAGGAAATATGAGTTGGAAGTTTTCTGAAATTTTCTAGAACTCAATTTCAAATATTGAGTATTTGGTTTTATTCAAATTATTTTTCTCCAAAAAAACAAATTACATGGAAAATAGGGTAACATGATTCCCTACAGCAGAAAATTGGAGAGAAATAATTTTGAACTCATTTTGGTATTTTAAATTGATTTTTATTGGATTTTATTGCAACAGTAGGACCTTTTTATTTATTAGATTTTTTGGGCATTTTATTTGGCAGTAGTAAAATGTTCATGTTGTAGGGCTTATTTTTCAGCAAATTTAGATATATTATATGCCTATAGGGTATTTTTCTTTATTTTGATTTTATTCGTTTTTCTGTCTGCTAGAAAAAAAAAGTTAAAAAAATGTATACGCCGACCTGGGCCGGCCCAGCACCCGAGCCAGGCCCAGCCCAGCCGCCCGTCGCCTTCCTTCCTCCCGTCGGGACTCCTCCGCCCGTACGACACCGCCGCCGCTGCTGTGGTCGCCCCGGCCTCTCCCCTCGCCCCCTTCCCCAAGCCAGGCCCCGACCTCCTCCTCCTATTTAAGGGCACCGCCCGGGCCCGTTTCGCCCCTTGCTCCGCCGCCGCCGGCCCGCATCTCGCTCCCGCCGCCGCCGCAGCTTCTGCCGTCGCCGCTGCTACTTGCTGTTGCTGCATCGCCGCCGCCTCGCCACGCAGCCGTGCTCCGACACTCGCCTCGCTCGCCGCCCCTCCTCTCGCCTTCGCCGCTCGTCGGCTGCCGCCTTAGACGCCGGCCGGAGTTCACCGCCGGCCGGGTCTGAGCCCGAGCCGCTCCGGGTCCGACCCACCGTCCGAACCGCTGAAACCCGATCGAACCGCTGGTTTTCCCAGAAAACCGCTAGGTAAAACCCCGGTTTACTTTTATTCGGTTTTCTATTTAGATCGGTTTTAATTTTTTTTGGTTTAGCTAAGTAGTGAACGATCTTTAGTTAGGCCCTAATAGCGAGCGTTCGCTCGGTAGTCTTTTTCTTTTTCTTTTAATTTCTGGCTAGGGACCTGTCTGTAATTACTATTTTTACAGATTAGCCCCTAAACTACAAACGGCCACAACTTTTTGCTCGTTGGTCCAAATTCAACGAAACCAACGCCCACGTTTTCGTTACGATCCCCTCTATCCAGTAATACAACTCAAACTAGTTTTTGAAATTTTTTAAATTTGAATTCAATTAGTTTTAGATTCAAACTTCGTTTGATCATAACTTGAGTTTCGTGACTCCGTTTGAGTTGATTCTTTTTGCAAATCGAAGCTCTTGATCTAAATTTTCCGATAAGGCCAAATTCACAGAATTTTGGTACTGTTGGAAATTGTTTTGTGTTTCCAGAGTCATTCGTTTGTTTTCGAAGTTTTTCGAAGTGTTTATTTCGTTATGTCCGATCTTTCTGAGTGATTGCTTATGTGTGGTTACCATTTGCTTGCTTACGATAGATTGACCGGAGTGTGACGAGTAGATCTATCAAGAGTTTTGAGTGCGAATCATCTTCATCAACATTGCAGGCAAGTTCACATTTTGATCATATTTTCCAATACCCAGTTTTCATTGCATTAGTTATATCCTTAAACACATTGCATCAGTAGGATCAATTAATTTGTGGGACTGGGAAGTAGATTGAGGTAGTACCTATTACCTGCATTATTTTTAAAACCCCTGGGAGTTACTTCTACGTTTGCTGTTAGGCCATGCTATGCTCGTAGACGTGGTTTGGGTTTGAGTGAAATCCATGACAGATGTGAGTTGTTAATTAAGGATTCAACTTAAGGTGGCTACTTGAATACACATCTGGGTGGATTGGTTTGGGGCACCCTAGGAGTGAACCAGTGGATTGCCCGGACACCTGGGGTTACCAGTGTTGTCCTATGAAATCTCGGGGTTACCGTGTGATTGTCCTATTGGAATGCCACCCAGGCTCAAAGGGATCATATAATATTTCATGCCTAGAAACTTCCATGTGCAACCACATGCCAATATGGGCTCTGGCATAGTTGAGTTGTGCGAACTCTTACAGTGGTGGACTAGCAGATGTAGGGGGATGTAGGTTGTAGGCTTCACGCAAAAACTTTAACCTTACAGCCTCCACCAGGCAAATATGCATGTAGTTGTAGGCTTCTTCATCATTATCATTACAGTGTGAATTTGCCAGCATATTCCATGTGCCGACCCATTTTCGGGCTGCAATGTTTTATGTTGCAGGATTATTTTACGACGAGTAAGTGATACGTTAGGGGTTACGATTTCTACACTCAACTTTGCCGTTGGTGTTGATGGGAATCCACGACCTTTGTTGCTTCCGCTATGATCGATTGAGGTAATAGTGCTTACGTTACTTAATACAAGTGATTTACCTCTGTTATAAATCCTGTTTGTACTGTGTGTGTCAGCATATCGATCCAGGGATGACACAGAATAGAGAGACTTCGGTCCATTCGGATCATGGTCGCTACAATTGTTTATGCAGATACAGGTAATATAAACTGTCAAAGCATTGCAAGAAGGAGATAATTTAGCAATTGCCAAACAAAGTAATGCCATGAAAGATAGAGTGCGACAAAGACAATATCTCAACTATTCTATTACAAGGCACTGGCAAGCCCAAAAGAATATCAGTTTTCTCACAAAGTATTCAACAAATAAGGCCAAACCGGAACTGGTTTAGGATTCTGCTTCGGCTTGCTGTGAAGACTAAGGGTCAGCTTGTTCCGGGTCTTCGACGACTTCTGGCAGCTGCAGGAAATCAGGGGTGCTCCAGTAGATCTTGGCAAGGGCACGGAAATATACTTCATCGTTTATAAGTTCTGACGGTTCAATGTCAGGAGTGAAGGTATGCTTACGAACGGGTGGAATCAGATTTTCGATGTCATAAGACGGCCGCTCCACCAGCACATTCTCCTGATCATAACCCGGATGACACCTTGACAAGTCCGCTTCGTCAGCAAGCTTACTGGCAAGAGGCCGCATGTCTTTGGTTAAGGCGCGCAGATCTTCAGCGGAGAAAGCTGATCCGTCCTCTTTCATACTCGGATAATCATTCATGGCCTCCGCCGGGTCAAAATCAAGAACCCATGCCTTGGCCCGGGTTAACGCCATGAGGGAACCAACTCTTGCAGAAGATTTCTTCACTTCGACAATTCGGGTAGGCCAGATGGATAGTTTCTCCAGAGTACCTTGGATGGTGGTTGGCGCCGGTTTATTATGCAAAATAGCACTGATGGCCCTCTGAGCACCAGCATAGACTTGTTCCACCAAGGTATAAGCAGCCTTCAGCTTCTTCCGTACATTATCCCCAAGATGAGTCACGCGCCTCCCTGTGTACAAGTGATGAGTTAAACCGGAGCAGCGCAAGATAGCAACAATAAAGTGTATGACAACAAGTACGTACCAGAGATAGCAGATGTCATATCATCTATATGCTGCCTTAGCCCGGATAATTCCTCCATCACCGGGTTAAGAGCTGCCTCAGCATCATTGGATCTTATCTCCAAAGCAGCCTTTTGTACCTCGCAAGTGGACCGCACCGCTTCAAAATCTTTCTTAAGCTTCTCCACACTAGCTAAAGCAAGGGTAAGTTCCTCCTTGACTTTAGTCGAAGCAGTTTCTTGGAAGGCCAGGCTATTCCGGAGTTCAGTTATCTCCGAAGCCCTGCAGTTCAAATCAGTCTGCAGAGGATAGAAAATATCAGATATTCATGAAGACAGTTCAATCAAAAGTCTCACGCACATAACAAGTTATGCACTCGACACTTGGGGGCTAATGTAAAATTGAAGTACAAGAATGCAAGTTTTTCAGACAAGTCCCAAGCACATAACAAGTTATGTCCTTGACACTTGGGGGCTAATGTAATGTCATTCAAAAACAAAGGAGAAGTCCTGATTTACCCGCAATGGAGTAAACCGGCCCTTGGAGGCTACACATGCAAATCTAACTATTTCAGTTGATCTATCAAAGTCCTAGTTCACCTTAAAAGCTAAAACGACACTTGGGGGCTACAATGGACTAAAGGTACAGCTACAAGGCACAAGCAGAAACAAAAGGAAAAGGGAAAGAAGTTACCTCATATTTTTCTTTCATTAAGTTTACTAAACCGGCCTCATGGTCACGGCTAGTAAAGAGCCGGTTTAGATACCCAGAATGAAGCTCCTGGGCACTAAGCGGAGCATAGCTAGACAGATCAGTGCTCCACTTGCCCTTATCCTTCTGAAGAACTTCTTCCTTGGCAGTGTGTCTGGCCAAGATGGCAGGCTCCGTGGGAGCAGTAAAGCTTATCCCAGTGATCTCGACATCATCTGTCGAGGCAGCCGTTGGCCTGGGGGGATCAGCGGCAACAGCGGGATTGGTCTGCACAGGACTGACAGGAGCCGGACTAGCCCGGGGAGGACTAACCCGGATAGGGCTGGCCAGTTCAGTAGTATTTTCCATGGCTTCACCCCCTGGAGCAGCAACATCTTCTTGATCCATAGGGGAAGGATCATCATGTGGAACTTCGACGTTTTCTTCCATAGGATTGGTAGCTTGAGGATCTTCTAACAGTTCAGCGGTGGTGTTTTCGACCGCTGGTTTATTCAACTTTGCCTTCTTGCTAGGCTTGGGCATACTGAAAATATTAAAGGAATAATGAAAATCACAAGTCAAAAAGGAAAGATAAACTGGACGTACTGAAAGACGACTTACCCATGAACGGTCCTGAGCACCGGGACTTGGGTGGCAGTTGACTCGCTAGAAGAAGATAGAGGAGTTTCTTGATAGTTTGGATCAGATGGTTTAAGAGGTTTACGAATAAGACCTCCTTTTGGATGAAGAATGGTTGGAGTAAGCAAAACTCTGAGCGGCGTCTTCGAGCCGGAGTGTGGGTTAATCCGGTTGATTCCACCATGTGACCAATGTGGCGTGTGGTCCGGCGAGATGTTGCTGCTTCTTCAAAAGAAAATGGGGTTCCAGTTGAGCATAAGGGTGAGAAAATGGATACTTCCGGGCTACTCGACGAACTTTGGTTGGTAATGGTTCTGAATCAGAGGAAAGAGAGATTACCTGAACTTCATCCGCTTTACTCCCTTCTGCCGGATCCTGGGAAAAGTCATTGTTAATATAAGTATAGACAAGGGAGAGTTAACATGCATAAGAACCAAGCAGTACCCCAGAAGCCGGATCATCTTCTTCAGCGTTTGAACTGGAAACAACGGCAGGTCTTTTCTTGTGCTTCTTCACGGCCAGACTCTTCTTGCGAGATGGTTTCGCCGGTTTGTCTTGGGCTTTCCGCTTCCAGAAGGGGTCATTGGCCTGTGTAAAGGAATAATGGTATGTTGAAGACAAGTAGTATGGATGGATTAAAACAAAGAGAAAGGGACAGAAGAATCTTACAGATAACGGCTTATTGTTCACGCAGAAGGGTGCTAAACCGGTCCGACTGCACTCCTCCAGAGGAATATTCAACATCTTGTTAGCAGAATCATTAACTTCAATGTTTGGAAGCACCATATATGTGTGACGCTGAGGGTCCTTAGGATTACCAGTATACTCGCAAATTAAGCCGGAGCGCCGGCTTAACGGGAGGATGCTCCAAGAGAACCAGCAACGGACAAAGTCAACACCGATTAAACCGTTGGCTACAAAAGCCCTGAGTTTGGAAAGTTGGGGAGCATATCGAGCCCGATCTTGGGCACTCAGACGCTGCGGGAAAGGGTGATCCGCTATCAGACGATAAGGGCGGTAACCCAGCAGTGGGTTCTCTCCCTCTGGTGAACTGTCGATGCAGTAGAACCAAGTTTGATTCCACTCCTTGGGATGGCTATGAAGAGTGGCGTGAGGAAAACTGACATCTTTTCTTTTCTGGATGCTCATTCCGCCAATTTCAGTATTGGGCCCGTCATGGAATTCAGTCTGACGATTCAGATGGAAGAAATCCCGGAATAACTCTACAGATGGTTCCTCTTGCAGATAAGCTTCTGAGAAGACTTGAAAATTGCAAATGTTTGATATGGAATTGGGACCTATGTCTTGGGGGTGGAGCTGGAAGTCTGCTAATACGTCATGGAAGAATTTTGACCCTGGATGGTTAAAGCCCCGGGCCAAGTGATCAAAAAAGACTATAACTTCTCCTTCTTTAGGCTGCGGAGGGCACTCTTTCCTAGGAGCCCTCTAGTGCAGTACCTCCTTGGAGCCTAAAGTGCCAATTGAGGTCATCTTTTCTTAGTCATCCTCGGTAATCCGGGATGGGACCCAGCTGCAGGCAACAAATTGCTTGGCCGCGGAAGTCATCTTTTTTAAAGAGGGAACGCTGAAAATACAATACAAGACCCAGTTTATGATCCACGTAAATATAAACCGTTGGCGGTTTAAGCATGGGACTAATGGTACCTACTAGTCCGGAATACTTATGAGCGTAACAGCTACCGGATTATGGAGTTGAAAGGAACAAGTTAAACCGCCAAACACAGGAAGCTGAGGTGCAGATTTAAAGTTAAACCGTCGACGTAAGTGAAGTAGATGCAGATCTAAAGTGTGGAAAACAGCTTTAACATGAGCAACAGTAAATTCTGGATCTACAACATATGAAAAACTCAAGATAATTCGAGTCATATTCGTCGAAAGCAGCGAATGTTTTTACAGATCCAGTTTAAATATTGGAGGAACTAAGATTATCAAGACGGAGCGGAGTCATGCATACAAGAATCGCCCTAAAAAGTCTAGCATTTACGACTAGGAACTACTTATGGTGAAGAACTGTGAAGAAACGGAGGTTCATCTGCGAGTTCCCGTGAAACCCTAGAACTAAGATCTACGGGGAGGAATGAATAACGCACCTGAGGAAACGGAAGCGGAAGGACGGCAGCGATTCTCTGGACACGTTCAGGTTGATGCAGCGGCCGGGCTTGGTGAGGACGACGAGCTCGAAGGACGGCGGCGGAGCTTGAGCGCTGGAGGTCAGAGAAAGAAGAAAGCAAAGGGGACTAAAGAGATGACCCTCGGCCCAATTTATAGGTCGAGGAGATAAAATGGCAAGCACGTGAATCGAGGAGACCAAAAATCAGATATGGATGGTGCTGTAGCCTCGATCTTCGGAGTTTTAATAAATAAAGGTAAAAAACAGGTACAGGCATTAAATGCGTGGATGGCGTCACGGCGGTTTAAAGCGACTTGAGGGGATGACGTCATGTCGGTTTACCAAGTGTATTGAAGCTGCAGACAAGAAAATCTGTACAAGACTTTGGAGATTGATATGAACAGGTTCAAATCAATCTGGGGCCTAATGTCAGGGATATTACTACTAGGGATAAACCAGCCAGGAGGGTCCGGTTTATGTTATCAAGATTATATTATCAGAGGCCCAGCGGAGTATGGAGTAGAAAGTTATAGCCCGAGAGGCTTAGAGCCCATATGTTAGGGCCCATTATTTGTGAACCGTCATACTATGTAACTTGGGATGTAAGATAGAAAGAGCAGAGACCGAGGCGGATACGTTTATGAGCCAGCCTCGGGACTCTGTAAACCGGACCGGGCGTCACCTCTTATATAAAGGGACGACCCGGTGACGGCTCAGGACAAGAAACAACAGCTCGAGACATAGGCAAGCGGATTCGCTCCCTCGTCATCGAAGCCCAAGCAATACCACACCAAACTAGACGTAGGCTTTTACCTTTATCGAAGGGGCCAAACTAGGGTAAAATCCCTGTGTCCTTCGTCCTCTTTAACCCCTTTAAGCTAACCCGTAGCGATGGCCTCACGACTAAGTCCTTTTGCTAGGACATCTGACATGCTAAATCCACGACAAAGACCAAGCCTGAGAGACGCATAGCACTATGCATTTTCAAACTTTTTGGTAACTTGTTGCCAAAGGGGGAGAAATATGTATAAATCACAGGCTTCGAGAGAGAGTGTTTTTGCTTCTTGGTCTCTCTTGCTTTTGCTTTAACTTTATTGTGTTCTTCATTTATACTCTATGTACTTGTGTGAGATACTTGTTTGATCATGTGATTGATCATATGCTACTTTAATGCTTGATTGAATTATATTACCCTTTATATCTCTATATGATCATTCACTTTGCTTGGTGATGAGTGCATGCTTTTAGTTTATATAATTTTGAGCGCTCCATCAAGATGTATGTGACATGGAAGAGTAACCAATGATCCTAATCGATTGTGCATTTGCATTCAAACACAAATTTTAAATAATGCACAAATTTAGGGGGAGCTCTTGCTTATCACATACTTCTCAAAGCGACGATGTATTTAAATCTTATTGTCATTTGTCGAAGCTTTGATCTATATGTTGTCATCAATTACCAAAGGGGGGGGGGGGATTGACAGTGCAACTATCCCTGGGTAGTTTAGGTAATTCCTAACAAAATATAGCTCATTGAACTAATGCTCCTTCAAGATGATCATTTCAGAAAGTACAATGATTGACATGGCATGGATTAGGACACATATTGGCTGAAGCTCAAGACTCTACATTTTCTGTTTTAGTGATCCAAGATCACATTGAGTCCATAGGAAATCCAATACTATTAAAAGGGGATGAGGTGTTTCTTAATGGGTTTCTTGCTCAAAGTGCTTAGTGATATGATCCAAAACAATCAACCACTTTCTCACATCGACCTATGTTCCAAACCAAAAGTCAAACTCAGCCCCACCGAAACTTTCTATCCGGCGCCACCGAGTTCAGTTGACATAGCCACTGCCACAAACCCTAATCACTTTGGTCTCACCAAAAGGGATCTCGGTCTCGCCGAGATGGGATTGCAAACTCTCTATTTCCCTTCGTAACGTTTCGCTCTAACCGAGATGAGCGATCGGTCCCACCGAGTTCGCAATGCAAACACTTTGTTTCCCCTTCGTAACATTTCGGTCCAACCGAAACGAGCGAATCAGTCCTATCGAGTTTGCCTGACCAACTCTCTGGTTAGCTTATTACCAAAATCGGTCCTACCGAGTTTGTGTAATCGGTCTCACCGAGATTACGCTATGCCCTAACCCTAATGAAATCGATCCTACCGAGTTGATCATATCGGTCCCACCGAAATACCTAACGGTCAGATTATGAACTAAATCGGTCTGACCGAGTTCTCTGATTCGGTCCCACTGAGTTTGGCAAATTGTGTGTAACGGTTAAATTTTGTGTGGAGGCTATATATACCCCTCCACCCACTCTTCATTCGTGGAGAGAGCCATCAGAACAAACCTACACTTCCATTACTCATTGTTCTGAGAGAGAACCACCTACTCAAGTGTTGAGACCAAGATATTCCATTCCTACCATAAGAATGTTGATCTCTAGCCTTCCCCAAGTTGCTTTCCACTCAAATAATCTTTCCACCAAATCCAAATCTATGAGAGAGAGTTGAGTGTTGGGGAGACTATCATTTGAAGCACAAGAGCAAGGAGTTCACCATCAACACATCGTCTATTACCTTTTGGAGAGTGGTGTCTCCTAGATTGGTTAGGTGTCACTTGGGAGCCTCCATCAAGATTGTGGAGTTGAACCAAGGAGTTTGTATGGGAAAGGAGATCGCCTACTTCGTGAAGATCTACCCTAGTGAGGCAAGTACTTCATGGGCGATGGCCATTGTGGGATATACAAGGTTGCTTCTTCGTGGACCCTTCGTGGGTGGAGCCCTCCGTGGACTCGTGCAGCCGTTATCCTTCGTGGGTTGAAGCCTCCATCAACGTGGATGTACGATAGCACCACCTATCGGAACCACGACAAAAACATTTGTGTCTACACTTGCGTTTGGAATCTCCAAACCCCTCCCTTTACCTTCATATGCAATTGCTTTACATTCCGCTGCTATACTCTTAGAATTGCATGTGTAGGTTGATTGCTTGACTTGTGCTAAGTTGCTAAAATCTGCCAAGAATTAAAATTGGGAAAAGGCTAGATTTTATTTTGATCAAGTAGTCTAATAACCCCCCCTCTAGACATACTTTCGATCCTACAACATCCCATCTCGAGGCCAATCCACCATACTGCTCGAGTAGGGTCACACACCGCTAGGTGGCCTGAACCAGGATAAATTGCCTCGTGTCTCTTTTACATTCATGTTTATCGTGCTAGTCCGTGAGATGGCGAGTAGGTAGATAGGCGAGGTTGAGTTCTTCGCACGCACCCCAGAGTTTGAACCTAGTAGGGTTTTGTGGAGCCTTGAATCCGACACCCTCATCTATATTTGTGATCACTTGCTTTGCATTTTGAGTCCTTTGGCTTGATTTCAACATTTACAAATCTTGGACTTCAATTTGCATGAAATTTGTGCAATTTGTCCTAACCAAGCCACTCAATAAGCTTCACTTTGTAGGTGTGAGTGAACAAGTCCGGTACCAATTCTGCTATTCTTTCATTTCACATCGAGTGACACGAGATACATCCTCAACTTAGGGAAATGGTAGCTTGGTACTGTTTCTCTTATTTCCTACTCACCTTTGCTCGACTCTTGTGATGGATAGAGCCTACAACACGGACGACAAGTTCGATGCCATGAGGAACATCATCGATGCCAAGATGGACAAGCACATGGAGGAGCTCAAGGCCCTCTTCAACAACCACAAGCGGTCTTCCTCATCTTCGATAGGACGCTCAAGTGCACGTGCCTCGGAGCTACCATCTCCGACATGTACAAACTGGCATCAACACCGACAAGACCAAGACGCTCAAGTTCATCAAGGGCGTACCACAAGAACGGAAGTACAGATTCCCGGGCACGAGTCGGTTTCTCTGCCGACCTCGTGCACACGGGCCTTCGACCCCCGTGCACACGGCTTCTATGACCCCGGGCACACGGGCTATACAAAGCCACGACTTCGACCCCAAGACTACGGCTTCTTCTTCTATGTTGGCATCTTCGCCAAGTGACTTCAAGGCATCATCGCCTTCGGACGTACGTCATCTTAGCCTACTCCACGAGCTTAAGTCCGTGACTTCCACTAACTACTACAACTTCGACACCGACTACGAGATTCCATTCTTTGGGACTCATAACCTCGAAGAGTACCTCGAGTGGGAGCGCAAGATGGAAGACTATCTCAAGCAAGATCAAGTCCCCTCCAAAGATCAAGTGAAGTCTGCCGCAAGTAGCTTCCACGACTACACATCGACATGGCGGCTTCACACACCTTCTAAGAGCTTAACCATGACATGGCCCAAGATGAAGAAAGCGACGAGGCAAGAATTTGTGCCTTCCACCTACACGGAACATCTACAACGCCACTTGGAGAACACCATGCAAGGATCCAAGTCCCTCGACGAGTACTTTAAGAACATGAAGAAAGTCTTGCGACAAATCGGCATGGATGAACCCATTTGGATGAAGTTCTACTTCTCGATGGGATTGAACAACGACATCGCCAAGACTATCTTCACCAACAACTACGACTCCCTCGACGACATGTACATTGGTGCTCTCAAGGCACAACAAGAACTCATGAAGGCCAAATCTACTCGATCCCAAGCACCCTTCACGATGACCACGCTCCAAGACGGCGAGCATGATGCTACTACCATCAAGATGATCGAGCATGGGATTTTCCCTTCGGTCATGGATGAGAGTGATGATGTGCCGTCTTCGGCCTTCATCCACGACGATGACTATGAGACGGTTGAGCATGGGATTTTCCCTTCCACCAAGGAGGCGTATGGTGACGAGTTGAGAGACTTAGGCCACCATATTGAGAGTGAGAGTGAGATCACCACTAGCCACATATATGATGCGTTTCCCCATTTCCCATGTGAGGAGAAGCACCACCACCACTTGAGTGAGATGAGTCACTCCACCATATAGGACTTTTAGTGCACCTACCTTGAGGGAGTGAATGAGCTACCACCAGATAGAGATACTGAGATAGTTGATAGGTCATGTGATTACAATTTAAACTCTAATAACTTGACCTCTACCTCTACTTTGCCTTCTCATTTGGTGCTAGGTCCAATATATGATGATGCCCCGATCCTCGACGACTTCGTCCTTCCTTTGGACAAGACGATGGCCATGGTGGAAGATGCACCCCCACATGGTTCCATCAAGATGAAGATGATGACCTCGAATTGGTCATTGCTACTTCACGTACACCAAAAGAGTGGAATGAGAAAGGTAACATAGGTGAAGGTGATGCTCTAGTCCCACTAGTGGACATTCTTGAAATTGATTGCTTGCATGATGTTGATCCACCTATTGCCATGCTTTATGCTAGTATTATTTCCCCATGCGATGATTTACCCATTTATGATGAGTTTGATGATTGTCATTTGGAGTCTATTAGTTGTGATGCCATGTTACATAGGTTCTCTTATGATAATTCTTTAGCTAACATCATGTTAGATAATCCGTTTGACTTGTCATATGCTATGCATGAGATCAACAATATGTCATATTTGCAACCTCATCGTAGTAACTACGCATGTGCAATTAAAATCAACCCAAATTATTCATATGACATAGATGTAAAACCCATGGTTATTGGCATTTGTTTTTCTTGTGGTGATATTGATATGATCCCTTTGCATCGTCTATCTCATATGCCATGTGTAACACCCCGGTGTAATGATGCTACAGTAACCCTTGGGGTTAAGATCATCATTTTGCTAAAACAATGCTTAATCACATTGATCAATATCTCATTTCAAATTCCAGTCAAATTCAAACTCAAATGATAAATGAATTTCAAAATTGCTCAAACATGAAAACTAAAATGTTCATCTCGTGCCAAATAATCCATAATTAATATTCTGGTGAACCTACTTTTTTTACAAGGTGTTTAAATGGCCTAAGCTATTTGAAACTGGTGCTTTAAGAAAAACTAACTTAAAAAGAAGAGGTGAGAGAGAGAGAGCGCCCCCTTGCCTCCCTTGGGCCTCGGACCACCCAAGCCGGCCCATCACTTGCCTCCCTCGGTCGCCTTCTCCCTCTCCTGTACACCAACTCGCCGGTGTTGAGGGGATAAGACCACCCCGGAGGTCTCGAGTTCCCTCCTCACCTACCGCCGGTCCCACTCCCCCACTCGCCTGCCCTCCTCCCAGATACATCCCCCACTCACTTCCTCTCCCACTCATTCCCCATCGATGTCTGAATGCGGTGGCCGCCGCCCTCCATCGTTGTCGCGGCCACCGGCAGCCCCGCACCCGCTGACCCTGTCATGAGCTCTACGGGGTCGACTCCTTCGACTGGTGGCCTCAGTTGGAGCTGGGAGGCAACGAAGCACCGGATCCCCTTCGTCCCTATCTCCGACAACCATCATTATTCACCGGCTTCGGCGACACCCTCTGCTGCTACTAATCCATCCACGGGCCACCTTGAGCCGCTTCGGTGAGCTCCATCTCTCCTACCCCCCTTTTTTTGCTCATCTACAAGCTCGGGGCGGCTGGTTCCTCCATGGCCGAGCCCAGCTCCGCCGATGAGCTCATCGCCTTCACGTGAGCCACTAACATGGCCTGTCGAGTCCCTTTCTGCATTTACGACCTCGAGGAGACGCCGTAGGAGTAGTGCGCTGCCCGTTTTGGCCTCCGTTTCATCACGCACGAGTTCGTCGTGCTTCGGGTCTCCGCCGTCCCGGTCGCCGGCGACGGCTCCGGCCCTCCCAGCTCGCGTGGCCACCTGCGTTGGATGCGGTGTTGCTCACTCATTCGAATGCAACAACGCGCGGGCCAAATGGCCCCTGTACGTGGATTCCGGCGAGGTCATGAGCACCTCCACCCTGTTTTCGGACGCTGGCATTCAGCCGCCGGCCACCGCCAATGTGGCACACCTGGGGCCACCCCTGGGTCACTGCCATCGGGCCCCGCATGCCTTGTTGACTGGGTTGACCCAGTCAACATGCTGACTCGGCAGCCTAGTAGCACTGACATGCGGTCCCCACAGCGTAATGAAACTAATTAAAATGATTTTTAAATGAACTTAATTAGTTAGTTTAATGGGTCACTGACATGTGGGGCCCATCTGTTAATTAACTTTGTTTAATTAAAATAAACCTCTGTTAGCCCCACTATTTATGACAAGTGGGACCCACTGGTCATTTTGACTAGTCAACCGGTCTGTGGACCCTCACATCGCAGTGACATCATGCTGATGCAATAATGTCCTTCTCCATTCCCGATAATGACACTGTTGTGCAACTCCTCAAGAGTGGACCTCTAAGGCGATTCCTCCTTCGTTCACCTTGACGATAACATCAAGTGGAATTCCATCGTGGGTGATTCCTCAGGGTTCCCCTTAGTGTTAGACGCACGGTTACTATGGTCACTATGACTTTACACTGAACCATGTGACGAAAGACGGGTCGGCCCTGAGGGGTACCCGCACGAGCTTAATTGCGAGTGATGTGAAGTCGGGTTGACCTGGAAGGTGCCCGCGAGTTAATTATGTGGCACGGCCGGGCATTCCTAGCCCTTGCCATAAGTCCACGAGACCAGGCGATGGGGTCACATGATCGTGAGTCTCTTCTCGGTACCGCACGCTCCCAAGACACTAAACGGTTTGGATATTTTATCCAAGGGGCCTCTGGCCTGATAGCGCTAACCATCACGTGTGCATAGTATGGGCGTGCTGCGTCGTATGCATCAGCCGAAGTTTAATAGACATCATGCGACAGGACGGCGCGCGCCGGATTGGACTGGTAAGCTCCTGCCTTTTAAGGAGGTAGCTAGGTCTGCTCACCGGCCTCGTACGCAACGTGCAGGAGTTCCTGGGGAGATGGCTCAAGACCCCTGGGGGCATAGGTTTAGTCCACCGTCCTGACCTCTCTATTAAGCCTAGGTCGGGTTGCGGCATATTGTTTGACGAGGCCGGGCATGACCCAGTAAAATGTGTCTTGCCGGAGTTAAGTGGGCGTGCTGGGTAAGTTGGTGCACCCTTGCAAGGAACAAAACATCTGTCGATAGCCTGTCCTATGGTAACGGACACTTGTAGTTGTATCCCAATCGATACAACTAGAACAGGTTGATGAGGCATGAAATGGACTTGTGGCTCCAGGAGTCCAGAAAATATCCCGGGGCGTTGACAACAACTTAAATATGACTTATGTTATACTATTCTACACCCTCATGTTACTGCAAGACGGTGGTTTCTAGACGATGCTAGTCTTCGCTAGGACTAGCTTCTCCCCCTCTTATTCTGTCATTCTGCAACTTAATCCACAGATACTACCCTTTTCATTGATACCGATGCATAAGTAGTGTAGATCCTTGCTTGTGAGTACTATGGGTGAGTACTCATGGTTGCTTTGCTACCTCTTTTCCCCCTACTTTCTTCTTTCTAGTTGTTGCAACCAGATGTTGGAGTCCAGGAGCCAGATGTCACTTTAAAAACCGCTTCTACCCCGAGCGTGCCTACTACTACGTGACGGTCGCCGAGGACCAGGAGTAGTTAGGAGGCTCCAAGAGATCCTTTACCATAGCAATATTAGGTTCTACATTAATTTTCTCATCTGGTTTAGGTGTTCTAATATAACTTTTGTTAACTACAGTTGAAACTTTAGCATGTTCCTTTATCCTAGCAGGGAAAGGTGGTTTCTCAATATAAGCAGAAGGAAGAACTGGATCAACATTATAAAGTATAGTTTCTTCTTTAACTGGTACCGGTTCTTCAATTTCCTCTTTAATAGGTGGGTGATATTTAAATCACATATCTTTAGGGAGTTCAACATGGGAAGCAAATGATTCACAAAATGAGGCTACTATCTCAGAGTCAAGTCCATATTTAGTGCTAAACTTTTGAAAAGCATCGGTATCCATAAAATATTTAACACAATCATATTTAAGTTTAATACCTGACTCTTTACCTTCGTTGAGTTCCCAATCTTCAAAGTTTCATTTAATTCTTTCCAAAAGATCCCACCGGAATTCAATAGTCTTCTTCATAAAAGAACCAACACAAGTATCAAGCATGGTTTGATCATTACGAGAAAGCCGAGCATAAAAATTCTGGATAATAATTTCTCTTGAGAGCTCATGATTGGGGCATGAATATAACATTGACTTAAGCCTCCCCCAAGCTAGAGAGATACTTCCTCCTTCACGAGGACAAAAATTATATATATAATTCTTATCACGATGAACTAGATGCATAGGATAATTTTTTTGGTGGAACTGCAATTTAGAACTATTCCAATTCCATGATCCAATAGCGTCACATAGCCTATACCATACCAATGCTTTTTACCTTCAAAGATAAAGGGAAAACCTTTCTCATAACTTCATCCCTGGGTAAACCTGCAAGCTTAAACAATCCACAATTTGTTCCACGTATATCAAGTGCATGTCAGGATGTTCAGTTCCATCTCCTGCATAAGGATCAGGTAGCAGTTGTTCTATCATACCCGAAGGGATTTGATATTCAATATTTTAACTAGGTGTGGCGGGTTGAGGGGTAGCTAATTGTGGTTTCGGACGGGGTGAAGATACCCTGAACAAACCCCTCAAAGGATTGTTTTCCATAGTAACAAGTGACAATAAATTTCAGCACACTATATGAATGTTTCCATACCGAATTCCACTTACCAAAAGCACTTCAATCCCTGGCAACGGTGCCAGAAAATAGCCTTGATAACTCACAAGTATAGGTGATCAATTGCATCTCTTTTCTATAAGTAAGAGTGTCAGACCCAATGAGGAGCAGAAGGAAATGACAAATTTTTCATTAAGGTAATGTCTGCAAGTGTTGAAACTGTAAGTAGCGAGTTGTTTCATAGGAAGATAGTTTTTAACGAGAAAGTAACGACAATTGTACCAAGTATGCAGCAAGGTAGCCCAATCCTTTTGAGGCAAAGGACATGCCAAAATGGTCTCTTATGATAAGCAAAGCATTCTTGAGGGTCCACTGGAATTTCATCTAGTCACTTTCATCATGTTGGTTTGATTTGTGTTCGCTACTTTGATAATTTGATTTGTGGGTGGATCGGTGCTTTGGTGTTGTTCTTACTTTAACAAACCTCATACTTATGATTAACTGTCCCGCAAGCATCCGCAACTACGAGAAAAGTACTAAGGATAAATTCTAACCATATCATTACACTTTTGGATCCAATCAGTCCCTTACGAAATAATGCATAAACGGGGGTTTAAGTTTCTGTCACTCTCACAACCCACCATCTAATTACTACTCCACAATGCATTCCCTTATGCCCAAATATGGTGAAGTGTCATGTAGTCGACGTTCACATGACACCACTAAGGGAATCACAACATACATACTATCAAAATATCGAACACATATCAAATTCACATGATTACCTGCAACATGATTTCTCCCGTGACATCAAGAACAAATGTAACTACTCACAAGTGATGAACATGATCAAGATCAGAGAGGTAATATATAGCATAATGGATCTGAACATATAATCTTCCACCAAATAAACCATATAGTAATCAACTACAAGATGTAATCAACACTACTAGTCACCCACAAGCACCAATCTACAGTTCCGGTAGCAAGATTGAATACAAGAGATGAACTAGGGTTTGAGATGTGATGGTGCTGTTGAATATGTTGATGGAGATTGCGCTCCCCAAGATGGGAGTGGTTGGTGATGATGATGACGATGATTTCCCTCTCCGGGAGGGAAGTTCCCCCGGCGGAATCGCTCCGCCGGAGGGCAAAAGTGCTCCTGCACAAGTTCCTCCTCAAGACGGCGGTGTTCCATCCTGAAATCCTTCTCCTTTGTTTTTCTAGGTCAAAATGACTTATATACCAGAAGATGGGCACCGGAGGTGGGCCGAGGAGGCCACAACTCACCAGGGAGCGCCTGGGGGGCCTGGCACGCCTAGGTGGGTTGTGCCCACCTGGTGGCCCCCCTCTGGTGTTTATTGACTCCAGTATTTATTAAATATCCATAAAAATTCTCCGTTTAGTTTCGGCTTGTTTGGAGTTGTGTAGAATAGGTGGCCTGATGTAGCTTTTCCAGGTCCAGATTTCCAGCTGCCATAATTCTCCCTCTTGGTATGTTCCTTGCAAATTATGAGAGAAAAGGCATTAGAATTACTCCAAAAAGCATTATTATGGATAAAAACATTATAAATAACAGTAAGAAAGCATGATGCAAAATGGACGTATCAACTCCCCCAAGCTTAGACCTCGCTTGTCCTCAAGCGAAAACCAAAATCGAAAAACATATGCACATGCTTTGAGAGAGAGGTGTCGATAAAAACAAAATACGGACATTTAAGCATCATGTTGAATATTATAACAACAATAAAATTAAACATAAGACTTTTATTATAGAACTTGTACCATAAACTTCTCATGAATAAGTGACAGTTCATCACACAACTAAAGTATAAAGCATAAACTCCATTAGAAATCAACAACCTATGTTTTCAGTTAACTTTTGCAACTTCAATTCATCATCTTTTCAGGAAGGTTCATGTATCGGAGCCTTTAGGAAAGTCCACATACTCAACCATTATATAGTCTTCTATGATTGCTAACTCTCACCGCATACACATGAGCAAAACGTTCCAACCAGACACATAGAAAGATAGGGGCTTATTGTTTTGCCTCCCAACATACTCACCTCAAGGGTGATGTCAACAATAATAACTCATGTCACCCATATTAAACTGGAGATATGTGCCTAGATCTTTCCTCACCACATGATGCTTGCCAAAGGATAAAAATAAAAGAGGGATGAGGGAAAACTTTGACTCTTTGCATAAAAGTAAAAGATAGGCTCTTCGCAGAGGGAAGCAGAGGTTGTCATCCGCTTATTTGTTTGTATGCTCAATCCCTTAGTGCAAGAGAACGTCATGTTATATTTCCTCTTAAGATGACAACCTCTATTATGTAGTCTGTCGCTTTTATTCTTTGTCATCCAAGTTCGTACAACACTCAATTTTCTCTTACACTAAATGATCTCACATATTTAGAAGCAATTTTTATTGCCTTTTTGCACCAACGACAACTGACTTGAAGGATCTTACTCAATCCATAGGTAGGTATGGTGGACTCTCGAAAAAGGTTTGGGTTTAAGGGTTTTTGGATGCACAAGTAGTATCTCTACTCAGTGCAGAATTTTTGCCTACAAAAGATATTGGGCAAGCACCACATGTTAAAGGATCTATGACAATATGACTTCTATGTGAATATGAACAAACATAAATCATTAAGTTGTCTTCCTTGTCCAACGTCAACAATTTTGGCATATATTATTTTGATGGGGGCTCACAATCACAAAAGATTTCTAGGATAGTATATTTATATGTGAATCTTTTCTTCCCTTATTAATTCTTTCATGAGTTGTTGATACGTCCAAAACGTATCTACAATTTCTGCTTGCTCCATGCCTCTTTTGGGTGATATTGCTATGATATTTATACACTTCCATACACTTTTGATCATATTTGGACTAACCTATTAACTCAGTGCACCCCAGTGTCAGTTTCTGTTTTCTGCTGTTTTTGTATTTCAGGTTTTCCCGTCACGAAAACTGCTAGAAAAATACCGTAAAAAATATATAAAAAATCAGCGTTCCGGAAGCTTCCATGCGGCCAAAGTAGGGCCGGAGGGGGGCCACCAGGGCTCCAGGCGGCCTGCCCATGCGCCCCCCCTCCTGGCCGCGTCGGGGGGGGGGGGCGCCTGGGCCCCCCAGGCCTCCGCTGATGCCCCCCTTTGGCATATATTTAACACCCATCGCAGAAACCCTGATTCCAGGCCCCTTTTCTCCAGACGCGATTCCGATCTCCGCCGCCATCGCCATCAAGCTTTGGGGGACCAGAATTCCTGTGCCGGCACCCTGTCGGGACGGGGAAGTGCCTCCGGATTCATCTCCATCGACGTTGCTTCCTCCCTCCATGATGCGGGAGTAGTTCCTCCTCGGGGCTGAGGTTTCTACCAGTAGCTATGTGGTCAATTCTCTCTCCCATGATGTGATCTTCGTTGTGATCATAGGCTATGTTAATCTAGGGTGATCCCATGATATTTCCCCTTCCTCTATGTATTGGATTGATGTACTCACTTGTCTTTATCTAGTATAATCCCCGAGACCAAGGTGACAGCGGTCTATTGGACATGGATTTGAAAAATATTTTCATGAGTGATTTCCTCTCTTGTGTGTTGATTGAAGATTGAGAGTCTCTTGGTGCTTGTCTTTGACTATCCTTTAGATATGTTGTGGTGATTGTGGGACTCTCTTTGGATGGCCGCGGTGACATTGGGAAATCCTTAGATTGAGAACTACGAACTTTGAGGTGTGCTTTTGTAGCCCTACATAATGCTCGTCCTCTCTTGACCACGAAGGAATGACCTCCGGGTGCGTCTCCATTGCATGTTTTATGGGAAATATCATGTGATTCGATTATGTTAATGTTGTTGGGAGTTGCCACTAGTGAAAGTATGAAGCCTAGGCCTTGTTTCCACCATTGCAATACCATTTGTGCTCACGTTTACCACTTGTTTGCTTGCTGCACTTTATATTACAGATTTATATTACTTTGTTTTGCCATCCATATCACTTGCCATTACCATCTCTTCGCCGAACTAGTGCACCTATACAACTCCTAGTTGTATTAGGTGTGTTGGGGACACAAGAGACTTCTTGTATCTTAGTTGCAGGGTTGCTTGAGGGAGACCATCTTCAACCTCTAATTCCCTGAGTTTGATAAACCTTAGGTCATCCACTTGAGGGAAATTGCTGCTGTCCTACAAACCTCTGCGCTTGGAGGCCCAACATAGTCTAGAAGAGTAGAAGCGTGTGTAGACATCAAGCTATTTCTGGCGCCGTTGCCGGGGAGGTGAGCGCTTGAAGGTATCTCTTTAGATCTTGCAATTAAATCTTTTCGTTTCTTGTTTTTAGTTTCACTAGTTATGTTTATGGAAAACCGTGCTATTGGATCGTTGCTTGCGGGAAGACGCCCCACACCTGTGGTGGTTGCTCCTCCCCCTACTGAAATTGTGCCCTATAAAATACCAGCTGGTATTATCGATTATGTTTTGGCTAATCGTTATGCAGGAGACAGACATCCCGGTGAACACTTGCTATATCTGTCACAACTATGTTCATTATTTAAGCTTGCAGGTGTATCAAGGGAGTTTGTCATGAGGAAATTGTTCGTCGTATCACTTATAGATAAAGCTTCAGAATGGTATAGGCTACTAGATGACCCTCACCTGCTGGATTGGGAAGAGATCCAGTCTCTCTTTTACTCCAAGTTTTATCCTCTTCATGAAGTCCATGAGAATAGGAATTATGTTTATAATTTCTATCCTCATGACGGAGAGAGCATAGCTCAAGCTTGGGGGAGACTGAAAATGTTAATGCTAAAATGTCCTAACCATGGGCTCCCCAAAGATATGATTATTACTAATTTCTATGCGAGGCTCTCTCGACAGGATAAAGATTTGCTCGATGCTTCCTCTATGGGTTCTTTCACAAACGAAAAGATTGATGCTAAATGGGAACTCCTTGAAAGAATTCAACACAACGTTGAAGATTGGGAGATCGACAAAGGTAAAGAGTCAGGTATAATTTATGAGTATGATTGCATTAAGTCCTTTGTTGAAACTACAAGTTTTAATAAGTTTAGTGCTAAGTTTGGACTTGATTCTCAACTCCTTGTTGATTTCCTCAAATCTTTTGCTTCACATCTTAATATGCCTAAGGAGGATTGGATCAAGTATCATAAACCTTTTAAAGAGATTTGCAAAGAAAATGAAATTGTTCATGATGATTGCAACATGCATGATCCAATTCCTAAAAATGAAGTTTTATATAAGCATGTTAATTTTTGTGGAGTGGATAGACCTTGTGAAAGGCCTATGATTGAAGAAGAGAAGTATTGTAAGCAACATAAGCATGAAAGAACAATCACTTGGGTCAGAGATTTAAATGAAATTGCTAGAGAATTGTGTGACCTTTATCCTTTTACTTGTGAACTTTGATGTATAGAGGGTCACTTTAATTTTCAATGCATGAACTTTCAAAACATAACTGTTAACCAGTTGTGTGATAACATGATCACCTCTGATCTTTATGATGAGCTTATGTTATTTTTGATGTGTGAAGAGTTAACAGAAAATACTTCTTGGCTAGATGTTAATGCGAGAGGAATAAAAAACACTTTGCAAAATTTCCATCTCTATTGTGTTGTTAATTTCCATGAAAATGATTACATAAGTAAGATTAGAAAGGAGGGAACTTTACCAAAGTATAAAAATGTCTCTTATATTTCTGCTAATAAAAAGGAGAGTTTCTCCCAAGTTTCCCCTATTGTTTCTAATGATAAACCAGGATATGTGGAGAAGCTTCATCTCCAACCACCCCCTCCTAAGGTGAAGATGAAGAAAAAGAAGAGGAGGAGGAAGAGGAGCAAGAAGGAAGAAGAATGGGTATCAACCTGGCCTGAGCATATTCCTCCCATCAACTTTTATCCTAACGGTTGTAAGTTTAAAGAAGAAGGTGAAGTTTATTGCCTTAATTATCATCTTGATGATACGTCCGTAGGTACTATTGAATATGATTTTGATTATGATATGCATGTTACTTATTGTGATTGGAAAAATGATGATAATGCTACTTATGATCTTGAAAATCTTTTTGGTACCAACTCTGAAAGTGATGATATGGAAAGCTCTAAGCTTGGGGATGATAGGATTGCAAATCCTTTACCCACTAGTGATGTGACTATTGATAATTCTTTTGCTAGTAAGAATAAAGACAACATGATTACAAATATAGTTGCTAGCAATGATAATGCTCTTCTGTACTATGATGATGTTATAACTCCAATCTATAGTGATTATAAAGGTACCTATGACATAAGGAAAAATTATCCTTATGAAACTTGTCATAATCATGGAGGGAATTACTCCCTTGTTGAACACCACCCTCCTAATACACAATTAATCTATAGTGTTCAAGTTGTTTATGATAGTCCTACTCCCACTATTACCAATGAGAAAGATTATGCTTATGTGGAGAGTAAGAGTACCTTTTTGCATGTGGATCATGGTAACAATGCTTTATGTGATGCTTATATTGTTGAGTTTATTCGTGATCCCACAGAAAATTATTATGAGAAGGGAACATATGCTTATAGATATTCCAATAATATCAAGTTCCCTCTCTTTATGTTGAAGGTTTTGAAGCTGCACTTGTTTTGTCTTCCTATGCTTATTGCTTTGTGCTTCAATGAATTATTCTATTGCAATATTCCTATGCATAGGAAGCATGTTAGGCTTAAATGTGTTTGTTATTTGCTTCTTGATGCTCTCTTTTGTTCTTCAACTCTTATTCATACGAGAGCATCATTGAAGTATTATGCCTAGCTTAAAGGCATAAAAGAAAGCGCTTTTGGGAGGCAGCCCACAATGAATAAAATTTTATTTTGCTTTTGTTGTGTCTTGATGGTGTTACTACAGTAGCATCATCATTGTATCTTTACTTTTCAGCTTTGTGCCAAGTGTAGCCTCTGATTGCAAGAAAGTTCAAAAGTTGTGATGTGCTGTCCAGGAAACAGATTCTGTTCTTGGACAGAAAAATTCGTATAAAATCACCAGATCATCTTTTTGGTCTGCATTTTTTCGACAGCGTGCTCTATACAATTGTCTCTCGGGCGTCTGTTCTGAGTTTTTTTATTAGAGTTGCAGAAGTGCCCTGAAAAAATCATTTACTACCTGCTGGTCTGTTTTTCACAGATTCTGTCCTGTTTTGCCTTTCCTTCATTTTGCAAACCTTGAGCTTGCTTTTTCTTTGCAAAAACCTTTTGGCAATCTTGAGAAACAGTAGACCTCCAAGAATATCCTTATTTCCAGCAAGGAACAATTACTTTATTATGGGTACTAACCTCGCTAATCAGATTATGATGAGTTATGTATGAAGGGAGTTTTCGAGTGTGCGAGGGAAGATGATAAAAAGATTCAGGAGTGTCAAACGCTCAAGCTTGGGGATGCCCCCATGCACCCCCAAGAAATATTCAAGAAGACTCAAGCGTCTAAGCTTGGGGATGCCCCCGTGCATCCCCTTCTCCATCAACAATTATCAGTTCGTCTTTCGTTCCACTATATTTTTATCACTTCATGTGTTATGTGCTATGCTTGGAGCGTCTTGCTTTTAGTCTCCTTTTCAGTTTTCTTTAGCTTTGCTTGCTGTTCATAACGAGTTGGAACTCAGCTTTCATTGTGTGGGAGAGAAACACGCTCCACTTCAACCTAGAACATAACATAGAATTTTCATGTCTATCCTTGCTGTGTGTGTTCTTTGTCTTTCAATAGCTACTATCATGTTCAGCTCTTAGTTTTCATGCTTATCTTTTTAAAGAGCTTTTGTTTAGTTGGTCGCTGGAACTCTCTTTATTTACCATGCTTATCTTGTTAAGAGAGTTGGCTTCTATTGCACTTGTTGATATGTCTATGATAAAAATGCTATGTGCATAATGGTGCTTAGTAGTTCATGTTTTCTTATGGTTAGTCTCAAATAGCTGGGGGGGGGGGGGGGCCC
>LR738714.1:353437722-353531207 GCA_902687465.1 Secale cereale
CCCAATGTGTTATTGGAGTACCAACATGATTTGTTTGCCTATGATGTGGTATGGTTTAGTGATATCTTCCTTCAAGAATTTATTTTGATTGACTTGGCGTATGCTCACGCATATTTAAGACTGTAAAGAAAGTCTATCAAGCCTTGATGATCTTTTATTTCTGAGTAGCGATATAACTTCCATGCCTGATTCAATGTTGCTTTGTCGCTCTGCATGATTATGACCGTCATTTCTCTTTTAGTTGGTCGCTCCCAGTGTTTTGCTAACCTTCGCCTGTACTAAGCGGACTGACTGCTTGTGCATCCAAAATCCTTTAAACCAGTTATGCCATATGAGTCCACCATACCTTCCTATACATGGTATTTACCTGCCATTCCTAACGAAGACTTTCATGTACCATCTCGAAATTATTCAAAAAAGCATTTCTCTTTTGTGCCTCTGTTTTAGCTCATGAGGAAGTAGTAGTTAATTCATGATCTTTTTAAGTTGGACAAGCTTCACCCCGGGATTGCATGTCTAATGTGCAAACCCCTAATACGAGAAGGAACTGGCATAGAGTGCGCCCGGCTCATTAAAAAAATAATACAACAAACAAACCCTCCTTCACGCTTTGTTCATGAGAAATCAGAAAACTTTGGCAGTGATAAACAAAGGAGATTAAGAGGATGTGATCATCCTCATGCGGGAGCCATTCCTCGAAACTTGTCCAGCTCAAGAAGTAATTGAGTTATCTGCTAGCATTCGTTGACGAAATATGCATATCCAAAAAAAAATTATTACCTCTGTTTTTAAAACCAAGAGCTCTGGTACATGTTTAGTTTTTGTTTCCGACCGCGGGTTTTCAACTTTGCCAACAAAAGCCACGGTTCGAGAGTCTCCACCTTCTTTTAAAGCACCAACTACTAAGAGCATGATTGTCATTCTGAGTGTAATGTGCATTGTCCCAAAGTAGCATTGTCTTTTGCATGATTATGATATCGTTTATTCTGAAATCATTGTATCTAGTCATCACTTAAACCTTGGAGGTGCCCCTGCATTTATGTTTTGCTTCACTAAAGGGGGCAAGCGAGATATCACTTTGTCATATTTGCACACCATGCTCATTACAAATCTATTGATGTTTCAGTATCATATTGTAAAACTTTCAGTTCTTTGTGATTTTCTCATGAGGCAACTTAATTACTACAGATTCATTGTCTCAGTAAGCTTTTGTCATATCACTATGAAAAGTCCTTATATGGTTAATAGCATGTCACCACAGAAATTATTCTTGTTATCATTTACCTACTCGAGGACGAGCAGGAATTAAGCTTGGGGATGTTGATACGTCCAAAACGTATCTATAATTTCTGCTTGCTCCATGCCTCTTTTGGGTGATATTGCTATGATATTTATACACTTCCATACACTTTTGATCATATTTGGACTAACCTATTAACTCAGTGCACCCTAGTGCCAGTTTCTGTTTTCTGCTGTTTTTGTATTTCAGGTTTTCCCATCACGAAAACTGCCAGAAAATCCTGGAAAATATATATAAAAAATCAGCGTTCCGGAAGCTTCCATGCGGCCAAAGTAGGGCCGGAGGGGGGCCACCAGGGCTCTAGGCGGCCTGCACACGCGGCCCCCCTCCTGGCCGCGTCGGGGGGGGGGGCGCCTGGGCCCCCAGGCCTCCGCTGATGCCCCCCTTTGGCATATATTTAACACCCGTCGCAGAAACCCTGATTCCAGACCCCTTTTCTCCAGACGCGATTCCGATCTCCGCCGCCATGGCCATCAAGCTTCGGGGGACCAGAATTCCTGTGCCGGCACCCTGCCGGGATGGGAAAGTGCCCCCGGATTCATCTCCATCGACGTTGCTTCCTCCCTCCATGATGCGGGAGTAGTTCCTCCTCGGGGCTGAGGTTTCTACCAGTAGCTATGTGGTCAATTCTCTCTCCCATGATGTGATCTTCGTTGTGATCATAGGCTATGTTAATCTAGGGTGATCCCATGATATTTCCCCTTCCTCTATGTATTGGATTGATGTACTCACTTGTCTTTATCTAGTATAATCCCCGAGACCAAGGTGACAGCGGTCTATTGGACATGGATTTGAAAAATATTTTCATGAGTGATTTCCTCTCTTGTGTGTTGATTGAAGATTGAGAGTCTCTTGGTGCTTGTCTTTGACTATCCTTTAGATATGTTGTGGTGATTGTGGGACTCTCTTTGGATGGCCGCGGTGACATTGGGAAATCCTTAGATTGAGAACTACGAACTTTGAGGTGTGCTTTTGTAGCCCTACATAATTCTCGTCCTCTCTTGACCACGAAGGAATGACCTCCGGGTGCGTCTCCATTGCATGTTTTATGCGAAATATCATGTGATTCGATTATGTTAATGTTGTTGGGAGTTGCCACTAGTGAAAGTATGAAGCCTAGGCCTTGTTTCCACCATTGCAATACCATTTGTGCTCACGTTTACCACTTGTTTGCTTGCTGCACTTTTTATTACAGATATATATTACTTTGTTTTGCCATCCATATCACTTGCCATTTACCATCTCTTCGCCGAACTAGTGCACCTATACAACTCCTAGTTGTATTAGGTGTGTTGGGGACACAAGAGACTTCTTGTATCTTAGTTGCAGGGTTGCTTGAGGGAGACCATCTTCAACCTCTACTTCCCTGAGTTCGATAAACCTTAGGTCATCCACTTGAGGGAAATTGCTGCTGTCCTACAAACCTCTGCGCTTGGAGGCCCAACATAGTCTACAGGAGTAGAAGCGTGTGTAGACATCAGTTGTATCACTGACCAATGCTATGTTTGTCAATCTCGAATAAAATTTTCTACTTATACTTTTCCTAATGTGGTGCTATCACCTACCATAATAGTAGCATATGATCTAACTGATTTATTTCTTTCCTTTATTTCTTTTCATTATTTGCAGCATGAAAGTAAACAAAGCATAATCTCAAACTTAACTTTATTACATAACTTGCACACAATTACAAGGATAGATTACTAAGCAAACTCTCGAGAAGAAAGGATCGAACTAAACTTTATTTCCTCTAAAGCAAAAAGATGGAACTAAAATAAGTAAAAGCAAAAATATAGTGGGATGATACGATACCGGGGAACCTCCCCCAAGCTTGGTGGAAGCCAAGGGGAGTGCCCATACCTGATACTCAATTCTCATTTGGTGGTGAAGAAGGTGATGGTGGTGATGAAATCGTGAGATCTTCCAACTTGTGTCGTAGGCTAAAGTTTTTGTCCCTTAGGTCTTCATTCTCCAGCTCGAGCTTCAATATTTTCTTGCCCAATGCTTCCTTGGTCTCTCGCTGGAAGCGGGGAGAAAGGGGCTCATCTTATTCCTCATCCGTGGATCAAGCATGTGCAGGCTTAAAAACATAGATACCAAAAGACTCGTGGGAAGAAGGGCTCTCATCTCCTGAGCCTTGAGACCACATGATTTCAGATCTGACATAAAAACACCAAGAAAAGAAAACAGAAGATTTCTCCGTGATACTGTGGTCAACGGGTTCGTGGAGTATATATAGATTTTTTATCTTGGGGGACAAGTACATGGAAGAAAACGGAGTACGGGAGGTGTCCCAGGTGGGCACAACCACCTAGGCAAGCCTGGCGTGCCCTGGTGTCTTGTGCCCACCAGGGGACGCTTCCTGGAAGTTTCTTTATTTCCTAAATTTGTAAATAGTCCAAAACTGATAAAAAATATATTTTTTGGATTTTTCGGAGTCCGTTTACTTACCGTCTCACGTACCTCCTTATTTTCATGATTCTGGAGTGTTTTGGAAGGATTCTTTTATGTGTTCCTACGGTGTTAAAGTTTGGATAATATTTCTTTCAACATTAATGGGCGTACCTAAGATATAATGTTTTATTCATTGCCTGTTAACAACCTTCGGGTCAGTACCTTCAGAATTATTTATTTTGATGGCACCCAACCGGTAAACCTCCTCGATGACATATGGGCCTTCCGATTTCGAGGGGAGCTTCCTTGAAAAAAAATCTAAAACAAGAGTTGTACAATAGAACATATTCTCCGACTTTAAACTCACGCTTTTGGATTCTTTTGTCATGCCATATTTTAACTTTTTCTTTGAATAACTTTGCATTTTCATAAGCATGGGTTATCCATTCATCTAATGAGCTAATATCAAATAACCTCTTTTCACCAGCATTCTTGAAATCATAGTTGAGTTCTTTAACTGCCCAGTACGCTTTATGTTCTAACTCAAGAGGCAAATGACAAGCTTTTCCATAAACCGTTTTATAAGGAGACATACCCATAGGAAATTTATATGCTATTCTATAAGCCCAAAGTGCATCATCTAATTTCTTAGACCAATCCTTCCTGGACCTATTGACTGTCTTTTGCAAAATTAATTTTATTTCTCTATTGCCAAGTTCAACTTGACCACTAGACTAAGGATGATAGGATGATGCAATTCTATGGTTAACATCATACTTAGCAAGCATTTTACGAAAGCACCAAGAATAACATGTGAACCACCATCAGTTATTAAATATCTAGGGACTCCAAACCTTGGGAAAATAACTTCCTTAAGCATTTTAATAGAGGTGTTGTGATCAGCACTACTAGTTGGAATAGCTTCTACCCATTAAGTAACATAATCAACAGCAACCAAAATGTGTGTATACCCATTAGAGGAAGGAAATGGTCCCATATAGTCAAATCCCCAGACATCAAATGGTTCAACAGCAAGTGAATAATTCACTGGCATTTCTTGACGCTTACCGATATTACCTATTATTTGGCATTCATCACAAGATGATACAAACTTACTGGCATCCTTGAAGAGAGTAGGCCAATAAAATCCAGATTGCAATACCTTGTGAGCAGTTCTATCTCCAGCACGATGCCCTCCATAAGCCTTGGAGTGACATTTCCGTAGGTTTTGTCCCTGTTCATGCCCAGGTACACAACGTCTAATAATACCATCTACTCGTTCTTTATAAAGATGTGAGTCATCCCAAAAGTAATGTCTTAAATCATAGAAGATTTTTTTCTTTTCTTGGTATGTAAAGCTAGGTGGCAAATATTTAGCAACAATGTAATTAGCATAATCAGCATACCAAGGTGTAATATGAGAAAAATTTATTGCAGCTAACCACTCATCAGGAAAACTATCATCAATACGTAGCGGGTCATCAAGCAGATTTTCAAGCCTAGAAAAGTTATCAGCTACGGGGTTCTCGGCTCCTGTTCCATCAATCATATGTAGATTAAATTCTTGCAATAAGAGAACCCAACAAATAAGTCTAGGCTTAGCATCTTTCTTTTCCATAAGATATTTAATAGCAGCATGGTCTCTGTGAATAGTTACTTTAGAATCAACAATATAAGCTCTAAATTAATCACAAGCAAACACCACTGCTAAGAATTCCTTTTCAGTAGTGGCATAATTTCTTTGAGCACTGTCTAGAGTTTTACTAGCATCGTGAATAGCATTCAATTTCTTATCAACTCTTTGCCCTAGAACATCACCAACAGCATAATCACTAGCATCACACATAATTTCAAAAGGTAGGTTCCAATCAGGTGGTTGAACAATAGGTGCATATATTAAGGCTTTCTTAAGTGTTTCAAAGTCTTCAAGACAATCATCATAAAAAACAAGAGGAATATCCTTTTGCAAGAGACTAGTATGAGGCCTAGAGATTTTAGAAAAAGTCTTTGATAAATCTCCTATAGAAACCAACATGACCTAGGAAACTACGAATGCCTTTGATGTCCTTAGGACATGGCATTTTCTCAATTGCATCAACCTTAACTTGGTCCACTTCAATACCTCTTTCAGAAATTTTATGACCCAAGACAATGCCTTCATTAAGCATAAAGTGGCACTTCTCCCAATTCAAGACGAGATTTGTTTGTTCCCATCTCTGCAAAACTCGCTCAAGATTGCTTAAACAATCATCAAAAGACTTCCAATAAACAGAAAAGTCATCCATGAAAACCTCAACAATCTTTTCACAAAAGTTAGATAATATGGCCAACATGCATCTTTGAAAGGTAGGAGGTGCACTACATAAACCAAAAGGTATACATCTATAAGCATAGGTTCCCAAAGGACAAGTAAAAGTGGTCTTTTCTAGATCAAGTTGAGAAACAGGTATTTGTGAAAAGCCAGAATATCCATCAAGGAAGCAAAAATGTGTGTGCTTAGATAGTCTTTCAAGCATCTGCTCAATAAAAGTCAAAGGGTAATGATCTTTTCTAGTTGCTTTGTTTAATTTTCTGAAATCAATTACCATTCTATAGCCTGTAACAATTATTTGTGGAATAAGTTCATTCTTAGCATTAGGAACAACAGTTATACCTCCTTTCTTAGGGACACAATGAACATGACTTACCCATCTACTATCAGCTATAGGATAGATTATACCTGCTTCTAGAAGTTTTAGTATTTCTGTTCTTACCACTTCTTTCATCTTAGGATTTAACCGAAGTTGGTGATCAACAACTGGTTTAGCATCAAGATCCATGTTAATCTTATGCTGACATAGAGTGGGACTAATGCCCATTAAATCATCAAGAGTATATCCAATAGAAGCTCGGTGTTTCCTTAGAACCCTCAACAATCTTTCTTCTTCATGTTCTATAAGGTTTGCACTAATTTCAAAGTGTCTGGCAATTGTTTTAATTCAAACACATGTTCACCTTTAGGTGGAGGAGGACCTCCAAGAGTTTCAATAGGCAGATTGTGTTTAAGTAGAAGACGTTGTTCAAAGAATTTTTTTTATCTAGTTCATTTCTTTCGTGCATATGTAAATCATTCTCATGGTCCAGTAAATATTGTTCTAAAGGATCAGTAGATGGCACATCAATAGAAGCAAGGCCAATTAATTCATCCTTACTAGGAAATTCTTTTTCATGAAGATTCCTACAAACTTGGAAAAATTAAACTCATGAGAATCATCACCAAAACTAACACCAACAGTTTGGTTCTTACAATCTATCCACGCATTAACTGTATTCAAGAAAGGTCTACCAAAGATAATGGGACGGAATTCATCTTGTGGAGAACCAAGAACAAGAAAATCGGTAGGGTATTTTATCTTCCCACACAAGACTTCAACATTTCTAACAATCCAAATTGGTGATATAGTATCTCTATTAGCAAGTTTAATAGTCACATCAATGTCTTCTATTTCTGCAGGTGCTATATCATTCATAATTTCTTGGTGTAAAGAGTAGGACATAACACTCACACTAGCACCTATGTCACATAAACCATGATAGCAATGATCTCCTATTTTAACTGAAATAACAAGCATGCCCACAATGGGTCTATGTTTATCTTTTCTATCAGGTTTGGCAATTCTAGCAGCCTCTTCATTAAAGCAAATAACATGCCCATCTACATTTTCTTCCAAGAGATCCTTTACCATAGCAATATTAGGTTCTACTTTAATTTGGTCATCTGGTTTAGGTCTTCTAATATAACTTTTGTTAACCACAGTTGAAACTTTAGAATTTTCCTTTGTCCTAGGAGGGAAAGGTGGTTTCTCAATATAAGTAGAAGGAAGAACTGGATAAACATTATAAAGTATAATTTCTTCTTTAACTGGTACTGGTTCTTTAATTTCTTCTTTAATAGGTGGGTGATATTTAAACCACTTCTCTTTAGGGAGTTCAACATGGGTGGCAAATGATTCACAAAAGGAGGCTACTATCTTAGAGTCAAGTCCATATTTAGTGCTAAACTTTTGAAAAGCATCACTATCCATAAAAGATTTAACACAATCATATTTAAGTTTAATACCTAACTCTTTACCTTCGTTGTGTTCTCAATCTTCGGAGTTGTGTTTAATTCTTTCCAAAAGATCCCATCGGAATTCAATAGTCATATTCATAAAAGAACGAGCACAAGAAGTATCAAGCATGGTTTGATCATTACGAGAAAGCCGAGCATAAAAATTCTGGATAATAATTTCTCTTGAGAGATCATGATTGGGGCATGAATATAAGAACGAATTAAGCGTCCCCCGAGCTAGAGAGATACTTCTACTTCACAAGGCCAAAAATTATATATATAATTCCGATCACGATGAACTAGATGCATAGGATAACTTTTTTGGTGGAACTCCAATTTCAAACGATTCCAATTCCATGATCCAATAGCATCACATAGCCTATACCATGCCAATGCTTTTCCCTTAAAAGATAAAGGGAAAACCTTTCTCATAACTTCATCCCTGGGTAAACCTGCAAGCTTAAACAATCCACAAATTTGTTCCACATATATAAAGTGCATGTGAGGATATTCCGTTCCATCTCCTGCATAAGGATTAGGTAGCAGTTGTTCTGTCATACCCGAATGGATTTCATATTCAATATTTTTAGTAGGTGCAGCGGTTTGAGGGGTAGCTAATTGTGATTCTGAACGGGGTGAAGATACCCCGAACAAACCCCTCAAACGATTGTTTTCCATAGTAACACGTGACAATAAATTTCAGCACACTATATGGATGTTTCCTTACCGAATTCAACTTACCAAAAGTGCTTCACTTCCCGGCAATGGTGCCAGAAAATATCCTTGATGACCCACAAGTATAGGGGATAAATTGTAGCTCTTTCTGATAAGTAAGAGTGTCAAACCCAACGAAGAGCAGAAGGAAATGACAAGTAGTTTTCATTAAGGTAATGTCTGCAAGTGTTGAAACTATAAGTAGCGAGTTGTTTGATAGCAAGATAATTTGTAACGAGCAAGTAATGATAATAGTAACAAGTATGCAGCAAGGTAGCCCAATCCTTTTGAGGCAAAGAACGGGCCAAAATGGTCTCTTATGATAAACAAAGCGTTCTTGAGGGTACACGGGAATTTAATCTAGTCACTTTAATCATGTTTGTTTGATTTGTGTCCGCTATTTTGATAATTTGATATGTGGGTGGATCGGTGGTTAGGTGATGTTCTTACTTGATCAAACCTCCTACATATGATTAACCCTCCCGCAAGCATCCGTAACTATGAGAAAAGTATTAAGAATAAATTCTAACCATAGCATTAAACTTTTGGATCCAATTAGTCCCTTACGGAATAGTGCATAAACTGGGGTTTAAGTTTCTGTCACTCTCGCAACCCACCATATAATTACTACTCCACAATGCATTCCCTTATTCCAAAATATGGTGAAGTGTGATGTAGTCGACGTTCACATGACACCACTTAGGGAATCACAACATACATACTATCAAAATATCGAACACATATCAAATTCACATGATTACTTGCAACATGATTTCTCCCGTGATCTCAAGAACAAATGTAACTACTCACAAGTGATGAACATGCTCAAGATCCGAGAGGTAATATATAGCATAATGGATCTGAACATATAATCTTCCACCATCTAAACCATATAGTAATCAACTACAAGATGTAATCAACACTACTAGTCACCCACAAGCACCAATCTATAGTTCCGGTAGCAAGATTGAATACAAGAGATGAACTAGGGTTTGACATGAGATGGTGCTGTTGAAGATGTTGATGGAGATTGCCCTCCCCGAGATGGGAGTGGTTGGTGATGATGATGACGATGATTTCCCCCTCTGGGAGGGAAGTTCCCCCGGCGGAATCGCTCCGCCGGACGGCAAATGTGCTCCTGCCAAAGTTCCTCCTCGAGACGGCGGTGTTCCATCCCAAAATCCTTCTCCTTTGTTTTTCTAGGTCAAAATGACTTATATACCAGAAGATGGGCACCGGAGGTGGGCCGAGGAGGCCACAACCCACCAGGGCGCGCCTGGGGGGCCTGGCGCGCCCAGGGGTTGTGCCCACCTGGTGGCCCCCCTCTAGTGTTTATTAACTCAAGTATTTATTAAATAATCCATAAAAATTCTCCGTGAAGTTCTAGCTTGTTTGCAGTTGTGCAGAATAAGTGACCTAACGTAGCTTTTCCAGGTCTAGATTTCCAGCTGCCAGAATTCTCCCTCTTCGTATGTTCCTTGCAAATTATGAGAGAAAAGGCATTAGAATTACTCCCAAATGCATTATTATGGATAAAAAATTATAAATAACAGTAAGAAAACATGATGCAAAATGAACGTATCAGCAGCCAGCCCCAGTAACTCTACAAGGCTTGGTGCACCTCAACCCTGTCGTCTACCGCAGCTCAACTCAACCACTAAATGCTGATGACTAGCTCCGTGACATCCCTTTCGAGCTAGAGTCTGCTGATGTAGCCCCTGCCAACTATGTCACCTTCGCGGCATACCATTTTAGGGGCCCCGCTGCTCAATGGTGGGACAGCCACATGCGTACCCTACCTACTGGTACGGTCATCTCTTGGCCGGATTTCCAAGCTGCCTTTCATGCCCGCTTCATTCCCCAGGGAATCAAGGACAGGAAGAAGCAAGAGTTCCGCAACCTCCCCCAAGGCAACAAGACTGTAGATGCTTATCAGCAGGAATTTCTCAACTTTTCAGGTTATGCTGAAAATGACATTGCAACTGATGCTCGTAGGCAAGAAAAGTTCCGTGATGGACTTCACCCTTATAGCAAGCTAGCACTTCTTGTTCATGACTTTGCCGACTTCGCCACCTTGGTGAACAAGGCTATTCAAGTTGAGACTGGTCTTTAGGAACACCACGGATCCCTTAGGCGCAACCGTGACGCTGGCTCATCTTCGGGCCCGTCAGTGTAGAAGCATCGGATATGGATTCCCCACAATACGTATTGTTCAACTACACCTGCACCAAGACAGTCCTATGCTGCACCTCGTCTGCCTCCTCCACCGCAGAGGCAGCCTCTTCGAGTTGTACCACCCCAAGCTCCTGCTCCCAATCCCAATGATGGTCTGTGCTTCAGATGTGGCCGTCCAGGTCACCTTGTCAAAGAGTGCAATCAGAAAAGGAACCAGTTGGGCTTGCCTTCAACTAGCCGTAACAACCAGCCCCATAATAACACTACCAGACCTTATGGTCGTGGTTAGTCTAATCATGTTGATCTGAATGAAGCTCAAGACCAGCCTACCACTATGTTGGGTACTCTTCTCGTTAGTTCAGTACCGGCTTCTATTTTATTCAATTCAGGAGTGTCTCATTCATTCGTGTCAGAAAAATTTGCATACGCACACGACATTTGATGCGAGCCCATGAACACTCCGATACTGGTACACACCCCTGCGGGCCAATGTCAAAATACAATGATTGGTCGTGACGTCCCCGTTGAAATTGAAGGGTTGGAATTCCATGTTCCCCCCATTATATTGGAGTCTTTTATTGTTGACCTCATTCTGGGAATGGAATGGTTGAAATCGCATACGGCTTCTATGGTTTGCGCCACCAAAGTCATTCATCTCCTACGTCCATCGAATGAGATAGTAAGCTACCATGCTTAGATTGTTCAATATGTTGAGGCACAACTTTATGCCTTGAATGCGTTGAACGCAACACCTCTTGAGGGCATTGAGAAGATTCCAGTCGTTCGTGATTTCCAGGATGTCTTTCCAGAAGAACTCCCAGGAATACCTCCCACACGGGCTATAGAATTTGTCATCAACTTGAAACCAGGCACCGTTCCTATTGCCAAACGACCCTACAAGATGCCACGTCATGAGCTCCTTGAACTTAAGGATGAAATTGACAAGTCTCTTCGCAGTGGATTCATTCGTCCAAGTTCCTCTGCATGGGGAGCACCTTCTCTCTTTGTGAAGAAGAAGGATTGCACGAACCATTTGGTCCAAGACTATCGTCCTATCAACCAAGATAGAATTCAGAATAAATATTCGCTTCCTCAGATCAACGATCTGTATGCTCAACTGGCTGGTTCATCAACTTTCTCTAAACTTGACTTGAGGTGGGTTACCACCAGATCCGTGTTCGTGAAGGGGATATTCCAAAGACCGCATTCGTCAGTTGTTATGGTTCTTACGAGTACACCGTCATGTCCTTCGGTTTGACCAATGCTCCAATGACATTCTCTCGTCTGATGAACTATATATTCATGGATTACCTCAATAGGTTTATCTTGGTCTATCTGGATGATATCCTGGTATATTCGAAGAATAAAGAAGAACATGGTGAACATCTTCGTCTTATTCTGCAAAAGCTTCGAGAGCATCAACTTTATGCCAAGTATTCTAAGTATGAATTCTGGCTACCAGAAGTAACCTACCTTGGGCATGTCATATCCAAGGATAGTATTGCCGTCAACCCAGAGCGAGTTCAGGCTATTTTGACTGGACCCCTCCAAAGAATGTCAAGCAAGTTAGAAGCTTTCTCGGACTCACCAGCTATTGTCGTTGTTTCGTCGAGAACTTCTCCAAGATCGCTAAGCCACTGACCAATCTGGTTTACAAAGGCGTTAAGTTTGATTGGACTGAAAAGTATCAGGATAGTTTCCAGGCTATCAAGGACAAGCTGGCTTCTGCCCCAGTGCTTGCTCCTCCGGATTCTCAGAAGGATTTTGTCATATATTGTGACGCATCTCGTCATGGATTAGGCTGTGTACTAATGCAAGAGCGCATGGTGATTGCTTATGCATCCGGTCAAGTGCGTTCTCACAAAGAAAACTACCCAGTTCATGACCTCGAGCTTGCAACGGTTATCTATGCACTAAAGCTGTGGCGACATTAGCTTCTCGGTAATCATTGTGAGATCTTCACCGATCATCAGAGTCTGAAGTATCTGTTTACTCAGCCAGATCTGAACCTCCATCAGCAAAGATGGATGGAGGATATAGCAGATTATAACATGGGTATTTCCTATACCCCAGGCAAGGCAAATGTCATGGCTGAAGCCCTGAGCCGCAAGTCTTATTGCAATAACCACATGGTTCATAAAGCTCAACCCCCCTTTATGAAGAGCTCTGCAAGCTGAACCTTCAACTAGTTCCACATGGTTCTCTGAATAACCTTGTCCTAGAACCAACTCTATTGAAAGCAATTAAGTCTGCTCAAGCCAAAGATGCTCACGCTTATCTAATGAAAAATGATCTTGCTCTAGAGAAAGCCAGAGATTTCTCACTTGGAGAAGATGGGACCTTGTATTTCAGAGATCGCATAGTGGTACCCCGATTCGATCTTAGGACTGAGAATGTGATGAACGAAGCGCATTACACCCCTCTCTCTATTCATCTGACAAGTACTAAGATGTATCTAGACATCCGTCAGAAGTACTGGTGGTCAAAGATGAAGCAAGACATTGCTCGGTATATTGAAGAATGCGACGTTTGCCATCACATCAAAGAAAAACATCAGAAAATGGCTGGACTTCTGCAACTGCTTCCGAAACCTGAATGGAAGTGGGATAAGATCCAAATGGATTTCATCATAGGCCTTCCCAAGTATCAGAAATGTAATGATGTTATCTTCGTCGTCATCAAACAATTCTCGAAGGTTGCTCACTTTTTGCCAATCAAGGAGACTATCACAGCTAGTCAATTAGCAAACTTGCAAATCTCCATAATTGTGTCACTCCATGGCATTCGGAAAGAGATCAGTTTAGACCGCGACAGTATATTCACTTCGAAGTTTTGGGATAGTTTCCAAGAGGCAATGGGAACTCATATTACCTCGAGCACTGCTTATCATCCCAATCCCAAGGCCAAGTCGAGCAAGTCAATCAAATTCATGAAGACATGCTTCGGTCTTCTGTTATTTCTTTCGGCAAGAAGTGGGAAGAATCTCTCCCTTATGCGGAGTTCTCTAATAATAATAGTTATCAAGCCAGCTTGAAGATGGCACCCTTCGAAGTGCTTCATGGACGTAAGTGTCGAACCCTTCTGAATTGGTCAGAAACTAGGGAACGGGCGCTCATTGGTCCAGACATTATTCAACAAGCTGAAGAGCAGGTTCGCATTGTCCGAGGTAATCTCAAGGCGGCCTAGTGCCGCCAGAAGATCAACTATGACTGGAAACACTGGGGTTCAACTTATCAACCTGGTGAACAAGCTTATCTGCGTGTCACTCCTTAGAGAGGCACTCATCGGTTCGGAGTCAAGGGCAAGCTAGCTCCACGCTACATTGGTCCCTTCCGCATTCTCGCCCGTCGTAGACTGGTGGCTTATCAACTGGAGTTGCCACCTCAGTTCTCTCACGTCCATGACGTCTTCCACATGTCGCAACTTCGTCGTTGCTTCAAGGATCCGGAACATGAAGTGGAAACGGAACTGATTGAAGTACAAGATGATCTCACTTACAAAGAGCACCCAATCCGCATTCTTGAAGAAGCTGAACGTCGAACCCGCTAGAAGGTTACAAGTTCCTCAAGGTGTAGTGGTCAAATGTAACTTCCCAAAATTCTAAATTTTGGAATGTTATAATAAATAGATAGTTTGATTCCTTGTTTGATGTGCTTGTGTGAAATTGAGTGAAATTCGAAACTTTTGAAAGTTAAATGAGAGGGAACGAAATGACTTTCCCAAACTTTCACTTTGCATTTTGTGATCTCCATGAGTTCAAATTCTTTTCAAACACAAAACCCTAGAGTGAAGATAATATGACTTCTTCCATTTATTAAATGAAAAAGGGTTTGAAAGGATTTTGAATTTCATTCTTCAACTATTTCAAATTCAGAAACTTTATGCAACTCAATGATTTTCCAGAGAGAAGATAAAATGACTTCTTCAAATTATAAGAAATATGAGTTGGAAGTTTTTTCTGAAATTTTCTATAACTCATTTTCAAAATTTTAGTCTTGGGTTTTATTCAAATTAGGGTAACATGATTCCCTACAGTAGAAAATTGCATAGAAATACATTTGAAATCTTTTTGGTATTTTAAAAATGATTTTTACTGGATTTTATTGCAATTGTAGCACCTTTTGATTTATTTAATTTTGTAAGCATTTTATTTGACTGCAGGAAAATGTTCATGTTGTAGAGTTTCTTTTTCTGCAAATTTTGATATATAATATGCCTATATTATATATTGATTTTTATTTCTTTTTCTTTTTTTATTCTCTGTCTGTTTTGAAAAAAAAAATTCCCCGCCGACTGGGCCGGCCTTGCCGAAGCCAGGCCAGCCCAGCCCGACCGCACCGTCCTGTCCGAGTACGCCCGCCACCGCCATGGACGCCGTGTCCGCTACGGACTCTCCCCGCCGCCTTACCTCCTGCCCCCTCCTCCACGAAAACCGTCATCCCTCCTCCTATTTAAGCCGAGGCCCCGGGCCCCGTCGCTCCTCCTCCCGAGCCGTCGCCGCCACCGCATCTCACCACCGCTGCCGCCGACGAGCTCCGCAGCCGCTGCCCGCCTCGCCGTCGACCTTCCTCGACTCCACCACCGCAACCGCCGCGCCGCGACGAGTTCCCCTCTGCTCTCGCCGCCGCTGGAGACCCACCGGAGCCGCCTCTCCGTTCAACGCCAGAGCCGCACCGCCCTCGCCGGAGTTCCTCACCGCCGCCGCTGGTTTATTTCCCGAACCGGTACAAAACCGCTAACTCGTCTGATTTTTATTTATTAGATCCGGTTTTTTTAGGTTAGGTTAGATAGTGAACGTTTGCTAGTTATTTTGTTTAACGAACGTATTCGTTCGTTTAGTTCTGTTAGCGAGTGTTTGCTCAATAGCTTTTTTCTTTTCTTTTTTAGTTTCGGCCAGGGACTTAGATCTAAGTTTTTATTTACATATTAGTCCCTAAACTTCAATCAGCCTCAACTTTTTGCTCGTTGGTCCAAATCCAACGAAACCAACGCCCACGTCTTCGTTACGATCCCCTCTTTCCAGTAAAAGAACTTCAACACGTTTTTGAAAGTTTTGAAAATTTGAATTCAACTAGATTTTGATTCAAACTTGTTTTTGTCATAACTTGAGTTTTTAAACTCCGTTTGAGTTGATTTTTTTGCAAATCGAAGCTCTTGACCCAAACTTTCCGATAAGGCCAAATTCACTTAATTTTGGTACTGTTAGAAATTGTTTTCTGTTTCAAGAGTCATTCGTTTGTTTTCGAAGATTTCCGAAGTGTTTTCGTTGTTCCTTTCGATCTTTTGAGTGATTGCTTATGTGTGGTTACTATTGTTTGCTTACGATAGATTGACCGGAGTGTGACGAGTAGATCTATCAGTAGTTCTGAGTGTGAATCTTCTACATTGACAGTACAAGGTAAGTTCACACTTTGATCATACTTTTCAATACCCAGTTTTCATTGCATTAGTTATATCCTCAAACACTTGCATGAGTAGGACTGGTTACATAATATGATGCTTAGTAGTTCATGAGGAAGGAACCCAGTGTCTTGAGATCAGCCAAGGGGGTATACGCTTTGTTATTTATTACTTAGACATGCTCGTAGACGTGGATTGGGATGAGAGATTCATGAAAGATGTGAGAGTGATATTAATTTAACGAAAACTTTAAGGTGGACTTTTAATACACATCTAGGTGGATTGGTTGTGGCACCCTGGAGCACCCAGTGGTTTGCCGGGCACCTGGAGAAACCAGTGTTCGCCCTAGGGGATCCCGGAGGAACCGTGTGATCGGCCTATTGGAATGCCACCCAGGCTCAAAGCGATCAAATGATATTTTCATGCCTAGAAACTTCCATGTGCAGCCACAAGCCATTTCGGGCTCTGGCATAGTTGAGTATGTTGTGTGACCTCTTTCAGTGGTATACTAGTAGATGTTGCGAATGTAGGTGTACGGGTCTACCCGGGGTAAAGAGTTAATGCTTCTGAAAGACTGTGTCTCGATCATCCGTTTCTCAAACACCATGCAGTGCGAGAAATTAAACGGAGGCGATCGAGTCTTGTGGGGAATAGTGCACAAACCTCTGCAAAGTGTACAAACTATTCATGAGTAGCCGTGTCCCCGGTTATGGACATCCTTGAGTATCTAGAAGTGGATTATTTGTTGATCTCAACACTCTATTTAATTAATTCGTTGGGTTAATAATGACTTTGGTTTGGGATTGAGATGGGGGTACCATTCTCAATTTTTCATGATTTAAATTCAACTGAGTAGTAATTAAAAATGCATTCCTTTGTGGTAGGGAAAAATCAGCTTTATGCAAAAACAACCCTACAGCCTCCACCAGCCAAATATGCATGTAGTTGTAGGCATTGTTCATCATTACTACTACAGTGTGAATTTGCCAGTACATTCAATGCACTGACCTACATGGCTGCAACGTCTCATGTTGCAGGAATTGTTCGACGAGTAAGTGTTACGTTAGGGTTGTGATGTCTACACTCAACTTTGCTGTTGGTGTTTATGGAACTCCACAACCTTTGTTTCTTCCGCTATGTGTTGATCGAGGTAATAGTATTTGCGTTACTTTATACATGTGATTTACCTCTATTATAAATCCTCGAGTACTGTGTGTGTCAGCATACCGATCCAGGGATGACACTTAAGCACAGAGAATTGACCCATTCGGGTCGAGTCGCTACAAGATGGTATCAGAGCACTGGTTGACTGTAGGACATGCCACTAGAAACTGGCCAGCCCATAGGAAAGGATTTCTCTAAAACTTTCTTTTCAAAAATATTCTTTGCATCTCTTTTTTTCCAAGTTTTGTCAAACCTTTCCTCTTACCTTAAATAGTTGGACAATACCCTTTTCCACTGGATCACTTCGGAGTAAAAAAGATTTCATCATGCATTAGAAGTGTTGAAGTTACAACTGTGGATACTCCGAAGGTTTGAAGAGTTGACGAGTTTGAAGAGAGAATGACCTTTAGAAGACCAAACCCCTGTTTTGTATTTACGTTAGATGCGACAATTGTGAGCCGTCATTTGTTTGATGTTTTACCGACAACCACAAAAAAACTGTCTTTTCAAAAACCATTGTTTGCATGGTGTGTACCCCTCTCTGTCTCTCTTATATCACCCAAAACCCATGGACCCAATAGAGGATGAAAGACGATAGATTTGTATTTCTCTGGACCAATGACCCAGCCAGAGGTAGAGCTATGGATACAAAACATGGAGGATCACTTCAGGAAACTTATGGTTGCAAGGAAGTATGAGGTTCAATACATTCTTCAGTACTTTACAAAAAGTGCTGCAACATGGTGGAAAATGCATCAAACCATACAAGGATGTAATGGAGCCAAAAGTTGGGAGGAATTCAAGAAGACTCGGTTAAGATCTCGTCTCATCCAAGAGCGTGGTGACAACCCGAAGAAGAAACCTTGTGCCTGCAGGATTTGTGGAGAAATAGGACACGCCCAGAAGGAGCACAAGGATGAATGCCCTAATTATGAAGAAAGTCACCCAGCTGAAGAATGCCCAACTAGGAAGATTACTTGTTTCTTGTGTGAAGGGACTACCCACTACCCTGCTCAGTGTCACATTTACCCATGGTGCAACAAACTATCCAGCAGAAGAAAAAAGCAATGAAAGAAGCCCTCGAGGAAACCTTAAGGGAATCCGCGATGGAGGAAGATATTGACGACCTTGATGGAGAAGGCCTAAACAAATATTACTCCCGTGCTTGCTACTCATTTGGGGAAAAAGGACATTTTTCAAAGTATTGCACGAAGGAAAACCATAAGAATCTGGGAGACTTCCCGACAGAAGAAGTGGAGTTTGATCCACAAAAGATAGAAGAATTGATAGGAATGAAGAAGTTGAGGAAGAGAAAGAGCATGTGTCCCCAGAACAACCCAATTTCTGTGGAAAATGACCTAAGTCACATCACATGTTACAGGTGCAAGGATTTAGGTCATTATGCTAGCAACTGCCCAACAAGGAAGCCAAGAACCCAGTGAACCTAGATAGTCACCATGAAGGCCTTAGATTGGACTTATGCCATTAGTTTACGCTGCAAGGAAGTAGGGCATTTTGCCAAGAGAAGGTTCATACCGGAGGAAAGATTGATCAGAGTAGTTGAGATCTAGATATTAGAATGAAGCATGTAGCTAAATGTGGAACACCCGTTTATTACGATGTTGAGATGAGCTATGGAAAGAACATTGTAATAGTTCGTGAAGCAATAGAAGTTGAGATGTTTGGAATCTCATTGTTATGAGTTGTTGGATGAATGTTACTGCCTCTCTTGCTATCTCACCCAGACTAAAACCTAGAACCCATGGACCAGCTGACCCCAAACCTTCTCGGACAACCAACCACTTTTCCCCAAGAAAGTAGATACCTTATCCTGAGTACCCCTTCTGCCTATTACCTACAGATGACAACCCTTTACGAGTCTTTTCTCAAAGGCCCAGAAACCATGATGACCCTGACTAGTGATCAGAATTTCCCAAAGATCCTGAAGGACCTGATGAAGCATATTCACCTGGAAGGAGATGCAGTTTACAAGGGCTATCCCTTCATGGAGATGAAGCTGAACTCAGGAATGCCTGAGTAGAGTGCATGCAGAGATGATGAAGATAAAGAACACGACCAATAGGAGGAAGCAAAAGATCGATGATTTAAGGATCACATCGCACAATTCCAGTGGGACTGAAGTGTCCTTAGCTAGGACAAATGAATAAGGATGGAAGGAATGCTTGACCCTACTAGACCATGTGGATGACAACATTTGTAGTGAAGCACCCATGGAATTGAAGTGTTGAATAATGGTTCAGGATGTAATAAGATATTTGATATGAGGTGAATATGGATTACAGATGAACCAGTGCATTTTGTTTATGGTGATGCTTTTCTGAGTGAACCCTGGACCAATAGAAAGGAAAGTGATTCTCCAAGGAGTAGAGTTTACACAAATAACTTGGAGTTTATGTCACACCCTGCATTTTGTAACATGTCATTTGCATTAATAAAACATGAAATTTAGGACCAAAAATTTTTTTTGTCATCATTTGGCTTTTATTTGGAATTAAGTTTTTCTCTCTGTGATTTTGAAGTGCTCTTTAAAGTCAACTACTCCATCTTATATATTTCATCTCCTTACCCCAAACTTCTGCCCAATGATCATACCAAGTGTATATAACAGTATACTATTTTTTTACAAAAATAATTTGGCCAAAAAGTATTTTCAAAAATTAGTTTTCCAAAAACCCCTGGTTTGCACTGCAAGTGCTTGATTTAGGGTGAGAAGAATATTTGAAAGAGTATATTTGAAACCTAGTAGATATATGACTCCCATAAACCACAAAAATAATTTTAGAAGTTACTTTCCTATTTTATTTGAAGCTTTTTTCTTAAGGCCAGAAATGGTCTTTAATAGGGAAAAATTATTTAACTATTTCAAAAATATTTGCCAAAATTCAGGGAGACTCTTAGGACATATATTGTCCATATATAAGAGTTTCAACACTTGGTCATGTTCAAAATATTGGACAAATCCCTCAGAAACCCTTTCTGGATATTTCAAGCTTTTGAAATATTTACAAAGGAAATATTCTCTAAAAATTCCAGGGAAATTCTATGATGTCATATATGACAGATTTGATGATCTTGCCAAGCCCCATGCCTTAGGAAACAAGAAAACCTCATCAAAACACCTCAAAACCATTCCGTCCATTTTTAAAGTTTGAGCAACTTTACATTGCCAAACTTGACCAAATGCTCTCAAACTTGGTACACATGCTAGAATGGTCTAATAATGCATCTAGACAAAATGGCACAAGCTTTGGAGATGGGTAACTTGATCAGAGTACCCCAAAACCATTTCTATTCAGATTCAAATTTGAACAACTTTACATTACCATCTTTTTACTCGTGACCTCCAATTTTGTGGACATGATCACAACCCCAAATGATGACACTAAACCAAGTGGTGAATCAAGGAGGGATAATTTTCTTAACTTAAACTTGGAAAATCCATTTCTGTTGATTTATAGGGTTTACCAAAGTTACATTGGCAAATTTGTTCAAATAAGCCCAAACTTGGTGGAACACCCTATTTCTATATACCATTTGATCCTGTTAAGTCTCATGTCTATTGGAAATCATTTGATTGCTCAAAACCACATCAAACACCTTATGGTGATTTTCCAAAATTACCACTTTCACCTCTTTCCTTGTTCTCCTTGAGCTAGGCTTTTTACCACAGCTTCCCCAAGTCCCCTTGCACCTCCAGTAACTCTTCCCTGGCCTTAGCTCAATGATTGAGAGGGGGTAAAACCCCATTTTACATTCTGGACAACCATTTTCACTCTTCCCTCTCAGCCCTCTCCCCTTCTAGAAGCTCTCTCTGGCATCCAACATCCCTCCCACATTGTTTACTCCCCCTAGAGCCGATGGACATGGTGGCCGCGTCCAGAGCACGTGGGACACGGCCATGCCGGCCATATGGGCGCTCTAGAGCGCGCTACAGTGCGCTCCCGCATTATAGCCGCGTCCTGCCCAAGGCGCCCGACAACCTAGGGCATCGAGATGGTGTCTCCCGAGGCCGCCTCGACGTCCACGACACGGCAGCCGGTCGACCCCCTCCTCCTTCTCCCCTCCTCTCGCCCCAGCTCGCATGCGCGACGGCTACCCGAGAGCTCCAATGAGCTTCCTCACACGCGCGATGCCCTGGCCTCCCCCTGCTCTCTGTCTTCTCTCCCCTGGCCTCCCCCTGCTCTCTGTCTTCTCTCCCCTGGCTCTGGACCACATCCAGGAACACCCTAGACACGGCGCCAGCTCCTCCCGGGCCTTGTGGCAACGAGCAGAAGCTCGCCAGCACACGGGTCCATGGCACCCCACCGTTCGCCTATAAAAGGACACCCCTGCGCCTCCCTCTCCTCACCACTCGCTCTCTCACACACCCAATCCTCCCCCTACACCACTCACTCCTCTCCAGACGAGCCCGAGCTCGAGCTCAAGCTCGAGCTCCGCCGCCTCGGGTCGCCGTCGATCCGGAGGTATAAGCCCTCTCCGCCGCTCCTCTCACCCGATCTAGAACCGCAGGAGCCCACTGACCATTTCCCCCCTGTTTCCCCTCTCTTTAGCTGCCGGAAACGGCCGGAACCACCACCACCCGAAGCATCTCCGCCGTGCCTCCTCGTTGCCGGCAAACTAGGCCACCCCGGCGACCAACTCCACCTCCATCCGAACGGCGGCTCCTCCCTGAGCACGACGGTACCACCCACGCATCCTCCCGTGCCCTATATCGCCGCCGGCAAGCTCGCCGTCGCCTCTGGACGGAGGTAGACGACGACGGCCGTGGGCCCTGTCCGTCAGCCTCACGCCCTGACGGGTGGGACCCTCCCCCCCGTCAGGTTTAAAAAACACACGCGCGCGCGCACCGGTTCGCCGTCGGTCGAAGGCGTACTTCGCCTTTTACGCCTTCGACGTGGCAGCCTCGCGCGGGCCGTTTTCCCTCTGGGCCTGCTGCACTATGGCCTTCTAGCCCAGTGGCACAGTGCCACTTTTCTTTTTCTTTTTCTGTCTGTTTTATAAAAATTCCACAGGATAAAATATTTATCCAAATGAATTAATTCCAGTTCCTAAAATCTTGTAATATTCCAACCTATTTAATGATATAACTATCACACATATTGATGAACCTTTTCTGTACTGTTCAAATTTAAATCTAAATTTCAACACTAAACCTCTGTTCAAAAATCCATGTACCCCATTCTGAAATCCCAAACTAAGAATTTTTGCCATCTTAGTTTTCCCTCTAGTATTTTATAAAAATAAGTTGACATTCTTCTGAGCACTTTGATTTTTCTGTTTTTATTATTGTCTTATTTTTCCGTTATTTATTTTGACAATTAGATACCGTGTTTGACGAAGTTGCTGAAGAAGAAGAAGGAGAAGGACTTGAAGGCTTTGAAGACCAAGCCAACCAAGGCATGCAGCCCTTTGACCATGATACTCCTCTTGTTCATCGGTACCATTTTTTCGATTTGCATGATGATAAAAAGTGACGGTCGTAAACTTGTTGGGAGCCACCAAATGGTGCATACCCCTACCCATAATCTTTACCATGTGCATAGATGCAATGACAAAGACTAGTTGTTGATACATGATGTTGCATATGTACCATGAACCCTTCGTGGTTACATCCTTTCGAAAACCCCATCTGGTGCCCCTAATGCCCGAGGGTGATGTTGAGTTAAGGTCACCACTTGAGGAAGAAGTGATTTGCCAAAGAGAGTTCTCATGTGTGGGTAAAATTATGGATTAGATTTATGTGTGATTACCGTCCCAACCAAACATGTGCAACCACTCTACCCCTTATGGGACGGGGCATTATTGATTACTTAGGCTGATACTAGCATGGTGCCCACATCACTAGTGACGAGGGAGACTTGAGGTCACTCCCGGGATGGGGTCGTGCTTGGATAGGCGACCATGACTGTTTTCACAGGGCACCGGACACACCGTTGGTCCCTTCGTGTATGCGTGGCATTGTAAAAGGGCGAGTCCCACAATTTATCGTTTGTACACGAGGGCTGTGCACCAACGAGTGGACTCTATGTTAGTGTCATCTAGGGAAAGGTAATGATCGGGTGCTTCTCCCGAGTACTTGAGGTACTACGGGATTCTGGGTGACACGAAAGCTTCCCGGATCTTGTGGGTAAAGTGCGCAACCTCTACAGAGTGTAAAACTATTCGAATAGCCGTGTCCACGGTCATGGATAGTTGGGAGGTGCTACTTAAACTATGTCCAGAATTTTACAACCTCGGTGAAAGTGTGTGTGTGTGTGTGTTGAGTCAAGGTGGTGACTTGACTCGCTGAAAGAACCAGAAATGAATTGTACTCTATTTATGTTGATATCTGTAACCTGTCTTCGAGGTTACCCAAGTACATTGATGCATGTTTCACAAATGGTAGAACATCTTATCTAGCTTGTAGCTAGACTGCTTATTGTTGTACAACTTGCATTGTTACCTTGAACCAAATCATGGGTTGCTTGCGAGTACATTCAAAGTACTCATTGGCTTGCCACTGGTTATTTAATTGGACAGGCATGGAGGAGCAGGAATTTGAAGAAGAATTCTATGGAGACGAACATGCGAACTAGGACGATTTCCTAGTCAGAATGCCTGTAGGGTTAAGGCAGATGGCATGGGTTCTACTTATCTACGAAGACTTCCGCTATTCGAGTTTATTTGCTATTCAGCCCATGAGGCTTTATCTATGTAAGACTTGGCCATAATGGTCATAATTTGTGTAAGACGGTATGTATGGATGTAAGACTCTTGTTATTCAGCTTCTGTGTGCTCAGTGAGCATTGATCTCTGGGATCACTGTACACGTGCATTCGGTGATCTCGACTCTTAAGTCGGGTCCCCACAGAGCTGTTATCAGAGCCATCCTGACTGTAGGAAGCCTTAGTTAGCATGGGCGTTAGATAGGATGAGACCCTTTTCATACACCTTCTGAACCTATTTTCTTTTCTAAACCTTACCAAACCTGAGATATCATCAGCTTATTAACCTCTCCTATTCATGCTTTATAGATGGCCGCTGTACCTGAAGAGCACCCGACCACTGGGTTCCCCTTGCTTCTCGAGGATAGCCTCCAGGAGTGCCAGTTCCACCGAGCACCCATCCTCACCTACCATGAGCATTGGGTTAGCGACACTGAGGTGGAGTACCATGTGGAAGTAATCGTGAAGGCAAACGATCCTCCCACAAGTTGGTTCTTCGAGGGACCCCAGATGGCAACACTACCCCTCGCTGTCAAGGCAGCTGCACTCAAGGCACTAACCCGCCTCCGAGAACTTCTTCCGGAGATGGCAGCCAAGATGACAACCCGCTTCTTGCCTTACCGGAAGGAAGGTGAAGATGAAAGCAGCGCGCAAGCCCCTCCACTGAAGGAAGGACTTCCACTTCGATTCCAGACCTACTTTAGCCTATGTGCCGACAGCTTGGCACAAGATTTAGCCCCGGAATCGATGAAGCTCCGAGAAGAACTCCACAAGACCAAGACACTTCTTCGGCGAGCACAAGAAAAGACGGATAGGATCAAGAAGGAAGGTGCACCTCCCGGGCAACACGCTATCGCATATCGAGGCGGAAGGCCCTCAGGAGATGTATCTTCCAAGGATGAAGAACCACCGCAGCGACGTCGTATGACGGCAAGGGAATATCGCAAGCTTTTCCCTGCACCACCGACAAAACACCGCCGTATCCAACTCCCCCACTCCCCCACACCCTCAAGTGATAGAGGGCCCAGACAGATGAAGACAAGGAGGAAGACCCAGAAGAGCCAGAATATGCGATCGAGCATTCCGCCGCTTAGGCATTATTCGCAACTCGGATATGCCAGTTCGTGACCTCGATGGTAGGATAGGTCGTGTAACCCCTATGCGAAGTCGAGTCCTTGTATGGTTCATATGAAGCCATCTAGTGTTTGCTTTTGTTTCGATGTACGTCATATCTTCCCTTCGGGAATGTGTGAATGAATGCATCACCCATTTGGATTTTAATGAATGTTTTTGGCCCTTTTGGCCCTTGCATGAAAATAAATAGTGTCACATCCACCCCCTTACTAGGCACCCATCTTTATTGCTTTCCCTCTTCATTCCAAATCATGAGACCTTTACCGCTCCAACAGGATGCCTGTTGTAACTCGTACTGGTACCTCTACCCAGCAGCCCGAAGCCGGAGCATCCGCCCAAGCAGAGGCCGGCCAAGACCAAACCCACGACCAAGCTCCACCACCACCTGCCCCGAACATGGACATGGCTCAGCTTCTCCAAGCCTTCCGAGAGGAACGCCAAGCCAACACCGCATCCCTCCAGATGATTGCTCAAGCTGTCACCAACAACCGCCTGCCAGCGGGGAATGGCAATGGACATTCCACGTTGGCTGAGTTCAAGAAGCATGCACCGCCAACCTTCATCAAGACTGTTGAACCCCTGGATGCAGACGACTGGGTCCGCACCATTCAGGACTTGCTGGAACTAGTCGGTTGCACCGAAGACTGCGAGAAGGTGGCTTATGCTGCCCACTGCCTCGGGGGGACTGCTAGAGCTTGGTGGGATGGATTCAAGGTCATGCATGCTGGGCAAGACATCACTTGGAATAACTTCAGGGCAGAATTCCGCAAGGCCCATATTCCTTCTGGAATCATGGCTATCAAGAAGCGTGAGTTTCGAGCCCTGAAGCAAGGAAGTGGCACTGTCAAGGAGTACATGCAAAAGTTTAGTGTTCTGTCAAGGTATGCCCCTGAAGATGTTAGCACGGATGCTGCAAAAAGGGAGCACTTCATGGAAGGCCTCAATCAGACTCTGCAGTACTCGCTTGTCGTGTGTGACTGCCCAACCTTCCCTGACCTGGTGAACAAAGCACTCATGCTTGAAGATAAGCGGCGTGCTCTGGAAGACACTCGCAAGCGCAAGATGATCAGCGAGGGAAGTTCCACCAACCAGAAGCCTCGCCCGTGGCAGCCAGCCCGGGTCAAGCCAACCTATCAGCAGCCAAGAGCTCCTGCACCTCGCACCAACTATCAGCCTCCGCAGTATGCCAACCCAAGGCCAACATTCAACCCCAATAACAGTGATGGCAACAAGATCAATAACCCAAACCAAGTCACTTGCTTTGGATGTGATCAGTCAGGACACATCTCAAGGGTGTGCCCCAACAAGAAGCCCGATGCCCCGCGCCCCAATGCGCAGAACCCAGGACAAGGCCGCGGGATGCCACCAAGGAACCAAGCTCCTCGCAACCCGCCCAACCATGGGAAGGGGCGTGTGAATCACGTCACTGCTGAAGAAGCTCGGGAAGACCCGGACGTCATGCTGGGTACGTTCCTTGTCAACTCAGCACCTGCAACTGTCGTGTTTGATTCTAGAGCCACGCATTCATTTTTCACTCAAAGATTTGCATTAAAAAGTGGCATGACCCCTGCACCCCTGAATAACCCCATGGTGGTACAAACCTCTGGAGCAGAGATGAGAGCCAAGATAGGCTATAAGGGATTCGGTATTATCATTGACGGTGTAGACTTCCTAGCAGACCTTATCATATTAAGATCACAAGGCTTGGATGTGATCTTAGGAATGGATTGGCTCAGCAATCACCAAGGCTTTTTAGATTGTGCCAACCGGACTGTCACTATGACCAATGACCAAGGAGTCGAGGTTAAGTTTGCTTCCAACTCCTCTTCTGCTCAAACCACTCAAGTCAGCTATCTGTCTGAAGTTGGACTAGAGCAAGTGCCGGTAGTACGTGAGTACCCCGATGTCTTTCTAGATGAGTACCGGGAATGCCCCCTGACCGTGACATTGAGTTCATCATCGAGCTCATGCCCGGGGCAGGACCCATCTATAAGAAGCCTTATAGAATGGGGACGAAAGAATTAGCCGAGTTGAAGAAGCAGCTGGAAGAGCAGCTGAGGAAGGGATTTATCCGCCCAAGTGCCTCCCCTTGGGGATCACCTGTTCTGTTTGTGGCAAAAAGGGACGGTACCATCCGCTTATGCATTGACTGTCGTTCCCTCAATGAGGTTACAATCAAGAACAAGTATCCACTTCCCAAGATTGAAGATCTGTTTGATCAACTCAGCGGAGCCAAGGTGTTCTCCAAGATCGACCTTAGATCTGGGTACTACCAGCTGAAGATCAGACCCCAAGATATTCCGAAGATGGCATTTGTAACAAGATATGGCTTGTATGAGTGCACGGCCATGTCCTTTGGATTAACCAATGCCCAACTTACTTCATGTATCTCATGAATAAAGTCTTCATGGAATATTTGGACAAGTTTGTTGTTGTCTTCATTGATGACATTCTTGTCTTCTCGAAGACGGAGGAAGAGCATGAGCAACATTTGAGGATGGTCCTAGACAAGCTTCGAGAACACCAACTATACGCCAAATTCAGCAAATGTGAGTTTTGGCTGCATAAAGTTGGGTTCTTAGGTCATGTCTTGACCGAGGAAGGATTGTCGGTTGACCCCGCGAAGATCGACGTTGTGACCCAATGGCAATCCCCAACGACCGTCAAGGAAGTCAGAAGCTTCCTCGGACTTGCGGGCTATTACCGCAAATTCGTGGAAGGATTCTCTAGCATTGCTCGGCCAATGACTCAGCTCCTGAAGAGGGACAAGAAGTTCGAATGGACGCCAAAATGCGAAGAAAGCTTCCAAGAGCTCAAGAAGAGATTGACCACCGCCCCAGTTCTGGCAACACCTGATATTCACAAAGAGTTTGTGATATATTGTGCTGCCTCTCGAACCGGATTGGGAAGCGTTCTGATGCAAGAAGGTCGAGTCATAGCTTACCTCTCAAGGCAGCTATGACCTCATGAAGAGAACTACGCTACTCACGATCTTGAGTTAGTAGCAGTGGTTCATGCCTTGAAGACTTGGCGACATTATCTCCTAGGGAAACGGTGTGAGAAATACACAGACCACAAAAGTATGAAGTATATTTTCACCCAGAAGGAATTGAACATGAGGCAGTGAAGATGGTTGGAACTAATCAAGGATTATGACCTCAGTGTTCAATATCACCCCGGGAAGGCTAACGTGGTAGCTGATGCCCTAAGCAGAAAGGCTTGCTCCATGACTGTCATAATTCAAAGCAGGCAGCCAGCCCTGTTTGAAGAGCTGGAACAATTCTTTTTGGAATTGGTCACCCATGGATTTCTAGACCATCTGGAATTCAAACCAACCCTGATGGACGAAGTCAAGAAAGCACAAGGTGGGCACGCAAGCATTGAGGGCATCAAGAAGAATATGAAGCTAGGCAAAGCCCCGGGATTCTCCGAGGACGAGCACGGGATTGTCTGGTACAAAGGCCGCATCTGCGTACCAAACAAGATGGAGCTGAGGAACTTGATCCTGCAAGAAGCCCACGACACTCCGTATTCCATCCACCCCGGAGGAACCAAGATGTATCAAGACTCGAAGGAAAGATTCTGGTGGCACGGAATGAAAAGAGAGATTGCAACCTATATTGCAAAGTGTGATGTGTGCCAAAGGGTCAAGGCTGAATATCAGCGACCCGTTGGATTGCTCCAACCACTCAAGGTTCCTGAGTGGAAGTGGGATAAAGTCGGAATGGACTTCATCACTGGATTACCAAGGTCGAATAAAGGACATGACTCCATCTGGGTCATAGTCGACCATTTGACCAAGGTAGCCCATTTCATTCCTGTCAAGACTCCCTATGATGGTAACCAGCTGGCAATTCTCTACATCGACAGAATTGTAAGCCTTCATGGTGTTCCTAAGGAGATTGTGTCAGATCGAGGAACCCAGTTTACCTCAAGGTTCTGGAAAAAGTTCCAAGAAGCCTTGGGAACCAAGTTGTCCTTCAGCACGGCTTTCCACCCGCAGACTGGAGGTCAGACTGAGCGAGTAAATCAAATACTCGAAGACATGCTCCGAGCCTGTGTCTTGGCATATGGAGCCAAGTGGGAAGATTGCCTCCCTTTTGCCGAGTTCTCCTGTAACAACAGTTATCAGTCGAGCCTTCAGATGGCACCATTTGAGGTGTTGTACGGACGCAAGTGTCGCACACCCCTCAACTGGTCAGAGACTGGAGAAGGGCTAGTCTTTGGACCAGATATTCTCCGTGAAGCAGAAGAGCAAGTCCAACTAGTCAAAGAACGTTTGAAGGCAGCCAAATCAAGACAGAAGAGCTATGTTGACACTCGTCTCCGGGATATGAGTTTCCGTGTTGGAGGCCATGTGTACCTGCGAGTAACTCCTCTTAAGGGAACCAAGCATTTCCATGTTAAAGGGAAGCTCACACCAAGGTTCATTAGCCCCTTTGAGATCACTGCATGACAAGGAGAAGTGGCTTACCAGTTGGAACTACCACTTGAGCTATCCGAAGTGCACAATGTATTCCACGTGTCACAACTCCGGAAGTGTCTCCAAATTCCGGACAAGCTTGATCTCTACAAGGATGTCCATCACCAAGCCATTGATCTTCAGCCTGATTGGACATACCGCGAGAAGCCCATTCGCATTCTGGATGAAGCAGAGTGACGGACGCGAAGTCGCAACATCAAGTACTTCAAAGTCCAGTGGAGCAACCAAACGGAAGCAAAAGCAACGTGGGAACGTGAAGACTATCTTAGATCCGAGTATCCCGATCTCTTCTAAGGCCTAGTTTAGGAATCTCGGGGATGAGATTCTTGTAAGGGGGGTAGGTCTGTCACACCCTGCATTTTGTAACATGTCATTTGCATTAATAAAGCATGAAGTTTTGGACCAACAATTTTTTTGGCATTATTTGGCTTTTATTTGGAATTAAGTTTTTCTCTTTGTGATTTTCAAGTGCTCTTTAAAGTCAACTACTCCATCTTATATATTTCATCTCCTTACCCCAAACTTCTGCCCAATGATCATACCAAGTGCATATAACAGTATAGTATTTTCTTACAAAAATAATTTGGGCAAAAAGTATTTTCAAAAATTAGTTTTCCAAAAACCCCTAAATTGAGGTTTGCACTACAAGTGCTTGATTTAGGGTGAGAAGAATATTTAAAAGTGTACATTTGAAACCTACTAGATATAGGACTCCCATAAACCACCAAAATATAATTTTAAAAGTTATTTTCCTATTTTATTTAAAAGCTTTTTCTTAAGGCCAGAAATGGTCTTTAATAGGGAAAAATTATTTAACTATTTCAAAAATATTTGCCAAAATTCATGGAGACTCTTAGGACATATATTGTCCATATATAAGAGTTTCAACACTTGGTTATGTTCAAAATATTGGACAAATCCCTCAGAAACCCTTTCTGGATATTTCAAGCTTTTGAAATATTTACAAAGGAAATATTCTCTAAAAATTCCAGGGAAGTTCTATCATGGCATATATGACATATTTGATGATCTTGCCAAGCCCCATGCCTTGGGAAGCAAGAAAACCTCATCAAAACCCCTCAAAACCATTCTGTCCATTTTTGAAGTTTGAGCAACTTTACATTGCCAAACTTGTCCAAATGCTCTCAAACTTGGTACACATGCTAGAATGGCCTAATAATGCATCTAGACCAAATGGCACAAGCTTTGGAGAAGGGTAACTTGATCAAAGTACCCCAAAACCATTTCTGTTCAGATTCAAATTTGAACAACTTTACATTACCAACTTTTTACTTGTGACCTCCAATTTTGTGGACATGATCACAACCCTAAATGATGACACTACACCAATTGGTGCATCAAGGAGGGATGATTTGTTTAACTTTAACTTGGAAAATCCATTTATGTTGATTTCTAGGGTTTACCAAAGTTACATTGGCAAGTTTCTTCAAATGAGCCCAAACTTGGGGGAACACCCTATTTCTATATACCATTTGATCCTGTTAAGTCTCATGTCTATTGGAAATCATTTGATTGCTCAAAACAACATCAAACATCTTCTAGTGATTTTCCAAAATTACCACTTTCACCTCTTTCCTTGTTCTCCTTGAGCTAGGCTTTTTACCACAGCTTTCCCAAGTCCCCTTGCACCTCCAGTAAATCTTCCCTGGCCTCAGCTCAATGATTGAGAGGGGGTAAAACCCCATTTTACATTCTGGACAGCCATTTTCACTCTTCCCTCTCAGCCCTCTCCCCTTCTAGAAGCTCTCCCTAGCATCCAATGTGCCTCCCACATTGTTTACTCCCCCCTAGAGCCAATGGACATGGTGGCCCCGTCCAGAGCGCGTGGGCCATGGCCATGCCGGCCATATGGGCGCTCTGGAGCGTGCTACAGTGCGCTCTCGCACTGTAGCCGCGTCCTGCCCGAGGCGCCCGACCACCTAGGGCGTCGGGATGGTGTCTCCCGAGGCCGCCTCGATGTCCATGACACGGTAGCCGGTCGGCCCCCTCCTCCTTTTCTCTCCTCTCGCCCCAGCTCGAACGCGCGACGGCCACTCGAGAGCTCCAATGAGCTTCCTCACACACGCGATGCCCTGGCCTCCCCCTGCTCTCTCTCTCTTCTCTCCCCTGGCTCTGGACCGCATCCAGGAACACCCCAGACGCGGCGCCAGCTCCTCCCGAGCCTTGTGGCAACGAGCAGAAGCTCGCCGGCGCACGGGTCCACGGCACCCCGCCGTTCGCCTATAAAAGGACACCCCCGCGCCTCCCTCTCCTCACCACTCGCTCTCTCAAACTCCCAATCCTCCACCTACACCACTCACTCCTCTCCAGACGGGCCCGAGCTCGAGATCAAGCTCGAGCTCCGCCGCCTCGGGTCGCCGTCGATCCGGAGGTATAAGCCCTCTCCGCCGCTCCTCTCACCCAATCTAGAACCGCAGGAGCCCACTGATCATTTCCCCCCTGTTTCCCCTCTCTGTAGCTGCCGGAAACGGCCGGAACCACCACCACCCGAAGCATCTCCGCCGTGCCTCCTCGTCGCCGGCGAAACAGGCCAGCCCGGCGACCAACTCCACCTCCATCCGAACGGCGGCTCCTCCCTAAGCACGACGGTACCACCCATGCATCCTCCCGTGCCCTATATCACCGCCGGCAAGCTCGTCGCCGCCTCTGGACGGAGGTAGACGACGACGGCCGTGGGCCCTGTCCGTCAGTCTCACGCCCTGACGGGTGGGACCCCCCCCCCCCCGTCCGTTTTAAAAAACGCACGTGCGCGCACCGGTTCGCCGTCGGTCGAAGGCGTACTTCGCCTTTACGCCTTTGACGTGGCAGCCTCGCGCGGGCTGTTTTCCCTCTGGGCCAGCTGCACTATGGCCTTTCTGGCCCAGTGGCACAGTGCCACTTTTTTCTGTCTGTTTTATAAAAATTCCACAAGATAAAATATTTATCCAAATGAAATAATTCCAGTTCCTAAAATCTTGTAATATTCCAACCTATTTAATGATATAACTTTCACACATATTGATGAACCTTTTCTGAACTGTTCAAATTCAAATCTAAATTTCAACACTAAACCTCTGTTCAAAAATCCATGTACCCCATTCTGAAATCCCAAACTAAGAACTTTTGCCATCTTAGTTTTCCCTCTAGTATTTTATAAAAATAAGTTGACATTTTTCTGAGCACTTTGATTTTTCTGTTTTTATTATTGTCTTATTTTTCCGTTATTTATTTCGACAATTAGATACCGTGTTTGACGAAGTTGCTGAAGAAGAAGAAGGAGAAGGACTTGAAGGCTTTTAAGACCAAGCCAACCAAGGCAAGCAGCCCTTTGACCATGATACCCCTGTTGTTCATCGGTACCCTTTTTCCGATTTGCATGATGATAAAAAGTGACGGCCGTAAACTTGTTGGGAGCCACCACATGGTGCATACCCCTACCCATAATCTTTACCATGTGCATAGATGCAATGACAAAGGACTAGTTGTTGATACATGATGTTGCACATGTACCATGAACCCTTCGTGGTTACATTCTTTCGAAAACCCCATCTGGTGCCCCTAATGCCCGAGGGTGATGTTGAGTTAAGGTCATCACTTGAGGAAGAAGTGATTTTCCAAAGAGAGTTCTCATGTGTGGGTAAAATTAAGGATTAGATTTATGTGTGATTACCGTCCCAACCAAACATGTGCAACCACTCTACCCCTTATGGGACGGGGCATTATTGATTACTTAGGCTGATACTAGCATGGTGCCCACATCACTAGTGACGGGGGAGACTTGAGGTCACTCCCGGGATGGGGTTGTGCTTGGATTGGCGCCCATGACTGTTTTCACAGGGCACCGGACACACCGTTGGTCCCTTCGTGTATGCGTGACATTGTAAAAGGGCGAGTCCCACAATTTATCGTTTGTACACGAGGGCTGTGCACCAACGAATGGACCATATGTTAGTGTCGTCTAGGGAAAGGTAATGACCGGGTGCTTCCCCCGAGTACTTGAGGTACTGCGGGATCGTGGGTGACACGAGAGCTTCCCAGATCTTGTGGGTAAAGTGCGCAACCTCTGCAGAGTGTAAAACTATTCGAATAGTCGTGTCCACGGTCATCGACAGTTGGGAGGTGCTACTTAAACTATGTCCAGAATTTTACAACCTCGGTGAAAGTGTGTGTGTGTGTTGAGTCAAGGTGGTGACTTGACTCGCTGAAAGAACCAGAAATGAATTGAACTCTATTTATGTTGATATATGTAACCTGTCTTCGAGGTTACCCAAGTACATTGATGCATGTTTCACAAATGGTAGAACATCTTATCTAGCTTGTAGCTAGACTGCTTATTGTTGTACAACTTGCATTGTTACCTTGAACCAAATCATGGGTTGCTTGCGAGTAAATTCAAAGTACTCATTGGCTTGCCACTGGTTATTTAATTGGCCAGGCATGGAGGAGCAGGAATTTGAAGAAGAATTCTATGGAGACGAACATGCGAACTAGGACGCTTTCCCAGTCAGAATGCCTATAGGGTTAAGGCAGATGGCATGGGTTCTACTTATCTACGAAGACTTCCGCTATTCGAGTTTATTTGTTATTCAGCCCATGAGGCTTTATCTATGTAAGACTTGGCCATAATGGTCATAATTTGTGTAAGACGGTATGTATGGATGTAAGACTCTTGTTATTCAGCTTCTGTGTGTTCAGTGAGCATTGATCTCTGGGATCACTGTACATGTGCATTTGGTGATCTCGACTCTTAAGTCGGGGTCCCCACAGTTTATTTACGATGCTTACCCCAAGGTTATGAAGGAAATAAGTATAATTGGATTTAAAGAGGGTGTAATGCTAGAGTGTGGAGCAATAGTGACTCCAAGGATGAATTAAGGATACACAAGTCTGAAGTGGACCCGTAAGCCGAGGACCTAAGGAGGCTACATAATAATGTGGGTGCACGAGACTTGTCATAAGTAATATATTTCATCTATAGTGAAGCAGGGCACTTTGCTAGAGATCATCCCAAGGAGAAGGAGAGTTGTGCTAAGTAGTTGAGTTGAAGCATGCAATGGAAATGCAGTAGATCGTAGTAAGTGGAGAATCAATACAGTTAGCATCATGGTATTGATTTTGGATTTTATTAGTGGTTACAATATAGGCAATGAATGAACTCAGGATGCATGGAATAAGGTTTTGAAAAGAAGTAGTGTTTTCATTTTTAAGTGTGGTAGAATCCAATACCGTTACCCGAATACAAGAGCTAGTTACGACAGACTTTGGAATGGACCACTCAATAAGGAGTCAGAGTGATTACATCCTAGTTTGTATCCACAGAAGGGAGGGATACAATATAATTGGATGGATTTAAGAATGGTAAGGAAGTTGGATGTTGGAAGAATGATCAGTTGCAACCCGATGATGAGACGAAGTCTTACTAGTGACAAGTTGGAGATGAGACAAAACCCACAGGCCCCCGGACCTGTCAAGATGCAAGCACACTCTTACTAAAGGAAAACCCCTGGTAGAAGTTACGACTTTGTCAACAGACGATCTTATAGGTGTTTACGCAAAACCCGAGGGTTGTGAAGAAACGATAGATGGTTGTTTTGCTTGCGGAATCAATGGATTTATCCGAACTTAGTTCATTGACAAGAGAAATTCGGTAATGCTTGTGAGGATGACCGAGTGTTAGAATGTGAGATTCACTAAACCATATACAAGGTAATGATTTGGGTGCGGGATGGATTGATCACCATACCGACTTACTCTTATTATTCGCCTCTGTAATACGGGATGGCAAATCTGAGTGACTTACCTATAGTAGAGAGACGACGATGTCAAAACCTTGTTTAAACCTTTGGATGGTATAGAAATTTTCCCCTATACAAGGCAGTGTTGCCAACCGTAGATCATACGGTGAGAATGAAGCCTAGACCCGTTTTCTGCAGGAACCCAGTTAATTTGTTTGATGACCACCATGAGATATCGATAGTTGTTTAGTATTGGCGTCAGACCTGTCCGCTAAGAAGAACCAGTCTGAGAAGAACCCTACCAGGATAAAAGGACACAAGAAATTGAGTACAAAGATTATGCCACTACCGGAAGAGCCGAGACTAGGAATTATCCTGCAGATCTTAGAAGACCGACACCGTCAACCTCAAAGGATGGAGTACTTGAGTTTTGAAGGAACCGTAATTATGCTCCTAAGTGTGGTAGCACACTAGGCTATATCAAATCAATGGATTTGTTAGGAGACCCCCAAACCCCAACCTATTTCTTGCTAGCCTCTTCGAATCTCGAGGACGAGATTCATTTTAAGTGTGGTAGGTTTGTAACATCCCAAAATTCTAAATTTTGGAATGTTATAATAAATAGATAGTTTGATTGCTTGCTTGATGTGCTTGTGTGAAATTGAGTGAAATTCGAAACTTTTGAAAGTTAAATGAGAGGGAATGAAATGACTTTCCCAAAATTTCACTTTGCATTTTATGATCTCCATGAATTCAAATTCTTTTCAAACACAAAACCCTATTGTGAAGATAATATGACTCCGTCCATTTATTAAATGAAAAAGGGTTTGAGAGGATTTTGAATTTCATTCTTGAACTATTTCAAATTCAGAAACTTTATGTAACTCAATGATTTTCCCGAGGGAAGATAAAATGACTTGTTCAAATTATAGGAAATATGAGTTGGAAGTTTTTTCTGAAATTTTCTATAACTCATTTTCAAAATTTGAGTTTTGGGTTTTATTCAAATTATTTTCCTCCAAAAATAAATTATATGGAAATTAGGGTAACATAATTCCCTACAGCAGAAAATTGGAGAGAAATAAATTTGAAATCTTTTTGGTATTTTGAAAATGATTTTTGCTGGATTTTATTGCAACAGTAGCACCTTTTGATTTATTTAATTTTGTGAGCACTTTATTTGACTGTAGGAAAATGTTCATGTTGTAGACTTTGTTTTTTTGCAAATTGTGATATATAATATGCATATATTATATATTGATTTTTATTTCTTTTTCTTTTTTTATTCTCTCTCTGTTTTGAAAGAAAGCTTCCCCGCCGACTGGGCCGGCCCGGCCGAAGCCAGGCCAGCCCAGCCCGACTACGCTGTCCTCATCCACGGGACGGACTCCCGTCCGAGCACGCCCGCCGCCGCCATGGACGCCGTGTCCGCTGCGGACTCTCTCCGCCGCCTTACCTCTTGCCCCCTCCTCCACGAAAACCTGTAGCGACCAGACCTCAAACAGTCTGATCTCCATGCATCAGTGTCATCCCTGGATCAGTAATGCTGACACGCATAGTACTCGAAGGAATTATAACAGAGTAGCAATCACACACTTATTACATCGGTAGTCCAACGATGAATTTATTACAAAAATCATGGCTGAAGGCCATCTAACACGATAACAGCGCAAGGCTTGGAAGATAAGTGAGTCCATCAACTCCAGCGGCATCACTGAGTATAGAACCACAACCTAAAAGGGCATCTTACTCGTCGTCTGAAAAGTCTGTAACATGAAACGTTGCAGCCCGAAAAACGGGTCAGCACATGGAATATGCTGGCAAGGTAACACAAGAGAATGCAGTGAAAGTAAAGCTATACTATATGCAATATGGCTGGTGGAAAGCTCTATGGTTAAGTTTTTGCGTAAAGCCAATTTGTCCCTACTTCAAAGGAATGTATTTTAATTAACTATCATGGTAGTTGAAACATCCTTGAGAAGATAGACATCCTCTCAACCCCAATTAAAAGTAATCATTAAACCCAACAAAGTTAAATTAAGTAACATGATGAGATGCACATGATAATCCAAATACCAGATACTCAAGATGTCCATAACCGGGGACACGGCTAATCATGATCAGTTTGTACACTCTACAGAGGTTTGTGCACTTTGCCCACAAGAGTCGATCGCCTCCGTTTGATTTCTCGCACTGCATGGTGTTTGAGAAACGGATGTCCGAGACACAGTCTTTCCGAAGAGGTCCCCTTAACCAGATAGATAGGCCGGTACACCTACAAAACCCAACTACATCTGCTAGCCCATCATGGAAAGGTTTCCCACAACTTACTCAACTATGCCAGAGCCCATATTGGCATGTGGCTACACACGGAAGTTTCTAGCATGAAAAATCTCATGATCCCTTTGAGCCTGGGTGGCGGTCCAAAAGAAAAACAGGCAATCCTGGAATACCCAGATGCCTCAATCCACCCAGATGTGTATTAAAGTTGCCACCTTAAGTTGAACCATTAATTAACAACTCACATCTATCATGGATTTCACTCAAACCCAAACCACGTCTACGAGCATAGCATGTCCTAACAGCAAACGTAGAAGTAACTACCAAGGGTTTGAATGTAATGCAGGTAATAGGTACTACCTCAATCTACTTCCCAATCCCACAAGTTAATTGATCCTACTCATGCAATGTGTGAGGGGTTTGACTAATGCAATGAAAACTGGGTAATTGGAAAGCATGATCAAAGTGTTACTTGCCTTGCTGATGATCCACAAAACCTAGAGACTCAAAGTAGCAAGCGGCGCACTCCGGGTACTCTATCGCAATCAAACAACAAGCATACAATAAGTACTTAACTAATGCACGGGTAAAACTCAAATAAGAGATCTAACCAGAAAGTTCAACTTAAGAACTCCGGTTTGCGAAAAGAATCAACTCGAAAGAAGCAACGAAACTCAAACTGCAAAAGAAACGAGCTCTGAATTACTAGTTGGCCTAAGTCAAATTTTATAGTAGCCAAAACTTTGTTCAAGTTGTTCTAACGTAAAGAGGACTTCGAGACAAAGATCTGGGATTTTGAATCACCTGATTCCGACTCTCGAGCGAAAAGAAAAACGAAAAACAAGATCAGGGCAGAAATCATGATCGGAATAATCGCCGATAAATACCTCGAAAAAGAAAAACGACGAACAGGCTAACGAACGAACGTTCGCTGTCTGCGGTTAACTAACGAAAACCGTTCGTTAAAACGAACGTACAGACGAACGTCCGCTATTTAACTAAACTGTCGGAAAATAAAAAAAAACCAAACCGATCTATTAAAAAAACAGATCTAGGTTTTCTAAAAAAACCGCTCGGTCCACAGCAAAGAAAAAAAACTACCTCTCTCTCTCCACTCCGGCGGAACTCCGGCGGGCGGCGGGGCGGTGGCACTCCGGCGGCGGCGGCGCGGTGGGTGGTGGCGTGACGGCGGGCGCGGCAGCGGTGCGTGGCTAGGGTTTCGGGCGACGGGGCGAAACGGGCCGGCCTGGGCGGCTTATAAAGCCCAGAGTACTGGTCCTTTACTAGTCCTAGTCGGTTTCCGTTTTTTTTTTAAATAGAGTCCCGACACAGTAAAACTAACGAAGGAAATACCAAACGGACTCCAAAATTCCCGAAATAAATTTTCACCGTCCTCTAATAATATTTAGGACAAGGTGAACATTTTTCCCGGACCTAAATGCAATTTTGAAAAACGTGTATTTTTCCTATGCTAATAAATCCGAAAATAAATCCAGAAAAATACCAAAAGTGATTTTAAATATTTTTCCTCCAATATTTCTGTTATTTTGGAGAAGTCATATTATCTCCGCTCATTTATTTTATTTAGAAATATTTTTAGGAGAGAAAAATAATTAGAATCACACTGTCCTCGTACCGGTATTCGAGCGAACTCAAATACGAAAACGGTAAAATCCCTAACTCTCTCCGTAGGTCCTTGAGTTGCTTAGAATTTCGAGGAACTCCACGAACAAAATGCAAAAACATGCAAATGCAATATGATCTATGTATAACATTCCAAATTGAAAATTTGGGATGTTACAAACCTACCGTCCTTAGAATGAATGTCGCCCTCGAGATTCGGCTTGGCTAGAGAACAGGTGTGGGTGGTCTTTGAGTAGATCATCTTCTCGTTCCCAGGTGGCTTCTTCCTCGGTGTGGTGACTCCACTGAACTTAGCAAAACTTGATAACATTGCTGCGAGTAACTCTACTCGAAAACTCGAGAATCTTAACGGGCTTCTCCTCGTAGGTCAGGTCACTATCCAACTGAATTGCTTCCAGGGGTACTGTGTCTCTAAGCGGTATATCGGCCATCTCCGCGTGGCACTTCTTCAGCTGCGAAACGTGAAACACGTCGTGCACTTCTGACAATCTTCCGGGTAATTCCAACTTATAGGCAACCTCTCCCATGCGTTCCAAAACACGGTAAGGTCCCACAAATCTCAGGGCTAACTTCCCTTTAACTCCGAAACGTTTAACTCCTCGCAGAGGCGATACCCTCAAGTACGCTCTATCTCCGAACTCATAGGTTATCTCCTTGCGCTTCGAGTCTGCATAACTCTTCTGCCTGGACTGAGCTACCTTCAGTCTATCTCGAATCAACTTCACCTTCTCCTCGGACTCTTTGATTAAGTCTGGTCCAAACAATTGTCGGTCTCCAACTTCGTCCCATGACAACGGTGTTCGGCATCTCCTTCCATACAATGCCTCGACCGGTGCCATCTTCAAACTGGCCTGGTAACTGTTGTTGTAGGAGAACTCCGCGTAGGGCAAGTTGTCATCCCAACTAGATCCATAATCTAATGCACAGGCTCTAAGCATATCCTCTAGAATCTGATTGACTCTCTCTGTCTGTCCATCAGTCTGTGGGTGAAATGATGTGCTAAACTCTAGCCTGGTTCCCAAAGTTTCATGTAACTGATTCCAGAACTTTGAGGTAAACTGAGTTCCTCTATCAGATACAATACTCCTCGGTACTCCATGCAAACATACAATTCTAGTCATGTATATCTTAGCCAACTTTGCACTGGTATATGTGGTTTTCACCGGGATAAAGTGGGCTACCTTCGTCAATCGGTCTATTACTACCCAGATTGAATCATACCCTGCTTTGGTCCTGGGCAATCCGGTGATAAAATCCATACCAAGCTTCTCCCACTTCCATTCGGGAATTGGCATAGGTTGTAGCAATCCTGCTGGCTTCTGATGTTCCGCCTTTACTCTTTGACACACATCACAAACTGCTACATACTCCGCAATATCTTTCTTCATATCGGTCCACCAGAAAATATCCTTCAAATCCAAATACATCTTAGTATTTCCTGGGTGAATCGAGTATGGTGAATCATGGGCCTCCTGTAAAATCAACTTCCTAATCACCGGGTCATTGGGCACATAGATTCGATCCTCAAACAATAAGGTGTCGTGCTCATCCTCACGAAAACCTTTAGCTTTTCCTTCGCTCATCTTCTCCTTTATAGCGACAATCTCCTTGTCAGCTTTCTGAGCTTCTCTGATTTTATCCATCAGGGTAGACTGGATTTCTAGTGTTGCTACATAGCCTCTCGGAACTATCTCCAAACGTAGTTCTCGTAGGTCCTCGGCTAACTCCTTTGGAAACTCCTCCATCATTAGGGTATTGACATGGCTCTTACGGCTTAGCGCATCAGCTACTACGTTAGCCTTCCCGGGGTGATAATGCAATCTCATGTCATAATCCTTAATGAGTTCCAGCCATCTCCTTTGCCTAAGATTCAACTCCTTCTGAGTGAATATATACTTCAGACTCTTATGAGCCGTATATACTTCACAATGGTTTCTTATGAGAAAATGTCTCCACATCTTCAACGCATGCACTATGGCTGCTAACTCCAAATCGTGGGTGGCATAGTTCATCTCATGAGGTTTTAGTTGTCGTGAAGCATACGAAACAACTCTTCCTTCCTGCATAAGAACTGCTCCAAGTCCTCGACGTGAAGCATCGCAGTACACCTCATAATCCTTATGTTGATCTGACAGAATCAACACAGGGGATGATACCAACCTTTTCTTCAACTCCTGGAAACTAGTCTCAAATTCTTCAGTCCAACGGAACTTGGTTTCCTTCTTCAACAACTCCGTCATTGGCTTTGCAATCTTCGAGAAATTCTCGATAAATCTCCGGTAGTATCCTGCAAGTCCAAGAAAACTCCGGATCTCTCCAACGGTCGTCGGTGCTTCCCAATTGGTCACAGTCTCCACCTTGGCGGGATCTACTACTATTCCTTTTCCGGATATAACATGTCCGAGGAATCCGACTTCCTTCAACCAAAACTCACACTTGCTAAACTTGGCATACAACTGATGTTCTCTGAGCTTCTCCAATACCAAACGCAAATGCTCTTCATGCTCCTCTTCATCCTTCGAGAAGATCAAAATATCATCTATGAACACTACGACGAACTTATCCAAATACTCCATAAACACTTTGTTCATCAAGTTCATAAAGTAGGCCGGTGCGTTTGTCAGACCAAACGACATAACGGTATACTCATACAACCCATACCTAGTGGTAAAGGTTGTCTTAGGGATATCTTGCTCTCGAATCTTCAATTGATGGTACCCTGATCGTAGATCGATCTTCGAAAATACCTTAGCTCCTTGCAATCTATCAAACAGATCATTGATCATTGGTAATGGGTACTTGTTCTTGATCGTTACTTCATTCAATCCACGGTAATCAACAACCATTCTTAACAATCCATCCTTCTTCTCCACTAGAAGTACTGGCGAACTCCAAATCGAAGAACTTGGGCGTATGAATCCTTTATCCAGTAACTCCTTAATCTGCTTCTTAATTTGCTCCAAATCCTTTGCGGCCATCCTATAGGGTCTCTTAGAAATTGGCCCGGTGCATGGCAAAAGTTCAATCAAAAACTCTATATCTCTATCCGGTGGCATGCCAGGTAACTCCTCTGGAAACACATCCGGATAATCCTTCACTACTGGCACTTCCTCCTGAACAACTCCCGTGAGAGAATATACTTGAGTCCTTGTAGGCGAATGCCTAGATACATACTTAATCCTTTTTCCCTCCGAGGTGGTGAGCAAAATAGACTTACTAGCACAGTCAATGTTACCACCATACTTCGATAACCAATCCATACCTAATATCACATCCAATCCTTGTGACTCCAGAACTATTAGGTCAGAGGGGAAAGTATGGCGTCCTATGATCAATGGCGTCTTAAAACATCCTTGGTGTGCCATATAATCTGCTCCAGGTGAACTTACTAACATGGGGTCTTAAGAACTCGGGTGGACATCCTATGTCTATTCATGAATCCCCTTGAAATGTATGAATGCGATGCACTAGTATCAAAAAGAACTATTGCGGTAAAGGTCTTAACCAAAAACTTACCGACAACAGCATCTGGTTGCTCTTCTACCTCCTCCACGGTCACGTGGTTCACTTGTCCTTTGTTGAACGGGTTGGGCTTCTTCCCGGCGCTTCCATTGTCGTTCCCATTCTTAACTTCTGGGCATTCATTAGCATAATGTCCAGTCTTCCCGCACTTGTAACAAGTGACATGGCTAAAATCCCTCTTGGTGGGTGTGGACGGTGCAGGGCGGTTCTGGTTTCCATTGGGTCCATTCCCATTCCCATTACCATTGCCATTCTTGGTGCCATTGTGGTTGTGTGAGCTACTTCCTCCATGGGTATGCTGAAACTGTCCTACTGCTTTAGGGGTAAAGCGAGGCTTCTGCTGAGCTCCAGAATTATACTTCCCTTGCCCATACTTCCTCTTGCGGCTCTCAATCTGTTGATGCTTCCTTTCAATCATCAGGGCTCGGTCAACCAACTCCTGATAGTTATTGAAAGTCGCCACCATCAACTGTACACTCATCTCATCATTCAGCCCTTCCATAAATCTCTCCTGCTTCTTGGCATCTGTGGCCACATCATCTGGCGCATAACGAGATAGGGTACTAAACTCATCCACGTACTGAGCCATAGTACTATTTCCTTGGCGCAAATTGCGAAACTCCTGCTTCTTCATACTCATTGCTCCAGTCGAGACATGGGCAGTACAAAAAGCTTGCTGAAACTGATCCCAAGTCACATTGGCTACGGGGTAAGTGGCTGTGTAATTCTCCCACCATGCTGCGGCTGGTCCAGACAACAGGTGTGCGGCAAATCACACCTTCTCAGCCTCCGAGCAATTGGCGGTGGTCAAATCCCTTCCAATCTTGCGTAGCCAGTCATCAGCCACAATTGGTTCGATGCTGCTAGCAAACACAAGTGGTTGCAACCTTAAGAAACGTGTCAGGTTGTCCACAGGTGGTGGTGGTGGAGGGTTGTTGTTGTTGTTGTTGTTGTTCTGGTTGTTCTGAGTGTTCTGGACAAGAAGTTGCATCAGGGTGTTCTGCTGCTGGATCAACTGAGTGAGCTCAAAGGGAAACTCGAATTCACGTCTTGGAGGCATCTGATGGGTGTAGAGGGAAGAGATTAGAATAGAAAAGAGGTCTAAGGGAAAATCACTACCCATATGCACATGAGACAAACACACAATCATATCACACCAATCAATTTCAAGCAAGGTCTTACAAATCTAACGATCGTTTACAAGGGTGCTCTAAATCTAATATCTGGAGGTATACTACTAGTCATAGGGTGGTCATCTAAAAATATTGGTCGGCAGAGGATTCCATAATATCTGCTCCAGCTTCATCTTCATAGTCTTCATCCTTACTATCCTCAGCTTCCGAATCCGTGTCATCTATGATGATATAATCTTCCGGTGGTATCTCCTTGGGTTCTTCTTCCTCGTCTTTTTCTCCCATGAGTATCCCTAACTTCCGGGTCAAATCATCATTCTTCTCCACGAGTATCTTCATCTCCTCCTCATAACCGTCGCATGTAGACTTGAGTTCTTCCTCTAGCTCCAAATTCCTATTTAGGGCCTTCTTCAAATCTATCATCCCAGCACACATCTGGTGCTCCTGGCGACGAATGTGGTGGTTCAACTCCTGGATGAATGCTGCTATGGATATACCCTTCCGAATGCTGATCGTATCCCAGTTCTCATCTCGGCGTCCACAAATCTGGTAGATAGTGTCCTTTAGCTCCTGCTTGTAGACTTCTCCAATCCTTCCCATAGCAATGTGGGCTGCCATGCTCCTTCCTAGGTTCCATGTAGGTGCATTAAAGGAAAATGCTATGAGTGAGATGATGGGTGCAAATGTCCTTCCTGGAACTTGAGCTTGAATCAACCAACGCTCCTCCTCTGGTAGAGTGGCATTGTAGGTTCCAGTGAAACTTGGTAATCCAATGTGTAGATATCTGGTGACTTCCTTCAGGTGTCGTCCAAAAGGTGTATCATCATCCGGTTGCATGAACTTGTGCTTTGCTTCCACCATCCTAAAGAGTAGAAAAGATGAGGAGTCAGAAAAGAGAAGAGTGGATAGTGTTCTAGGGCTTGTCTTAGTGGTCATGTCCTATAGTCAGCGTGTGCTCTGATACCATCTTGTAGCGACCAGACCTCAAACAGTCTGATCTCCATGCATCAGTGTCATCCCTGCATCAGTAATGCTGACATGCATGGTACTCGAAGGAATTATAACAGAGTAGCAATCACACACTTATTACATCGGTAGTCCAACGATGAATTTATTACAAAAATCATGGCTGAAGGCCATCTAACACGATAATAGCGGAAGGCTTGGAAGATAAGTGAGTCCATCAACTCCAGCAACATCACTGAGTATAGAACCACAACCTAAATGGGCATCTTACTCGTCGTCTGAAAAGTCTGCAACATGAAACGTTGCAGCCCGAAAAACGGGTCAGCACATGGAATATGCTGGCAAGGTAACACAAGAGAATGCAGTGAAAGTAAGGCTATACTATATGCAATATGGCTGGTGGAAAGCTCTATGGTTAAGTTTTTGCGTAAAGCCAATTTTTCCCTACTTCAAAGGAATGTATTTTAATTAACTATCATGGTAGTTGAAACATCGTTGAGAAGATAGACATCCTCTCAACCCCAATTAAAAGTAATCATTAAACCCAACAAAGTTAAATTAAGTAACATGATGAGATGCACATGATAATCCAAATACCAGATACTCAAGATGTCCATAACCGGGGACACAGCTAATCATGATCAGTTTGTACACTCTGTAGAGGTTTGTGCACTTTCCCCACAAGACTAGATCGCCTCCGTTTGATTTCTTGCACTGCATGGTGTTTGAGAAACGGATGACCGAGACACAGTCTTTCCGAAGAGGTCCCCTTAACCAGATAGATAGGCCGGTACACCTACAAAACCCAACTACATCTGCTAGCCCATCATGGAAAGGTTTCCCACAACTTACTCAACTATGCCAGAGCCCATATTGGCATGTGGCTGCACACGGAAGTTTCTAGCATGAAAAATCTCATGATCCCTTTGAACCTGGGTGGTGGTCCAAAAGAAAAACAGGCAATCCTGGATTACCCAGATGCCTCAATCCACCCAGATGTGTATTAAAGTTGCCACCTTAAGTTGAACCATTAATTAACAACTCACATCTGTCATGGATTTCACTCAAACCCAAACCACGTCTACGAGCATAGCATGTCCTAACAGCAAACGTAGAAGTAACTCCCAAGGGTTTGAATGTAATGCAGGTAATAGGTACTACCTCAATCTACTTCCCAATCCCACAAGTTAATTGATCCTACTCATGCAATGTGTGAGGGGTTTGACTAATGGAATGAAAACTGGGTAATTGGAAAGCATGATCAAAGTGTTACTTGCCTTGCTGATGATCCGCAAAACCTAGAGACTCAAAGTAGCAAGCGGCGCAGTCCGGGTACTCTATCGCAATCAAACAACAAGCATACAATAAGTACTTAACTAATGCACGGGTAAAACTCAAATAAGAGATCTAACCAGAAAGTTCAACTTAAGAACTCCGGTTTGCAACAAGAATCAACTCGAAAAAAGCAACGAAACTCAAACTGCAAAAGAAACGAGCTTCGAATTACTAGTTGGCCTAAGTCAAATTTTACAGTAGCCAAAACTTTGTTCAAGTTGTTCTAACGTAAAGAGGGCTTCGAGACGAAGATCTGGGATTTTGAATCACCTGATTCCGACTCTCGAGCGAAAAGAAAAACGAAAAACAAGATCAGGGCAGAAATCGCGATCGGAATAATCGCGGATAAATACCCCGAAAAAGAAAAACGACGAACAAACGAACGAACGTTCGCTGTCTGCAGTTAACTAACGAAAACCGGTCGTTAAAACGGACGTACAGACGAACGTCCGCTATTTAACTAAACCGTCGGAAAATAAAAAAAACGAACCGATCTATTAAAAAAACAGATCTAGGTTTTCTGAAAAAAAACCGCTCGGTCAACAGCAAAGAAAAAAAAAACTACCTCTCTCTCTCCACTCCGGCGGAACTCCGGCGGGCGGCGGGGCGATGGCACTCCGGTGGCGGCGGCGCGGTGGGTGGCGGTGCGGTGGCGGCGGGCGGCGGTGGCGCGGCAGCGGCAGGGCACGGGCGCGGCTAGGGTTTCGGGCGACGGGGCGAAACGGGTCGGCCTGGGCGGCTTATAAATCCCACAGTCCTGGTCCTTTACTAGTCGTAGTCGGTTTCCGTTTTTTTAATAGAGTCCCGGCACAGTAAAACTAACGAAAGAAATACCAAACGGACTCCAAAATTCCCGAAATAAATTTTCACCATCCTCTAATAATATTTAGGACAAGGTGAACATTTTTCCCGGACCTAAATGCAATTTTGAAAAACGCATATTTTTCCTATGCAAATAAATCCGAAAATTAATCCAGAAAAATACCAAAAGTGATTTTAAATATTTTTCCTCCAATATTTCTGTTATTTTGGAGAAGTCATATTATCTCCGCTCATTTATTTTATTTAGAAATATTTTTAGGAGAGAAAAATAATTAGAATCACACTGTCCTCGTACCGGTATTCGAGCGAACTCAAATACGAAAACGGTAAAATCCCCAACTCTCTCCGTAGGTCCTTGAGTTGCTTAGAATTTCGAGGAACTCCGCGAACAAAATGCAAAAACATGCAAATGCAATATGATCTATGTATAACATTCCAAATTGAAAATTTGGGATGTTACAAAACCGCCGCCCCTCCTCCTATTTAAGCCGAGGCCTCGGGCCCCGTCGCTCCTCCTCCCGAGCCGCAGCCGCCGCCGCATCTCACCACCACCGCCGCCGACGAGCTCCGCAGCCACCGCCCGCCTCGCCGTCGACCTTCCTCAACTTCACCACCGCAACCGCCGTGCCGCGGCGAGTCCCCCTGTGCTCTCTCTGCCGCCGGAGACCCACCGGAGCCGCCGCTTCGTTCAACGCCGGAGCTGCACCGCCCTCGCCGGAGTTCCTCGCCGCCGCCGCCGGTTTATTTCCCGAACCGGTACAAAACCACTAACTCGTTCGGCTTTTATTTATTAGATCTGGTTTTTTTAGGTTAGGTTAGATAGTGAACGTTTGCTAGTTATTTTGTTTTAACGAACGTATTCATTCGTTTAGTACTGTTAGCGAGCGTTCGCTCAACAACTTTTTCCTTTTTGTTTTAGTTTCGGCCAGGGACTTAGATGTAAGTTTTTATTTACTGATTAGTCCCTAAACTTCAAACGGCCACAACTTTTTGCTCGTTGGTCCAAATCCAACGAAACCAACGCCCACGTCTTCGTTACGATCCCCTCTTTCCGGTAAAACAACTTCAACATGTTTTTGAAAGTTTTAAAAATTTGAATTCAACTAGATTTTGATTCAAACTTCTTTTTGTCATAACTTGAGTTTTTAAACTCCGTTTGAGTTGATTCTTTTTGCAAATCGAAGCGCTTGACCAAAACTTTCTAATAAGGCCAAATTCACTAAATTTTGGTACTGTTAGAAATTGTTTTATGTTTCAAGAGTCATTCGTTTGTTTTTGAAGTTTTTCGAAGTGTTTTCGTTGTTCCTTCCGATCTTTTGAGTGATTGCTTATATGTTGTTACTATTGTTTGCTTACGATAGATTGAACGGAGTGTGACGTGTAGATCTATCACGAGTTCTGAGTGCGAATCTTCTACATCGACAGTACAAGGCAAGTTTACACTTTGATCATACTTTCCAATACCCAGTTTTCATTGCATTAGTTATATCCTCAAACACTTGCATGAGTAGGACTGGTTACATAATATGATACTTTGTAGTTCATGAGGTAGGAACCCAATGTCTTGAGATCAACCAATGGGGTATACGCTTTGTTACTTATTTCTTAGACATGCTCGTAGACATGGATTTGTATGAGAGATTGATGAAAGATATGAGAGTGATATTTATTCAAGGAAAACTTTAAGGTGGAATTTTAATACACATCTGGGTGGATTGGTTGTGGCACCCTGGAGCACCCAGTGGTTTGCCGAGCACCTGGAGAAACCAGTGTTTGCCCTAGGGGACCCCGGAGGAACCGTGTGATCACCCTATTGGAATGCCATCCAGGCTCAAAGGGATCATATGATATTTTCATGCCTAGAAACTTCCATGTGCAGCCACAGGCCGTTATGGGCTCTGGCATAGTTGAGTATGTTGTGTGACCTCTTTCAGTGCTAGACTAGCAGATGTAGCGGATGTAGGTGTACGGGTCTACCCGGGGTAAAGAGTTAATGCTTCTGAAAGACTATGCCTCGGTCATCCGTTTCTCAAACACCATGCAGTGCGAGAAATTAAACGGAGGCGATCGAGTCTTGTGGGGGAAAGTGCACAAACCTTTGTAGAGTGTACAAACTATTCATGAGTAGCCGTGTCCCCGGTTATGGGCATCCTTGAGTATCTAGAAGTGGATTATTTGTTGATCTCAACACTCTATTTAATTAATTCGTTGGGTTAATAATGACTTTGGTTTTGGATTGAGATGGGGGTACCATTCTCAATTGTTCATGATTTAAATTCAACTGAGTAGTAATTAAAAATGCATTCCTTTGTGGTAGGGAAAAATCAGCTTTATGCAAAAACAGCCTTATAGCCTCCACTAGTCAAATATGCATGTAGTTGTAGGCATTGTTCATCATTACTAATACCGTGTGAATTTGCCAGTACATTCAATGTACTGACCTATATGGCTGCAATGTCTCATGTTGCAGGAATTATTCGACGAGTAAGTGTTACGTAGGGGTTGCGCTGTCTACACTCAACTTTGCCGTTGGTGTTGATGGGAAACCACAACTTTGTTGCTACTTCCGCTATATGGATTGAGGTAATAGTATTTGTGTTACTTTATACTTGTGATTTACCTCTGTTAAAATCCTCAAGTACTGTGTGTGTCAGCATACCGATCCAGGGATGACACTTAAGCACAGAGACTTGATCCATTCGGGTCGGGTCGCTACGTCAAATCATTCTACAGATGAAGCCAGTTGGGAACGCGGGGATAATCTTCGGGCAGGGTATCCCGACCTTTTTCCTTCTACCTCTTAATTCTCGGGACGAGAATTTCTTTTTGAGGAGGAGAGTTGTAACACCCCAGTGTAATGATGCTACAGTAACCCTTGGGGTTAAGTTAATCATTTTGCTAAAACAATGCTTAATCACTTTGATCAATATGTCATTTCAAATTCAAACTCAAATGTTAAGTGAATTTCACAATTGCTCAAACATGAAAACTAAAATGTTCATATCTTACCAAATAATCCATAATTAATATTGTGGTGAACCTACTTTCTTACAACGAGTTTAAATGGTCTAAGCTATTTGGAACTGATGCTTTAAAAGAAAAAGAAAAGTAAAGGAAAAAGAAGAGGTGAGAGAGAGAGAACGCGGCCCCCTTGCCTCCCTTGTAAGGATGGCAATGGGTAAGGTATGGGGCGGCTAGAGTAATACAATACCCATATCCATGTAGTCAATGGGTACAAAATTCTACCCATACCCGTACCGATGGGTACGAAGCTTTACCCGTACCCATACCCGATGGGTACCCATAACCATTGGGTACCCAATGGGCAAACCAAACAGTACACAAGTTATTCACTATTTTACAATCATCCATAGCATGTTTGACAAAAAACATTTATCTCAACTCAATAACAGATAGACGAGTATAAGACAATTATCTCAATTCAAATTTACAACTGGTGACAACTTTAACATTGTTTCAAATACTCATGACACACTTCACCAAATAACAACCAAGAAGTATGTAACATGTTAGTATAAAAGGGTAGGGTATGGGTATATCCATGGGTACAAGGCCATACCGTGCCCTATCCATGAGTTAACGGGCATGGTATGGGTACTACCCGTGGGTATAAACTTGTGTCCATACCCTGCCCATGCGGGTACGGTATCTGTGGGTACGCGTACCCATGGGTAAAATTGCCATCCTTACTCACTTGGGCCTCGGCCTACCCAAGCCGGCCCAGCACTTGCCTCCCTCAGTCGCATTCTCCCTCTCCTGTACAACCGGCCGGGAGCACGACCGAGCGCGCGCAGCCACACCAACTCGCCGGCGTCGAGGGGATAAGGCCGCCCCGGACACCTCGACTTTCCCCCTCACCTACCACCACTCCCACTCCCCCACTCGCCTGCCCTCCTACCAGATCCCTCCCCCGCTCACTTCCTCTCCCCCTCATTCCCCATCAATGCCCGAGCGTGGTCGCCGCCATCCTCCATCGTTGTCGCGGCCACCGAAGCCACCGAAGCCAACTAGAGCTCGGAGGCACCGAAGCACCGGATCCTCTTCGTCCCCATCTCCGACTACCATCGTTCTTCACCGACTCAGATGACGCCCTCTGCTGCTACTAGTTCTTCCACGGGCCACCTTGAGCCACTGCGGTGAGCTCCATCTCTCCTCCCCCCTTCCGCCATGGCCGAGCCCAGCTCCGCCGATGAGCTCTTCGTCATCACATGGGCCACTTAAATGGCCTGTCGAGTCCCTTTCGGTGTTAACGACCTCGAGGAGACGCCGTAGGAGTAGCGTGCCACCCGTTTTGGCCTCCGTTTCATCATGTGCGAGTTCACCGTGCTTCGGGTCTCCTCCGTCCCTATCGTCGGCGACGGCTCCGGCCATCCCAGCTCGTGTGGCCACCCGCGTTGGATGTGGCGTTGCTCACTCGTTCGAACGCGCCCACGCGCGGGCCAAATGGTCCATTTACGTGGATTCCGGCAAGGTCCCGAGCGCCTCCGCCAAGTTTTCAGTCGCCGATGTTCAACCGCTGGCCACCGCCAACATGGCACACCTAGGGCCACCCCTGGGTCAGTCAACGTGCTGACCGGGCAGCACAATTTCACAAACATGCGCCCCCACCACGTAATTAAACTAATTTAAATGATTTTATAATTGAACTTAATTAGCTAGTTTAATGGGTCACTGACATGTGGGGCCCAGTTGTTAATTAACTTTGTTTAATTAAAATGAACCTCTGTTAGCCCCACTGTCTATGACAAGTTGGCCCCAGTGGTCGTCTTGACCAGTCAACCAGTCTGTTGACCCTGACGTCATAGTGATGTCATGCTGACGCAATAATCTCCTTCTGTTAAAATAATTAAATCCAGAAAATGGTTTAATATTTGAAAATTCATAGAGATTAATCTGTAGCTCGGATGAAAATATTTCATACATGAAAATTTCTCAGAAACGAATCCGAATAGGCGGTCCGTTCATCTGTCACATGCCCCTGTCATGCTGAACATGGAACCGTCCCCTTTCTTTCATTTGTCCGAAATCCGTCTAACATCGGGAAATCATCTTCGGATGTTTTCCCCCTCCGTCTGCAACGTATAGCACTACGTTAGAACACCCCTAGCTTTGTGTATCGTCATGTCATGCTTAGTGATGCATATGTGTGCTTTGTTTTTACTATTTCTCCTCCCTCTTCTCTCTGGTAGACCCAAAGACTGATGCTGCCTATGTGATCGACTACGTCGATGACGACCCTTCCTTCTCAACAGAGCTTCCAGGCAAGCCAACCCCCTTTGATCATTCCGATATCGCCCATTACCTTCTCTCTTATGCTTGGATTAGAACTGCTACTATTTTTGTATGATCATATTCTGATGCATAGCCTATTGTTGTTATTTGCTTACATACCTTACCTGTGTGGCACCCCGATCCGCATGGAATAGGGGGCCTTCGCACGTCAGCCCAGGATAACACCTGACGCATGACATGTCGAAGATACAACATTCCAGGTACAATAATATTCATCCATTAAAAGTGTATATAATTACATCATTGATGAATACAATTATCTAGCATAGCCCTAAGGCTATTTACATGGCGGTGGAAGCCTTGGTTTGGCGGCATAATAACTCTGGCTGGGATCCACAACTCACAGGACTGGCAAGATAATGGCCTAGCGTGATGGAGCAAGCGAACCATTTGAGTGTGACCTACAAAACTGGCATGGCACGCCATGTTAGTACATTGAATGTACTTGCAAGGCAACCAAATACATAGCATCCAAACAAGCAGAAGACAAGGCAAGAACCAAGCACATGCAACGACCTATCTTATATCAAAAACATGGCATGAAATAGATTAACTGAGCATGAACCACATCATAGCATCTACTAACCGGGTAGGAACATGGCATATCAAAACATGCTTATAACATAGCGAGACATAGCATATCATCTAACTCATGGCACGAAATAAATCAAAGCATGGCATGGCATCATGAGACTATGCTGAAAATAAACTACTGTACATATACTTCATGCATGCATAATATGTGAACTTTATGTAAACATTTGTTATTCTGTCATGGTTCTTTAAATGCAACATATTACTCATGCAATGCAACCAAACTTGTGCAGCGAGTCCCTCGGACTCTCTTACCAACGGGTTGCCTCACAATCGAACGGTGACCTTTCTGGCGACCACAACCATGACCAATACTTGGTCTCCAACACTCACCGAGAACTTGTCTCGTGATCATATAAAAACATCATCGTGACTCCGCACGACCATCTCATAATGCAATTCACCACATTCTTGTTACCACATTAATCAATTTAATTAGTTTAGGTTTATCCTCCATTTTGATCAAGACCCGGTAGTGTGACCTACTACGAACTGTGTGCTATCGATAGACTATATCAACACTCTGCTGAGGTAGCGCACTGTACCCACACCACAGAACGCATGGCCTTGTCATCCCATTCGGGTGGACCAACGATGTTCCGATGAAACCGACCTACTGTTATCACACTCTCCCGGCCACTCCGACTCATTCCCCACTAGGCTAGTCCTAGGTGGCCCCGTGTCTACCAAAGACACAACGACCACCGTCGTGGCCAAACGGTCCCAAACGAGGACCCGGTACCAATACAACAACAATGGGCACACAAGGCTTATGTCCGCCTACCTGATCAGGGTAGCCTAGTGGTGGGAAGGGGCTGATGCCTTCCCACCCACCCAGGTTCAAGGCATGGTACTTGCAATTTGGATTTGTTGCACCAATTATACTGTAGGGGATTCCCTTACAGTCTTTCTATCAAAAAAAAAACCTTCCCTAGTTGGAGGCATCGGCGAGAGGCACGACAATATTCGCATTAAGGCCTTCCCACAAAGGCAAATTCGCATTAAGGCCTTCCCACAAAGGCAAATGTGGCTGCACCGCAGAAGTTTGATTTGGTGGCACCATGATTCGATCTCATCGTTGACGGAGGAGTTTTGTCATTATTAATTCATTTTATTAATGTCTCCATCATCATGAGCATATTAATATGAATGCAAGAATGAGCATGCGGCATACAAAAGCATGTACAAAATATCGAACTTCTTAGGTGCACAACCATAGCATAAAGAATCATAATAATACCAGGTACAAGCACATTAACGGTGCATTCTAATCATCATAGTATTTTATAACGATGTCATGAAAAGTCAAATTATAGTGGTGACATGGCATTTTTAACATTCTAGCTAGCATGGCAAAGATATCATGAAACACAAGCATGCAGGAAAACCATCAAGAAATGACTACAATTGAAAACAATATGAAAACAACTGCAACTACACATACACAAGGTGCAAGCAAAGTCAACATGCGAGTTCGGGGCTAATGATAAGAGGTTGGCTTGCGTGGGGCGGATAAATACTCCTGGAAGAAGTGGGGAAACGATCGCGGAAAGAGTTGTCAGAAACACTTCTCTCTCGAAAGAGGCTGGTTAACGGCAAGTGGAAAATGGTCATTTTCAGAATGTTGAAACATAATGAAAATGATTTCAACAGAACGGGCTCGAAGAAACGAAGAAGTGGGCATTGGATTCACCTCATTCGGAGTTACGGATAAAAAGATACGGACGTTTAAAGTTCAGGGACTAGTCTGTAAAAATATCTCTACAAACAGGTCCCTGGCAGTTTAAAAAGAACGCGTCTTTTCTAAGAATACGCTTTCCAGAGAGGAAAACACATTTCCAGCCGAAGAAGAGGAGGAATGCGCTTTTGTTAAGCGAAAATATACTCTTAGGAATACCCCTCCACTTAACCACGTCAGCGGGCTGGCCCGGTCAGCGCTGAGGGGCTCACAGGTGGGGCCCGTCACTTATCCACATCAAAAACCGACGGGGTCAATGCTGAGTGGCTGACGCGTGGGGCCTGTGGGGTAGGGGCCCGCCTGGCCTGTCTTCTTCTTCCCCCCGCTCGGGATCGGGCGAGGCAGAGGGCGGGGATCGCCCCGACAGTGATCATCGGCGATTCCGGCCACCGCTCGCGGCGTGCGACCTACCCAGATGCTCAGGGAGGAGAGGTGCATCTTTGGGTGGTAGCCGCTGCCACCGACGAGCACCAAGGAGGGAGCTGCACGGCCCATGACAGAGAGGGGATTCGGCCGCCAGTGGACTCCGTGCTACAATTGGGGTGGGAGGAGGCCGAGGCTATGGGGAGGCTCGCCGGAGCATGAGGAACGCGGTGGTGGTGGAGGAGGGGCGAGGGGAGCGCGGTGCTACCTCTTGAGCTTGCGTTGTATTCCCTCGAAGAGGAAAGGGAGATGCAGCACAGTAGCGTAAATATTTCCCCTAGTTTTTGAGAACCAAGGTATCAATCCACTAGGAGACCACGCGCGAGTCCCTCGCACCTGCACAAACAACTAAGAACTTCGCAACCAACGCGATAAGGGGTTGTCAATCCCTTTACGGTCACTTACGGAAGTGAGATATGATAGAGATGATAGTTTATATTTTTGTTAATTTTGGTTTAATAAAACAGCAAGTAAAAGCGGTAAAAGTAAAGTAGATGTAGATTGATATGTTGAGAATAGACCCGGGGGCCATTGTTTTCTCTAGTGGCTTCTCTCATGATAGCGGTATTCTACGGCGGGTAAACAAATTACTGTCGAGCAATTGATAGAAAAGCGAATAATTATGAGACTATCTAGGCATGATCATTGTATATAGACATTACGTCCGAGACAAGTAGACCGACTCCTGCCTGCATCTACTACTATTACTCCACACATCGACCGCTATCCAGCATGCATCTAGTGTATTGAGTTCAGAAGAACAGAGTAACGCCTTAAGAAAGATGACATGATGTAGAGGGATAAACTCGAGCAATATGATATAAACCCCAACTTTTTATCCTCAATGGCAACAATACAATACGTGCCTTGCTGCCCCTACTGTCACAGGGAAAGGACACCGCAAGATTGAACCCAAAGCCAAGCACTTCTCCCATTGCAAGAACTATAGATCTAGTAGGCCAAACCAAACCAATAATTCGAAGAGACTAGCAAGGATATTATGAGCACACATAAAAAGGTCAGAGAAGAACCAAATATATTTCATAGATAACCTTGATTATCAACTCACAATTCATCGGATCTCGAAAAAAACACCGCAAAAAGAGATTACATCGAATAGATCTCCTCGAAGATCGAGGAGAACTTTGTATTGAGATCCAGAGAGAAAGAAGAAGCCATCTAGATACTAGCTATGGACCCGAAGGTCTGTGGTAAACTACTCACAACTCATGGTGAGGGCGATGATGATGATGATGATGAAGGCCTCCGTGATGGATCCCCCTCCGGTGGAACTCCGGAACAGACTCCAAGATGGGATCTCCACCAGAACAGAAGGTACGACGATGGAATTAGGGTTTTCTATCTATCCACGGAGTTTCTGGGGTACGTAGACTTATATAGGAAGAAGGAGGGCACCGGGGGACGCTCGAGGGGCCCACGAGGTAGGGGCGCGCCCTTGGAAGGGGGTTGTGCCCCCCACCCTCGTGGGCGCCTCGACACTCCCCTGACATGGTTCCCAAGTTCCTCTAGCGTGATTTTCTCCAAAAATATCTCTCGCGAAGGTTTCATTCCATTTGGACTCCGTTTGATATTCCTTTTCCGTAAAACCCTGAAATAGGCAAAAACAGCAATCTGGACTGGGCCTTTGGGTTAGTAGGTTAGTCCCAAAAATGATATAAAAGTGAATGATAAAGCCAATTAAACATCCAAGACTTCATAAATAATAGCATGGAACAATCAAAAATTATAGATACGTCGCAGACGTATCAAGCATACCGAAGCTTAATTCATGCTCGTCCTTGAGTAGGTAAATGAGAAAGAAAGAATTTTTGATGTGGAATGCTAACCAATATAGTTTTTCAATGTAATTCTCTTAATTGTGGCATGAATGTTCAAATATGAAAGATTCAAGATAAAAGTCTATATTAACATAAGAAACAATAATACTTCAGGCATACTAACAAAGCAATCATGTCTTCTCAAAATACTATGGCTAAAGGAAGTTATCCCTACAAAATCATATAGTGTTGGTTATGCTCCCTCGTTATCACACAAAAATATTCATACCATGCACAACCCCGATTTCAGCCAAGCATTTGTTTTCATACTCTTATCTTTTCAAACATTTCAACTTTCACGCAATACATGAGCGTGAGCCATGGACATAGCACTATGGGTGGAATAGAGGTGGTTGTGGAGAAGACAAAAAGGAGGGAGATAGTCTCACTCGACTAGGCGTATCAATGGGCTATGGAGATGCCCATCAATAGATATCAATGTGAGTGAGTAGGGATTGCCATGCAACGGATGCACTAGAGCTAAATATGAATGAAAGCTCAACGAAAGAAACTAGTGGGTGTGCATCCAACTTGCTTGCTCACGAAGACCTAGGGAATTTGAGGAAGCCCATCATTGGAATATACAAGCCAAGTTCTATAATGAAAATTTCCACTAGTATATGAAAATGACTAAGCATGAGACTCTCTACAATGAAGAACATGGTACTACTTTGAAGCACAATTGTGAAAAAGAAGATAGTAGAAATTGTCCTTTTTTTCTTTTTCTCTTTTTTGGGCCTTTTTTTCTTTTGGCCTTTTTTTCTGCGTAGGGGCTTTATAGATTTAGCCTTTCCTCCCATGAGACAATGCTCTAATAATGATGATCATCACACTTTCATTACAACTCGATATTACAACTCGATACTACGACAACAAAGTATGACTCTATATGAATGCCTCCGGCGGTGTACCGGTATGTGCAATGAAACAAGAGTGACATGTATAAAAAATTATGCATGGTGGTCTTGCCACAAATACGATGTCAACTACATAATCATGCAATGGCAATATGACAATATCATGCATGTCATATGAACGAATGGTGGAAAGTTGCATAGAAATATATCTCGAAATGGCTATGGAAATGCCATGATAGGTAGGTATGGTGGCTGTTTTGAGGAACAATATGGTGGCTATTTTGAGGAAGGATATATAGTGGGTTTATGGCACCGGCGAAAGTTGCGCAGTACAAGAGAGGCTAGCAATGGTGGAAGGGTGAGAGTGCGTATAATCCATGGACTCAACATTAGTCATAAGAACTCATAGACTTATTGCAAAAATCTATGAGTCATCAAAACAAAGCAATCAACGCATGATCCTAGGGAGGAGGTTGTTAGGAGTTAACCATCGCGCGCCCCCGACCTCCACACAAAGGTTGGCACTCTACAAATACCTCATGCTCTAACTTAGTCACACAACGGTTCACCATACGTGCATGCTACGAGAATCACTAACCTTAACACAAGTATTTCTCAATTTCATAATAACTCCACTAGCATGACTCTAATATCACTATCCTCATATCTCAAACAAATATCAAGCATCCAATATCTCATTCTATTCAATGCACTTAGTGTGAAAATTTTACTACATTGACATTGAATGTCTATCATGTGAAGACTAGTTTCTTTAGCCTAGACACATTACCATGCTATTGTAATAGACTCTCAAAAGGATATAAGTTAAGCATGCGAGTTCAACAATTTCTACAAAATATTACCACTACCGTGCTCTAAAAGATATAAGTGAAGCACTAGAGCAAAAACTATTCAAGTCAAAAGATATACGTGAAGCACATAGAGTGTTCTAATAACTTCTAGGCCATATTTAACTCTCTCAAATAGGTGTGTCCAGAAAGGATGATTGTGGCAAACTAACAAGCAAAGACTCAAATTATACAAGACGCTCCAAGCAAATCACATATCATGTTGCGAATAAAAATATAGCTCCAAGTAAAGTTACCGATGGATGAAGACGAAAGAGGGGATGCCTTCCCGGGGTATCCCCAAGCTTAGGCTTTTGATTAACTTGAATTTACTTGGGGTTCCATGGGCATCCCCAAGCTTAGGCCTTTGCTGCTCCTTGTTCCATTAGTCCATCAAAGCAATACTCAAAACTTGAAAACTTCACAAGACAAAACTTAGACAAAAATTGTCGTGAGCTCCGTTAGTATAAGAAAGCAAACCACTACTCAAAGGGACAGCAATTAATTCATTATTTGTTTATATTGGTGCCTACTGTATTCCAACTTATCTATGCTTCATATCCTCCAATACTACTCATAGATGCATCGGAATAAGCAAACACCGCACGGAAAACAGATTCTGTCAAAAATAGAACAGTCTATAGTAATCTGCAGGTTTCGCCTACTTCTGGAACTCCAAAAAATTCAAAATAAATTGGTAAATTTTCGGAATTTGTCTACCAATCATCTGCAAAAAGAATCAACTAAAAGGCACTTTCCAGTAAAATCTTAAGACTACTTTAGCTAGCGCTAACGATTCTGTTTTTCATACCAAGATCACATAAACTTCACACAAGTCTTCCCAAAGGTTCTACTTGGCACAAACACTAAACAAAACATGAAACCACATCAAATCAGAGGATAGATGAAATATTTACTCCCTAACAGCAACAAAAACAAAATACATGAAATTGGGTTGCCTCCCAACAAGCGCTATCGTTTTACGCCCCTAGCTAGGCATGATACAAGATAGATCTAGGTATTGCCATCTTTGGAAGGCAATCCATCAGTGGCTCCCATGATAGATTCATATGGTAATTTGATTTGCTTTCTAGGAAAGTGTTCCATGCCTTTCCTTAATGGAAATTGGAATCTAATATTTCCTTCCTTCATATCAATAATTGCACCAATCGTTCTAAGGAAAGGTCTACCAAGAATAATAGGACATGCAGGATTGCAATCTATATCAAGAACAATGAAATCTACAGGCACATAATTCCTATTGGAAACAATAAGAACATCATTAATTCTTCCCATAGGTTTCTTCATAGTGGAATCCGCAAGATGAAAATTTGAAGAACAATCATCAAGCTCATGAAAACTTAGCAAATCACACAAAGTTTTTGGGATAGTGGAGACACTAGCACCCAAATCACACAAAGCATAGCATTAGTGATATTTTATTTTTATTTTTATAGTAGGTTCCCATTCATCATAAAGCTTTCTAGATATAGAAACTTCTAACTCAAGTTTTTCTTCATAAGATTGCATCAAAGCATCAACTATGTGTTTGGTGAAAGCTTTATTTTGACTATAAGCATGAGGAGAATTTAGGATGGATTGCAACAAGGATATACAATCAATCAAAGAGCAATTTTCATAATTGAATCCTTTGAAATCCAAAGTAGTGGGTTCATAACTATGCAAAGTTTTAATCTCTTCACTCCCACTTTTAGCAATTTTAGCATCAAGATCTAAAAACTCCGAATCATGGGGACACCTGAAAGCAGAATCATATCCAATCCTATCTTCTTCAAGATTTATACTAGAAAACAAGGATCTAATAGGAGACACATCCATAACTTTCATATCTTCATCTTTATTTTCATGCTCTTCAAGTTTAGCAGCCATCTTATTGATCAAGGTGGACTGTTTATCCGAAATTTGGGCAATTAAGTTCTCAAGATGAGCAAGCTGAGATTTCAAGCCATAAAATTCCTTAGACATGTCATCTAGGTCTTTATTCATATACTCCATATTTTTTTCTGTTCTTTAAGCTCACTTCTGAAAAAGTCATTATGCTCAAATTGTATAGTCATAAAATGTCTAACATTGTTTTCAATCTCCTCTAGCCTCTTGAGGTGAGGGTCAACACTAGCAGGGAGAGCCATAGCAACAAGAAAGCAATCCAACACACACAAGCAAACAAGAAGCAAGCGAACGATAAACACACGGCGGAAGAAGGACAAATAAAACTGCAATGGCGAAGTGAGGGAGTGGAAAACGAGAGGCAAATAAATGTAATGCGAAGGATGAGGGTTTGTGACAGGTACTTGGTATATGACTTTTGCGTAAGCCTGCCGGGCAACGGCGCCAGAAATTCTTCTTGCTACCTCTTGAGCTTGCGTTGTATTCCCTCGAAGAGGAAAGGGAGATGCAGCACAGTAGCGTAAGTATTTCCCTCAGTTTTTGAGAACCAAGGTATCAATCCAGTAGGAGACCACGCGCGAGTCCCTCGCACCTGCACAAACAAATAAGAACTTCGCAGCCAACGTGATAAGGGGTTGTCAATCCCTTTACGGTCACTTACAGAAGTGAGATCTGATAGAGATGATAGTTTATATTTTTGGTTTAATAAAACAGAAAATAAAAGCGGTAAAAGTAAAGTAGATGTAGATTGATATGTTGAGAATAGACCCAGGGGCCATAGTTTTCTCTAGTGGCTTCTCTCATCATAGCGGTATTGTACGGCGGGTAAACAAATTACTGTCGAGCAATTGATAGAAAAGCGAATAATTATGAGACTATCTAGGCATGATCATTGTATATAGGCATCACGTCCGAGACAAGTAGACCGACTCCTGCCTGCATCTACTACTATTACTCCACACATTGACCGCTATCCAGCATGCATCTAGTGTATTGAGTTTAGAAGAACAGAGTAATGCCTTAAGCAAGATGACATGATGTAGAGGGATAAACTCAAGCAATATCGTATAAACCCGATCTTTTTATCCTCGATGGAAACAATACAATATGTGCCTTGCTGCCCCTACTGTCACTGGGAAAGGACACCGCAAGATTGAACCCAAAGAAAGCACTTCTCCCATTGCAAGGACTATAGATCTAGTAGGCCAAACCAAACCAATAATTTGAAGAGACTTGCAAGGATATTATGAGCACACAAAAAAATTCAGAGAAGAACCAAATATCTTTCATAGATAACCTTGATCATAAACTCACAATTCATCGGATCTCGACAAACACACCACAAAAAGAGATTACGTCGAATAGATCTCCTCGAAGACCGAGGTGAACTTTGTATTGAGATCTAGAGAGAGAAGAAGCCATCTAGATACTAGCTATGGACCCGAAGGTCTATGGTAAACTACTCACAACTCATGGTGAGGGCCATCATGATGATGATGAAGGCCTCCATGATGGACCCCCCTCCGGTGGAACTCCGGAATAGACTCCAGGATGGAATTAGGGTTTTCTCTCTGTCCACGGAGTTTCTGGGGTACGTAGGCTTATATAGAAAGAAGGAGGGCACCGGGGGACGCTCGAGGGGCCCACGAGGTAGGGGGCACGCCTTGGGAAGGGGGCACGCCCCCACCCTCGTAGGCGCCTCGACGCTACCCTGACGTGGTTCTCAAGTTCCTCTGGCGTGATTTTCTCCAAAAGTATCTCTCGTGAAGGTTTCATTCTGTTTGGACTCTGTTTGATATTCCTTTTCTGCAAAACCCTGAAATAGGCAAAAAAACAGCAATCTGGACTGGGCCTTTGGGTTTGTAGGTTTGTCCCAAAAATGATATAAACGTAAATGATAAAGCCCATTAAACATCCAAGACTTCATAAATAATAGCATGGAACAATAAAAAATTATAGATACGTTGGAGACGTATCACGCGGCATCGTCGGGCTCACAGAAGAACAGAGCCGGCGGCCATGGCGACAGAGAGGGGTGGGGAGGGGTTCTGGAGCTCGAGGGAGGGGTTGGGAAGGCAGCTCAGTGCTCGAGGGAGGTCTCGCGGGCTCTTTAAATAGCCTAGCGAGCTCGAGGGGGAACGGGGAGGAGGTGGCACGCGGCGGGCGACGTGTTCTCGCATCGGCGACGGCGCAGTGTTGGCAGACACGGCCAACTCGCTCGAGAAGCGGTGGGAAGGCGACGAGGGTAGAGCGGACGAGTGCCAGAGGCTCACGGAGTCGAGCAAGAGATTTGAGACAAGCAGAAGAAGAAGACAGAGGAGAAGAAAGCGACGATGCACAGTGGCACACTATTCGTCCAGTGGCACTGCTCGTCGGAAAAGAACGAGAGAGGCGGGAGGTTTAGAGGGAAGGGGACGGCGAGAGGACACTGTTGGGCAACAACGGCGAGGCCAGAGCTGGTCGGAGCACCAATGCCGTTGACAACAGTGGCTAGACCACCTTTTCTGCTGGCTCTCCGCGTGATCACCACAGACAGGGCGTGCTCTGGGGTTCTCCGCGGGGCAATTGGCGTGGGACTCCTCCTTGGCGGTCCATGAGCAAGTACGGTGTAAAGAAGAGAGGGGACCATAGCGAAGATGAGGTGGGCATCATCCTGTGTGTTGGAAATAACATGACGGATAGCCCGTAGCAACGCACGGGCGTTCTACTAGTTACATAGAGTGTAGAGATCAACAAAATAATCCACTTCTAGATACACAAAGTTGTCCATTACCGTGGACATGGCTAATCATGATCAGTTTGTACACTGTGCAGAGGTTTGTGCACTTTTCCGCACAAGACTCGATCGCCTCCGTTTAATTTCTCACACTACATGGTGTTAGAAACGAATGACCGAGACTCAGTCTTTCAGAAGTATTTAGTCTTTACCCTGGATAGACCGGTACACCTACATTCCCCCTACGTCTGTTAGTCCACTACTGAAAGAGCTCACGCAACATACTCAACTATGCCCGAGCCCATAATGGCTTGTGGCTGCACATGGAAGTTTCTAGGCATGAAAATATCATATGATCCCTTTTAGCCTGGGTGGCATTCCAATAGGGTGATCACACGGGTCATCTGGGATCCCCTTGGGAAAGCACTAGGTTCTCCAGGTGCCTGGGCAAACCACTGGTTGCTCTAGGGTGCCCCAACCAACCCATCCAGATGTGTATTAAAGTAGCCACCTTAAGTTTCCCTTAAATAATATTACACCAGCAACTTTCATGAATCTCACATACCAATCCATGTCTACGCATGGCTTAGCAATAAGTAACAAAGCTTATATTCCCAGGGTTGATCTCAAGTCATAGTTTCCTACCTCATGAACTACAAAGCAATCTCACATGTATCCAAGTCCTACTCGTGCAAATGTTTGAGGGTATAACTAATGCAAGTAAAACTGGGTATTGAAGAGTATGATCAAAGTGTGAACTTGCCTTGCACTATTGATGTAGAATCTTCGCATTCATAACTCGTGATAGATCTACTCGTCACACTCCGATCAATCTATCGTAAGCAATCAATGGTAACCACACATGAGCAATCATTCAAAATATCGGACAGAACGAATAAAACACTTCGGAAAACTTCAAAATCAAGCAAATAACTCTTGCAACGGAAAACAATTTCTAACAGTACCAAAATTTAGTGAATTTGTCTGTATCAAAAGTTTAGGTCAAAAGCTTTGATTTGTAAAATGAATCAACTTAAACGGAGTTATAAAACTCACGTTATGACAAAACAAAGTTTAAATTCAAATCTATTTGAATTCAAATTTTAAAACTTTCAAAAATATTTTTAGTTTGGTTCTCTGGATAGATGAGATCATAACGAAGAAGTGGGCGTTGGTTTCGTTGGATTTGAACAAACGAGTAAAAAGTTACAATGGTTTGAATATCAGGGGCTAAACTGTAAATAAACTAATTGCATCTAGGTCCCTAGCTGAAAAACTAAAATAAAAGGAAAAGACTATCGAGCGAACGCTCGCTATTACAATCTAAATAGAGGGCGTTCTGTGAATAACTAACAAAAAAACACAAAACCGGTTTTAAAGAAAAACAATAGAGAAAATCGAAAAGAAAAAAAACCGATCTAGGGTTCGGTTTATAACGTTTCGCAACGGTTCGGCGCGGATTGGCAGATCGGGCTTCGGGCGGATCGGACGGCGGCGGCGGCTCTAGTGAGTCCGGTAGTGGTGGCGAGCGGCTCCGGCGAGTGCAGCGCGCGGCGAAGGGCAAGGCGGCGAGGGCGGCGACTCTGTGCGGCGGCGGTTGTGGCTGCGATGAGATAGCGGCGGCGCGATGATGCGATAGCGGCTGCGGTACGAGCTCGAGGAGAGAGGGCGGTGGGGTCGGCGCTATTTAAGGGCGGCGGGGCGAGGTGGTGGCGTGGGCGAGGGGGCAGGACGGCGGCGGTCGGCCGGACTCCAGGAGGAGTCCTGGTCGGGGACGAGGGAGATCGCTACGCGGGCGCTGGGCCGCGGCCTGGCGGGGAGCTCGGCCGGCCCAGTTCGGCGGCCCGAGTTTTTTTAATAACAGACAATAAATAAAAATAAAAATAAAAAGAAATAAAAATATAATATAGGCATATAATATATCAATAATTTCAGAAAAACATTCTTTACAACATGAACTTTTTTCTAGGGTCAAATAAAATCCTCAAAAATTTAAATAAATCAAACAATGCTTCTGGTTGATTTAAAAACCAGAATAGAATATTTTAAAATACCAAAATTACTTCAAACTCATTTTTCTCCAATTTTCTACTGTAGGGAATTATTTTACCCTATTTTCCATATATTTTTATTTTTGGAGAAAAATAATTTGAATAAAAACCAAATAACTAAATTTAGAAAAATGAGTTTCAAAAATACATCGAAGGAATTTCAATTTGTTTCTTTGAAACTTCCAACTCGTATTTCTTAAAATTTGAATAAGTCATTTTATCTTCTCTAATGAAAATCATTGAATTGCATAAAATTTCTGAATTTGAAATATTTCCGAATGGAATTCAAATCTTTTCAAGACCCTTTTCATTTATTAAATGGAAGAAGTCATGTCATCGTCACTCTAGGGTTTTGTGTAGAAATGAATTTGAATTCATGGAGATCATAAATGAAAAGTGAAAGTTTTGGAAAGTCATTTTATTCCCTCTCATTTAACATTCAAAAGTTTCAAATTTCACTCAATTTCACACAATACATCACACCAGCAATCAAAACTATCTATTTAAATATAACATTCCAAAATTTAGAAATTCAGGATGTTACAAACCTACCACACTTAAAATGAATCTCGTCCTCGATATTCGGAAAGGCTAGCAAGAAATAGGTTGGGGTTCGGGGTCTCCTAACAATTCCATTGATTGGTATGGTCTAGTGTGCTACCACACTTAGAAGCATCGTTATGGTTCCATCAAGAGCTCATCTACTTGGTCTTTATTGTTGACAGGGTCGGTCTTCTCAAATCTTCGGGATAATTCCTTCTCTGTGTTCTCACGGTAGTGGCATAACTATTGTCCTCAATTCTTGTGTCATTTCATCTTGGTAAGGTTCTTTCGAGACTGGTTCCTCTTAGCAGACAGGTCTGGCGCCAATACTAAACAATTGTCAATCTCTCATGGTGGTCATCAAACAATTTAACTGGGTCCCTGCAGAAAATGGTTCCGGGCTTCATTCTCACCGTATCCCCTACTGTTGGCACCAACTGCCTTGTACAAGGGAAAAAATTTCGTACCAATCTAAGGTTTTGACGTAGTCGTCTCTCTACTATGGGTAAGTCACTCAGCATTACCATCCCATATAACAGAGGCGAATAATAAGAGTAAGTCGGCATGCTGATCGATCCATTCCGCACCTAAATAATTACCTTGTATATGGTTTAGTGAATCTCACATTCTAACACTCGATCATCCTCACAAGCATTGCAAAATTTCTCTTGTCAACGAACTAAGTTCGGATAAATCCATTGATTCTGCAAGCCAAACATCCAACTATCATTTCGTCCCAACCCTCGGGTTTTGCGTAAACACCTATAAGATCGTCTGTTGACAATGTCGTAACTTCTACCAAGGGTTTTCCTTCACCAAGAGTGTGCTTGCCTTGTTGACAAGTCCTGGGGCCTGTGGGTTATGGCTCATCTCATCACTAGTAACACTTGGTCTCATCATCGGGTTGCAACTGATCATTCTTCCAACATCTAGCTTCCTTAGCATTCTTAAATCCATCCAATTTGTACGGTTTCCCTTCCTTCTATTGGTACAAATTACGATGTAATTACTGAGACTCACCATTGAGTGGTCCATTCCAGAGTCTGATGTGATTAACCACTAGTTCTTGTATTCTGGTAATAGTGTTGGGTTCTACCACCCTTAAAATGGAAAACACTAGTTCCCTCAAAATCTTATTCCATGTATCATGATTTCACTCATTGCATGTATAGTAATAACTCATAAAATTCCAAAATCAATACCCTGATGCCAACTTTATTGATTCTCAACTTATTACAATCTGCTGCATTTCCATTACTTGCTTCAACTCAACTACTTAGCACAAGTATCCTTCTCCTTGGGACAATTTCTAGCATAGTGTCGTGCTTCATTAGAGTAGAAACATATTACTTCTGACTAGTCTCGTGGTTCCCTTGTGATTACGTAGCCTCCTTAGGTCCTCGGCTTATGGGCCCACTTCAGAACTTGTATATCCTTAACTCATCCTTGGAGTCACAATTGCTCCACACTCCAGCATTACACCCTCTTTAAATCAAATTATGCTTATTTCCTTCATACCCTTGGGGTTAGCATCATATCAAGAATAAACTCCAATTTATTTTGTGCAAACTCTACTCTTTGGAGCAACATTTTCCTTCCCATTGGTCCAGTGTTCATACAGAAAAGTATCACCATAAAAAATGCACTGGTTCATCCTTAATTTATATTCTCCACATATCAAATCTTGTATTCCATGCTGAACCACTATTAAACACTCAAATTTCAAATGTGATTCACTACAAATGCAGCCATCCATATAGTTTGGTATGGTTAAGCATTCCTTCCATCTTTTATTCATTTGTCGTTGCTGAGGATGCTTCAGTCCCACTGGAATTGTTCAACGTGATTCTTGAATTCATTGATCTTTTGCTTCATCATAGTGGCCGTGTGCTTCATCTCCATCATCTCTGCATGAACCCCACTCAGGCATTCCTGAGTGTGACGAAGTCTTGCTTCGAGTATTTCTCCAATCTGACGTATGGCTTCCATAGCAGCTTCACGAACAGAGTCGAAGAATGTTGTTCGTGGTACTCGAGAGTTGAAAAAGTATTGACCCATAGTTTTCGGGAAAACTCCTTTCATGCGGTGGAGGTATACCTCCACGTACCAAAGTTCAACTCCATTCTCCAGGAAGGGATAACCCTTGTAGATTGCATCTCCTTCAAGGTTTATATGCTTCATCATGTCCTTCAGGATCTTTGGATAGTCCTGATCACTAGTCAGGGTCATGATAGTTTCCGAGTCCTTGAGAAAGGACTCGTAAAGGGTTACCATCTGTAGGTATAAGGAAGAAGGGGTACTCAGGATAGTGTGTGTATTTTCTTGGGATGAAATGCGGTCGTTTGTCCGAGAAAGGTCTGGGGTCAGCTTGTCCATCGGTTCTAGGTTTTAGTCTGGGTGAGATAGCAAGAGAGGTACTCACCATCATCCAGCAACTCATAGCATTTCATATGAGACTCCAAACATATCAACTTCTATTGCTTCATGAATTATTACAATGTCCTTTCGATAACTTAACTTCAACATCCATATGAAAACATGTATTCCACATCCATTTACACGCTTTATCCCAATATATAGATCTCAACTACTCTACTCAATCTTTCCTCGGGTCTGAACCTTCTCTAGCAAAATGCCTCACTACCTTGCAGCGTAAACAAATGACATCAGAAAAATATAAGGACTTGATGGTGACTATCTCGGTTCACTAGGTTCTTGGCTTCCTTGTTTGGCAGTTGCTCGCGTAATGACCTAAATCCTTGCACCTGTAGCATGTGATGTGACTCGGGTCCTTTTCCACAAAAATTGGGTTGTTCTGGGAACACATGCTCTTTCTCTTCCTCGACTTCTTTGTCCCGATCAGGGCTTCTATCTCTTGTGGATCAAACTCCACCTGTTCTGTCGGGAAGTCTCCCAGACACTCTTGGCTTTTCTTCGTGCAATACTGTGAAAAATGTCCTTCTTCCCCACATGAATAGCAAGCACGGGAGAAAAATTTGTTTATGTCATCTCCATCAGGGTCGTCAATACCTTCCTCCATCACATATTTCTTCAAAATTTCCTCGAGTGCTTCTTTACTTCTTTATTATGTTGGATAGTTCGTTGTACCACGGGGTAAATGTGCCACTGAGCAGGGTAGTGGGTAGTCCCTTCACACAAGAAACAAATGATCTGCCTAGTTGGGCATTCTTCAGCTGGGTGACTTTCTTCACAATGAGGGCATTCATCCTTGTGCTCCTCCTGGGTGTGTCCTATATCTCAACAAATCCTACAGGCATAGGGTTTCTTCTTCGAGTTGTCGCCACGCTTTCAGATGAGACGGGATTTTAACAGAGTCTTCTTGAATTCCTCCCAACTTTTTGCTCCATTATATCCTTATATGGCTTGATGCATTTTCCACCATGTTGCAGCACTTTTTGTAAAGTATTGAAGAGCGTATTGAACCTCATGCTTCCTTGCAATCAAATTTTGATCCTCAATGTTTTGTATCCATAGCTCTTCCTCCGACCGGGTCATCGGTCCAGAGAATACAAGTCTACCTTTATTAATCCTCTATTGGGTCCAAGGGTTTGGGGATGAGATTCGGGAGATGGTGAGAGGTACACTTAATACGAACAATAGTTTTGAAAAGACGGGTTTTATTTTGTGGCCATTGGAAAAACATCAAACAAATGACGGGTCACAATCATCGCATCTAACGTAAGTACTTAACCGGGGTTTGGTCTTCTAAAGGTCAATATCTCTTCAATGTCGTCAACTCTTCAAATGTTCGGAGTATCCACTGTTGTAGCTTCAACACTTCTAATGCATGGTGGAAACCTTTTTACTCCAAAGTGGTCAAAATGGAAAAGGGTATTGTCTAACTATTTAGGTAAAAGGGAAGTTTTGATCGAGTTCGGAAAAGAAGAGAGGTAAAGAATCTTTTTGAAAATAAAGTTTTAGAGAAATCCTTTCCTATGGGCTTGCCAGTTTCTAGGGTCACGTCCTACAATCAACATGTGCTCTGATACCATCTTGTAGCGACCCGACCCGAATGGATCAAGTCTTTGTGCTTAAGTGTCATCCCTCGATCGGTATGCTGACACACATAATACTCGAGAATTTATAACAGAGGTAAATCACATGTATAATGTAACGTAAATACTATTATCTCAATCAACATAGAGGAAGTAACAAAAAGGTTGTGGAGGTCCTTCAACACCAACGGCAAAGTTGAGTGTAGACAACGCAACCCTAACGTATCACTTACTCGTCGTAAGAATCCTGCAACATGAGACGCTGCAGCCAAGTAGGTCAGTACATTGAATGTACTGGCAAATTCACACCATAGAATAATGATGAACAATATCTATCACTACATGCATATTTGGCTCGTGGAGGATGTATAGCTCATTTTGCATAAAGCTAGTTTTTCCCTACATCAAAGGAATAAATTTTATTTACTACTCAGTTGTATTAAGCAATATTGAGAATGGGTCCTCCATCTCAATCCCAAAGTTTACCAAAGTAATTAATAACCCAACAAATTAATTATATAGAGTGTTGAGATAAAAAATCCACTTCTAGATACTCAAAGTTGTCCATAACCGTGGGCATGACTAATCATGATCAGTTTGTACACTCTGCATAGCTTTGTGCACTTTTCCCGACAAGACTCGATCGCCTCCATTTAATTTCTCGAACTACATGGTGTTTGAAAAGGGATGACCGAGACACAGTCTTTCAGAAGCATTTACTCTTTACCCTGGATAGACCGGTACACCTACATTCCCCTTACATCTGCTAGTCCACCACTCAAAGAACTCACACAACATACTCAACTATGCCAGAGCCCATAATGGCTTGTGGCTGCACATTGAAGTATCTAGGCATGAAAATATCATATGATCCCTTTGAGCGTGAGTGGCATTCCAATAGGGTGATCACACTGGTCCTCCGGGATCCCCTTGGGCAAGCACTTTGTTCTCCAGGGTACCCCAACCAACCCACCCAGATGTGTATTAAAGTAGCCACCTTAAGTTCCCATTAAATAATATCACTCTCACAACTGTCATGAATCTCACATACCAATCCACGTATACACATGGCTAAGCGATGAGTAACAAAGCGTTATTCCCAAGGTTCTTCTCAAGTCATAGGTTCCTACCTCATGAACTACAAAGATATCTCACATGTATCCAAGTCCTACTCATGAAAATCTTTGAGGGTATAACTAATGCAAGTAAAACTAGGTATTGAAAAGTATGATCAAAGTGTGAACTTGATTTGTACTTTTGATGTAGATTCTTCGCACTCATAACTCGTGATAGATCTACTCGTCACACTCTGATCAATCTATCGTAAGCAATCAATGGTAACCACACATGAGCAATCATTCAGAAGATCGGACATAACGAATAAAACACTTCGGAAAACTTCAAAATAATGTAAATAACTCTTGCAACAGATAACAATTTCTAACAGTACCAAAATTTAGTGAATTTGGCCTTATCAGAAAGTTCAGGCCAGGAGCTTCGACTTGCAAAAAGAATCAACACAAATGGAGTTATAAAACTCAAGTTATGACAAAACGAAGTTTAAATTCAAATCTATTTGAATTCAAATTTTAAAACTTTCTAAAATATTTTTAGTTTGGTTCTCTGTATATATGAGATCATAACGAAGAAGTGGGCGTTGGTTTCGTTGGATTTGAACAAACGAGTAAAAAGTTACGAATGTTTGAAGGTTAGGGGCTAAACTGTAAATAAACTAATTGCATCTAGGTCCCTAGCCGAAAAACTAAAATAAAAGGAAAAGACTATCGAGCGAACAGTCTCTATTATGATCTAAACAGAGTGCGTTCTCTGAATATCTAACAAAAAAAGGTTTTAAAGAAAAAACAGAGAAAACCGAAAAGAGAAAAAACCGATCTAGGGTTCGGTTCATACCGTTTCGCAACGCTTCGGCGCGAAACGGCGGATCGGGCTTCGGGCGGCGGCGGCTCCGACGACTCCGGTAATGGCGGCGAGCGGCTTCGGCGAGTGCAACGCGAGGCGAGGGGCAAGGCGGCGAGGAGTGGCGGCAGTAGCGCGAAGCGAGGGCTAGGGGAGACGGCAGCGCGGGTGCGGCGGGGGCGGCATTGTGCGGCGGTAGCGGCGATGGCGGCGATGCGACAACCGCGGCGCGGTGATGCCGAGCGGTGGCGGTACGAGCTCGAGGAGAGACGGCGGCGGGGTTGGCGCTATATAAGGGCGGCGGGGCGAGGTGGTGGCATGGGCGAGGGGGCAGGGCGACGGCGGTCGGCCGGACTCCAGGAGGAGTCCTCGTCGGGGACGAGGGAGATCGTGGCGCGGGTGCTGGGTCGCGGCCTGGCGGGGAGCTGGGCCAGCCCAGTTCGGCGGCCTAAAGTTTTTTTTAATAACAAACAATAAATAAAATGAAAAACAAAATAAAATGAAAACATAATATAGCAATATAATATATTAAAATTTTCAGAAAAACATTCTCTACAACATGGAAATTTTTCTAGGGTCTAATAGTATCCACAAAAATTTAAATAAATCAAACATTGCTTTTGGTTTATTTAAAAATCAGAATAAAGTATTTTAAAATACCAAATTACTTCAAACTCATTTTTCTCCAATTTTCTATTGTAGGGAATCATTTTACCCTATTTTCCATATATTTCATTTTTGGAGAAAAATAATTTGAATAAAAACCAAATAAATAAATTTTAAAAAAATGAGTTTCAAAAATACATCAAAGGACTTTCAATTTGTTTCTTTGAAACTTCCAGCTCATATTTCTTAAAATTTGAAGAAGTCATTTTACCTTCTCTCATGAAAATCATTGAGTTGCCTAAAGTTTCTGAATTTAAAATATTTCCGAATGGAATTCAAATCTTGTGAAGACCCTTTTCATTTCTTAAATGGAAGAAGTCATGTAATCTTCACTCTAGGGTTTTGTGTCGAAATGAATTTGAATTCATGGAGATCATAAATGAAAAGTGAAAGTGTTGGGAAAGTCATTTTATTCCCTTTCATTTAACTTTCGAAAGTTTCAAATTTCACACAATATATCACACAAGCAATCAAAACTATCTATTTAAATATAACATTCCAGAATTTAGAATTTTGGGATGTTACACACTTCTTTGTCACACCATATGCTATGCTTGATGACGACACTTGTTGGGTGAATCGCCTCTTGAATGCTTGGTTTTCCACTAATGCTAACCACATGTTTTCCAAGTGCTTGTTGTCTTTACTCCTTTTGAAGGAATTACAAGACGGTGCGACATTGGATAGTGCCCATTTATAACTTCAAGATGATGAATGCTTGGTGATCGCCAACTTATACACGACGAAAACATCTCTTTTCCATGGTGATTTGGATTTTGATCCGAGGTCGGATCTTTCCCAAGGGGGAAGGGGATGACGCGGAGCATCCTATGGACATCACCATGTCAAGATTCCATCGCAAGTGACACATGCGACATCTACTTCATACATACAAAGGTGAATCATCTCCTTTACATGTGTCCGCTTGTACCTTTCGAGGATGACATACTTCTTGACCCCTCTCTCGTGTGCATTCATAGGTGTGAGCAGAGCTACACATTCACCAAGGAGGAGTCCAAGAGTAGGAGAACAACTACACCATCCAAGAGGGAGGCCTGGAAGCGGAGAAGGAACTAGCCAAGAACAAGGCAGGAGCTCCCAGGCGATCCCGTGCGCACGGGCCCCTCCAACCCCATGCCCACGAGCCTCCCAGGCTAAATGGTCCTGAAGACCCCATGCGCATGGGAGTGTACCATGCACACGGGACCCCCGTGCCCATGGGCCTCAGACCCCGTGCGCACGGGCTACTGCGTCAGGTCACTGGAGACCCCGTGCGCACGGGCTCCACCACTACAAAAAAATACACTTCCGTGATGATACGTGTTTGTCACAGTAGGTCACGTTTTCTGTCATGCATGTACATCCATGAAGATTTTATGACATAATCAAGATACTCATACCTGTGCTGTCGTAGAAGTGTTCCATGACATTACCAAAATTATCATCTCGGAAGTGTCCACTTCCATGACGATAAATCGCGCGTCACAGAAGTGCTTTCATCAAGGGTGACTCACATGTGGCATCCACCGTAACGGAACGCCGTTAAGCTACCAGGTTCGGTTTTGGATCCGTTAACCCGTTAACATCCCCGACCAATGGGGATTTTCCACGTGTAAAATCATCATTGGCTGTAGGAAACACCTGTCGGCTCACCTTTGGGACAGATGTCATCCAGTCATTGGACACAAAGCGCCTATGATACGTCGACACGTGGCACGGCCCAACACAGGCCCATTCCTGTGAAAAGGCCGGCCTGTTTAACTTGGTCAAAAGGTGGCAGGCCGGCCCACGGTAAGCCTGTTAACGGCATGTTTGCATATAGCACATTTACAGCCCGCTAACCCAGGGCCCATTTATGGCCTATCCGAATTAGGCCCTGTAGCGTCATATGGGCCATCCAGTATAATTCCAGCCCATTTTAACTTCCGACCCATGTATGGCCCATGACGTCTTTCGGCCCATATGAGGCCCTTAGTAACCCTCGACCCATTAACGGCCAGTGGTAAAACTCGCCCATATTGAATAGTGCCCAACAGAGGCCCATTCCTGTGAAAAGGTCGGCCCATTTGACTTGGTCAAAAGGTGACGGGCCGGCCCACGGCAAGCCTGTTAATGGCCTGTTCACATATAGCCCATTTACAGCTCGCTAACCCAGGGCCCGTTTACGGCCTATCTATATTAGGCCCAGTAGCGTCATCTGGGCCGTCCAATATAATTTGCAGCCCGTTTTAACTTCCGGCCCATGTATGGCCCATGACGTTTTTTGGCCCATATGAGGTCCTTAGTATCCCTCGGCCCATTAACGGCCCATGATAAAACTGACCCATATTGAATAGTGTTTCACTTTATACCCATTAACGGCCCATTATTCCGTTGGGCCGTTCCCAGCCCATGTTATCTTTTGGCCTTCTCAGGGCCCATGTATTCTTGGGCTCATTTCCAGCATTTGTTTACTTTAGGCCCGTTACTATCATTTCCCGCTTGTGGGCCAAATTCGGCCCGTGGTTACAGTAGGCCCGTTTGTGGCCGGTTAATACGCTGGCCCGTTTTCATAGCGTCATCAAATACGGCCGATTAACGACTGCCCATTATGGTCGGCCCGTTATGGTCGGCCCATGAATGGACGATTTCAACTCTAGCCCATTTACGGCCATAATGTGGTTTGTTATTGGCCCATGTTTGGCCAACCAATCATACGGCCCATAGAAGGCCCATTGAGTCTACGGCCCGTAGAAGGCCCATTGTTTCTACGCCCCGTAGAAGGCCCGTTGTTTCTACGACCCTTAGAAGGCCCATTGTTTCTACGGCCCGTAAGAGGCCCATGTTAACTACAGTAAATATGTAGCCCATAGTTAATGTGGCCTATTTTTAAAAAATAGGCTATTGCTGCCACTGGCAAACCGTGGAAAAAGAACCGCACTGACTACAAGAAAACAAATAAACAAGACAATAAGGAAATAAATAGGCAAGCAACTTATGCTAGGCTATCACGGCTATTACATATATTACATCCGCTGGGCATCAAAGTTCACCACCAGTGCAAATATAGGGAACAAAGCAGCATATAAACGCCGCAGCAAAACAAGTCCAGAACTGAAACCACTTCAGAAGAGCTCAAGAAACAATATCCTGGGTACCCATAATGCTGGAAAGATGCTTAGCAAGCTTATTAACTTTCTCTTGTTTGGCGCTTAAATCCTCCAGCACTTGCTGTTGCACCAGAAAGTATGCATCTAAATTCTGCAGGGACTTACTCAGTCCTTCGGATTCCTGTCGCATAACATCTGACCAATGTCTTTCAACTTGATGTTGAGACTCAAGAAGCCGAACTGATTCATGCAGCGAGTTCGAAGAGCTGGTGCCAGCAGTAGTAGCCAGTAACTCGAACACTACATCAAGACAAGACTTTGGGATTGTCTCAATGTCTTCAATATAGTTTTTACCGGCTTTCTTGGAGAACAACAGGGGTGTCTTGCTATCTTGAACCTGATCTGCATTACTTCCTTTACCATTGCATAACGGGGTACTCTTCTCCAATATTTTATCCGCGTTCTGAAGGAGAAACAAACAAACACATCACAGATTTACAACGTATTATATGAAACTCATTTTGGTAAATCAGTTCAGTAGTAAGGTAGACAGGATAACAGCATGAAACCAACATATATCTATGTAGTATGGTCACTGTATGGTCTATATCATTCTAGTTTATGTTGCCAAATCAAGATAGATACGGTTCGAATCATATCTATTTAAGACAAAGCAGCATAGAAAGAATATAAGTGTGGGAAACTACACAACAATAACAACACTTGTAATGTGCATGGCATGAGAACATAACTGTTTATTCAATTGAAACTGAAATCAAAATAGAGCAAGTTACAACAACAAACATGTTAAAGAACCAAGTTTAAAACATACCTATTGCGCCATTGGAGTTTCAATTGCATGCTTCAAATTAGAAATTAGTTGGTATGAGTAAATAAAGTGATGCAGGAGCAAAGTGGTATGAACCATAGCTACGGAACCTGACCTGAGAACAATTCTTCTTCTGCTTTAAGCGTTGACTTGGGGTTCGGAGTGGTGGTCCTCGTGCTTTGGGCACTGCAGTTGCCTTACTAACTGCTCGTGCTTGGGTGCTCTATGGTGGAGACGGTGCTGTGTCAACGGCAACTGGGTTACTATCTCCCGGGGTTGGGGTTAGAAGGGGTGTAGCTGGTTCTCTGGCCAACTAGGTAGGGGTACAATCTGTGTGAGTCTGGGTTATGCGTGGTGGGGCTGGTTCTTGGGCAAGTACAACCGTGGTTCTATCTCCATCGACAGGTAGCACGATCTTTTCTGAAGACCGTGTTTTTACACCCACAGATACTGCCACCACCCCCTCCAATTGAAATGGCTGATAAATAAGAAATGTAATTGAATGTACAGACATTGTAAGATAGACAGGTGCAATGGATAGTAGGGAAGAAAACAGGGCATGAAATAATTCACATTAATGTTGGCTAACAAAACAGAATAGCAGGACATAGTTTCACATATATGATGGCTAATTAAACAGGATAGCATGACACAATTTCACATGTATGATGGCTAACTAAACAGGTGGAATGACATACTTCAAAATATGATGACTATGTAAACAGGATGACATGATATAACTATACGATGTGTCTAATAAAGTGGTTGGCATGCCATCAATCACAAACATACCGTCGATGGAAACATGATGGCATGATACAATTCACGGATAGAATGACATAATTCAAAATATGATGACTATGTGAACAGGATGAGATGACATAACTATATTATGTCTTTAGAAAATGGGTTGGCACGCCATAATTTAGATACATGCTGTCTATGTAAACATCATGGCATGATATAATTCAAATATATGATCTATATACTAAGGAAGTGAGTAGAGGGCAATCGCATATATGATGTGTCAACTAAGGAGATGGCATTCAATATCATGTATATGATGTAAAAACTAAGCGTTGCAATACAAGATATGCATGATATGAGTAATATAACCCTGCCAAGTTTCAGCATACACCTCAGGGGGATAATAGGACTGGTCATCTGCCTCTGAATCCTCCTCATAAGAGCTATCTATAACCTGCAAGATATCTGCTTCACCAGGTAGCATTGTCTGCTCTGAAGACCTTGTTTTCACTCCAGATTTTCCATCACCAATTCAAATGGCTGATGCATAGGAAGAGCAGTTCAATATACAAACATTGTCGACAAAAGCAATGAGAAATACAAAAAAAGGACATCATGATATAATTCACATATATGATGCTTGGCTAAACAACATGGCATTGCATAATTCATATATATAATGCCTTGCAACAAGATAGCATTGCATAATTCACATATATAAAGTCTTGCAAAAAGATGGCATTGCATAGTTCACATATATGGTAATTAGATACTAAACAGGTGGCATTCACACAAATCATGTCTAAACTAAGCAAATGACATAGCAATGCAAGATACCATACACATGATATGAGCAACCTAACCCTGCCAAGTTAGAGCATGCACCTCGGAGGGGGGGATAGGACTGGTCATCTGTCTCTGAATCCTCCTATGAGGATTTATCTTCCTCTTGATTACGATCCGAAATGGGTGGAGGGGGGGTTGCTTTGCGCCCACCATGGAGCGACGTCTGCATGAAATTTTATTGCCATGCAAGGCTCATCTCTTTTGCTCTACATGTTCAGTTCCATTGTGTACAATAACTGACATGCATAGGAAAAAAACATAGTTAGATTATGTAAGGAGTGCATGCACAAATCCAGAGTGAAGGTAGCAAACTGTGGATAGACCCAAAACCAATGATAGCAGGCAGATAATAGCTTTAGTTAAAAAATACAGATAATGGCTCCTTTAATGTTTGTTTGCACCCAACATGAAACTCATAGTAGACACCCAATATGTACCCCACAACCATTTAAAAACTCAAGTATCAGCATAAGTTTGGACCTGAGTCAGAGTCTAATAGGTGAACACGACGATAAAGTAGCATGTCATTATATTAAGCGATGCATAACGTAAGCAGACACGGAAGAGTGCGACCTCTCTTGTGGACCCGTGTAGTCCTCAAGGTCATCTGCTCAGTTGATGATGATAATGAAGTTGTCGTGGTTACCGGCGGCGGGGAAGAAGATCTGAGGCGGTGAAAGACAGTCTGGAGAGCGGATCCCTGCTGTTGTGAACCCTTCCGTCGTTGGAGCAGGTGAGCTTGGGTGGAACACAGCACCGCTAGAGCAGGACAAACCACACAAGGTTTTCTTTGACACATATCGGTAACAGAAGTAATTTTGTAAGGGCTTGTTTGAATTTGAGGATTCTAACAGTGGAGGGATAGGAAATAGACATGAATAGGATAGGAATGCACGTGCAAAACAAAGAATTTAAAAACACAGGATTTCTACCAATCTGGGTGTTTGGTTCACAAGAATTGGAAGATCACAGGATGCAAAGAAGCATGGTGAGATTAAGTCAAACCACAAGAAGTGTACAACCTCTTTGGCGAAGCCATGTCGATCTCATCGTGATTGGGTTGGACGGTGAGGATGCTCCGGTTGACTTGGCTGTCGGAGGAGGGGAAGAAGATCTTAGGCGTCTGGAGATGGAGCCCGAGGTACTGCTCCGCTGAGACGGAGGGTTTCGTCGTTGGAGCAGCTCCGGTGAGTTGTACGACGCTGAGGCTGAAGCAGGACAAGAGAGACAACGTTAACCTGAGTGGAATTCTAATAGCATCTCCAATAGATGACGTAAAATACATAACCACAAAGTGCTAGATGTATACATCAGCCGCTCATCTCTGAACATAACTTTCGAAACTGAATTTAACTGTCGAAACTGAACTTAACTGTCGAAACTGAATTTTGCTGTCGAAACTGAATTTAACTATCGAAACTGAACTTAACTGTCGAAACTGAATTTTGCTGTCGAAACTGAATTTTACTGTCGAAACTGAACTTAACTGTCAAAACTGAATTTTGCTGTCGAAACTGAATTTAACTGTCGATACTAAACTTAACTGTCAAAACTGAATTTTGCTGTCGAAACTGAATTTTACCGTTGAAACTGAACTTAACCGTCGAAACTGAATTTTGCTGTCGAAACTGAACGCACTAGAGGTGAGCCTACACGTTAGTCGAATGACCTTTTCATCTCTGGTCAGTCGATTTTGCAGCCATTGGATACGAAATCAAGGGCTTGTAGTTCATCTTCAACCTCCACCCCCCCCTTAGCCGCCAGCCACCATCGGCCAAACAGCCTCCCCCCGCCGACCGCGGCCGGCGGTGCGCCACCCCACCGGCCCGGAAAACACTCCCCACCGCCGGTCCGCCGCTGCCCGGCCATCCCTGTAGGCCCCCCTGTATCGAGCTTTTTTCTCCGGCAATCCCCACGCCACCGCCCCACCACCGCCCGCGACCACCGCCACCACCCTGAACCCTAAGATAGATAGTGGGGTACCTCTCCGGCTAGCCCCCCTCCCCGCTGCGGCTGGTTCTTCCTTAACTCCGGCGAGCCCCCCCACCCCTTGAAAATCGACTTACCCAAAAGTCGATTCAGTCGACTGACGTGTAGCTAAATTGGAGCAGCATCGCAAGCAAGAGCAAGAGCGAGAGCAACAGCGCGAGCAAGAGCAAGAGCAAGAGCAGACCAGGCGGGGGACCGAGAGCAAGAGCAGAGCAGCAGTGTGAGCGAGAGCTAAAGCAGCAGCTCCTACTAATGTGGATGTTGCCGCAGAGGGAGCGACGCCATGGAGGAAGTGGCCGGCGACGCCGCCGTGGATGGAGTCGCGCCGTGTCGGCTCGGGACCGAGCGCCGGCAGCACCGTGAGATCGAATCAAGAAGAAAAGGCGGCGATGAATGTACAACCTCTTTGGTGGCACCGATTAGGCCGCAACTTCATCCGAGGAAACGGTTGATGATGCTCTTCCGGTGGTACAGGTGAAGACGGCAGTATGGGAATGGAGGTGGTGCGAAAGACGAGGGGAACGTCAGGGCAGCTCCTTGGAGGTGGAGGAAGGGGTGGCTGAACCGGCGGGACGACCAGATCGACGATGGATCCTCATCCGGTATGGTGGATGAGGGACGTCGAGGTGTTGCTGTGGACGACGTCATCGGGGAAGAGGCTCCGGCTGGGTGGCGGGCGGAGGAGGGTGTGGGGCTTCGCGGGTTTTGCCGGCCTCGGGGTACGAATGGGTGGGCGGATGGGATGGGAGTGGGGAACCATGGCTTAGGGACGCGCTGGTCCAAAATGTGGGGTAAGTTACAAAAGTACCCCCACCGATTTGAGGCGGTTCTTTCGGTTTAGGGGTATCACGGGCATTTTGCGTGTCGGGATTTCATAGGAGGTGCGAGTTTTCGCGCACGTTGAAATTTTGGAATAACAAGGCGCGGTTTGAGATGGAGGGAGTTGTCAGAGCACAATGAGACAAAGATATATCTTAAATGTTTCGGGCTAACAAGGCGCGGGTTGAAGAGGCGGGAGTTTCGCAGCTCGATAGGCAGAGACGCTAGCTTGAAATTTCGGCATAACAAGGCGCGACTTGAAATTTCGGGAGAACAAGCTTAATGTGTACCCCCAAAAAAGACAATTTAGACTAGTATGATATACTATGTACAATATGTATAACATGCACAACACACACAGACACCATTTAGAGTAGTAAGGTACACGTGCATTGCACGCATGAGATTTGGCAACCAAATTATGAATAAATACCACATTATAGTATGTAATCTTTGAGTCATATATGCATGATGTACATGTTCGTTTAATTCTTATAGTTCATTTCATTTAAAATCATCTAGTTTTTATAAGAAAGCTAATCTATTTTAAGATTCATGGAATTGTGAGTTGTAAGGCATAAAGTAAAAACAAATCATGTAGAAAAACATTTGGCCAATTTTGATACGGAAGATTCTAGAACAAAGAAGAAGTGCTTGTGCTTTGAGGTTTGTGCATTATGCTTAAGTTCAACCATAGAGTCTTCTAGATTGTACATGTGGCAAAATCTGGTGGAATCTAGATGATATCCAACGACCATTTATGCTCAAATTTGCCAGCTCTGCACCATCGGATTGGCCTCATCCAACGACCATCTTTGAAACTTAAAGTTATCCGCACACTATATAAAGAATATAAAATTTAATATATATATGCGAAAGCCACCCATCATCTCCAATTATAATAGTGTGTCCATGCACGGATGCAATGTGGCCAAACGATGTCTGCCATCGGTATATCAGATTCAAACCAATCTGACCTTGTTCATTGTGTATACATTACAACATGCTCGTTTCCAAACCACACCGGCAGATCTCCGTTATATTCATGCATGCATGGGTTTCAAACATCATGATCTCTTATTCAAATATTTGAATTCAACTTTACATTGATTATGACATCACCTAGTCTTTTACACCCACACATTGGTCTGCTCTTTATAATTGTACCACTAACTTTCTCTCGTGCATGCATGCACACACACTACCAGTCGGCATTATCCATCGCACACATGCAATCTTTTCTTCAGGTCGGTCTCCCATGAAGGCACACAAACACACACATCCCCCTCTCCAACATATCGGGCATTCTTTATCTCTCACATGCATGCGCAACGATCGATGTTTATCTATGTGTGTCTGTGTGTGTGTGTGTGAGTGTGTGTATAGCTAGGTCTTTCATAGTTTTCCACATAAACCGATCAATCTATATATCTAGTGAGGTATCACCTTCTTTCCCACGTCCACATCAATCAATCTATACCTCTCTATATAGGATTACATATATAGCTAATACACCCACATTAATTATATATCCAACGCCCCCCTATGGTCATCCATGCCTTCCGCTTCATCTCTTGGACGTGCGCACAATGGCGAAGACAGGGGGCAGCAAGGGCCCTCCCCCCTAACATCACTATATATCAAGGCTAATATGAATGTGATCATTAGACTATTGCTGGTAAAAATGGTTTAAGTTGATGAATTGGCCCTCCTCGTAAAGGATTAGCAATGCTTGGCCCCCTAGCTCATGGGACATTTTTCATGGCTCCGCCACTGCGCGCAACCGCGCACGTTCTCACCCCATCTCTCTAAATATAGATCTCGCAGTTGTGCACTCCTTCATAGTCTCCCTCCACTCGGCCCCTCGCACCGTCTTCTAGCCCCCCACCAGATTTTTCCACATGTACAATCTAGCAGACTCCATGGTTGAACTTAAGCATAATGCACAAATCTCAAAACAACAGTGGTTCTCCTTTGTTCTAGAATCTTCCATATCATAACTACCCAATTTTTTTTTTAGTTGAACTGCCATTATTTGTTTTTACTTTATGCTTTACAACGCACAATTCCATGAATCATAAAATATATTAAGGGCCTCCTTGATTCAAAGGATTCTCGAAGGAATTTTGGAGGATTCTAATCCTTAGGAATTTTTCCTATCTTGGTTGTTTGATTCGTAGGATTGTAAACCATAGGAATTTTTTCCATATGATTCATTTGCACTAGATTTCATAGGAAACATCCCATCCACTCAAATCTCTTAGAAAGAATTCTGTGTTTTTTCTATGCACAATCAAACACTCGTACCATCATGTAGGATTCAAGACAACATTCCACTCTAATCCCATGTTCTTCCTATTCCCGCGTTTTGGAAATCCTACGAATCAAAGAGGCCCTAGGTTTTTTATAAAAACTGATTGATTTTGAATGATATGAACTATAAGAATTAAATGAAGGTCTACATCAGACATATATGACTCAGAGCTTACATGCTACTGTGTGGTATTTATTCGTAATTTGGTTGCAAAATCTGACGCGTGCAATGCACGTGTACCTCACTAGTACTTTGAGTATGTGCAAAATACAATGGCACGCTACACAGTCTCTCTCTTACAGTTCATGAAGCCATGTGGCACATGTGGAGTCATTGTCGCGACATCCTTGTGTGGATTGATCACAGTGAAGTGCTGCTGGTTCCAGAAGAATGTACTCGTCCTCCCTGAGCCGCACTGGCGGTACATGCACGAAGCAAAGATGTGCACGCACGCCACGCATGCACTCATTCCCTCACACGCACACGCGGGTACACGGGCGGACGCAATTTTGTACCAAGATCCACCCCATGTGATAATTTGACGCGTGTAAAGTCCTTCACTTCATTGATGATCAATTAATACAGTGCATGCAAATTGAGTGGACATGAGGGCGGAAGAAAGACATTACCTCTCCACTGCATGCATGCGAGTAGTTAAATCATGGGTTGCTAGTAGTACTTCCATTGATCTCCTTCGTATTTTGTGCCAATTTTTGACAGTAACATAATATTTTATGCATCTGAGCAGTGTAGTCTACTTGAAATTTATGTTCCACTAAACTCATCGGGTTCCGTTTCAGGCCTCGAAACCAAAAACCATCAATTAATCTTTTTACCTTGTTCCCATCACATTCGAAAGTACTAGTGCTACAATTAAGTGCAACCCTGCTCACACCTACTAGTACGTACCAAACCTGAACGTTATCCATGCAGGTTTTTGTACTAGTGCTAGTACTTAGGTTGTAAAAAGAGGAACTACCTAACCGATAATTATTCTACCTTCCTCCTCATAAGTCCTCCTTCTTCGTCTGTCCTTGCCCTGGCCGGTGTGCAGAGCTCTAGGTCGAGAACTACTCGTAACAAGCGAGCGGCAACCATGGCTGCGGAAAAAAAGAGGGCTCACCGCCACGCAGAGACCTCGAAAGATCTCTCACGGGCAGGCGATGGCTCCCAGGAGCGCCCTAGACACTGAGGCGAACATGCCGAGCTGGCGGCGCTAGAGTCTTTCTCCCTCGACAATCAGCTCAATTAGCACCTCAATAAGCAGAAGGAGTTCATCCACGACTTGGTGGAGCTGCTGAAGGAGAGCCTCGATGACACGCACGCTGAGCTCAATGAGCAGGGGGAGTTGACCGCCAGCTTGGTGATGCTGCTAAAGAAGAGCATTGCCTTGAAGAAGAAGGTGACCGGCGAAATCCTGCAACTTCAGGAGGACAAGGCGAAGCTCTGCCATGAGCTCGACCTGCTGAAGGAGGAGAATGCCGGCTGGAAGAAGCTACATGAGAATAGTAGTTCCTCTATGAAGATGTTGCAGGCCCTCGTGATGGAACAGAAGGAGGAGTTAGCGAAGCTACGCATCGAGCACCCGGCTGTTGTCGAGGTACGTAATGCGGCCGTGGAACAGATGATGAAGGCTCGCGTCGAGAAATCCCGCTTCATGGACACAATGATGAAGATGGCGGAGCAGACGCGCAAGCAGATGGAGGTCGTGGAGGCGATGAAGAAGCTGTTACAACTCCGCGGCCAGCAACCCTTTATGTAGTGAGAGCAGCGCCCCAGACTTGTGTGTGCGTCTTCCTTCTTTTTTGGGGGTGATAATCCTCCTTCTTCTATTGCTCCTGTGTTTGTTATTTTGCTTCGGGTGTTTCGCCGCACGTGTCACCTTCTCTGGGAGGCATGAATAGAACAATGCTAAAAATGAGATGACTAGAAAATTAGATCATTCTTTATCGCCAATAGAACAATGCCTCTTGCTAGTAATATATAATAAGAGTAGAGAGTAGAGGATATGGCACTGGGCTGCCATCTTTCATGGTCCTCCGTCATACTCCACTTGAAAACTTGAGTATACCGCATGGTTCTTTGCTCCTCCTCAGGTCGTCGGCACATTTATACGAGTAGTCAAATCACAAGGCCCCGCCTTCCAGCAGTAATGAGCCGTCAAATCACAAAGGCCCCTCGCCTTTCGTGAAAACGACCAAGCTAGACAGCCCCGCCCTCTAGCCTTTTAATAAATTTTGAGCGCGTCTCGTCACATTCCAAATTACTAGTACTACCACGCTATATTTAATTGCAAACCTATTCACACCGATCACAACCTAAACGGTTTCCCACTTAGGAGTCTATTAGTAGTACTCGATTATAAGATGAATGCACATTTCTCCTCAAGTCCTCATCCACAAAAAACAATCAAGTCAATCAAGCCATAGCCAGGGTGAGTTTTGGGTCGAGAGATTTCCTCCAGGGAGAGGTGAGCATGGAATAGGAAGCACGAGAGATGTCCCGCCTCGCCAAGAAAGAAGCCGGCATGTCCAGCCGCGCAGCAGTAGCAGCACAGAGGTCACGCCATGCCGCCGAAGCGGCACGGAGGTCCCGTCGTGCCGTCAATGTAGCAGACTGGTCCGGCCACGCTGCGGAAGCAGCAGAGATGTCCCACCGCACCGCCAAAGCAGTAGGGACGTTCCGCCGCGCCGCTGCAGCCTGGGAAAATTTCTCGCGGGCAGGCGAGGACTCTTACAGGTGCATGAATGCGATAGTCCATAGCCAGATGGATCAGATCTCCGGCCGGGCAAGGATGCAGGACGAGGCTACCGGCGTCATCCGGCAACTGGGGGAGAGCAATGCGAAGCTCGAGGGCGAGCGCGACCTGCTGAGGGGGAAGATCGCCGGAAGGGCGAAGCAGAAGGAGGAGACCGCTGCCGTGTTGTAGAGGACGGGCATCATCATCATGAAACTTATGGACGAGAATGCCATGCTCTGCATCGAGCGCAACAGGCTGGTGGAGGAATCCATGGATGCTGCCAAGCAGCGTATTAAGGACATGAAATTGATGAAAGAGATCATCACCCGCCGCGAGAACTAGTCTCCGCGACCTGCAGTGCGTAAAGAAAGTAGAGATTAGCTAGCCAGATCGTTGTATGCGTCTTCCTTCTTCTTTTGCCCTTGTGTATTTCGGCTGTAGCCGCATGTGGCTTTTCTAATTATCTTCCTAATTATGTACGACAATTATTATCCACTCTCGTCGTCCTTATATATATTCATCCGTCTTGCTATAAGTCGCAGTAGATGCTATATAGGTCCATCGGATCTTACATCAAGATCCGTGCAAAATTTTCTTTTCAGATTTCCCTTTTTCTCTCTTAAATCTCAGTCGAGTGAGACATTGCCACGCCATTAAACAAAGGCTCGGGCGCCATTAATGGAGACCTTGGGAGAGAGGTGGACGGCAGATGGAGATCAAAGGGCTCTCCTCCCGATAAGCACGCGCAAGGGTCTGATCACACGCCTCCCGTACTCAAATAGCTACCCTGCACAACGCCTCCTAGCTAATAAAAAAAGGGTACGTGTGGCGGCACGTAAAAGGTAAATAGAATGCCCATGGTTTCAATAATACATGTGTTTCCGATTGTAACGTGACAACACTTGTTCCAAAATGACTTTGCTAATTGTTACTGTGTGCGCCTTCGCAAATCGGACAGCAAAATTACCACAACATGTTGGTGCCATGTCATGGCAGCAAGCCAAGTTTCATGATTTTCATGCGTGTTTCGGATTTACAAGAATTAAAAAACCAAGTTTCTCCATGTTTCCCGTCAAGCCATGATGCCCAGATGTTTGAATTTCATTCCCATTTCTGGCGTGGGACCTAGAAATTTACCCGAGGACACACATGTGATTTTTCAACCAGCTTTGGTGCACTGGAGGATGTTCTTGTATTTAAAATTTGAATTATGCACACAAAGGTGACATGTTCCCTCTCAGAACCACGAGCCTTCTTGAGAGAAGCTCCGGTTTGCAAGAAACTTACACCAAAACTTGTTCCTACTCTGCAATTTTTTACCACAGCATGGTAGTACCATGACATGACACCATGCCAAGTTTCATGATTTTCAGGCATGTTTTGGTTTTACAAGAATTTTAAAACCAAGCTTCTCAATGTTCTCGGCCGAACCACGATGCCCAGATGTTTGAATTTCATTCCCATTTCCTGCATGGGACCTAGAAATTCACCTGAGGACACACATGTGAATTTTTAGTCAACTTTGGTGCACGGGACCATGTGCTTGTAGTTCAAATTTGAATTATGCACATTAAGTGACCAGAAACTCAATTAATGTATAAAAAAGGCCAAACGAACCCGGAATAATTCCAAAATTTAACAGGTCACTCATATAGTTCTATGTTGCCTCCGTAAAGAAAATCTGGTGGGAGGCAGCGTATATTGTTTCGCACACAAAGCTATAAAGAAATAAAGAAATAAAGAAATTAGACCTACTTAATTCTTGGGTTCTTATTATTTATGCCACTAGTTGTGTATCACTACTCAGTTTTGCCATTAGAACTTACAACTAGTCAAAAAATGCCATCGATCCGCGAGATGCCTGCTCAAAATGCAATTGGATATCTAAAAAATGCCATCGTTAAGTTTGATGTTTGCTCAAAAATGCCATTGGACATTGTTATTTTCACGTCAAACCCGTTGACCATGTGAATTACATGACAAAAATAAGCAGATTCTCATAATGATAAGTTAATGGTGTCCAGCACAACACACCCCTCAAATAAAACTAAGCACCCTGGAATTCTTTGACAAAACTAAGCACCCTGAAATTCTTTGGCTACTAAACTGCTGGCTATATGATGTTGGCCATATATATATTTTATGTATATAATGTCAAGAAACGAGTGGTAGTACTATACCAACTAAGAGATGAAATGTACAAAATATAACGAGAAGAAACATAACATAGTTCTCCTGGGGCCTCAGCACAACACACCCCTCAAATAAAACTAAGCACACCAGAAATTAAACTAAGCAACTAATCCGGTAGACACTGCATTAGAACCACCATGAGCAACGACACTACCACCTTACTCGGAGTCCTCGTCCACGTCCTCGACTTCGTCCTTGTCCCTCTTCCTCTTGGGCGATACTTTTTTGCTTGAACCGCACACTTAGCTCTTGCTCTTCATCCAACCCTTGTAGATATTGAAATAAAGGTAGCCATCCATTGCAGCGTAGTGGATGTGGTCTATATCTAGTACAGTCCACTGCCATGCATGATGAAACATGTGTGGAGGTTTCTTCAGTTCACCGTACATAGGATGAACCATGGCTCCTGCCAGGGTCAGGATTGAAGGCTGAGAGGAGGACACCAGGCGCTCCTTCTGGAGATCGAAGGGCTGGCCTACAATGAGGCCTATCCAACCTAGGATTTCCTTGTCATTCCTAAAGACTACAATAACGAATTTGACTCGTCCGCCCTTGAGGAAGTTCTTAAATTCCTCGCACTCAACGTCGGCATGGCATATGTGGTAGACCAAGCATAAGTTATGCAAGCAAACCTGGATCACGGCGGGCTTCTTCTTCTCTGCCTCCTTTAGTTTCTTCTCGCTTCCCAGGACTGTGGTGTACTCAACATCCAGCCCAGCGACCCACTCATCATTTGAGTTTTCGAACATGCGTTTGAAGCGAGCAAGGCATTCTTTCACCGTTGCGGAAGAACGGGTGTAGATGACCTCGAACTCATCGCCCGTGTTGGTTCTAACCTTGTACTCACCACCGATCATGGAGATTTGGGACGCCATGGATTTGGGAGGAGTGTTAGGATTAGTGGAATTGCCGTAATGTGAAAGGACGGGACTACTAGGAGCAGTTTATCGATTGTAAAAATGTCGAGTGGCGGGGGCGCGTGCGAATGGCAGGGTAGTCGCTTGCCTGGTGGATAAATTGATTCATGCACAATACTATGGGGGCCCAATTAGATGTCATGTCTACTCGACGTCCAATTAAATGGCTTTCGATATCATGTCAAGCGTCGGCAAAATTACTGGTGATACGAAGCTTTCCATTCTCCCGTGATACGGGCTTCCGAGAGCCCTTGGATATGAGATCGAACGGTTGCATGGCGTGATTCTAGACCTATGGGTGAATATCCTATCCTAGAGGGTTATTCTGCAAATTTTCAGCAACTTAGCATGCGACCATTCGATCTCAGATCCAAGGGCTGCCAGCATCACGTATCCTGCTCGCGCCTACCACGACCGTCGCCTCGCTCGCGCGGTCGCGCCCTTGGAGATTTAACACGGTGTGTTAGGCTATCTGATGTTGGCAAGTCATACATAGTCATCAAGGTTAGCTATAAGAGTATTTTTTTTTACTTCTCTCTATCTCTTTCTTCGTAGTATTTATTGCATCTGCCAAGGAGTGACCTCTTCCAATGAAATGGTGCTTAGATGAGGTGCTATGGGCATTAAATGGCTTAGCAACTCAAGTACCCAATGCATAGGTGCTTAGTTTTTTGTTGCTAAGTTTGCTTCATCTAGGTACACGCGCTTACCACCATTTCTTCCTGGGGTCACCAAGCTAGTCTCTCTCTTCTTAATTAACTTGGCACATCAGACTTTATGCCTATGTGGCAGGCTTAGCACCTGTAGGATCAAGTACAATAGTGGGCTATAAGCCCGCTTTACATGGCATTTTTGCATATGTGGGGTTTAGGGTTTAGGGTTTGCATATGTGGGGGAAAGAGGCAAGGAAAAAGTGGAGGAGTGGGCTCTCAAGCAAGAGCCAGCCTCTACATGGTGGAGCATCGGGAGAGGCACCTGTATGGAGGTGGTGAGGTATCCGGCTTGGCAGTTAAAATGATAATGGCAAGTCAAATCACCGGGCCCCACCTGTCCAGCAGTAACTCACTGTCAAATCACACATCCCTACGTTTGCAGCAACCTACTCCCTCATCTTCTCGCGTCTCTGTCGAACCAACTAGGCGGAACTTCCCCGCCTATCATGCGGGAATAGCCCTGCCCTCGACTTTTAAACAGTACAGTATACTAATTTTGTATCCATGGATTGCGCCATGGAGCAAAGCCTCAAGAAAACGACAGTACGCATGTACGGATTATACAGCACGTCCGTCGTGTTCGCGTGGAACCCCAGACGATCGGTCGGTCTGGCATGCCACCCTCCGAATGGAACGCGCGTCATATTTCGTTTGCACACACATGTGGCACCACAATTGAGAAGTGACCATAGGCACACTCCCTGGCCCCGCAAGTCGGGTGAGTTAATAGAAGTACATACGTTGGTACCTAGACGATCCCTGCAAGACACGGAAGATCAGTTCGTCCATGCATGTGAACAGACTCCAGCAGACACGCCTGGATTGGCTATCGTCTACATATCGTGCCGGCTGTGTTGTACATGGCTGTAGTTCCGGTGAGAAATCTAAAAAAAGGTTTCTTGTCATCTCGCAAAATTAGGTGTCATGTGCTTCGGATCACTTCGATGGTTAAACAGCGACAACTGAGTTGGGCTAGTCATTGGGGGAACATGTACGAAGACTACTCGGCTGCCATCTAGGTCAAGCTAGCGATGTTAATTAGGACATCTATCGACAGACCACTTCTCTACGAGTTTATCTTTAATTTGAGCTTTGATCCTCGTCTAGTTTGTCTGTCGGGATTCATCTTGTCTCCTTTGAGGTTATGATTTCTTGTCATGTGGCATTTTTACGTGTTATATGTTATAATCCGGTGCTTCAGATCAAAATGATGACAACTGTGCCTCCGTGGCACGTGCATGAAGACTTCTCGACAGTCATTGCCAAGGTCAAGCCGGCTCTGGCCGGTAGACAAAAGAAAACTAGTACTCCACTATATAGTCACGAGCCTCCGCGCTTGTTTGCTAGTGTTGCTCTCTTGACATTGTCTCGTCCTCTCCAGATCTAAAAACAACAGCGGTGGCCACACTCTCTCTATCTACTCACCACTGGTCACAGATCCAGCCGGATCTTCTCCGTCGGGGAAGGTGAGAAGGTGCAACGTTCACGCGATATTCCTCGCCGACGGCTCTTACCCACTGCCGGTGCGTCCCAATCAGCGTGCCTTGCCGTTCTCTCCCAAGCATCGCTGGCGAGGGAGGGCCTCCCACCCCTTCTTCCTCACTGTCGTAGTGTGGGTAGATCCGGCCTCCCGCCGCCCACCTAGCGACATCCCGGCGACCCTCAGGTATAACTTCCTTCGAAACCGGCCTTGCTCTACTTCCTGAGCTCCTGACGTCGCTGCATTTGTGTCTTTTACTATTTCTCAAGCCCCCTCGTGTAGATAGGATCGATCAACTGTTCGAAAACCACCTAATTTTTTACTGTTAAGAGGTAAAACCAGTTCATGCACTCGAATCTAGTAGTACTTGGTTAAAACAAGGAAGAAAGGGGGTGGGGTTGGGGAGTTTTGATACGTGAATCTAGGACTTGGTCGAAAGAGGAAATAATGCGGGGGAAAAGTAGTAGAGACTGCCTATCCAACTGGTCTCTAGGTCTAATAGGGAAATAAAGGGAACACAGTACAAACTCAATATAAACCCGATCTATTGGTTGAAAAAGGAAAGAAAGTGGGTACTGGGGGACAAGTCAATAGAGTAAGTCCAGCACTAGATTTGCTAGCCTCACACAGTATAAGGTGGCTATATGCCGAACAAAAATGGGACCAACCCAGATATCCTCTTCTGATGTTTGTTGCCCCGAGCCGCTCTTATGTAATGCCACTGGTAAAATGTAGCAGTCACACTGTTAAAAGTAAGGACATGTTAAACCAATGTTGTTTTCAATTTAATGCCTCCAGTAATATGAATTAATGGCACTTTTTTCATGTCCTACTAAATTTCCCGTTAAGATAAGTTGCTTCTTTTCGTTTCCTGATGGAAATGGAACCGGGGCTGGAGCCCTTTTCTTAAAAAAAGAAGAAGATGATGATGCTAGCTCATGGAACATTGCTTCATTTTAGGTGAACTGCACCAAAATGTCCCATGAATTTAATTATCCATGTTGGTGACTGGTGTCATCCCTTCTACGATGGCGTTGACTGCAGATATGGTTCCCATCACGAGGTATGTTCCTTTTTGGTCTGACCGTTTGCCAAAGATCCTGCATGTTGATCCTGCTCTTGTGCTACTGTTTTGGCACTGCCATGATAAAGCAGTAGTGTTATTATTTTGCATCTTAATCTAGTGGCACCATTAATTTGAGGCAATGTTTTGGCACCGCTAGTGCCACTGTTTTTTTATATATCGAAAGAGGGGGTTCCCTCCGATTTCATTAAGGAAACCCAACCATAGAGAACCATTATCCGACAACATCTCAGTGTAAACGGGCAGTTATGCAAAAACTACTAGAACAGACTAGGTACTAGCAGGAGACAAGTTCACCACATAAGGTAGGCAGGTAGGGGGACGTAGCACCAGCTCGACCAAGTTTGGGTTACAACCCAAATGCTACCACAGAAACATCAGGGGGAAGATAGGGACTGAAAGAGCCAGCTTCAGCATCCCAGTCTAAGCACCCCCTACCTTCATCCTTGCGAAGCACGGTACACCTGGTTTGCCACCTGCTCGACCCTAGTGTCACTAATAAAATGAAGTAATAATACAGTTAAAAACTTAAAATAGAGCGAGTGTCCTCTCTATCATTTCATTTTCAATGTAGATAAAGAAAGTGCTTCTATTTGTTAATGTATGTTTCATCAACTAGTCCCATTGCTAATGTTTAGGCGTTTCTGCAAACTGGCGTGCTTAATTTTAGGTTATCTGCACAAAAATAGAGATTTGAATGTCTCAAGGCCCCTCCTTGTACTACGGTTGTACACTGATGTTCATCACTGGCAGAAGGTGTATCGGGGAGACTTGGGTCGATTTCCAGTATGATGTAATATTTTATTTTGTTTATTAGTGTATGTTTCATCAACTAGTGCCACTATAATCTAATCACGCCTTATCATTATCTGTGCAAATAGGGTTATTCAGCTGCATTTTGGTGGAACTGCACAAATGTACGAATGGAACCGGCATATATGCAGAGTGAGAGGTGCCAAGTAAAAATTACCGACACCAACCCTGCTCCATCTAAGCATTGGCATCCACCACCATCAGTGGGATGTGTGGCGCTCACTGTGGAGTACCGATCCCAGATGGAGCATCCACCAGAGATTGAAGGATCGAGCATCTACAGGGTGCCGTTTGTGAGGTTGTCATGCCAGAGCGAGCTGGTGGAGTCTTCGTCGACCGAACCCAACTGCAAGAGGAGAAAAAGAGTTGGCCCGACGACGCTTCCCCACCATCATCCCCCTCTCTGTTCACATTGTCTCATGGGGCGGCTGTCTGTCGCCGAGGAATAGGAGGGATTCCCCCCCCCCC
>LR738714.1:353538248-353645529 GCA_902687465.1 Secale cereale
CCCCCCCAGCAATGCTCACTATTCATGCAGAGGCAGCATCGATCGGCTTCAGTTAGCAGTAGTAGCGAAGGAATGCTCGATCGGGTTCAGTTAACAGCCATCGATCGATCGCTCGGGTTCAGTAACGCGTAGCCTGCAGTGCAATCGCTCGGGTTCAGTTAGAGCCCAACGCCTTGCTCGGGTTCAGTTAGAGCCCAACGCCTCGCACCCACGTCTGTGCGTGTACGAGAGAAACGCGCATCGGTCGGCCCCGAACACCCACCGTGACCGGGAACACCCCGATATTTTCCTCGCCCTCAATTCTACCACGGTTTTTTTCCGTCATGGACGGCCCAAAGAATGTCATGCAGCTGTGTCTCCGGCCCGCCCAGGACGAAAATCCCATTTTCTGTCATGATTTTTTGTCATAGAAGTAGGACCCCACCACATCTATGATAATATCGTGTTTTGTCACAATTATTGTCGTAGAAGTGTCATAAGTATGACAAAAAAAGTTTTGTTCGGACCAAAATGTCACGGATATATCTTTTTTTTGTAGTGCACTTACCCCGTGCACACGGGGCCCCCTGTGTGTTGCTGCGGGCATTGCCCATGTAATCCCCAATTCGTCCCTCCTTACCCTTTCATGCCTTGGACCTATATATACTCCTCTCCCTCCTCCATTTGGACTTAGCTAAGAATAGATCAAAACATTAGAGCTTAGTTCATGTATCTCCCCTTATGGGATTCCTCTTGAGAGAGAGACACTCCATTGGAGTTCAAGGCCTCCATTGGAGAAGGATCCCTAGGATGATCAAGATCTCCTAAGGGAGAAGGATTCCCCAAGTGAATCACCAAGACCTCATCTCCTTTGGATTTGGGACGAACTCTACCTTGCATCTTTCCGTTTGACTGTTCTTGTAACTTGTGGATCTTATGTGTTTGTGAGTCTAGTGGATATGTGGTTGGACTTGTTCTTGAGTGTTCTTCTTGTTTCCCCCTTGTGTTCTTCTTGTTCTTGGGGATTTCCCCTCCAATTCGTGAAAGATTGGCCCTTAGGGTTCCACAACATCATCTTGGTATCTAGAGCCATGGTTTATCACAAAATTGGAGCCCCCTCCTTGTTTTCTAGCCTAATTTTGTTTCCTCTTGTCCATTTTCGGAAATTCCCCACAAAAAGTGTCATACCAATTTTTTAGTGATTTTTTGTTCCTAGTGAGTTTTTGTTGATTTCAATCCATGGATCTGGTGTTTAGCAAGTAGATCTACCTCCTATTGCATCCCCATACCCCAATTTTTCTTTCCCGCCCCTCAAATTTAACCTCGAAATCGGTCAATTTCCGCCACCCCCGTTTCTTTCCCGCCCCTCAAATTTAACCTCGAAATCGGCCAGTTTCCGCGACCCCTGTGCCCACCGGATCACCACCCCATGCCCACGGGCCCCCGTGAAATCCTAGGTGACCCCGTGTCCTTGGTACATGTACCATGTGCACGGGACCCCGTGCGCACGCCCCCCCTATAGCAAACGCGGCCGGTCCATCGTTTTGGCCATATCTTCCATATCCATAGTCTGATTTTGACGTTCTTTAGCTCATTGAGTATCTATTAACATCCCGCATCCATCTAGATAGGTCCCAACACCAGTTGACTCCATCAAACTTTGTGAGACCATCTTCAAACGGAAGCAAGGTCGGTTACCCCTGACTTCGTGAAAGGTTAAGTGTGATGAACGTAACCATTCCATCATATACTTCTCCTTCCTTGTCATTTCATCTTGGTAACACAATCATCTTTCTGAATACCTTCATACCTATTGAGACTAGCTATCTGAGTATTGCCGGGCTTCGCAAAAACTTGTGCACCATAGTGATACGATATCATATTGTTGCATCATTTGCTACACCATCTTGGTATCATATTGTTGCATCATTTGAAATATTATATAGTGAAATTGTTTGCTCCCGTGCATATCTTGTGATGATTGTCCCATATATTTGGTTGAGGCTCAATAAGAAAAGTGGAAAGGAAGAGCAAAAAAGGAAGTGAAAAAAGCTTTTAAGCAAAACAAGAAAGATCATAAGCTTATAAGCAAAAAGAGTATTGAGCATGAAAAGAGATATTTGTGCATGAGGATACATGGAATAGGATTATTTTGCTTCCATGCATATAGGTTTGGTGCCATGTGGTGAATCGTGCCCAAGTGTGCAATCAAGCTAGTGCTCTCCCAGTGTTTGTGCAACACGAGCTTAGTCTTAGTTAGGCATTTTGTATTGCTCATCCCTATAGTCGCACAAGCCCCATTATCCCACAGTGTGTGTTTCTTTATTGCCCTCCTCTATATTTGTGATCACTTGCTTTGCATTTGGAGTCATTTCGCTTGATTTCAGCATTTACAACTCTTAGACTTCAATTTGCATGAAATTTGTGCCACTTGTCCTAACCAAGCCACTCAATAAGCTTTACTTTGTAGGTGTGAGTGAACATGTCTGGTACCAATTCCACTACTCTTTCATTTCACATTGAGTGACACGAGATACGTCCTCAACTTTGGAAAATGGTAGCTTGGTATTGTTTATCTCATTTCCTACTCACCTTTTCTCGAGTCTTGTAATGGATAGCCAAATCACATCATCTCCGGTCTACAACAACGACGAGAAGTTCAATGCCATGAGGAACATCATCAATGCCAAGATGGACAAGCACATGGAGGAGCTTAAGGCACTCATCACCAACCGCAAGCATTCTTCCTCATCTTCAAAAAGACACTCAAGTGTACATGCTTCCGAGCTACCATCTCTGGCAAGTACAAACTGGCATCGACACCAACAAGACCAAGACGCTCAAGTCTATCAAGGTCGTACCACAAGAACGGAAGAGCAGACTTCCAGACACGAGTTGGTTCTCTGCCAACCCCATGCACACGGGCCTTCGACCCCTGTGCACACGGGAACCCGTGCACATAGCCTTCTATCACCCCATGCACATGGGCTATACAAAGCCGCGACTTCGGCCCCAAGACTACGACTCCTTCGACTATGTTGGTATCTTCCCCATGTGACTTCAAGGCATCATCGCCTTCGGACGTATGACATCTTAGCCTACTCCACGAGCTCAAGTCGACGACTTCCACGACTTACTATGACTTCGACACCGACTACGAGATTCCATTCTTTGGGACTCATGACCGTGAAGAGTACCTCGAGTGGGAGCACAAGATGGACGACTATCTCAAGTGACATCAAGTCCCCTCCGAAGATCAAGTGAAGTCTTCCACAAGTAACTTCCACGACTACACATCGACATGGTGGCTTGACACATCTTCAAAGAGGTTTACCATGACTTGGCCCAAGATGAACAAAGTGACGAGGCGAGAATTTGTGTCTTCCACCTACACGGAACATCTACAACGCCACTTGGAGAACACCATGCAAGGATCCAAGTCCCTCGACGAGTACTTCAAGAACATGAAGAAAGCCTTACGGCGAGCCGGCGTGGACGACCCCATTTGGATGAAGTTCTACTTCTCGATGGGATTGAACAATGACAACGCCAAGACTATCTTCACCAACAACTACGAGTCCCTCGATGACATGTACATTGGTGCTCTCAAGGTGCAACAAGAACTCATGAAGGCTAAGTCTACTTGACCCAAGCACCCTTCGCGACGACCACACTCCAAGATGGCGAGCATGAGGCTAGTACCATCAAGATGATTGAGCATGTGATTTTCCCTTCGGTCATGGAAGAGAGTGATGATGTGCCATCTTTGGCCATCATCCACGACGATGACTACGAGACAGTTGAGCATGGGATTTTCCCTTCGACCAAGGAGGCATATGGTGATGAGTTGAGAGACTTATGCCACCATATTGGGAGTGAGAGTGAGATCACCACTAGCCCCATATATGATGTGTTACCCCATTTCCCATGTGAGGAGAGCCACCACCACCACCACCACCACTTGAGCACGACGAGTGACTCCACCATATGTGAATTTGAGTTCACCTACCTTGAGGGAGTCAGTGAGCCACCACCACATAGAGACAGTGAGATAGTTGATAGGTCTTGTGATGATAATTTAAACTCTAATAACTTGACCTTTACCTCTATTTTGTCTTCTCATTTGGTGCTAGGTCCAATATATGATGACCGCCCGATCCTCGATGACTTCGTCCTTCTTTGGACAAGACGATGGCCATGGTGGAATATGATGCACCCCCCACATGGTTCCATCAAGATGAAGATGATGACCTCGAATTGGTCCTCAAAGGGGGACTTGCCAGTAGTTGAATGTCTTGCGTACTCGGTGATGGGTAAGCATTCCTCCCACTCCTTTAGATTCATTTTGATCAAGACTCAAAGAAGTGTAGAGAGCGTCCGATTGGTTACCTCCATCTGGCCGAAGGTTTGTGGATGGTATGACGAAAAGAAGAGTAACTTCATGTTGAGCTTGGTGCATAGGGTCTTCCAAAAGTATCTTAGGAAATTGACATTGCGGTCCGATACGATAGTCTTGGGCACTCCATGGAGACGCAATATTTCCCTACAAAAGAGGTTGGAAACATGTGAAGCATCGTTTATCATGTTCCAAGGAATCAAGTGTGCAATTTAGAGAATCGGTCCACAACAACAAATACCAAATATTTTCCATTTTGAGTCCAAGGTAACCCAAGTATGAAATCCATGCTAATATCTTCCCATGGGTGATATGGGATAAGAAGTGGCATATATAGACCTTGATGTTGAGATTTAGACTTAGCTTTGCGACATGTTGAGCATCGATTGGTGAAGCGTGCGACGTCACGGATCATCATTGGCCAAAAGTAGTTCTTGGAGAGCGTAGAAAAGGTCTTCTCACGTCCGAAATGTCCCATAAGTCCTCTATGAGCCTCTTGCAAAAGAAACAAACAAAGAGAAGACCCAGGGATGTTAAGTTTGTTAGCTCACATTAGATAACCATTCATGATATGATATTGCTCCCAAGATGTATGCGTCAAACACTTAACATAAGGAATATCAAAAGTAACATCATGCGCATATAAGTCTTGGATATGTTCAAATCCAATGACATTCAATTCAAGTTTTGTAACAAGCATGCATTTGCGGGAAAGAGCATCCACCAGAACGTGTTCCTTGCCTTTGATGTAATTGATGATATAAGGAAAGGACTTGATAAATTCACTCCATTTGGCATGTCATTTATTCAGTTTAGTTTGATCATTGAAATATTTTAGTGTTTTATGATCCATATGGAGGACAAATTCATGAGGGCGGAGATAGTGCTCCCAAACATGCAAGAATCTCACTAAAGCATGCAATTCTTTATCATAGATGGGGTAGTTGAGTTGTGCTCTGGAAAAGTTTCTCACTAAAGTAAGCTATGGGGCGGTTCTCTTGCATCAACACACCTCCTATGCCATGACCACTAGCATTGCAATGAACGTCAAAAGTTTTTTCAAAGTTCGATAATGCAAGAAATGGAGCATGTGTTAGCAAAATTTTAAGCTCATTAAAAGTGGTATCTTGGGATGGTCCCTAAACAAATGAAGCATTCTTCTTACTCAAAGCGTGTAACGGTGATGCGATGGTGCTAAATTCATTCACAAAGCGGCGATAGAATCCGGCTGGGCCAAGAAAGCTACGCACTTGTTGTAAGTTGGTTGGTTGTGGCCAAGTTTTAGTTGCATAACTTTTAGTTTCATCGACATGCATACCCTTAGAAGAAACAACAAATCACAAGAAGATGAGTTTGTCAACTCCAAAAGTACATTTTTTCTTTTTTGCATATAGGCGCTCATTTCTAAGAACTTGCAAGACTTCTCTAAGATGCATGACATGGTCCGCAAGCGATTGACTAAAGAAAATAATGTGCCAATTAATTTTCCAAGAACATACTGCATCACATGCATAAAAGTGATAGGTGCTTCCGATAAGCCCATGGGCATCACTAGCCATTCGTACAAGCCAAATTTTGTTTTAAAAGTAGTTTTCCTTTCATCACCCTCTTGAACACGGATTTGGTAATAACCACTTTTAAGATCAACTTTCGAGAAAATTGTGGCTCCACATAATTCGTCTAGCATGTCAGCTAGGCGCAGAATGGGGTGTCGGTATATAACGGTGATAGCATTTACCAGATGGCAACCGGAACACATGCGAAAACAATGATGTTTCTTAGGCAGAAGAATAACTGGAATGGCAAAAGGGCTTAAACTTTCACGTGCATGGCCGTTGTCGATGGGTTGTTGTACTTGCCATTGTATTTCATTGGTTTCCTCGGGGTTGACGCGGTATAGTGCCTTGTTCGGTAGAGGTGCGCAGGGGATGAGGCCGATGCGGTGTTTGATGCCGCGAAGAGGAGGTAATCTCGGAGGTAGCTCATCGAGGAATACATCCTTGAATTCTTGGAACAATTGAGACAACACTAGAGGTATATGGTGAGAGTTGTTAGTTTGAGCCGCTTCGTATTTGCACACGAGCACAAAGTGGATGGCACTAGTTGGGTTCTCCACACACTTCACTCATGTCTCTTTTGGTGGCTAAAAGCACTAGATCTCTTTTATCCCTCATCGTGGAGGCACTTGATCTTGGCTTGTGGCGCTTACTATCTCTTTGGTGGCTCACTCTCTCGCTACTCTCTCCATGATGGGTGGATGCTTGCTTGTCGATGATCACTTGACATGGTGACATAGGTTGTAGCACAAACTCCTTGCCCTTCATCTTGAAGCTATATTGATTGGTTCGCCCGTTGTTTAGGACGTCATAGTCATATTGCCAAGGTATCCCTAAGAGAAGGTGGCACACGGACATAGGAACCACATCACCCTCCAAGGTATCTTCATATGCGCCGATCTCAGAGGAAACTTGCACTATGTGCTCAAGTTGAATTGTGCCGAAGTCACTAAGCGATTGGACCTTGTAGGGATGATGATGCTTCTTCTTCACTAATTGGAGCTTGGAGCTTAATTCTTAACTTGCGAGATTGTGGCAACTTCCTACGTCTATGATGACCTTGATGGAACTTCCTTGTATGCCCGCTTTAGTGTGGAAGATATGACATCTTTGATCTTCTTCTTGTTGTTGTTGAAGTGTCAAGACCTTGGAGACGACCAGAGCGGGACTTGGTTCGTTGTTGCAAAAGACTTGATTGTCTTCAACCTCATTCACTTGACGGTGCATGGCCACGTTCTCGAGTGCTTCTATTCCGTCTTCACTTGTGGAGTCGTATGTGCTGTCATCATTTGCAATCGTGGTGCGTTGATTGTTACATTGGTATGACTTGTGTCCTCAGCCACCATAGGTGAAGCATTCGATGGAACTTGTCTTGACGGGGTCACCCGTGGCGTCGTTGGTGAGGAAGTTTTGGACATGTAGTTGCTTGCTTATGGATGAGTTGAAGAGGGCGTAGCATGTTTCAAACATGTTTTGTCGCCAGTACTTGGTGATGCTCTTATTGAGGTAGGATGTACTGAACTTCTGGACGCTTGATTGTATGAGCCGTAGAACTTGGACGAGTACTTGGCGTATTTGAAGTCACCATGTACTTGTCGCTCTACCTTGGTTGCTTGGTGAACTAGCTCGAGGAGGTTGGAGTATGGTTGGAAATCCGCAATCTTCTTGATAGGATGGTTGAGTCCATTCAAGAAGCGAGCCATTATTTTTTTATCATCTTCCTTGACGTTTGCTTGAATCATGGCAATCTCCATTTCTTGATAGTATTCTTCCACAGTGTAGGCATGAAATGAGCTTGCAAGACATCTTTCATTTGGATCCAAGTTGCGATGGGTGTGTCACCTTTCTCCCTTCAGCGCTGAATCACTTGTTCCCACCAGATGAGGACATAGTCTTGAAGCTTGAGTGATGCCATGGTGATCTTCTTTTCCTCTTCATAATTGTGAAGACGGAATATATTACCGACCTTAAATGCCCATGAGAGATATTCCCCGGGATCGGTGCTTCCGAAGAACTTGGGCATGGTGAACTTGAGCTTGGTGTACCGTTGTTCTTCATCATGGTGATGTCACTCTTGATGTGGTGGAGGATCCTCAAATTCTTGCTCCGCACGATTGTCTTGACAGTTTGAGTGAGGCATGTGTGCCTGGTTTTGTCGCTCTTGTAGTTCTTCCATTCGAGCGGCTTCATCTTGTCGTGCTTGACGAAGTGCTTCTTCTTGTTCTCACACGTATCGGTTGCGTTCCTGGACGACGTGATTTTGTGGCACCCCGGCTCAGAGAAAACCGGAACGTCCCGTATTCCAGCCCAGAAATCGAGGTGAAGTCTTGTGGAATACGTCACTGCTTAGTATAGAACAAACGATCTCTCTATTACAACACGAATATGATTAGAAGGGTTCCGATATTACTATGAATCACAATGATACGGCGACACTATGCCAACCACGGTTGCTCTATACAAGCAGCATAACAACTTAAAGCAGCGGAACAACTACTGGCAGCAGAACACGAACGGCGATGATGGACTCCAATCCATAGGGACTCTAGCTGGAACGTTTATCCTAGCTCACGAACACGGGAACAACACCAAACAAGCAAGCAATCCAGGCACGACCTGCAAGCTGGCATAACACGCCAGGTCAGTACATTGAATGTACTAGCAAGCTCACAATAGCCAGAAGCATTCAAGAGAAACAACAACATGGCAATTACAGGTTAATCAGGAATTTATCATGAGATCATCAGGATAACATAGCATGAACAACATGAACATGATGCAGCTAAACAATATGAGCATGGCATGAACATATAAATCTGATGATACTAGCATGCGACAAGTTGACACTATGAGCATGGCATGCACCATTTATTCTGTTCGAGTTACCTTGTAACCATCACATGCATCACTTACCAACCTCGGACATTATAGGATCATCTCAGGATAAAATGAAGCTTGGTATAAACAATACCGTAGTAATCATCAAATGACCACAAGGAGCTTGACCTTTACCTAAGATTCTCGCGCAACATCACGAATATCCAACACCTCGGTATCCTTGATACCACGGTGATCATTCCGGCGATCACAACCATGACCAACACTTGGTCTCAAACGGTGAACTTTCCGGCGGTCACAATCAACTTATCTCATCATCGAACCGGGGTTGTTATTAAGCACATTTTTATTACTACTGTTGACTCATAGTGTGACCAACCTACGAACTGGGACCTTGTCCACGAGTGCGGCTATCGATAGATTTAATATACACTCTGCAGAGGTAGCGCACTGTACCCACACTACGGAACCCATGGCCTCGTTCTCCCATTCGAGTCGACCAACAGCGTTCCGACAAAACCGATCTACTATCATGACACTCTCCCGGCCACTCCGACTCACGCCCCACTAGGCTAGTCCTGGGTGGCCCTGCGGCTACCAAAGACACAACGACCACCATTGTGGCCAAACATAAACGATCCCAAACGGGGACCCGGGTCCAATCAACAACAACGGGCACTTAAGGTTATGTCAGCTTACCGGGCCAAGGTACAGCACGCCCATAACCTTCCCACGTTTGAAACACCGGCGACAGGCATGACAATAGACCCAGTTAGGACCTTCCCATAAAGGTAAATGTGGTTGCACTGGTCAGTTCGATATGGTGGCACCATGACTTAGCCAACAGTTGTTCAAGTTCAATTTAATCCGGTTAAACTTGAATGCAAATATGCTGAGCCATGATAAAATACATGATGCAATTACAATGCATGAGCATGAATACCAACATAATCATGAGAGAACCATATGACTATCCACCATATCAACAATTAATCATAAGTATGGCATACTGACTAGCATGAACATCATAAGTACATACTTCTCCGAAACATAACATGACCACTGACATTAACAATAAATATCATGCAAGAACCTATCAACAATACCAACATGCAAGCATTTAATTAACTGGATGGAAAGGAACATGCATAACAACGGTACTCAGGGCAGACAGCAGTCATGCACCGAAGACTATCACCAACATCAACATGTACTACTAGCAAGCATAAACATATGAAGGAATACTAACAACTAGCAGGGCATGATAACCAGGTGCATAACAACATAGCAAGAAAATAAACAATAACCCCGAAGCATTACCGAAACAACGATGATTATGTTTTAAACAAACAAACATTTAATAAATATTGTAGTTGAAAACCATGGCTAATGCATGACTATCATGCAGGTGGGTATTGTGGCTTGCCTGGGGTGAGGGAGACTCCGGGAAGAAGTGCGGAATGATCGCGGAAAGAATTGCCGGAAACAGTTCTCTCTCGGAGGGGGCTGTTTACGGGAAAGGGAAAAATGGTAATTTCCAGTATGTCAAACCATAGTGAAAATGATACCCACAGAAAGGTTTCGTTGAGACGAAGATGTGAGCATTGGTTTCACCTAATTCGGAGTTATGGTCGCGGAGATATGAAGGGTAGAAGCTCAGGGACCTATCTATGAATATTTCTGCTACAAACAAGTCCCTGGCGGATGAAACAAAAAGCGCATATAAGAAAATACGGTTCCAGAACAGGAAAACGCGCTTTGGGCTGAAGAAGAAAGAAAATACGCCTTCAGATAGCAAAAATGTCTTTCAAGAAGACGTCTCCACTTACTCTATGCGGGCCCGGGGCCAAGTCAATGGATAGAGGCTGTTGAGCGGGACCCACGTGCAAGGGGGCCGATCGAGGCGTCTTCTTCCTCGCGCTCGCTCTGACCCGACAAGGAGCAGAGGACGCACGCAGCTGGCGGCGGCCTGGGCTGCTCCAGCCGGGCCTGGCCGAGCTGAGGCCATCCGCAGGGCAAGCGGGACCTGGCACCTCCGTGCCCGGGTAGCAGGAGCGCCGGGGTGGCCTGGGAAGGTGGCGACGGGAGGAGGACAGGGGAGGCCGAGGCGGCTGCGGCAATGGGACCAGCCAGCTCCGGCCGTCTCCGGCCGAGTGGAGCGCACCGGCGGGACCGCAGGGCTGCGCCGTACCCGTTCAGAGGATCAGCTGGCGCCAGGGAGGCTTGTGATGGAGGGGAGGCCGCGGCGACGGAGGAGGTACTGAGAGCTTTGGGCGGTGGGGGTTTTCGGCGCTGCGGCCGTCTCCGGTGAGGGGCAAGAGGTTGGGGCGGCTCGGTGTGACGAGGGGAACTCAGTGGACAACACCAAAGGAGGAGAGGGGGCTTGGGTTGGCAGGAACTAGGTCGAGCCCGAGGCGGCCATGGCGAATGTCGATGGCAGAGGCAAGGGAGGGTGTTCTGGTGGTCGAGCAGGAGTGGGGAGAGGCTGGTGAGGTGCGGAGGAGCTCTGGGGGTCCTTAAATAGGCATGGAGGAGAGCTCTGGACGATCGCTAGGGAGCTGGAACAGTGCTCTAATGGAGGTCAGAAGCAGTTCACCGCAGTGGCACTGTTGTAACGGCGCGCTGCACGCGAGCCACGACGAGGCAGTGATGCAGGGCGGTGCAGTCGAGCACGGGCGAGCTCTTGGACAAGGTTGGAGGTCGAGACGAGGAGGGAGGCGACGAGCAAAGTAGTCGGACCGATACAGAGCGTGCGCTGTGCCTGAAGCAAGCGTTATCACCACGCGCACTGGTGCGAGCGTCGCGCTTTGGCGTGGCCAACCATGTCCAGTAGATGGACCTCAGTGCCCTTAGTAAAGATGCAGAAAGAAATTGGTCCAGGGGCAGAGAAGAGATTTGCACTTAGCTCGAAAGTAAATCAACAGGAAGGTGCTTGTGACTTCCTATGGTTAAACCAACTTGGTAACTTGGTAACAAAGTTGTCTGGCGATGATCTTACACCAAGGTGATGGAGATCACCAAAAATCAGGCTAACAGGAGGAGTTTAGATAGGGGTTGCTATAGAAAGTGCAAATCTGGACATAATTAGAGATTATGATGTTGCACTCACATACTTAAGTGACATGACCTGAAATTTGTTGGAGTTGAATCATTTGACCATATGGAGCTGCTGTAAAAACCTCATTCCATTTGGAGTTACCAAAGTGGCACTTGCTTGACAAAGCTCCATTCTGGACAGAATCTTGGAGAATTTACTGAGGGTAAATGGATAACTGGATTGAGTCAAAACTTGGTTGAGAGAGTGAAGATAGATGTAAGAATGCCCTGGTAAATTATCAGCTCAAGTGAAGCAAGGTAAAATAGTATTGCTTCACAAAGTGAAAATCTTACCAGAAACCAAGATTTGGAGCTGACCTCACATAGATGATCTCCATGAGCTCAAATTTGGTGGAGATGCTTGATTTGATCAAATGAAGGATGTGACCTAGTTTCATCTCATTTGGACATGCCTAGAATATACTTCCTTCACAAAGTTCCTTTCTGGACAGAAACTTTGGAAAATCACTGGAAAATAATTACTAAGAAAATGAGTTTGAAATTTGGCACAGAGCAATTATATGCACATGAAAATATGTCCACAAAGTTTGGGGTAAATTGGGAAAAGATAAATAGCACTTGCTTCAAGAAGTGCCATTTAGGGCAGAATAGGAAAATGATTATTGGAGGATTATTTTTGAACATGGCAATGAAATGTTTTGCCACATTTGAGCAAGATATGACCCAAAAACTTTATGAGAATTATTTGGGAGTTTTTAGAATGACAGAGATATAGGTTGCTTCACAACCTAGGGCAAAAAGAATTATTCCTTTAATAGAAAAGGAATATTCTTTGGAAAAAGAATATTAGGTAAGGTCAAGGAAGAAAATGACAGGGTCTTGGGATGATTAGAAGGATGGCAAGCCACTTTAAAACCTAGGAAGACATGGTCTTCCCAAGTTTCAGAACCACATAGCCACTGAAAGGCAAATAAAATCAAGAAATCCAAGAAAATTAAAATCAAAAGAAAATGGCAAAATCCAGGCTGTTACAGATTTGCGTCTCGGAGTGTGTGTGGTGCTTCACGTGTTTCTTAGTCACGGCATTATTGTGCTTGGCATATGGCTTCGTTGTCCGGAGGTTGTTGACGAGGCGAATGCCACGATAGTTCTTCTTTCGGGGCATCTTGCACTTGTCAATGAAGTCGTTCGCGCTCGCGAACACAGTCTTGCAAACAATTGCTATGGGATGGATTGTGATTCTCGTCATGGCGAACTGATCGAGCTCGAGGAGGACTTGCATCGGTAGACAAATCCATGGAGTACCGACATGAGTGATGCCATCTTGAGGAAGTTATCGAAGAGGTGCGACTCAGAGTCATCTGGAAAAACTCCTCCATTTGAGATTTGAGGTTGATGTCGAGGTATTCCCGTTGTCATGCTTCCGATGTATGGAGGTTGGTGGCGAGTTGTTCAAAGGAGTCCCCCAAAGCTTCACTTTCTTGATGGAGAGCTCGTTGTACGCCGAAGAGGTGATTTTTGGTGACGTAGTTTGGCGCTTCATCTTGATTCTTGAATATCAGGTTTGCCGAAGTGCTTGGCCTATTCATCATGTAGTAGTGGGGTGAGTAGGAAAATGGGAAGACAATACCAAAGTTACCTTTTCCAAAGATTGAGGATGTATCGAGTATCACTCAATGAAATGATGTATTAGTGGAACTGGTACCGGGTTGTGTTTCTCACACCTACAAGTAAAGGCTTTTTGGAGTAGCTCGGTTAGGATGGTAGACACAATTTTTCAAGCAATCCTTAGGCAAGATATTGATAAAGTTGAGAACATGCACAAATAATGTGTAATACAAATAGATTAAACCCAAAGATATCACTAGGAACAGACGAACGGAAGATAAATGGGGTCCGGGCAACCAAGGAATGAGCTCAGGACGTGAAACCACGAAAAATGCTATTGTTGCACGGATACTAGAGAGACACTAGCTCGATTGCTCAAATGGGCTAGATACGCTTGTGCACCAACCTATGTGAGAACCGTGCCGTCTTCAACCCTAAAATATGCTATGTATGTATGGACCGAGATGATAGAACTATGCAAAATGGCTCTATGGTACTTGCTTTCAAGCTCTTTGTTTTACTTTTCATGCTTAAAAGCTTTTTTTTACTATGCCAATATACCTGATGCTTGAGCCACAATGTGAGACAACTATGTGAGATATGCATGGGGGAGACTTATGGCACTAAGAAGATAGCAAGATAATTGCATGCTATATGTAGCTACGTGGAGTAAGCGTATCACTAAGGTGCACAAAGAGCGTGGCTCGACAATTCTCAGCTCGCTAGTCTCGATAGGTAAGTGACGAAAAAATGGCTCAAGGCGTCAATGTAATGGCAAGGTAGAGTATGACATGTCTTCGAGGTTACCTTCCTTGCTTATGGTTGGAATGGTTGTGAAGTGGACGTTGTCGATGTCGCGTCCAAGGCGATGATGAGTGGAGGTGATGTTGATGATGACCCTTTCCTCATACCTCGTTGGAGATGACCTGCCGGTGGAGATGGTTGCCGCCCTCCCCTCCACTTCCCAAATGCAGCCGCCTCGCCCATCTACGCCATTTTCCCTGCAAAAGAGAGTGAGGATGGATCCAGAGGTGCTACGACTAGCGCGGGGGTGCGAGGAGTTGCAATGATGGGACGTGTTGACCCTAAAGCACGTGTGCTGGGACCTTGATACCAACAAGCTATGACGACGGGATGGGGATGTTGTGACCAGCGGTGGATTTTTTCTACATCCATTTATACACCGATGGTGTGACCCCCGACAACGGCGACAACGTTTTTGCTACAACCGCATAGCTTTTTTGCCACAACTAGTGACATAAATTGTTACTACGACGGCGTTTGTTACGTATTCGTGAAGATGACGCGACCCCGATAGTGGCAACAATTTTTTTGTTGTCATCGGATTGTTGTTTGCTACTGTCAGATCTTGGGTTCTGGCAAAACCATTGAGGTTCGAACTCTGGGGTGCGCACAAAGATCACTCCTTCGGACCTAGCTCATCTACTCGCTGACCCCTAGGCCTAGTTCGTCAGATCCGAAGAACAAGGGACACAAGGTTTATACTTGTTCGAGCCACCGTTGTGGTGTAATACCCTAATCCAGTGTGGTGTGGTGGATTGCCTTGTAGGCTGAGGAAGAACTAGTACATGGACGAACTGCCTCCTGAGGAGAGGGTTTCTAGTGCCTGGGTGAGCTTGTGGTGTGTGGCCTACTATCTGATCAACTCAAGATGAGATGATCCCAATGGTGGTGGCTAGTCCTTTTTATATTGGCAAGGGTCCTCTTCCCAAATATTGAGCGGGAAGGGATCCCACAACGGCCAAATTTGAAGGGGACAGCTAGTACAAGCTATCCTGACAAAAGGTGGTCTTCGCCTGCCAAAGGCTCCGGTGGTGACGCTGCCGTGGGCTCCGCGATGACCTCCGCTCTGCCATCCTGCTGGTCTTGGTCTTGTTGCACCGATATGGAAAACTTTGCCTAATGCATCCGGACTCCGCGCCTGCAACTCCCCTTTAGCACTAAAGAGGAAACTGGCACTCTACGCCCGTTGGCGCCCGCCTGGCCATGGTCGTCACCGCTCACGTGAGGAGGACCTCGCGAGGTACCCCTTGCCTTGATATCTCCGATTCTCATGAGCCGGCCTAGTGGGGCCTCCCCAGGGGATGTCTTGCGTCAACCACCTTGCGAGCCTTGGCCCCTCGCGAGGGTCTTGAGTGGTTGCTGAAGATGTTGGATCGTACCAGGCCGCCCGATGAGCCATGCCCTGGGCCGCAGGCAGGCAAGTCTGGATACCCCCGTTCCCAAAACGCCGACAGTAGCCCCCAGGCCCAAGGTGCACTCGGGCTTGGCTTCGCGGCGAAGCCAAGGGCCAAGTACGGAGCGTCGCGGGCCCCAAAAGCCTGCGGCCTTGACCGACGCGTGGCGACTGACGGGACGTGGGTGTCTCCACTTCCCCATACAGCTTTGATTCTCGCCCGGCCGGACGGCCACTGTCACAGCCTGATTTTTGGCCCATTCTTTTTCTTTGGATTTTCTGAGATTTTTGCGTGAGTTTTCTTTTTCCGTGGCTATGTGGTCTGGAAACTCAAGAAGATGACCTCTTTTTTCTTTCCAGAGTGGCTTGTCATCCTCTTATACCTCCCTAGACCTTGCCATTTCCATCTTGGTCCAACCCCAACATTATTTTTCTAGGGAATATTCCTTTTTCTATTAAAGGAATAACCCTGCGTGCCCCTAGGTTGTGAAACAACCTATATTTCCATCACTCCTAAAATTCCCAAAAAATTCTCATAAATTGTTTGGGTCATATCTTCTTCAAATATGGCAAAACTTTTCATTGCCATGTCCAAAAATAATCCTCCAATATTCTTTTTCCTATCCTGCCCTAAATGGCACTTTGTGAAGCAAGTGCTATTTATATTTGCCCAAATGCCCCCAAACTTTTTGGACACCTTTTTATGTCCAAATAATTTCCTCATGCCAAAATTAAACCTCGCTTGCCTAGTAGTTATATACTTATGATTTTCCAAAGTCTCTGCCAGAAAGAAACTTTGTGAAGGAGGTACCAGCTAGGCATATCCAAATGAGTTGAAATTTTGCATGCTCCTCAATATCATCAAATCATGGCCCTACACCAAATTTGAGCTCATTCGTTGCATCCATGAGGGCACACCTTCTAATCTGTGTTTCTGTCCAAAATTTCAGTTTGTGAAGCAAGTATGTTTTATCTTGCTCCATTGTGGCTGCCAATTTTTCTAGGCCTTCTCCTACCCATATAACCTACCTCCACAAATTGTGAGCACATTTTATATAGCCATTTTCCCTCAGGAATTACTCTTAGTTTATGGTCAGTGGGGATGTTTGTGAAGCAAGTACCATTTTGGCAAGTCCAAATGGCCTTTAATTTTTACAGCATCTCTATATGTCCAAATGACCAAGCCTTGCTAAGTTTCAGCTCAAGTGGATTCACTATGTGAGTGCTTCTTCCAAATCTTGTTTATGGACCAAATATGCAGTTGTGAAGCAACTATATTTATTTTTTGTCCAAATCTTCTTAAAGTTACCAGGATGAAAGTCCTTCTTACCCTAAAGCTCGCAGACAACTCCTTTTCTCCCAATCAGTTTCCTGTTAATCAGCAGTGGCCTGCCCAGTTTACTGCAGTAAACTTCAGAGCTCGTTTACCACTTAACCAGAGCGGTTTTAACCAAACTACCACCATAGTTGAGACTTACCATGGAAGAACTTACCACCAGACAAAGTTTTACAGCCTTTGGCACCTTCTCCTCTCCAGCTCATGCGGTGACCATCTCTCTGGCATGCCATGGACGCGAGCTGGATGGATTCTTGCTCGGGCCCCTTGTCTGCTCGGCGCCTCAGCGACCACGGGCCTGTCTACCGTGTTCCCCTCGTCATCGCAACCTCCCTGGACCCCTCTCTCCCTCCAGCAGCTTTGCCGTCGGTGCTCGTCGCCGCGCGCCCACGGGTGCACTGTGGCCGACCGAGCTTGACTCGCGTTCGACTCCTTCTCCCCTGCGCCCCTCGGCCCCTCCGACACAACGCGTCACTATCGCTCGGCCGCACCTCCTCCGTCACGTTCCCGCGCCCTCCCGTGAGCCCTGCACCTCGCTAGAGCTTTGGCCGAGCCCGAGCGGCGGCATCCAGCTCAGCTGCCTCACCCCGGCTATAAGTAGCCATCCCCGCGGCCTCCCGAGCTCATCAGCCTCCTCTCCTCCCTCCTCTAGCGCCCCTCAACCTCTCCCTCGAGCTCCAGAGCTCTCCTAGCCCCTCTCTGCCAACATGGCCGCCACCTTGGCCATCTCAAATCCGAGCTACATGACCTCTCCTTTCTCGCCTAACCAGCACCAGTGACCTCCACATCCACCAAGGAACACGTCTCGAAGCCTATCTCCTCCTCTGGAACGTTGTGCCATGCTCCCCATCTTCGGCCGCCGCCTCTGCCTCCTTCTTCCACCATCCGTCGCCGCCTCCCCACTCCTCCCCGGGGCTTGTTTTCCCCCTGGATGGATGCAGTGGGCCGCGCCGCGTTCGCCGGTGGCCTCCCCTTGGCTGGAGTTTGCCGGAGCCGCGAGGCCAGCGCCGGCACCGGCGCCCCTCCCTCTGTTCTACGCCCGCGTCGGGGCGAAGAAGAGGAGGAGTGGGAGGAGGGAGTTGACCGAGCGCATGGACCCCGCGGCCCCACCAGTCAGTGACCTGGGGGGTTGACCCCGCGAGCGCTGATGTGGCAAGCGGAGACATATTCGGGCGTGTGCGTTTTCATCAGCAGAAAGCGTATCGCCAGAAGTGCGCTTCCTCTTTGGGTAAGCGTATTTCTTTTGTTCTTCGGGAGAAAATGCGCTTTCCTCTTTGGAAAGCGTATTTTCCAAAATCTGCTTCTACCTTATCCACTCAGGGGCTTGTTTCTGATGATATTTTTGCAGATTAGTCCCTGAACTTCCTCACCTCACAACTTTTTACTCGTAACTCCAAATGAGGTGATTCCAAAGCCCACTTCTTCGTCTCATCGAGCCCGTTCTTTTGGTAACACTTTCACTATGGGTTGACATACTGGAAATGACCACTTTGCCCTTGCCCGTAAACAGCCCCCTCTGAGAGAGAATTGTTTCCGGCGATTCTTTCCGCGAGCTTTCCGCACTTCTTTCTGGAGTACCCTTCATCCCCAGGCAAGCCACAATACCCACTTGCATGATTGCATGTAGTAGCTATGGTTTTCAACTTGAAAATTTAATGAATGTCTACTTGTTTTGATACGATTATCGTTATTTTGGTGATGCTTATGAATTTGTGTTCTCTTCAATGCTTTGTTTTTATGCACTTGGTTATCATGTACTAGTTGCTAGTATTTCTTTCGTATGCTATGCTTGGTAGTAGTATATGTTCTTGTTGGTGATGGTCTTCGGTGCATGACTGTCGTCTGTTCCGAGTATCATTGTTATACATGTTTCTTTGCATCTAGTTGGTTAAATACTTGCATGGTAGCAATGTTAATATGTTCTTGCATGATATTTATTGTTGATGCTAGTGGTCATGATATGTTGCTAAAGTGTTATACTCGTAACATTCATGCTCATCAGTATGCCATGCTCATTTGAATAAATGATTAAGTGTTGTTATTATGCTCGTTGATTATGGTTGCCCACCCATGCTCATGTTAGTATCATGCTCATGCATTATAGTTGCATCATGATATTTTAATATGACTCAGCTTATTGCATTCAAGTTTAACCGGTTAATAATGAACTTGAACAACTTTTGGCTGAGTCATGGTGCCACCATATCGAGCTGACCAGTGCAACCACATTTACCTTTATGGGTCTATTGTCATGCCTCTCGCCGGTGCCTCAAACGATGGAAGGTTATGGGCGTGCGGTACCCTGGCCCAGTAAGCAGGCATAACCTTGTGTGCCCGTTGTTGTTGTTCTGAGCGCGGGTCCTCGTTTGGGACCGTTTATGTTTGGCCACGATGGTGGCCTTTGTGTCTTTGGTAGACACGGGGCCACCCAGGACTTAGCCCCAAAGTGGAGTTGGTCGGAGTGGCCGGGAGAGTGTCATGACAGTAGATCGGTGTTGTTGAAACGCCGTTGGTCCACCCGAATGGGAGAACGAGGCCATGGGTTCCGTAGTGTGGGTACAGTGCGCTACCTCTGCAGAGTGTATATTAAATCTATCGATAGCCGTGCCCGCAGATAAGGGCCCAGTTCGTGTCGGTCACACTATGAGTCAACAGTAATAATAATAATGTTCTTAATAACAACCACAGTTCGATGATCAGATAAGTTGGTTGTGATCACCAGAAATATCACCGTTTGAGACCAAGTGTTGGTCATGGTTGTGATCGCCGGAATGATCACCGTGGTATCGAGGATACTGAGTTGTTGGATATCCGTGATGTTGTGCGAGAATCCTGGGTAAAGATCAAGCTCCTTGTGGTCATTTGATGATTACTACGATATTCTTTATACCAAGCTTGATTTGATCCTGAGATGATCGTGTGATGTCCGAGGTTGGTAAGTGATGCATGTGATGATTATGAGGTAACCCGAGCAGTATAAGTGGTGCATGTAGTGTCATCAGGTTGCATGCTAGTATCGTCAAATTTATATGTTCATGCCATGCTCATATTGTCTAGTTGTATCATGTTTATGTTATCCTAATGATCTCATGATAATTCCTGCCTAACCTGTAATTGCCATGCTGGTGTTTCTCTTGAGTGCTTCTGGTTATTGTGAGCTTGCAATTACATTCAATGTACTGATCTGGCATGTCATGCTAGTTTGCAGGTCATGCAGGATTTGATTGCTTGTTGCCGTGGAACACGTGTGTGCGAGCTAGGATAAGCGTCCCAGCCAGAGTCCCTACGGAGTGGAGTTCACCACCGTCGTCGAGGTTCCGCTGCCAGCAGTCATTCCGCTGCATCGTGTTGTTCTGCTGCTTGCATAGAGCGACCGTGGTAGGCGTAGTGTCGCCGTGCCGATGTAATCCCCTTGTACCCATAAAGATTGTAATAAAGAGCTGATTTGTTCTATACTAAGCAATGCCATATTCCAGAAGACTTCTCCTCGATCTCTGGGCTGGAATACGGGGCGTTCCGATTTTCTCTGAGTTGGGGTGCCACAGGCTTGGTATCAGAGCAGGTCTGGCTGTAGGACGCCCTAGACCGCTGTGACAGCCTGACTTTTTGCTCCTTTTTATTTGCCTGAGTTTTATTTGGATTTAATTTGAACCTTGGGATTTTTGAATCTTTTCATATGGACTTAAACACTTGGGTACCCTTGGCTTTCACCCAAGTGCCTCATATCCATCTCAAATTATCTATTCCCCTCTGATTTAACCCTAAAATAATTATTGGAATATTTTTCTTTAATGAAAAATATACATTTTCCCCTCCAAAACCCTAGTTCAGCTCTTTGTGCTCCAAAGCAACCCCAATTTTTCTTGCCCACAAAAATCTGAGGAAATTCACAAATATTCTTTGAACCCTAAGGCACCTTCCTGAGCAAAAATATTGCACAACTTTTTGGAATATTTTTACTACAGAAATTCTTTTCTATTCTGGACAGAAATGGTAGTTTCTACAACAACTTCCATTTTACTTGCTCCATTGCCTGTGAAACTCCTTGTGCATCTGTACCTTAGTAACTTAGGGCTAGCCTCCAACGCATAGCCTCCAACTCCCAGCCATTTTACCTCAGTAATATCTCAAAGTTTCTGTCCAGAAACTTACCAGCCGTGTGAAATTCTTTCTACTGCATCTGGATCCAAACTAAACTAGGGTAACACTCATATCTACCATGAACAACACGCCAGGCATGATCTTTGGCACCAAGTCGGCCAGTAGGCAGAGTTCATGCGGTGACCACGCATGTGCACCATGCCAGGCTGGTAGTCGACGCGCTCCGGATGCCGTCGAGCACTCTGTTTCGTGCGTGCTCGCTTCCATGCCTGCCGGAGCTTGCCAAACCGCGCCACCATCTTCGTCTCGACTTCTACAGCACCCCCTGGCACTCGCCGACGCCAGAGCTCGCCGCAGCGAGCATGAGCGCGGTCCGGCCAAGGCAGCAGCGCGGTGCGCATTGTGCTCGTCGCCATCCTAGTGATCCTGTGCTCGTCTCCGTCCGTCCACAGCTCCCGCGTGAACCCCGTCGCCCTCTCCCCCTCTCACTGACGCCGTTCATCGCGGGCGCATTGTCCTGGTGTCGCCGCCGAAGCACCGAACCCCCCTCTCGACTCGCCTATTTATAGGACCCCTCCCAGCCTTCCCAAGCATCCCGCCCCACTCCCACACACACCACAACTGCGTAGAAACTCGTGGCCCGGCCGGGCAGGCCGCATGCTGCCGTCCCCGAGCTTGAGCTCGCTGGCGATTCCCTCTGGTCGTCGCGGTAGCTCCGGCCCCTCTTAGGCCAGGGCGACTCTTCCAGAGCCTCCACCACTCTCTGGTGGTGCTGTTCCACCTAGTTGGAGCCTCTGGAGTCACCGTTGCTCGCCGTCTTCCTCAACTCTGGTGACCACCCCGTTCTGCCTCCACCTGCGAGGCTGTTTCCGACGCTGTCCGACCTAGCTATGCTATGGGTATGAGCAGGTGCGCCTCGATCCCCTCTATTGATCTATCCCTCTCATCTTGGTCAAGAAGCTCGCGTCGTCGGCGTGCTCTCCGGCGAGGCCACGGCCGCTCATGTTCTTCTCTCTCCCCCTCACCTGACTAGCGGGGCCCGCTAGTCAGCCTCTGTGTACTCGCGCGAAGCGGTACGAGTGGTGGCACCTTGGGCCTTTACGCCTTCGACGTCACCCCCTTTCCAATCTGTTTATTTAAATTTCAAATTTATATATATTCCATAACACTTCAAACTGTAATAACTTTTTAACCATAAGTCCAAATGAATTGATTCTTTTTGCATTGTGTTCTTTGTAAAGAAATCTTGCAGCACACCAAAAATGAGACTTTTTATGCTGTGTAGATTTTCTAGTGAATATTTGAATGGTTCTTGATATTTTTCTTTTTGTGCTTTTAAATATTTCGAGAAGGTGAAGCTTTTCTTGAGGATCACTAGGAGGCTTGTGAACTTCATTTGCACTAAGGAAAGCCACAACAACATTTTCATGGTGCCATTTCAATATTTGTGATTTTCCAACTTGAATAAATGATTTAATCCATGCATATGAATTATTTTCATATATGTATTCTGTTGGTTGCTGTATTTAGTTGTTATATTTAGTTTACAGAAAGTTAGAAGTTGATTTAAGTTGTTAGTATAACTAGAAGAAAGTTTGGGTTATGAAGAACTAAAATGGTTATGGGTATAAATATGTATGTGAAGTTATTTTCTTGCATAAGAACTATGGTAATTTTTTGCTAGAATATATTATGTTTTAATTGAAAGTAAATCTTAACCAAAAGAATAGTAGAAGTTATGATGCTTACACTTAGTATGGTAGAGTTGATCCAGTTCTTTACGGTAATGCTTGTTGGTATGTTTCATTTGCATGGCATTTTATGACACCCGTTATTTCTTTTAAATTGAACCTGCTAATAACTCAACTTGAATAATTTGTTGACCGTGGCATGGTGCCACTGAATCGAGTTTTTCCCAGTGCAACCACATTTGCCTTTATGGGAAGGTATTTATTCGGTCCGTTGTCATGCCTCTGGTCGGTACCTCCAAGTAGGGAAGGTTATGGGCGTGTGGTACCCTGGCCCGGTAAGCAGACATAACCTTGTGTGCCCGTTGCTGATTTTTTGGTACCGAGTCCCCGTTTGGGACAGTTTATGTTTGGCCGAGAGAGTGTTGTGGCAATGAAATGGTTTCATCGGAACGCCGTTGGTCCACCCGAATGGGAGAACGAGGCCATGGGTTCCGTGGTGTGGGTACAGCGCACTACCTCTGCAGAGTGGAATTAATCTATCGATAGTCGAGTCCACGGTCACGGACACGCTCGAAAGTAAGTCACACCATGGGTCAACATTTAATAAAATTTTGCTCACTAAGTTATGAACTTTGCACTGTAAAAATGGTGGAAGAGCCACCGAGATGATTTGAGACATAGTATGGTCAGGGTTGTGATCGCCGGAAAGATCACGAGTTGTGTCCTGTTGAGATGGACAAGTTGATATGTTGAGAAAGATCATTGTTGGTAAGTCAGTCTGAGGGACTGGTTTCACAAGGGCATTAGCACAACATGTTGGTTATATTCATACTCACGTATGGTGTTGCATTTTAATAATTGAATAATTATCATGATATTGTTTTTCATTATGATTTTGTTTGCGGTAAGCTTGCAAGTAGATTCAATGTACTGACCTGGTGTGTCATGCCAGATTTCAGGAAAGTTCCGCTCGAAAGGAGTGTCGTCCGATTCTAGACCATCTCCACATCGGTGTCCCTGTGCTATGGAGTTCCGCTACGAAGTCGTTCCGCTCTCGCGTAGTTGTTATGACCGAGGCCTTCTATGTTCACTAAATAATGTATATATTGTCCAGCCGCACCGTGTGTGCCGCTTGGCCTCGCTACTTGTTGTAATGTAAAAATTTGATCCGCTAGTATCAATAAAGCGGTTGTTTTCTGTACCAAGATGTTGTGTGTTTCCAGAAGACAAGGTCTCTGGGCTAGCAATGCAGGGTAAACCGGTCGCTCTGAGCCGGGGTGCCACAACGCTTGGTATCAGAGCCGCGCTGACTGTAGGACACGTTAGACTAAGACGTGTTAACTAAATGCTAGGTACGCGTTTAAGTTGAGTGCCGGTAGTCTGTGTAGCTGGTTATTGCTTTGCATATACTTGCCTTATTTTTATGCTAACCTCATGATGGTTGTGAGTGTAGATGGCTCCAGTGCCATATCCATGCCAGTTGCAGCAGATGACGTACACGTCAACGCACCTCCTTCGTAACGTGTGGCATCGGCTGTACCCTCTCGGAGACGACCCAGTTTATCGTGTGTATCGGGAGCGTCTAGCAGGCTCAATGTTTGAGTATCATGTAGTGGTTACTCTGCGCACCCATTCTGACTGCAGCTCTTACACCTGTACCACTCGGAGCGGTTATGCATCTACCGCTTCGCAGGCCGTCCAATTTGCTGCATTTGAGATCCTTGTTGAACTCCGTCACAATGAGGTTCGCATGTAGTATCACCCAGGTTTCCAATACTATCCTTCTCTGCATGACAACGGTCGTGTTCGTTTCCCTGATATTGATCTGGAGTCTGATAGTGTTGCTAGCCACCTTTCCCGATATATTACTGCTAGCTATCTCCTGATCCACGAGTTGGCTCAAGAGTTGACTAACACTCATATTACCTTAGCCACTACTAGGTCTGTCACTATTACCGCATCCATGGGATTTACACCTTACATTCCCGCCAGTTCGGGTTCCCCTCTTTCACCAGTAACTCCTCCGAGTAGCTCGGGCGCCTCGACCGTAAACCCTCTTAGTGCTCTACTGAGTGGGTTTTGCTTCTCACTACTCCTGTAGCTCCTATGATCCACCCTACTCCTGCCCCGGAAGGAGAGCCTCCGAGGCAGCGTCGTCGTGTTACCTTTAACACAGAGGTTTCAGTTAACTCGTCAGTTCAGGATGCAAGTCTGCTTCAGGAGAAGACCCCACAGCACCCGCAGAGCAGTAGAGCTCCAGAGTATTCGCAGTTGGCAAGATGATGTATGGATGTAGCTGTACGAGTCGTGACATTTCATTTCGTGTAGGATTGTGGTGGAACTAGGCATGTTAATTACTTTTGATGTATGAGTCCATGTATAATTATGTTGGAACTGTATTTTCTTCTATTCGCTGTCTTTCCTTCATAATTTTGCTTTCTCTCAGGATTTGTTGCTGGCTTTTCCCGAATATTTCTTTTGAATGTTTCTCATCTCGGTTGCGTTGTCTTGGAAAAAATCCATAGTAGGATGACGCGGGGAGGCAACAATAGCAGCGCTCATGAGGATGTTCCTGTTTGTCGCTCCGCCCGACAGGCAGGACACTCTCCCGAGCCGTACATACCACCGCCTCCACCGCCAAATCCGCCTACCACCAAGCAAATTCTACGTATGTTTGAGGAAAGAAGAAGTAATGATCTTCTTGAAATATTAAAAAGTGTTCAAGCTATGGTTGGTCAGAAAGGAAATTAGAACGGTCATCACTCCAAGCTATCAGATTTTCAGAGAACTCAGCCTCCCAGTTTCAGTCAGGTTGTTGACCCTTTGGACGCTGACGATTTGTTGCGGACCATTGAAAGGAAGCTTGAGATTGCTCGTACTGCAGAAGAGGACAAAGTTCCATATGCAACTCACTATCTTGAAGGCGTTGCTGCCATATGGTGGGAAAATGGAAAAGCCATGTGGCCTGCTGATGAATAACTCACCTGGTCAAAATTCAAGGATCAGTTCCAAAAATATCATATCCCTACTGGAATTATGAAGACCAAGCAGCGTGAATTTCTTGCACTCACCCAAGAAAATCTATCTGTGGGTGAATATTTGCAAAAATTCAACCACATGGCGCATTACTCCCTTTATGACGTGGCCACTGAAGAGACAAAGATTGACAAATTTCTTGGAGGATTAAAGTCGCAACTCCGGTGCACCCTCAACATGCTCGATTTTCCAGACTTCCAAACTTTGGTGAACAAAGCTTTCATTGCAGAAAGAGAACACAAGCTCGTGCTAGACAACAGACCTGCTAATAACAGGCACAAATGCAAGTTTGAACCAAGGAAAGAAGGGCCACCAGTGCAGAAGGCTCGAACCTGGCAGCAGACTCAGGTAGAATACAAGACCCATTAGCAACAGAATGTTAACAAGACCACTACTCAAGTCAAGAATGTCGTGACCAACCCAGTACACGAGGAGCGTCAGCGCAACAATTCTTGTTTCAGTTGTGGGCAAAACGGACATTATGCCAAACAGTGCCCCAAGAACAGCAAGGTGAACACCTTATTCAGGACACAAGTTAACTTTATGGGGTCATACCCGAACCAGCAAAACATCACCGGGCACGTCCATCACCTCTCCGCGGAAGAAGCCCAAGAAAACCCCAAAGTAGTCATTGTATGTTTTCTGTTAATAGCATATCTGCAATAATTTATTTTGACTCGAGGGCTTCCCACTCTTTCATTTCTCGGAGTTTTGTTTCCCAAAACAAATTTTCTTGTTCACTTTTGGGCAAAAATATGCAGGTACAAACCCCGGGATCTTTAATCAATAGTAATCTGGTCTGCTGTAATTTGGAAATCAATATCAATGGATTGAGCTTTCCAACTTCCTTGATACTCATCGAGTCAGTACAGCTGGATGTTATTCTGGGCATGCTTTGGTTGACCCAATATAAAGTATGCATAAATTGTGCAACCCGAGAAGTCACTCTGACCAGTCAGAAGGGGCAGACTACAAAATTCTACTCCCGCAGAAGCATACCTAAGAAGGGAATGATATTCACTACTGTGGCAGAATTGGAATCAATTCCCGTGGTCAGTGAATATTCTGATGTATTTCCAGAAGAACTGCCAGGCATGCTGCCAGATCGAGAACTTGAGTTTGCAATAGATCTAGTACCCGGAACCGCACCATTATATAAGAAGTATTACCGGATGCCCTCATTAGAATTAGTGGAATTAAAGAAGCAACTCGATGAAATGCTCCAGAAAGGATACATCCGACCCAGCTCTTCACCATGGGGATCACCTGCTCTCTTTGTAAGCAAGAAGGATGGCAGCCTCCGCATGTGTGTGAATTACCGTCAGCTGAATGGTGTCGCCATCAAAATTAAATAGCCGCTGCCAAGAATTGATGAATTGTTTGATCAGCCCAGTGGGGCCAAGGTATTCTCCAAAATTGATTTACAGACAGGGTACCATCAGCTCAAGATTAAAATGGAAAATATTCCTAAGACCGCATTCACCACTCGATACGGTCTTTATGAAAATACAGTTATGTCCTTTGGTCTGACCAATGCCCCTGCGTTCTTCATGCACGTGATGAACAAAGTATTCATGGACTTCCTCGATAAGTTCGTGGTAGTCTTTATTGATGACATACTTATATACTTAAAAAGCGAATGGGATCACAAGGAACACCTCCGAGCAGTGTTACAACGACTCCGCGACCATTAGCTTTACGCCAAATTCAGTAATTGTGAGTTTTGGCTCAAACAAGTTGGATTTCTTGGGCATGTGCTATCCGCCGAGGGTATAGCCATAGACCCAAGCAAGGTAAAAGATGTGCTCAATTGGTTGCCACCAACAACGGTATCAAAGATCTGGAATTTCCTTGGACTGGCTGGATATTACCGTCGTTTCATTGAAGGGTTCTCCAAGATTGCCAAACCCATGACAGAGCTTCTCAAAAAGGACAAGAAGTTTGAATGGACTAAAGGCTGTGAGAAAACTTTCAGTGAGCTAAAAATACGGCTGACAACCGCACCCGTATTAACTCTTCCAGACATCTACCGCGGTTTTGATGTATATTGTGATGCATCCAGACAAGGACTTGGTTGCGTACTTATGCAAGACGACAAGGTAGTAGCATATGCATCACGATAGCTATGACTGCACGAGGGAAACTACCCTACTCATGACCTGGAATTGGCCGCGGTGGTTCATGCTCTCAAAATATGGAGGCATTACCTCATCGGGAAGAGGTGTCAAATTTTTACTGATCACAAAAGTCTCAAGTATATATTCACTCAGCCAGGTTTAAATCTCCATTAGTGAAGGTGGCTTGAGCTGGTTAAGGATTATGATCTTGGAATAAATTACCACCTGGGTAATGCCAACATGGTGGCTGACGCACTCAGCCGAAAGCCGGTCAGCCTAAATGTCATATTAAAATCCTTGCCCCCTAAACTTCAAGAGGAGATTGCTCAACTCAATCTGAGCATAGTTGAGGCTGGTCTCGCTAATATTTTGGAAGTTATCCCCACACTAGAGGAAGAAATCCTCAAGGCCCAGCCAGACGACCCTGTCCTGCAAAGGCATGCCAAGAATATGGTGGCAGGACGTACCTCTGATTTCTCAAAGGATCACGATGGGACTCGCCGATTTCGTGGAAGGATTTGTGTACCCAATCAGTCAGACTTGAAGGAGAAAATTTTGTCAGAGACACACGAATCCTCATACTCGATTCACCCCGGAGGTACAAAAATGTATGAAGGCCTTCGTCAAATATTCTGGTGGGAAGGAATGAAGAAAGACATTGCCTATTTTGTGGCTTGTTGCGACATATGCAATAAAGTAAAGGCAGAACATCAAAAGCCAGCCGGACTTCTTCAACCGCTGTCAGTTTCACAATGGAAATGGGATGACATCCGCATGGATTTCATCACTGGGCTACCCAAGACTCAGTGAGGCAATGATGCAATTTGGGTCATAGTGGACACCCTAACCAAGGTAGCTCACTTTATCCCGGTCAAGACAACATATCGAGCAGACCAACTCGCACAACTGTATGTGTCCAGAATAGTCAGTTTGCATGGAGTACCTCAAACCATCACTTTCGACCGAGGTTCACTTTTTACCTCCGCATTCTGGTCACGTCTCCATCAAGCCTTGGGGACAACCCTGAAATATAGTATAGCTTATCATCCTCAGACTGATGGACAGATAGAGCGGGTAAACCAAATACTTGAAGATATGCTGTGAGCTTGCGTCTTGGCCCAAGGATCTAAGTGGGAAGATTGTCTGCCTTACGCCGAGTTCTCCTACAACAACAATGTCCAAACCAGTCTAAAGATGTCACCATACGAGGCTTTGTATGGCCACAAGTGTCGTACCCCGTTAAGTTGGTCTTAGACTGGAATTAGCCGTATCTTTGGGACAGACCTTATGATGGAAGCTGAGAAACAAGTTAAGGAGATCAGAGATAGATTGCAATTGGCCAAATCTCGATAGAAGAGTTATTACGATGCAAAACACCGATAGATCAATTTTGAGCCCGGAGAGCACGTATACCTCTGAGTCACTCCTATGAAAGCAGTTAAGAGATTCCAGACTCTCGCAAAGTTGGCACCAAGATTTATTGGTCGCTTCGTAGTTATTTCTCAAGTAGGCATTGTTGCTTACCAGTTGGAATTACCCCCGGAATTGTCCGATGTGCACAACATGGTTCATGTCGCACAATTGAGGCGGTGCATATCGCCACCTGAGAATAAGACTGCCATGACCGACATAGTGTTGGCAAAGGATTTAACGTATGAAGAGAGACCGTTCAAAATTGTGGATTAGATGGAAAGGGTCACTCGCAGTAAAGTAAGGAAGTTTTATAAGGTCCATTGGGAGCATCACACCGAGTTAGAATCAACCTGGGAACGGGAAGAATTCCTAAGAACACATTATCCAGAATGGTTTCCCAACCAACCGAATCTCGAGGACGAGATTCATTCTAAGTGGGGGAGGTTTGTGACAGCCTGATTTTTTGCTCCTTTTTATTTTCCTGAGTTTTATTTGGATTTAATTTGAACCTTGGCATTTTTGAATCTTTTCATATCGACTTAAACACTTGGGTACCCTTGGCTTTCACCCCAAGTGCCTCATCTCCATCTCAAATCATCTTTTCCCCTCTAGTTCACCCTAAAATAATTATTGGAATATTTTTCCTCAATGAAAAATATTCATTTTCCCCTCCAAAACCCTAATTAAGCTCTTTGTGCTCCAAAGCAACCCCAATTTTTCTTGCCCACAAAAATCTGAGGAAATTCCAAAATATTCTTTGAACCCTGGCGCACCTTCTTGAGAAAAAATATTGCACCACTTTTTGAATATTTTTGCTACAGAAATTCTTTTCTATTCTGGACAGAAATGGTAGTTTCTACAAGAACTACCATTTTACTTGCTCCATTGCCTCTGAAACTCCTTGTGCATCTTTACCTTAGTAACTTAGGGCTAGCCTCCAAAGCACAGACTCCAACTCCCGGCCATTTTACCTCAGTAATCTCTCAAAGTTTCTATCCAGAAACTTACCAGCCGTGTGAAATTCTTTCTAATGCATCTCAATCCAAACTAAACCAGGGTAACACTCATATCTACCACGAACAACACGCTAGGCATGATCTTTGGCACCAAGTCGGCCAGTAGACAGAGTTCACACGGTGACCACGCGTGTGCACCATGCCAGGCTGCTAGTCGACGCACTCTGGTTGCCGACGAGCGCTCTGTTTCGCGCGTCCTCGCTTCCATGCCTGCCGGAGCTTGCCAAATCGTGCCACCATCTTCTTCTCGACTTCTACAACACCCCCTGGCACTCGCCGACGCCGAAGCTCGCCGCAGCGAGCACGGGCGCGCTCCAACCAATGCAACAGTACGCACTGTGCTCGTCGCCATCCCAGTGATCATGTGCTCGTCTCCGTCCGTTCCCAGCTCCCGCATGAACCCCGTCGCATTCTCCCCCTCTCACTAACGCCGTTCGTCGCCGGGCGCAGCGTCTAGGTGTCGCCGACGGAGCACCAATCCCCCTCTCAGCTCGCCTACATATAAGACCCCTCCCAGCCTTCCCAAGCATCCCGCTCCTCTCCCACACACACCACAACTACATAGAAACTCGTGGCCCGGCCGGGCAGGCCGCAGGCTGCCGTCCCCGAGCTTGAGCTCGCCGGCGATCCCCTCGGGTCGTCACGGTAGCTCCAGCCCCTCTCAGGCCAGGGCAACTCTTCCAGAGCCTCCGCCACCCCGTTCTGCCTCCCCCTGCAAGGCTGTTTCCGATGCCGTCTGACCACCCCTAGCTACGCTACGGGTATGGGCAAGTGCACCTCGATCCCCTCTATCGAGCTATCCCTCTCATCTTGGCCAAGAAGCTCGCGTCGCCGGCGTGCGCTCTGGCGAGGCCACGGTCGCCCTTGTTCTTCTCTCTCTCTCCCCCTCACCTGACTATCGGAGCCCGCTAGTCAGTCTCTCTGTACTCGCGCGCAGCGGTATGAGTGGTGGCACCCTGGGCCTTTACGCCTTCGACGTCACCCCCTTTCCAGTCTGTTTATTTAAATTTCAAATTTATATATATTCCAGAACACTTCAAACTACAATAACTTTTTAACCATAACTCCATGATTCTTTTTGCATTGTGTTCTTTGTAAAGAAATCTTGCAGCACACCAAAAATGAGACTTTTCTATGCCGTGTAGATTTTCTGGTGAATATTTGAATGGTTCTTGGTATTTTTCTTTTTATGCTTTTAAATATTTCTAGAAGGTGAAGCTTGTCTTGAGGATCACGAGGAGGCTTGTGAACCTCATTTGCACTAAGGCAAGCCACAACAACATTTTCATAGTGCCATTTCAATATTTGTGATTTTCCAACTTGTATAAATGATTTAATCCATGCAAATGAATTATTTTTTATATATGTATTATGTTGGTTGCTGTATTTAGTTGTTATATTTAGTTTACAGAAAGTTGGAAGTTGATTTAAGTTGTTAGTATAACTAGAAGAAAGTTTGGGTTATGAAGAACTAAAATGGTTATGGATATAAATATGTATGTGAAGTTATTTTCTTCCCTAAGAACTATGGTAATTTTTTTGCTAGAATATATTCTGTTTTTAATTGAAAGTAAATCTTAACCAGAAGAATAGTAGAAGTTGTGATGCTTACACTTAGTATGGTAGAGTTGATCCAGTTCTTTACGGTAATGTATGTTGGTATGTTGCATTTGCATGGCATTTTATGACACTGGTTATTTCTTTTAAGTTGAACCTGCTAATAACTCAACTTGAATAATTTTTTTACCATGTCATGGTGCCACAGAATCGAGTTTTTCCCAGTGCAACCACATTTGCCTTTATGGGAAGGTCTTTATTCGGTCCGTTGTCATTCCTCTGGTCGGTACCTCCAAGCAGGGAAGGTTATGGGCGTGCAGTACCCTGGCCTGGTAAGCAGACATAACCTTGTGTGTCTGTTGTTGAGTTTTTGGTATCGAATCCCTATTTGGGATAGTTTATGTTTGGCCACGACGGTGGTCATTGTGCCTTTGGTAGGCACGGGGCCACCCAGGACTATTCCGATGGGAAATGAGTTGGAGTGGCCGAGAGAGTTTCATGGCAATGGAAGGGTTTCGTCGGAACACCGTTGGTCCACCCGAATGGGAGAACGAGGCCATGGGTTCCGTGGTGTGGATAAAGTGCACTACTTCTGTAGAGTGTAATTAATCTATCGATAGCCGAGTCCACGGTCACGGACACGTTCGAAAGTAAGTCACACCATGGGTCAACATTTAATAAAATTTTGCTCACTAAGTTGTGAACTTTGCACTGTAAAAATAGTGGAAGAGCCACCAAGATGATTTGAGACCAAGTATGGTAAGGGTTGTGATCGTCGGAAAGATCACGAGTTATGTCATGTTGAGATGGACAAGTTGACATGTTGAGAAAGATCACCGTTGGTAAGTCAGTCCGAGGGACTGGTTTCACAAGGGCATGTGCACATCATGTTGGCTATATTCATACTCACGTATGGTGTTGCATTTTAATAATTGAATAATTATCATGATATTGTTTGTCATTATGATTTTGATTGTTGTAAGCTTGCAAGTACATTCAATGTACTGACGTGGCAAGTCATGCCAGATTTCAGGAAACCGCTGGAAAGGAGTGTCGTCTGAGTCTAGGCCGTGTCCACATCGGTGTCCCTGTGCTATGGAGTTCCACTACGAAGTTGTTCCGCTGCCACGTATTTGTAATGACCGAGGCCTTCTATGTTCACTAAATAATGTACATATTGTCCAACCGCACCGTGTGTGCCACTTGGCCTCGCTACTTGTTGTAATGTAAAACTTTGATCCGCTAGTATCAATAAAGCGGTTGTTTTTTGTACCAAGATGTTGTGTATTGCCAGAAGACAAGGTCTCTGGGCTGGAAATGCAGGGTAAACCGGTCGCTCTGAGCCGGGGTGCCAAAACCGTACAAACTTTAGAATGCGGTAGTGTAGGGTTTGGTTGGTTCGTTGCATTTGATTGCTGCATTTGTTTGTCGCATATCATGCATATAGATTATTATTCGGTCATGAGCAGTTTATCTTGTGAGTCTAGATGGTATCAGTTTCAATCTACTACCTGCACCATCCCTCTTTGCATACCTGTTTTTCGGTGTTTGGCGTCACCTCTATCCCAGCAGAGTGATGCCCTGCTAACGAGTGTTCCAGACACCATTTGCAGGAGTTACGCTCAGGTATCCCTTCGATATTTTTATGCCATCCACCCATATTATTTCGGTGATAGACTAGTTTCTATCGGGAACCATGCCTTTCATCTCGTCCCTTTGGCAACCCTTACTGATCTTGGTCGTCAGAAAAAGGGCAATGCTAGCAAACCCAGGTTTCCACTACTATCTTACCCTGTCATCCAATTCTTTGTACGTGTACGATCTCTTTCCGTATGCTTGATGATGATGTGGTCATGACCTTGTGTCTCGCTACATGATCACCAAGTCCGTCCTCGCCTCCGTATTTATCCAGTCGCAACCGGTGTTCAGCCATCACTTGGTATAACCTGGGTTATGCCAACTCATTCCACATGTGGATTCACTTTCGTGCACACCGCCAGAGCATATTAGACCGCAATACCGAAGTTTTCGCGAGATTTGTGTGCTTAGGTATGCATGCATATTATTGTGGTGAGTAGCAGTAATATGTGATGTTGGTTGATTTTATTAGTATGCTTGTGTGCTTTTATTTTAGTCGTTTCTTTTTCTTCTTTTTTGGGCCTTCGGTGTGGCATTATTTTCCCCTTATTAAAGTTGCTCATCAACCGACATCGGACCCGAAGAATCAGCAAGGAATTCAAATATTTGGAAACTCACATAAATAAAATGGAATTCTCAGCTGACTGTAGTGAAATGGGGAATATCCGATCTGGTTGTTGATAATCAAATTTCCATCAGTATGCACTCCTCACAATAGTACGGATAGTCAAATCTACCTCACTATGCACTCTTCATAGTTGTGATGATCAAATCATTAAAAAGATAAATTGTATGCAAGATCGACAATATATTATCAGTCAAAAGTAATCAATAGCAGAAATATTAAGGTGATATATATGCAGTAATCGGTCCGCATATCTCACTGAGAAGCTTCTGTTGTAATCAATTCAGTCTTCCCTCGCAAGCTACCAGAGAAGCTTCCAATGCAATATTCCTCCATCTTCCTCCGTACGATACATGGATGACTTCTCGTGCAAGGTACTCTGTCTTCTCCAGTAAGCAACCGCAAAAGCTTCTGGCATAAGGTACCGAGTTTTGCATAGCAAGTCTTTAAGGGGGGAAGCTTATGAAGCACGCTACCCAGTCTTCCTCAGCAAGATGCTCTCGATGGTTTCCAGCATAAGCCATCCAATCTCGCTCAGTACGGCATTTGTGCAAAATACTAAATGGTGAATTGACAGCATATGGTAGTGCATCCCGAGAATCAGATCCGCAACAGTTTGGTCATATGCAAGAATCTGTCAGAAAACAAGTCTGCCTCGGGAATTAGATTCTCATATATATGTGAAGGAAGCCAGATATACACCTCAGTGTGACAATGGACTATGAAGATTGATGGCAACACTGAGCTCTGTACATGTACCAGTGAACCTGGTATATGATCCTGATGAGCCCTTGTCTACTTCTCTTCAGTGACGGCACCACGCCTATGTTCTGGGCTAGTTTTGGCCGACCAGGGTGGATGCCGACTTTATTTCTCTCTATTCAACAATTTGTCACGAGTCTGAGCTGCTTTCCAACCGTCTCGTACAGTTGTTGAGTTTCTTCTTGTGAGAGTGGCCCTATGCTTTGAGCTGCTTTTCGTCCATCTTGGGGAGCTGCCACTTTCTTCTTATCAACACGGTCTCATGCTCTGAGCTACTTTTCGGCCGTCTTGAGCCATGGTTGAGTTATTTCAGTAATGTCCCAGATCTGAGTTGTAAAGACCGTTCAGGTGGCTACTAATTTATTTGCCAATTTTTTTACAAGGGTTCAGATGATCATTTCCCTAAAAACTTGAGAGACGATAAACCTACCATTGGAGTAATGTTACCAGGTCAGGAGATAATGATAAAGGCACGTCTGTCAAAATATTTTCCCTGACAGAACCCATGGTCACACGAAGAATTAAGAGATATGGCCAAGCCCTCCACCGTTAGTCAAGTTTGTGGGTATTATCATATCAGGCCATACCCCTTTATGCTGGCCATGACAGGAGTCCGTAAAATATTTGGTACAGATTTGACACTCAAGACAGTGGAACCAGTCAAGATGATTCAGAAACTCCTGCAAGAAGTCGGAATACGTCAGGAGAACATTTATTAACCGCCTCACTATTTTAAACCTGGAGGACCCACAGTTAGTCGAGAAACCCAATGCAAGGAGAAAAAGATTGGTTGTCCACCGGGGAAATTTGTTCACAATTTCATGAAAGGTTGTCGGTGCTGGATGACACACCCCTCAGAAATCACTCTTGGACTTGTGAGACGGACATATGCATCAGTCATGATAATCTACCACACCGAGCTAAGTCAGAAGAAATAAAAAGAAATTGGAGGCAGTATGAGCATAAACACGCGAGGTAAGATCCGTCAGTATATGGATACGGTAAAGCAAACCACCCCGAGCCAGACAGATAGTCATATTAAATTTAATGGGATCAATCAATAAAGGAAAAAGGAGACCCGAATTGGAAACGGTTTCCTTAAGTCAGTATATTCATACTTGTTCCCTGAGCAACCAAATCTCGAGGACGAGATTTCTTTAAGGGGGGAAGGTTTGTCACAACCTGATTTTTGGCCCTTTCTTTTTCTTTGGATTTTCTGAGATTTTTGCCTGAGTTTTCTTTTTCCGTGGCTATGTGGTCTGGAAACTAAAGAAGATGGCCTCTTCTTTCTTTCCAGAGTGGTTTGTCATCCTCTTATCCCTCCCTAGACCTTGCCATTTCCATCTTGGTCCAACCCCAATATTATTTTTCTAGGGAATATTCTTTTTTCTATTAAAGGAATAACCCTGCCCGCCCCTAGGTTGTGATGCAACCTATATTTCCATCACTCCTAAAATTCCCAAATAATTATGATAAATTGTTTGGGTCATATCTTCTTCAAATATGGCAAAACTTTTCATTGCCATATTCAAAAATAATCCTCCAATATTCTTTTTCCTATGCTGCCCTAAATGGCACTTTGTTAAGGAAGTGCTATTTAGCTTTGCCCAAATGCCCCCAAACTCTTTGGACACCTTTTTATGTCCAAATAATTGCCTCATGCCAAAATTCAACCTCACTTGCCTAGTAGTTATTTACTTATGATTTTCCAAAGTTTCTGCCAAGAAAGAAACTTTGTAAAGGAGGTACAAGCTAGGCAAATCCAAATGAGTTGAAATTTTTCATGGTACTCAATATCATCAAATCATGGCCCTACACCAAATTTAAGCTCATTCCTTGCATCCCCGAGGGCACACCTTCAAATCTGTGTTTCTGTAAAAAAAATTAGTCTGTGAAGCAAGTATATTTTATCTTGCTCCATTGTGGCTGCTAATTTTTCTAGACCTTCTCCTACCCATATAACCTACCTCCACAAATTGTGGGCACATTTTATGTAGCCATTTTCCCTCAAGAATTATTCTTAGTTTCTGGTCGGTTGGGATGTTTGTGAAGGAAGTACCATTTTGGCAAGTTCAAATGGCATTTAATTTTTATAGCATCTCTATATGTCAAAATGACCAAGCCTTGCCAAGTTTCAGCTCAAGTAGATTCACTATGTGAGTGCTTCTTCCAAATCTTGTTTCTGGACCAAATATGCAGTTGTGAAGCAACTATATTTGTTTTTGGTCCAAATCTTCTCAAAGTTACCAGGATGAAAGTCCTTCTTACCCTAAACCTCGCAGACAACTCCTTTTCTCCCAATCAGTTTCTTGTTAATCAGCAGTGCTCTGCCAAGTTTACTGCAGTAAACTTCAGAGCTCGTTTACCACTTAACCAGAGTGGTTTTGACCAAACTACCACTGTAGTTGAGACTTACCATGGAAGAACTTACCACTAGACAATGTTTTACAGCCTTTGGCACCTTCTCCTCTCCAGCTCACGCGGTGACCATCTCTCTGGCATGCCATGGACGCGAGCTGGATGGCTTCTTGCTTGGGCCCCTTCTCTGCTCGGCGCCCCAGCGAGCACGGGCGTGTCTATCGTGTTCCCCTCGTCATCGCAACCTCCCTGGACCCCTCTCCCCCTCCAACAGCTTCGCCGTCGGTGCTCGTCGCCGCGTGCCCACAGGTGCACTGTGGCCGACCGAGCCTGAATGGCGTTCAGCTCCTTCTTCCCTGCGCCCCTCGGTCCCTCCTACACAGTGTGTCACTGTTGCTCGTCCGCACCTCCTGTGTCGCGTTCCCGTGCCCTCCCATGAGCCCTGCACCTCGCTAGATATTTAGCCGAGCCCGAGCGGCGGCATCCAGCTTAGCTGCCTTGCCCCGTATATAAGTATCCATCCCCGCAGCCTCCTGAGCTCATCAGCCTCCTCTCCTCCCTCCTCTAGCCCCCTCGACCTCTCCCTCGAGCTCCAGAGCTCTCCTCGCCCCTCTCTGCCACCATGGTCGCCGCCTTGGCCATCTCAAATTCAAGCTACATGGCCTCTCCTTTCTCGCCTAACCAGCACGAGTGACCTCCACATCCACCCCGGAACACGTCCCGAAGCCTATCTCCTCCTTTGGAACGGCGTGCCATGCTCCCCATCTTCGGCCGCCGCCTCTGCCTCAATGTTCCACCATCCGTCGCCGCCTCCCCACTCCTTCCCGGGGCTTGTTTTCCCCCTGGATGGATGTAGTGGGCCGCACCGCGTTCGCCGGTGGCCTCCCCTTGGCTGGAGTTGGCCGGAGCTGCGAGGCCAGCGCCGGCGCCGGCGCCCCTCCCTCTGTTCTGCGCCCGCGTCGGGGCGAAGAAGAGGAGGAGTGGGAGGAGGGAGATGACCGAGAGCGTGGACCCCGCGGCCCCACCAGTCAGTGACCTGGGGTGTTGACCCCGCTGACGCTCACGTGGCAAGTGGAGACATATTCGGGTGTATGTGTTTTCATCAGCAGAAAGCGTATCGCCGGAAGTGCGCTTCCTCTTTGGGTAAGCGTATGTCTTTTGTTCTTCGGGAGCAAATGCGCATTCCTCTCTGGAAAGCATATTTTCCGAAAACTGCTTCTGCCTTATCCACTCAGGGGCTTGTTTGTGATGATATTTTTGCAGATTAGTCCCTGAACTTCCTCACCTCACAACTTTTTACTCGTAACTCCAAATGAGGTGATTCCAAAGCCCACTTTTTCGTCTCGTCGAGCCCGTTCTGTTGGTAACACTTTCACTATGGGTTGACATACTGGAAATGACCACTTTGCCCATTCCCTTAAACAGCCCCCTCCGAGAGAAAATTGTTTCCGGCGATTCTTTCCGCGAGCTTTCCGCACTTCTTTCCGGAGTACCCTTCATCCCCAGGCAAGCCACAATACCCACTTGCATGATTACATGCAGTAGCTATTGTTTTTAACTTGAACATTTAATAAGTGTCTCTTTGTTTTGATACGATTATTGTTATTTCGGTGATGCTTATGAATTTGTGTTCTCTTCCGTGCTTTGTTTTTATGCACTTGGTTATCATGTACTAGTTGCTAGTATTTATTTCGTATGCTATGCTTGGTAGTAGTATATGTTGATGTTGGTGATGGTCCTGGGTGCATGACTGTCATCTGTTTCGAGTATCATTGTTAAACATGTTCCTTTGTATCTAGTTGGTTAAATACTTTCATGGTAGCAATGTTAATATATTCGTGCATGATATTTATTGTTGATGCTAGTGGTCATGATATGTTGCTAAAGTGTTATACTCGTAATATTCATGCTCGTCGGTATGCCATGCTCATCTGAATAAATGATTAAGTGTTGTTGTTATGCTCGTTGATTATGGTTGCACACCCATGCTCATGTTAGTATCATGCTCATGCATTATAGTTGCATCAGGTTATTTTAAAATGACCCAGCTTATTGCATTCAAGTTTAACCGGATAATAATGAACTTGAACAACTGTTGGCTAAGTCATGGTGCCACTATATCGAGCTGACCAGTGCAACCACACTTACCTTTATGGGAAGGTCCTAATTGGGTCTATTGCCATGCCTCTCACCCGTGCCTCCAACGAGGGAAGGTTATGGGCATGCGGTACCCTAGCCCGGTAAGCCGACATAACCTTGTGTGCCCGTTGTTGTTGTTCCGAGCTCGGGCCCCGTTTTGGACCATTTATGTTTGGCCGCGACGGTGGTCGTTTTGTCTTTGGTAGACACGGGGCCACCTAGGACTTAGCCCAAAAGGTGAGTTGGTCGGAGTGGCCGAGAGAGTGTCATGACAGTAGATCGGTTTTGTTGGAACGCCGTTGGTCCACCCAAATGGGAGAACGAGGCCATGGGTTTGGAAGTGTGGGTACAGTGCGCTACCTCTGCAGATTGTATATAAAATCTATCGATAGTCGTGCCCGCGCATAAGGGCCCAGTTCGTTTCAGTTACAGTATGAGTCAACAGTAATAATAATAATGTGCTTAATAACAACCCCGGCTCGATGATGAGATAATTTGGTTGTGATCGCCGGAAAGATCACTGTTTGAGACCAAGTGTTGGTCATGGTTGTGATCGCCGAAATGATCACCGTGGTATCGAGGATACCGAGTTGTTGGATCTTCGTGATGTTGTGCGAGAATCGTGGGTAAAGATCAAGCTCCTTGTGGTCATTTGATGATTACTACGGTATTGTTTATACCAAGCTTGATTTGATCCTGAGATGATCGTGTGATGTCCGAGGTTGGTAAGTGATGCATGTGATGATTATGAGGTAACCCGAGCGGTATAAGTGGTGCATATAGTGTCATCAGGTTGCATGCTAGTATCGTCAAATTTATATGATCATGCCATGCTCATATTGTCTAGTTGTAACATGTTTATGTTATCCTGACGATCTCATGATAATTCCTGCCTAACCTGTAATTGCCATGCTGTTGTTTGTCTTGAATGCTTCTAGTTATTGTGAGCTTGCAAGTACATTCAATGTATTGACCTGGCGTGTCATGCCAGTTTGCAGGTCATGCAGGATTTGATTTCTTGTTGCCGTGGAACACGTGTGTGCGAGCTAGGATAAGCTTCCCAGCCAGAGTTCCTGTGGAGTGGAGTTCACCACCATCGTCGAGGTTCCGCTGCCAGTAGTCATTCCGCTGCATCGTGTTGCTCTGCTGGTTGCATAGAGCAACCGTGGCAGGCGTAGTGTCGCCGTGCCGATGTAATCCCCTTGTACCCATAAAGATTGTAATAAAGAGCTGATTTGTTCTATGCTAAGCAGTGTCGTTTTCTAGAAGACTTCTCCTCGATCTCTGGGCTGGAATACGGGGTGTTCTAGTTTTCTATGAGACGGGGTGCCACAGCCACTGTTACTGGCTCGGCTCCGCCTCCCTTGCCAGCAGCGTGCCCTGCGGTTTCCTCGTCTTCTGAATCCCCTCCCCTGGCTTGATTCAACACGAACTTATTCCGTCGTCATGGCCTCCAACCGAGAGATGGAAGAGGGGGTGGAGCCTTGTGCCTTGGCCCCCTTATCGCCGTTCTTCAGGCCCGCCACCGAGCGGTCGGCGATGAAACAAAGAGATGATGGATAAGGTGCGCCCAGTACTTGCCGCTGATTCTAATGAGTGGGGGGCGACGGTAGCTTGGCCCGCTTCCCGCGCCGAGATCGACAGGTCGGCCATCGAGGTCCCCCACCATCTTCATGCCCTCTGGGCTGGCCTGATCCCTCCCTTCTGTGATGTCTTCAATGTGGTGCTCTCGCATTACCAGATCAGCGCGCTGCATCTTGATCCTCAGTCCATCGTCCTCCTTGCTATTTTTTCCTTAGTATGCAAGGCCATGGTGGGCATTGCTCCCTCTGTGGCCTTGCTCCGCCACTTCTTCTCGTTGCATCTGACGGATGCGCTCAAGTGCTCCGGATGCGTGTCCTTCCAGACCATCGCGGCGATGGCCAGCTCGCACATCGACTTCGACCTTGCGATGATTGTTGGCGGCTTCAGGAAACGGTGGGTGTTCGTCGATGTCGGGGTGCGCATCCCCCTACTACTCCCACCATGGATTCCGGCCGCTCCGAGCTCAGACTGGAACCACATGAGGCTCGTCAACCGAAAGCTGGCTCCTCTTTGGCTCCGGTTTGCCAGGCTGCAGAGGCTTGGAGTGACGGTGCCTATGGTCCTGAGGGAGTTCACCCAGCGCTGCATCGCCCCACTTCAGTGCCACTCTCGGCCGATGTGGGCCTTCTCCGGCCCCAGGGACCGCATAAGGCTCCAGGCGTCTACCCTCCCTCGCGGGGTGCGGCACACGGTGCTTGAGGTCCTGACGGGCGATCCGATGCCAGCCCACTTACCGGAGGAGGGCTGCCTCCTGTGCTGCTGCTCAAACAGGGTGGATTTTGTGATGAAGATGCCCTCCTTTGATGAATGGGGGCTTCGTCCGCTCGGCCTTGTTGGGTCTCGTGAGAACCCTATTTGTGTGCCCCCCTTGCCTGTTGCTGTCGAGGTGGTTGTCCCAGAAGTGGGCATGGGGGGACGATTGATGTTGAGTGCTGGTGGCGCTGCTACTTCTGTGCTGGCACCTCTGAGGTTCCTTAAGTACCGCCCTCCGAAGATCAGGAGAGTTACCCAGAAGGGGCGGCTAAGGTGCAAGTGCTGCCTGATGCTCTCGAGGCCGAAGCCCCCGTTGCCTCTTCGTATCATCCTGGGGCGGGGGCAGGGGGCCCTGCCCGACCTGGCGTCTCTGGGGGCGCCTCCTCCGGAGATGCCCTAGTTGTGCCTGATGTCGCCGATCGCTTCCGGAGCTTCGGCCGGCTCCAGCTGAACTTCGAAGCTCTACACAAGACGAGGAGGTCTCCCAGTTGTGGCGACGTTGCCTTCCGACCACTAAAGCTAAGGAAGTACATCGCCATAGACGGGTGAGTAGCTTATCTTTGTAACTTCTTGTGTGTTGCCTTCCTTCCTAACCATGATTCCTCAGGGCCCCTCTTGCCAAGGCGATGATGCCTACAGAGAAGCTGGCCGCTGCGGCCCCAAGCTCTTCGTCAGCCCAGAGCGCCCTCGGTCAACTGATGTCTACACACGCTTCTACTCTTGTAGACTATGTTGGGCCTACAAGCGCAGAGGTTTGTAGGATAGCAGCAATTTCCCTCAAGTGGATGACGTAAGGTTTATCGAACTCAGGGAAGTAGAGGTTGAAGATGGTCTCTCTCAAGCAACCCTGCAACTAAGATACTAGAAGTCTCTTGTGTCCCCAACACACCTAATACACTTGTTAGATGTATAGGTGCACTAGTTCGGCGAAGAGATGTTAAATGGCAAATGATATGGATGGCAAAACAAAGTAATATAAATCTGTAATAAAAAGTGCAGCAAGCAAACAAGTGGTAAACGTGAGCACAAATGGTATTGCAATGGTGGAAACAAGGCCTAGGCTTCATACTTTCACTAGTGGCAACTCCGAACAACATTAACATAATCGAATCACATGATATTTCCCATAAAACATGCAAAGGGGACACACTCGGAGGTCATTCCTTCGTGGTCAAGAGAGGACGAGAATTATGTAGGGCTACAAAAGCATACCTCAAAGTTCGTAGTTCTCAATCTAAGTATTTCACAATGTCACCGCGGCCATCCAAAGAGAGTCCCACAATCACCACAACATATCTAAAGGATAGTCAAAGACAAGCACCAAGAGACTCTCAATCTTCAATCAACACACAAGAGAGGAAATCACTCATGAAAATATTTTTCTAATCCATGTCCAATAGACCGCTGTCACCTTGGTCTCGGGGATTATACTAGATAAAGACAAGTGAGTACATCAATCCAATACATAGAGGAAGGGGAAATATCATGGGATCACCCTAGATTAACATAGCCTATGATCACAACGAAGATCACATCATGGGAGAGAGAATTGACCACATAGCTACTGGTAAGAACCTCAGCCCCGAGGAGGAACTACTCCCGCATCATGGAGGGAGGAAGCAATGTCGATGGAGATGAATCCGGGGGCATTTCTCCGTCCCGGCAGGGTGCCGGCGCAGGAATTCTGGTCCCCCGAAGCTTGATGGCGATGGCGGCGGAGATCGGAATCGCGTCTGGAGAAAAGGGGTCCGGAATCAGGGTTTCCGCGACACGGTGTAAATATATGCCAAAGGGGGGCATTAGAGGGGGTCAGGGGTGCCCAGGCGCCCCCCCGGCACGGCCAGGGGGGGCCGCGTGGGCAGACCGCCTAGAGCCCCTGTGGGTCCCCTCCGGCCCTACTTTGGCCGCATGGAAGCTTCCGGAACGCTGATTTTTTATATAATTTTTCTGGATTTTTTCTGGCAGTTCTCGTAATGTGAAAACCTGAAATACAAAAACAGCCGAAAACAGAAACTGGCACTGGCGTGCACTGAGTTAATAGGTTAGTCCAAATATGATCAAAAGTGTATGGAAGTGTATAAATAACATAGGAATATCACCCAAAAGAGGCATGGAGCAAGCAGAAATTATAGATACGTTTTGGACGTATCATCAACGCGTCACCTCAGGCGTGAGGCCATCCATGAGGTCGGATGCGCTGGCTTGGCGCCGCGACCCCGCGTTCTTGCCGTTCCTTCTTCGCGTCTCCGCCTAGGGACCGGGGGGGCGTGCCAAGGGCTCCCCATGGTCTTCGAACACAGTGGGGCCGCCTTGGCCCTGGCGTCTTCTTCAAGTGGTGGGTCCCAGCCCCTCCGGGCCCTAGCCGATGCCCGAGAGACGACTGGGGCGGAGGAGACCCTGGTCCCGCCTCCAGGGGAAGACGAGTCTCCTCAGGATTCTTCAGCTGCTCTTGGCTCCGAGGAGGGCCTTGGCCTTCTTCTTGAGTTGGCGCACAGGCGCGGAGCCGCCCCCTGCGAGCTTCTCCGAGAGGCGATGAATGCGTTGGACCGACTTGGGGAAGAGCTTGTGGGAGTCGACACCTGTCTTGAGGCTGAGGGTCTTCAACTGTTGGGTGAGTGGCGCCAAGTTGGGGTGGCCATTAACCTCGGGCGCCTCCAGCACAAGTGCGTCAATGCGAAGGCAGACGCGTCCCTCGCAGAATCGCGAGAGGCCTACGCCCAATCCCTGGAGGAGGCCAGGGAAGCTAACCTCCCCCGCGAGGCTGCAGAGAGGCGCCTGCTGGAGCTTCAGGTTCTGAACGCTGGCTTGGAGGAGCGAGCTGAGGTGCGTAGGGCCACCCTGGCGTCGATGTGGGGGATGCGCTCCGAAGCGCGGATATCTTGTGTCGTGAGGTGGCGCTGATTATAGAAGCCACGGAGCGCAGCCTTGAGCTTGAGCGGCCGGAGGCAAGGGAGCGCCACGTGACCCTGGCCAAGGATGCCGTCTCCGCTCGCAAGGCCAGAGTGCAGGAGGAAATTGACCCAAAGGTGGCGGAGGCCCGCGCGAACCTCCCCGAGGGGTATAACTTGAAGTTGGAGCTTCAGCGAGCGGAGGCCAATGGGAGGACTACTGCCCTCAGGGCGAGGCCGAGAGATGCAGAGCTGCGCGAGAGGGCCGCCACGGCGGCTCAGTCTTCCGTCTAGGCTGAGTTGGCTTCCGTGCAGGCAGACTTGGCCTTGCTCCGGTGACAAGTTGATGACACCGCTGTTCTTGCGCAGCAGAGTGAGGAAGAGGTTTGTCGTCGACTACTGCTGCAGCATGAGCATGTCCCAATGCTGTGGACTCTTCGGGCGAAGGCCAACCGAGCGTTGGGGGCCATCTGTGAGGAGAATGCCCTACCCCCACACGAAGGATTACGCTGGTCATCTTGTCTTCCTCACGGAGGTTGTGACGCATCTGGAGAGCTAGGCCGCGAGGGCCCACCGTCTTGTTGAAGGAAAGAGGCGGAGCCTCCTGGGGCGCGCGTTCTCCCGGGTCTTCAGCTACCTCCAGAGCATTGATCTTGACTTTGACTTCAGCGCTTCCATCGCCCCCGTGCCTGGGGCTGTCCGAGACAACTTGGCGCACTAGGTGGACGACCACGTGGATGCTCTAGTCCAGGCCTTTGCCACCAATGATGACGAGGCCATGGTCGTGGGGGATGAAGGCGGCGCAGTTGAAGATGATTGAGTCGTGGCCAGTGAGAGTGTTGGCAGTGCACATGAGAGCGACTCGGATGGCGCGGCGAGTGATGTGTCCGGTTGAGCTTGTGTTCCTCTGCCCTGACCCTGGACGCATAGACTTGCAAGAGGCCCCGTAGGGTGTGAGAGCGTTTTGATAGGGTGAGTCCCCTATGTGTTTAAACTGGTATACCACTTTCCTTCTTTTGACGCTTGAATCCGAACCTCGGACATGCGTCCTTGAGTTTCCCGAGCTTAGTTACCGTCATATCTCACCTAGATCTTGCATGTCTTCGTGTGGGTTACGAGACCGTGGGTTTGCCTCCCTCCTCGGGTGGATCGTAGGCGGTCCGCAGCCCTGAGTCTCCTGATCATCGCGTGGCCCTGCTCTGGGGAGCAGGGCCATGGGTGTTCCGCTGGCCGTGGCAGGATGCCTACGCGGCAAAATTGCAGCACATAGGCTCTTGCCCTGAGGTGGTCCTGTCAAGGTTACAGCGGCACGCCAAGTGAGAATGGCCTTCCAGTCCCCGAGCCGAAGGGCCCGGGGTAAGCTTGTCTGTCCTTGGGTACCCCCCTGCCCCCGTATATAAAGGAGCAAGGGGGAGGGCCGATCGTCCCTATAGGGCGCGCCAGGAGTAGGATTCCTACTCCTAGTAGGAGTAGGAATCCGTTTTCCTATTCTTACTAGTAGTAGGAAAGGAAGAAGACGGGGGAGAAGGAAGGAGAGGGGCGCCTCCCCCCCACTCCAAGTCCAACTAGGATTCCCTAGTGGGCTGCCTTTCTCTGTAATACACATCATAATAAGCCTTGCAAGCAAACGACTAATGGGTTAGTCACGATATGATGTATTACGGAACGAGTAAAGAGACTTGCCAGTAACGAGATTGAACTAGGTATGATGATACCAATGATCGAATCTCGGGCAAGTACCATACCTGTAGCAAAATCCAGCATAAATCAACAAAAACTCCCCCGCCTATTTTAGCAACAAGCAAGACTTCAAATTCAATTCGAAAGACACAGCAAATCCAATTACAAAAAGGAAGGCGAGGAAAGCAAATAGCCACGTCCGGCACCTATCTAGTCTTCAGTCTCCTCACCAGCGCAGAGCTAAGTGCTGCCACTAGGATGTGGGAGGGAGCCCCCGAGGCCCGAGGGCGGCTCTCCTGAGACTCTAGGGCGTGTACAACCCCACTCATTATTACGTGAGAGTGTCACGGGCGGAGATCTTCACAGGTGCGAGCCTTACTTCATATCGCCAGACGAGGGCCCGGCCTTGCGCCACCCCCGACCTCCGTTGGCGCGACTGGAAAGCAGGACAGGACCAAGGAGGCAAGGGGACGCCAGCGGTGCCCTTGGGGACCACAGGCCCTCTGTCGGGGGGGGGGAGCTTGGCGAGGCTCGCCGCAACAGAGGACCTACTTTCGCATACTTCCCTGCTCCTCGCGTCGTGGGGGAAGCCGTGGCTCTAGGCCTTCCACACGCTGCAACCCAGCGTTCTGCTCCGGTTGAGGGCGGAGTGGCCACTCTCAGATCTTCGACCATCGCTGTGGTCTGATTCACATGCAGTTCATTGTTAGCGTACGCCTGCTGCTGTGATACCTGCTGCGCTATGTCGTCGTCGCTGAAGGGGTCCACGGAGCCCCCGGGCGACTCATGGTAATTTGCTTCCTCGAGCGCCCCGCCGTTCCATCTCGGCCCGAGGAAGGCATATGGGCCTTCCCCGAACACGTATGCCAGGTCCACCATGCAGGGTACGTAGTCTTCATCGGCAGCCCCACCAAGGGCACTGCCTGCGTGCCCCGCTCCTTGAACCCCAGGCTGCGGCACCTGGCCTTGGCGGCCGCTGAGTTGTACCCCGGCATACCCTCGCGTGTGGCCACTGGCGCTTGTTCCTGCTGGTGACGAAGTCACCGCGGTTGTGAGGATGGCGTCAGCCCTCCTGTTGGTGTCTTCAGGTCTTCCAATAGCTCCATGGGAGGCCCGTGCTTGCCGAGACCTCACCAGCGCCCCACCTGCGACCTGGGGCGGTGGTGAGGCGCAGAATGGCGGTGCACCCCTACAAGCGCAGCCCAGTAGTTCAGCGACGCGTTCTAGCAGCACGTCGCGGCCGCCCTCGTCCAGCCTGCATCGTAATAGTTCTCGCGCCATGATGAGCGCAGCCCTCCTGTTCGCCTGCTCCCGACGGGTGCAGGGTGCCGTTGCCACATCGTGGTTTGTAGATCACGCCGCGGAGCGCGCGCGCCGGTACACCGATGCACTGGTCGCCTACCCGCGGCTGGCGGCGCCGGGCAGTGCGGGAGCCGCCTGAAGCGCGGGGTTGAGGTCTGTGCGCAGGCCAGGTCACCCAGCGGATGGCATGAGCTCCCTGATCGTCGGCCATCAGGATTGTAGAGCGGTGATGACACGAACAATAGAAGAAAAGATTTGGCGCACCCCTACCTGGCGCGCCAAATGTCAGATCTTGGGTTCCGGCAAAACCCTTGAGGTTCGAACTCTGGGGTGCACACGAAGATCTCTCCTGCCGCCCTAGCTCGTCTACTTGCCGACCCCTTGGCCTAGCTCGTCAGATTCGAAGAATAAGGGACACAAGGTTTATACTGGTCCGGGCCACCGTTGTGGTGTAATACCCTAATCCAGTGTGGTGTGGTGGATTGCCATGTAGGCTGAGGAAGAACTATCACATGGATGAACTGCCTCCTGAGGAGAGGGGTTCTAGTGCTCGGGTGAGCTTGTGCTGTGTGGCCTACTATCTGATCAACTCAAGATGAGATGATCCCAATGGAGGTGGCTAGTCCTATTTATAGTGGCACGAGTTCTCTTCCCAAATATTGAGCAGGAAGGGATCCCACAATGGCTAAATTTGAAGGGGGACAGCTAGTACAAGCTATCCTGACAAAAGATGGTCTTCGCATGCCAAAGGCTCTGGTGGTGACGCCGCCGTGGGCTCCGAGATGACCTCCGCTCTGCCATCCTGCTGGTCTTGGTCTTGTTGGACCGATATGGAAACCTTTGCCTGATGCCTCGGGACTCTACGCATGCACCTTCTCCTTTAGCACAAAAGAGGAAACTGTCACTCTGCGCCCACTGGCGCCCGCCTGGCCTTAGTCATCACCTCTCACATCACGAGGACCTCGCGAGGTACCCCTTGCCTTGATATCTCCGATCCTCATGAGCCGGCCTAGTGAGGCCTCCCCAGGGCCCCTCGCGAGGGTCTTGAGTGGTTGCTGAAGATGTTGGGCCGTACCATGCCTCCCGATGAGCCACGCCCTAGGACGCATGCAGGCAAGTCTGGGTACCCCCGTTCCCAGAACGCCGACAGCTACTACCGACGACAAGATTTGCTACGTCATTCATGAAGATGATGCAACCCCTGACGGTGGCGACAATGTTTTGCTGCACCGGCAATGGCGAGTGCAAATGTGTAATATCGATTATAGGGGGGGTGAATAGGCAATTTTTACAAATTCGTCACTCAGGAATTTCTACTTGAGGAATTTGCTAAGTGACGAAATATAAGCAGCGGATAAAGTACTCAAGTGCATGCAAAACATGACAGTAACACAATCATCATGATGAATTGAAACATACATAGAGCACAAGTAGCATGTAAACAGGATAAGAAAGCAGAAGACAAGAAGACTAAAGAATTTGGGTTGAGGAAATTGCGAAAGTCTTCAGTCAAAGTCTTCAAATAGTAACGATAAATTTCATCAACAAGTAAACGTGGAATTGAAAGGGCCACCTTCCTGTACGCCGGATTCGACGGCGACGACGCCTTCCCGGAGTTCGACCTCTACCTCGGCCTCACCCACTGGTCCCCCGTCGTCGTCTACGACGGCGCGCGCCTCTCCAACACCTCTCCAACGCACAAGCATCTTCGTCTACCACTCCAACGCCACCACCGGCCGGCTGTTTATCTCCACACTCGAGCTCAGGCCGCTCAACGGGTCGCTGTACTGCACCGACGCCGAGGCCCGCGCCTTCCTCGCCCGCGCCACCCGAATCAACTTCGGCGCGCCATCCCCAGATCCGGTCAGGTACTATTCGGCTGCCGCTTCTTTTTTTTCCTTTCTTCTTCTTCCTCTGTACTGTAGATTCGAAAATGTAATCAATCATCTTTAAGTTGCTATATTCTTCCTACAAAATAGCCTCCAGCAAATGGTGATTTCTTTTTTTACACAACCAATTTAACCCAAATTTTGTCAAATCCAGCAAACTAGTGTCCTTTTTACTGTAGATTAATATCCTCCTTAAGTAGGCCACCAGAATCCTTGATTTTGCAAACCATGCCCCAATTGGTCAAGTGATGTTTTTGGTTTACCATCAACATTCCCAAAAACATGAACAATGAGGCATCTGTTGCATGTTTACCATAGAGTAGGACTAGAGGAGTATCTATTTATCTATCTGAATCTGAAATCAAACATCCATGCTGTTGAGATATATCTCTCCATTAGTTGGGACTTTTGAAGCAATTGGGTGGAGCATGAATTCAATACATATATACATACATACATACATACATACATACATACGGGAGGGAAAGAGAAGTCAATCATGTGAAGGAAGGAAGGAAGGAAGGTGCCTGAGTTTTACAAGTTGGTTGAATTTTCTTCCATTCTTGTAAAACTGGTTGAAAAAGAAAATAAAAGGTCCAACTCTCTCTAGCAAGAAACAAACTTGCTTGCTGGAGGTGGTGCCTGGCCTGACATGCTAGTTGCTTAGCTTAATTGCTGTTAGATTTAGTAGTTGATTGCTTAGCTTAATTGCTGTTAGAGTTGAGTTACAACTGATGCATGATGGAGCTGTCAAATTAAGTTAAGTGTACATACACTAGCAGCTACCCTGTATATGCGCGTGTATTTTTTGGTTGATAAATAATAAGTCCACGCATACAACTTTATTTTTGGAAGGGAATGCAAATCTGGCTCATTTTATTACAGCAAGTGTCTGTCTCTCTTATATATTTTGTTGTCTCTCTTATATTTCATAAACAATAAGGCCACACATACATTTATTTTTTGTTTGTTGAAGGGAATACAAATCTGGCTCATTTTATTGAGATAATACAGCAGGTGTTTCTCTTATATATGTGTTGTTATTAACAGTGGGTAATTAACCTAACTATTCATTTTTCCTTAGGTTAATATAAAAATGTCCAGTGGGCACATATAAATTCCTTTTACCTACTGTCTTGTATATATATTTGAAAATGATTGCTGCTAGCTGTTAATTTTACCTGAAGAGAAAAACTACTTTCAATTAAGCAACATATCTATGCATACTATATATGTCAGGATTTTTAGTTATTGTTTATAATGGTCAAGTGATGAATCTACATAGGAACACGACGTAATGCATTGTCCCTTCCAATTAGAAACAAACAGTCTGAAAAATTGAGTCAGGTCAACAAACAAAACACCAGGTGATACCTTAGATAACACTTGACATTATATATTAGATTCCCCACTAATTAACTGCTGGTACTAGCTAGAATTTGGCGCTGAAAAGCAAAAGCTACAATTAACTGCTGGTATTAGACATGCTTGACATTATATATCAGTTTGTCTGGTTCTTGTTTTGGTAGTAGTAGTTTGCTTTGCTTATCCATGAGTATCAGTCAATTGGTGAACCTGGAGTAGCTTTTTGCTGGGTTTTGTCTCCGACCATCGTGTCGTGATGATTTTGCAGCTACCCCGAGAGGCCATTGAGTTTGCTGGAATGTCGATTAACTTCCGTTCTGGCAAATTCGGGTACTCCATATGTCCTATTTTCAGCAAAGGTCATGCTGAAATTTTCCGTGAATTTTAGCATTACTTTGCTAAAAATAGGACATATGGGTTACTTGTGACTAATGCATGGGCCGGGGTATCTTAGTACTTAATTAAGTAGGATCAACTACCCCTTTATTCTTGCTGCATTAAACCATAGGCGGCAATAGAGCCAAGTGATTAGGCCCAACTTAGAATTCTCCTTCCCAGCTTAGCTTTTAGGATGCCTCGGTGTCGACAAACCATAAATTATAAAACCTTGGCTTTTAGGGTGCCTCGGTGTCGATAAAAACCGAAATGATGAAAGCTTAGGCTTTTAGGGTGCCTCGGCGTCAAAAAACCCTAAATGATAAAAGCTTAGCTTTTAGGATGCCTCGGTGTCGACAAACCCTAAATGATGAGACCATGATCTTGTTCCTTGACAACTGGGATTGACGATCACCGGCATTATGCCTACCTTGATTCAAGGGCTGACGACGTGGATTGTGGGCGGCCAACTGGGGCCGCCCCCAATTCCCAGCTTCACGGCTAGCAACTCGCAGAACGCGCAGGCGGGGCATTGGTGTCTCCGGCGGAGGCGGCATTGGTGTCTCCGACGCCGTCACGGGCATTAGAGCTTAATGCACCCGGGTGTACGCCGGCCGGCACCTCTGCAGCAAGCGGCCCCTCCGTCAACTGCACGCCCGTCGTTGGCGGTACCTCAACATTAGACGAGCTCCACGCCATCATCACGGTAACTAATTAAGCCTCTCGGCCGAGGACTTTATCTCCTTGCCTTTGACTAGGCATCCCTGACGCCGTACATGTTTTCGCAGGGCGCCGCCGATGTTCTGTGCACTCTCCTGCACTTTGTGAACGACGAGTTGGTCGATGTCGCCAAGGGAAGAATCGTTCAACTAGGCAACCCCATGTTCCACGGTAATCCGATCCAACCCACCGTGTATAGGGTTCAACTGGTTCGGATGCTGCCATCCTGCGATGAGTTGTTACCTCCGATTCGACCCGCTAGGGCCGACGAAGATGATGTGATGACCCTCAGTGCCTGCCTAAGCAGGCCCCTGCCTGGGCCGAAGAGCTAGATTCGTTTGGGGGCGGGGGACACCACTCCAAAGACAACACCACCAGTCTTGCCGGCGCCAAGCCATGGCAAGACCGCCACAACGCTGTCGGACATCCCTATGGACAGGATCCGAACATGCATATGGCACAGGATCCGGACGACGACGACAACGACGATGGTACATTTGCCAACGTTGATAAGTACTTTGCCGATCATGGCGAACTCATGGGGCCTCCTTCTCAAGAACCCAACCCTACAAAAGACGATCGCGATCTAGCTGGTACCACGGAGAAACCAAGTTGCAACAGGCGTCGTCTGGCGTTCAGTTCTCATGAGACGCCTCTAGCTGCCGACTTCACAGAGCCTCAGATAGCTGAGGTGTGAAATACTATCAGCCCCAACAAACTCAAGAAGGCGGTCTGTGAGCAGAACTCGGTCCCATTACAGAAGAAGAAGAAGAAGGCACGGAAAATAAAGAGTAACAAGGGTGCGAGCCAGCCGGCACCGAGTATGATCCATGCTCAGGACGGGCCACCTTCACCTGAGGATATAATGAGGAGAGTGCATGTGGCGGGTAGGCCGATGCTACCGACTAATATGCTCAATGCTTCAACCGGTGTTATGCGGAGTCTGCATGACAGTGTTCTTTCTTTGGAGAAGCGACGTCTCAGAGAGAAGGATGTGGCATACCCGGTTTTCGCGGCCAAGGTGCCAAAGGGCAAGGGCTTTGTGGATAACTCCATCAGGGGTACGATCGTCCTGCGGTTTGATGACATCTTTGCTATGTTTAACCTTCATCCACTGCACTACACCTTCGTTCGGATATTTTCGCTGAGTATGGAGATGCGGATCATTAGAGACAAGACCCCGGACATCGTGATAGTCGACCCCTTCTACATGCGTGCCAAGATCTTGGGCAGCGCTGGGGACCGGCAAGTCGCGATTTCTTACCTCGAAGGCGTCATTCTGGCAAACCGAGATAAGGATAACTTCCTCGTGCCTTACTTTCCCGAGTAAGTGGTCCTCTCAACCACCCCGTAACATATGATTTCTTAGATTTCGATCGTTTTTTTTAACATTCCGTGTTTTGTGCAGTGACACACATTGCACACTCATCCACCTAAGCCCGAAATATTCCATGGCCACGTATTTCGACTCGGACCGTCAGTCGAAGGTAGACTACACAAATGTCAAGAAAGTTCTTGATGATATTCTCCCCGGCTACGCAAAATCTGGAGGCACCTTCACCAGGACAGTTCGTAAGTACGGCAAGCACGTGTTCGCCCACAATACGACGTTCTGCTGCGTCAAGCAGACGCCTGACAGTCAGAAGGGTGCCTACTATGCCATCCATCACATGTGGGCGATCGTACGGGACCATCATCACCTTCTGCTACCAGATAAACTCAAAGATTGGGCCGCGAGCTTGTCGGCAATCCAGGACGCGGACATCAGACAAGAATTATTTCGCATCCAGTCGGAGTTTGCGGAAATCATCCATCAAGATGTCCTTCGTACCTCGGGGCAGTTCTACCTCAGAAATCAACCGTCCAACAGTGACATAGACACTATGCTACAAATGCAGGCTGACAATGCCCACGATTTCATGACTCCCACGATAGACGGCTTCTTCATCCACGCTCCGGTCCCTTGAGTTGAGTCAAAAGTAGTGATGCTATGTCTAGTTCTGAAACATCGATTGGCTCATGTTGTAATTAAACTTTAATGAACTTGTATGTCTCTTTGGTTTGGACAGTCGTTCAACTTAGATGTAATCGATGCTATTAATGGCTTGCTTTTCTCTTCTGATCCTTTTGTTGCATACTTATATATTGCTTATGTATTGTCTGTGAATTGGTACTAAAGTTTCGTTTGGCTAGTGCATAGCGATGCCGTCGTATGTCGTGTACAAGGGTAAGGTTCCCGGAGTCTACGACGACTAGGAGGAGTGTCGGAGATAGGTTCACCGTTTCAGCGGTAACAGTTACAAAGGGTACACCACTAGGGCGGTGGCGGAATCTAGATACGCGCGCTATCTAGCGGGAGAGAGGAGGGAGCGTTGGAGGAACCGGATGAACACGAGTTTCATCATGATGATGCTCATCGTGATGACTGTAGCTCTCTTCTATGTGATGGTAGTTTAGATGATCGATATCGACTTGTAATGTTTAGACAAACTCGCTACTCGCGGTCTCGAGACTTGTAATATAATGTTCTATCTTTGTTCGGTCTTTTGAATTCGGAGACTAATATGATGAATTGTATTCGGAGACTAATATGATGAATTGTATTCGGAGACTAACCTTCTATTGTATTCGATGAATCTGGTGTTGCTGTCTGGTGTTGTCTAAATTCTGTCCAATAATATATTTTGTATCCTGCGAAAATATCAGAAAAGAAAAAATCCCTAATATTCATACTAGTGGCGCACCACTCAACATACTAATGGCGCACTGTCCAGATGAAACTAATGGCGCATCACCCATCAGTACGCCATTAGTATTCCAAAGCACATGGGTACATATGGCCCCCTGGGAGGCATACTAATGGTGCACAGAGGGACATACTAATGGCGCACTGCCTGGTGCGTCATTAGTGCACCAGATACTAATGGCGCACCAGGGGTGCGCCATTAGTAAAAAAAAATCTAATGGCGTGGTGCTAGTGGTGCGCCACTAGCATGCCTTTTCCTAGTAGTGTAATGCAACTAGCAACCATATTAAATAAAGTTGGTTTGAACCAGAGGTTCAAATTCAAACTCCATATGTGATTATTCAAATGCCATTTATTCAAATTGTCCTAAGTAGTGGCTTTAAGTTACTCAAACAGGCATGAAAATGTCATAAACAGATTCTTTGGATTTTTCTGATCATTTTTCATATATAAATTATTTTCATTGGAGTTATAGATTATTTTATATGATTTTTAGAAGTTCGGGGTATTTTTTGAAATTCATAAATCATTTCTTGATTTATTTTAATTCCAGAAATACTTTACTGAATCAGCATGGTGCCATGCTTACATCACCTGGTCAACAGGGCTGCCCAGGTCAAACTGACCAGTGAGGTCCACACATCAGTGTCTAACTAAACTAAGCTAATTTAGTTAACACTAATCTAACTTAAAAAGTCTGGCGGGTCCCACATGTCAGTGAGTCATTGGCTTAACAAAGAAAGCTATTAACTTAACCAAAAGTTAGCAGGGGCCGGACCCACATGTCAGTGACTTAGGGGAGGTCAAACCCCTGGTCAACTAGGCTAATCCCGCTGGCGGTTCGACGCCGGCGAGGCCAGACGTGGCGGCCGTGCTCGGGTTTGGGCTAGGGTGCCCCGTTCGATGCGTGGCTAGGCTCGTTGGAGAGCTCTCGCCGGCGCACATCGAATGGGGGTGGTAGGCGGGCCTAAGGAGGCCAGAGCTGACGGTGACAAGATCGACAGCGGCTGCCGGCGTTCGGGCATGCGCGGAAACACGGCTACGGTGGCCTAGGTGATGCGGGGTTAGCACGTACGGCATCTACGCGTTGCGGTGAGTACACGGGACGCATGCCCGGGACCAAATGGTCACCGGAGCATCATCGGCGGTGAGCTCAGGTGGTGGCGCACTCGGGTGAGAGAGGCGAGGCGGCTACGGCGTGCAGGAGAGAGAACAGGGAGAGGGAGGATGATCAGAAGCTCACGGCGAACACGAAGAGCGGGTCGGCGAGCTCGGGGAGGGGCAGATGAGGACGGGGGTCGCCAGTGATCTCGTTGCCGAGGCGGCAGACTCGAGCTCGATGGCGAGGCTTAGCAGCATCCGGCGAGGTGTGGCTCATCGAGGAGGAAGAGGGCGTCGCGGCGGTTCTTTTGGACACACCGGGAGGCAAGAGAGGGACGGGGAGCGCGGTGGTTCACGGCGGCGGTGTCGTGGCCGCGTCGGCCATCGTGGGAGAGAGCAGGAGGGGGAGAAAGGGCGTCCAGGGGATCGGGACAGCGCCGAGGAGGTCTTTCGAGGCGTCGTCGCGTTGTCCAGGCAAAGCACGCGAGCAGGGAGCTGCGTGGCGAGCTCGGGCATGCCGACATTGACCTCCCTGCCTGCCTGGCTGGAGGAAGTAGCTGACTAGCATGGGCTAGCACAGTGCTGGGCCACCAGGTGGCCGACTGGTGGGTTTACCCAGGTAAGTCCACTTTTCTTTTTCTTTTTATTTCTATTTTCTAATTTTATGCAGTTGTTTGGCTTTATTAAAAATACCAAAATAATCTCAAAATTCATAAAACTGCTCAAGGCTACTGTTTGGAGTATTTCCAATAGTAAGCATTTTAGTTCATGAATATTTGGACATTTAAAATATTATATAGCAATTAAATGCCCAAATGCAAATACTTTATGATTTAATTCAAAAATCCAGAATGTTTCTAGAGATATGTGCAACATTTTTGGCAGAGGTTTTTAACCAATCCAAAAATGATGAACTTTTCTAAAGGGCATTTTGGGTTCATTGAGAAATGATTTTATTTGAACATGTTTGAATTCATTTGGTGCTAGGGTTTGGTCACTCCCCATTTCAAGTTTAGTTGAATTTAAACATGATTCAACACAAGATGCTAGCACTAAGCATTACCAGAACTAGGCATGTGAGAACTCACCCCCACTAAAAAAGAATCTCGTCCCGAGATTCAAGACATGAGGTTAGAAGATAGAGGGGACGCTAAGCTAACACAATCATCTCGATCCAACTGCACTTCATAAAAACGTTGATTGCTTGCATCATGTTGATCTTGATATCGTTGCTTTGGGAACTTCATCCAACATGATACGATAGAAAGAAACTCTATAGAAATCGATCTTCCCGAAGATCGAGCAACTCAAGATCAACTAATGGAGTGAGGCGTAAGAACACCTCTTGAGTTGAGACACAAAACACGCATTGTGAGCAATGCAGAATAACAAACAACGAAGGTTCAATTTGGTAGGCAATAATTCCACACTTAAAGAAGATGGTGAACGAAGTCTCCAGACGGGGCACCTTGGAGAAGGTGACTCATAGAAGTACTCCCTTAGGTGGCAAAAAGAATTACTTTTGATACAGAGATCATTGAAACTCTCTATACCAGTTTGAGGCAAATCACAATCTATAGTTGAAGGAGTTTGAGTGAATGACATACTCCGTCTAGAATGGATGATGTGGACTACCTTATTGAAGACAACGCCATGAGTGATACTTGCTTAGCACCGGAAATGGATGGGAGCCATGGTAAGCCCACTTTTGAAGATAATCCTGAACATCAATTACTGAGAAGGGCAGCCCATGGTAGAAAGGCACAATGACGGTGCAATCTGGGAACAAAATACAGATGTTGGGAATTTTTCAACCATCATATCTGCCTGAGATCCAGATCTGGTTGGTAATAGGATATTCCAGACTCAGCATGTCTGAAACAGAAGGTTGCAACACAAATCGACGAGATGACGTTGCGAGATTCTCTGGAAATGAACTATGATAGCAAGCTCCAAAACATGAGCGGGTTCTGCTACACACATGAGGACACGTTGTTCCAGACAAGCATGGCCACATGGTAGTCTTAAAACAAAACACTATCGAGTTCAGGTGGGGAACCATCATTGACGATAACGAAGTCTTATGCATGTCCGTCCGGGCCCTTCAGGATTAACGCATGACTTCTTTTTTTTGAACAAATCAATCAGTGGCTTGGTGTGCTAGGAGATACCGATGGGATGGAGGTAGCTAATCTCTCAAGCCATAGAATACTTCGCACATGCGTCACTGACTTGGGATGATTCCAGAGGAAGTAAAAGAAGCTTTCTCAAATTCAAGGTGGCAACTTACATCAAATACACGTGAATCAAAGGAAGTCACTTCTTTCATGCAAACATAGGCTTCATGAACTGAACACGAAGATAATGCTTACAAAAGTTTCGAACACTAGCTTGATGTTCAACATGAATCATGGAGGAGATGAAAATGTTGTCGATGGGCTCAACAACAACCCATCCAGGCTTCCATATAGATGGAATTCCACAATTAAGTGAACACGGTGATAGCATTGGCCAGACCAAAGGATGTAATGGTGTATGCTCGAGGGATCAACCATGACTAAGACACCGTTACGAACATTGTTGGTTCTGATTTGATTTGACGATAGCCCACACTCAAATCAAAGGTTGGATAAGACAATAGATCCAACAATTGAACACGAAGATCAATTAATGAAAATATCATCTTTCTTCAACACACACACACACACACACAAGATATTCCTTCAAAATGAACTACGTTGGATCAAGCTTTTATCTTCCAACTCTCCAAGTTGTTGTTTAGCTTAACCAACTAGTTCAGGGTATCCAACACAGATTCTTGGAGAAGGGGTGGTTTAAAAGAAAACCAACTTGATCACGAGCTCAACATAACGATCAGGGAACAACCTGGTAATACTTCCGAGAAGATATTCGGAAAATCACGAACCACCGATATGTTAAGAAGCTCGAGAACCATCTTGCTTTTTAGGGCAAGGCGATCTGATAAAAAGAGCGAGAGATTGACACAATCCTAACTCATTGATCGAAGAGTGCACCAGAAAAATGGACTAGGTAGCATGATCAATCTTAGAATGGTGAATCAGTAACCAACACGCTAAGAATGAGTTTATTGTCTATTAACTACCCAGCAACATGGTTGCCAGGAGTATTGATTTCACACATCATGATTCACTTGTCAGTATTCCGGTTACAATAACACAGAGATCGAGGAATGAACGATGATGGAGAGAAGTATCACTGTATCAAGAGTTCACGGGAGGTGGTGCAATCCCCATGACATTCTTGACATAAAAGAGAGTAACACTCCAAGGTAGAGAAGAGCAAAAGCTGGGTTGGCATTTTGATCTGCGGAATACATCTGCTTTGAACCAATCCTGGATATGGAAGAGGCACTGGAGTTTGTTTCTCCTAGTCATTCCAGAATAGAATGCCTTGATGGACCACAAGAGTAAAAGAAAACATCGATGAACACGGATGCACAAATACTCTTGACTATCAACTGATAGATGAGGGTCATAATACAACTAAAGAGGGACAACTCATGGAACATATAACTTTCTGAGTTGTGGATGCATAAATTAGCATGTCGAACTAGTTCAACATATTTCTTCCGGATAACGCATGCAGAAAGGTTGAATTGGCAGAGTCACAATGTGGAATGGAGAACTCATCAAGAGCATTCTGGTTGTGATCTTTTGGTTCAAAAGAACTTCTTCCATAACGGTTCACGGTATTGGAAGAATGACATACCATGGACCTCGAGGACTGTCAGAAGGTTACTAATATCCTAAAGGAACTAGCAAACACTATCAACTGGAAATAAGTAGAGTGAATCTTGGGTTCTAGAACCAGAAATAGAATGCCTACTAACTAAATGGCATCACGGGATGCTTTCGAGAATAATGGCTAGAATCATCACACTGAGAACACAACACAAGGTTGTTTTATTAGGTGGCTATCTATGATGTCCAAGTTTCCTGATAGCTTCAACAATTAGGTCGAGGCAACGAAGTACCTCAACACACCACTAGTGTGATTATTCTGGCCCAAAAGGATACCGGGAACAGGGAAGAAAGATTTGCAAATGCATCAGATTGTTTAGAAACCTGGGATGACTCGAACAACATAATGGCTGTAAATGATCGAAAAAGATTTGAGACATCCTGCAAGAATGGTGGCATAACCCCACTTAGCATCGCAATATCAAGGTTCCGAGATCAACTGTCAACATACGGAAGTAGTAGGAACTGAACTGAGGGTTGAATCCACCATTAACGTGATCCTAATAAATAGAATGAGAATCCTAGTTCTTAATCCCCGTAGAAGAGAGGAGGACGACTCAGATCAAAAGGGCATAGGGTAAAGGAGTAAAAAGAGCATTACTTCCCTTCCACAATCAATTCCCTTATACAACTAAAGAATTTCTAGACACAACTTGGACCAGTTTGGCTTGGTAATCCTACAGGCAGTCAAGCTCTGATACCAAAGCTGTCAGGACCCCGATCCTAAGTCACACCGATCTAGCATGTAACACATCATATCACTTTGCGGCCTCACGCACGGTATCCCCACGGGTGCCACCTTACCTGGCCCGGGACTGTTTGCTTATTTTGGCTCACGTATATGATAGTGTCACTGGCATCCATATGACAGAGAACCTGGGCCGACATGATTAGTTGTAAACCAAAAGTGGTGCTAAATTACAGGGACATGCATACATGACCCATCAACGAACGTGTCGGTCATCAACGTATGAACCCAAGTCGTAGCAAGCTACAAGGACTTAAAGGAACAACGCGTGACATTTCCCTGAAGGGACAGACACAGGAATGAAGAAGGACACATGCCGGCCAGGCTAAATGTTCCGGAGCAGTAGCAAGCTACCAAGGCTCAGTGGAAGCACTAGGAGACATTTCCCCATAAGATAGGCTACCAAGGGTAAACAACTAGGTGTCGGATCCCACACATAGCAATACACATTACACGTACGCATAACATGCAAGTATGTGTTGTACAACATGGCATCACAACATAACTCAACAACTCATATAGATAAAGGCCCAGAAGATCCATCATAGCATTTATTACAAACAGGGGTCACATGACCCAACATACGGAGCATACAGGCCACAGAAGCATAAACATTTCTTAGTACAGACATCTGAAAAGGAAGAAGGCTATCAAGCCTGACTATCTACCAGACCCTCCCAAGGGTACAAGATCGTAGGTGAGGTTACAAGCTAAACATCGAAGTCCATGCAAAACCACTAGTGAGAATAAAGTCTCTCCGCAAAATATAAATTACGCAAACGTGAGTTCAAAGGTACTCAACAAGACTTACATCAGAACTAGCTACATATGCATCAGTATAAACAAAGGGGTGGTGGAGTTTGACTACAGTAAGCCAGCTTTGACTCGGTGGCTATCCTGAACTACGACTGCAAGTAACTCTTTTGAGGTGGCGCACACGAGTCCACGTATTCACCAAATCAATACACCACTATGGATCCGCTCCCGTCTTCCTACGAGAAGGCCATCCATAGCACTCACGCTTATCTTGCGCATTTTAGAGTATCCACTTTCACTTGTCTATGAACTGTACAGGCAACCCAGAAGTCCTTTACCACAGACACGGCTATTCGAATAGATCATGTTAATCCTGTAGGGGTGTACTTCTTCACACACGCTCTAACCACTAATCGCCGTTTACACGACATGTACTCGACAACCTTCAAGCGGAAGCCCAGCGAGGGTGTCGGCCACGACCTGACTAACCACACAAGTCCCTAGTATAGGTTTATCGCCTATTCAGGTTCCATCCGCGGGGATTCCGGCCGAGGTTTCCACATATGGCCCCGAACGATGTGTATAGGGTTCCTGAGGCACCAAACGGGCGTCTTGGTACACCATGTCATGTACCTACCGCATCACAGCCCACCCCTAGGGTCAGCGCTGCGCACGGCCTCCAGTAGGCTACAAACACCAGAAACTACTTGCAACTCCCGGACAGAGGACAAGGGTGGTTAATAAGTCGAGAGGGTCCATAGGTTTCGGGCCCAACGCGTGGTAGTAGTTGTTCATGGATCACAAACACAGAACTCAGTTCCCGAGGACGGTTTCAATGAGAAAACCCACCATGTACTCCTACATGGCCTCTCATCGCTACCTTTACCAAATCATGTTGACACACTTAGCTCTCAACAGTAGGACATGATGACCACATTCCAATTCATCCCCGACGAATCAGACCCGACACAACTCTAAGAAATAGCAGGCATAACCAGAAAGCATGAATGAGTAGTCACATCATGGCTCAAACAACTCCTACTCATGCTAGTGGGTTTCAACTATTTACTCTGGCAATGACAGGTCATGCAGAGAAAAAGGGGTTCATCTACCACATCAAATAGCAGTTGAATCATTGTTGTACTAAAGCAGTAAAAGAGAGCAAGAGCGAGTGAGTGGGATTGCATCGGAATGCTCAATGGGGTTTTGCTTGCCTGGCACTTCTGAAGATAACATAGCTCTTCATCGGTGTCATCGAACTCATATCGTTGGAACGCCATCTACTGAGAGGGAAGAAACACCGGTAAACAAGAGAGAACATAATCAATGCAATGCGACAATACGATGCATGATAATGACATGGCAATATGGTGTTGATTGAGCTAATGCAACTAGCAACCATATTAAATAAAGTTGGTTTGAACCAGAGGTTCAAATTTAAACTCCATATGTGATTATTCAAATGCCATTTATTCAAATTGTCCTAAACAGTGGTTCTAAGTTATTCAAACATGCATGAAAATGCCATAAATAGATTCTTTGTATTTTTCTGATCATTTTTCGTATATAAATTACTTTCGTTGCAGTTATAGATTATTTTCTATTATTTTTTAGAAGTTTCGGGTATTTTCTGAAATTCATAAATCATTTTCTGATTTATTTTAATTCCAGAAATACTTTACTGCGTCACCATGGTCTCATGCTTACGTCAGCTGGTCAACAGGGCCGCCTAGGTCAAACTGACCAGTGGGGTCCACACGTCAGTGTCTAACTAAACTAACCTAATTTAGTTAACACTAATCAAACTTTAAAAGCCTGGAGGGTCCCACATGTCAGTGAGTCAGTGAATTAACAAAGAAAGCTATTAACTTAACCAAAAGTTAGCAGGGGCCGGGCCCACACGTCAGTGACCCAGGGGAGGTCAAACCCCTGGTCAACTAGGCTAATCCCGCCGGCGGTTCGACGCCGGCGAGGCCAGACGCGGCAGTGGTGCTCGGGTTTGGGCTAGGGTGCCCCGTTTGATGCGTGGCTAGGCACATTGGAGAGCTCTCGCCGGCGCGCATAGAATGGGGGTAGTAGGCGGGCCTGAGGTGGCCGGCGCTGATGGCGCCGAGCTAGGAAGCGGCTGCCGACGTTCGGCCATGCGCGGGAACGCTGCTGCGGTGGCCTAGGCGATGCGGGGTTAGCACGTAGGACATCTACGCGTTGCGGCGAGTACACTTGATGCATGCCCGGCACCAAATGGTCACCGTAGCGTCATCGGCTGTGAGCTCAGGCGGCAGCGCACTCGGGTGAGAGAGGCGCGGCGGCTACGGCGTGCAGGAGAGAGAACGAGCAGAGGGAGGATGATCAGAAGCTCACAGCGAACACGAAGAGCGGGTCGGCGAGCTCGGGGAGGGGCTGATGAGGATGGGGGCTCATTGGCAATATCGTTGCCGAGGCGGCAGAGTCGAGCTCGATGGCGAGGCTTAGCAGCGTCCGGCGAGGTGTGGCTCGTCGAGGAGGAAGAGGGCGTCGCGATGATTCTTCTCGACACACCGGGGAGGCAAGAGAGGGACGGGGAGCGTGGTGGTTCACGGCGGCACTGCCGTGGCCGCGTCGGCCATCGTGGGAGAGAGCGGGGGAGAGAGCAGGAGGGGAGAAAGGGCGTCCAGGGGATCGGGGTAGCGCCGAGGATGTGTTTCGAGGCGTCGTCGCGCTGTCCAGGCGAAGCAGGCAAGCAGGGAGTTGCGTGGCGAGCTCGGGCGCGCCGGCGCTCCCCTCCCTGCCTGCCTGGCGGGAGGAAGCAGCTGACTGGCATGGGCCAGCATAGTGCTGGGCCACCAGGTGGCCGGCTAGTGGGTTTGCCCAGGTAAGTCCACTTTTTTCTGTTTTCTAATTTTCTGCAGCTGTTTGGCTTTATTAAAAATACCAAAACAATCTCAAAATTCATGAAACTACTCAAGGCTACTGTTTGGAATATTTTCAATAGTAAGCATTTTAGTTCATGAATATTTGGACATTTTAAATATTATATAGCATTTGAATGCCCAAATGCAAGTACTTTATGATTTAATTAAAAAATCCAGAATGTTCCTAGAGATACATGCAATATTTTTGGCAGAGGTTTTTAACCAATCCAAAAATGATGAACTTTTCTAAAGGGAATTTTGTGTTCATTGAGAAATGATTTTATTTGAACCTATTTGAATTCATTTGGTGCTAGGGTTTGGTCACTCCCCATTTCAAGTTTAGTTGAACTTAAACATGATGCAACACAAGATGCTAGCACTAAGCATTACCAGAACTAGGGATGTAACAGAAGGCAATGTGTCGAAACGGACACTGTGTCTTTAGTGACAACTTTTCAGCAAAACTTCATTTTGAAGCTTCGATATTTTGAACCGTTTTCTTGGCTTTTCTTTCACGTTTCGAGGCACAACCCCCATTAGCACGTCTTGTGGAAGCAGAGATCATGCCCGCTTATTATGGGATCCTCACCAATATAGCATGGGTAACCCAACCGTGCCTTATGCATGATTACGTTGGGAACCGTCGAGTTTCACGACTGGAGTAGGGGATGTTTGGTATTTATCGTCTACAAAAGGACATATATCCTTCCCCCTTCACCTCACGCTCTCCTCAAGCCCTTGCTTTCCAATCTCTGAGCTCTAGCGCCCATAGCTCCAGCGCCCACAACTCCCATCTCCTCCATCACCACCTCCCTCTCCAGCAATGGCTAGATCCGGTTCCATAGGCAAATGGGAGGCCTCCACAGTCACGGAGAAGAATGTGAAGAGTCTTCGGAGCATGGGCTGCCTTACCGACGACATAGCGAACCGAGTTCCAGATGAGGATCTGGTGATCCCCATCCCTGAGCCGGGTGAGAGGGTGGTATTCATCCCTCACTTTATTCGAAGCTAGGGTTTCCGCTTCATCCCTTTGTTCGGGGTCTCCTATTCTTTTACGAGCTAGAATTGCACGGTCCGGTCTCGAACTCTATCCTCCACATATCAGCTTTTATAGTCGTATGTGAGGCTTTCCTCTCCGTCCCTCGACACTTCATCTCATGGCTCAAGACCTTCAATCTGAAGCTAAAGGTGGTCGACGGGCAGCATGCGGACTGCGGGAGAGCTATGGTGAGCAAGCTCCCGAATGCCACCTGGCCCAAGGGGGCTTTTGTGGAGACAAACAAGATATGGAAGTAGGAGTGATTCTACATCACCGAATCCCGCGGCGCGAAGTGGGCGGCCCCACCCAGGTTTAGATCCGGACCCCCAGAGATGCTCACCTCATGGACCACCAAGGGCCTTGATTGGTGGTCTTAGACGGAGGTGAAGACGCTCCAAAACCGCATCTCTATTATGATGGCGAACGGCACCCTCCTCACAAACATGATTCAGGTGATGCCCTTCCGCCGCACTCTCCCCTACCAACTTCGGGCCTCCCACCTATGGGAGTCCAATCCAAAAGAACCATGGACCTTGAAGCGCTTCTTCAGCACTACGCACAAAGACATTTGGAAGGAGCTCTTCAAGGCCCAGAAGGGGTCACCTAAGGAGATCGAAGACAAGGGCTTCAATAGTGGGGCTTCGGCCTCAAAGGTAAGCACAATTTCACTGAATACGTTTCCTGTCTGTATTTCAATTATAAGAGGAATTAGAACTCCTACGTTCCATTCAGGCCTGGATGAAGAAAGCGGAGCAGATCAACTGTCCGACTCCATTCCCCGATAACCCAGCCACGCCCCAACTGACGGCGATGCTAGTTCCGGTGATGTACAAGGCGCCGGAGAAGAAGGCCAAGAAGAAGGGCAAGGAGGTCAAGAGCGACCCCTGCCGTAAGGGTCCTGCGGACACAGTGTCCGGAGAGACCGACGCCCACTCCTCCCATGACGAAGAAGAAGAGGAAGAGGAGGAGGAGAGCGACTCCCCCATCAAGGCAAGGGGGAAGAAGAGGGCGGCCCTATACACACGGGAAAAGGGGCGCTTGAGAAGAAACCGAACATCCCGGACAGCTCGGACTCAACGCCCGAGGTCAGTTTCCGAGTACAGCATGGGATCAAGCCCTTGGTAGAATCATAAGTATTCACACTATTGCTGTTGTGCTCGGTTTAGCTAGCTTTCATTGTTTTAAGAAACTTTATCTTGTTGTTTTGTAGCCCTCCCCACACATTCCCCGAGGCTTCACTGTCATCGGGGAATTCTCTGCCAATCGTAATGGTGGAGAGTGACATGCCGCCGCGGGCCCAATCGCCCATCCTAGGGGACACCAAAGTGTCTACCCTACGGGCGTCCCCTGCACGAGCAGGCGGGAGCGGGGAGGATGAGAGGGTGCCTGAGGCCAACACCTCAGCCACCATCAGCCAAGGGGGAGCAATCCCTATGGCAGCCGACGACGAGGAGCCCAAGCAATCCCGGCTCTTGTCGAACACTATTCTGGAGACCAGTACGGCTGAAGAATTGGGAAGTCGGCCCCCTACGATAGGGGGAGGAGCATCAGCTCCAGCGGCATCCTCCACTAGTCCGGAGGCACCCAACACGCTATAGGAAGCATTGCAAGGTGCTTCCATCGTGGCGGAAAACTGCACCCTCATGGTTGCGGTCATGGGAAAGACTCAGTCAGCCAAGAACGGACTAAATGAATCCTTCAGTAGACTACTGACGGGCTTTGAGGTTTGCGATGTAATATTCTAAAAGAACTTCATGTTTTATTTGTATACAGAAACAAACCTGTATAAGGACAGTAGCCCATGATGCTTTGCTTGATTCTGAAGAGAATCCGACAGAGGATCCATATAGTGTCATTTAATAGAATATATTGTGCCATATATTTCAACAGGCTTCCCTGGTAGCAGCATCTGCCCAGGCCGCTGAGGTTTCTGAGCTCAATCAGAAGATTGAACTAGCTGACGAGGAGCTCGACCACGTCAACCAGTGGTTTGATGAAGCTCAAGGTATGCAGACTTTCCGAAAATTATTAAGTCAAAAGACAGTGTGTTTGATCGTAAGAGTATGAACTTATTCAGCTATGTGATTATGTCACAGTTGGCGCAGCTGAGGTCGAGACCCTCAAGGGCGCACTTGCTGAGGCCAAGCAGGAGGCCGAGATAAACAAGGCGGTCACTGACAAAGCGGTTGCCTATTTGGAGGCCGAACAGGCCTCCCGCCGGCGACATGAGTCTCGGGTGGCCGACATCGAACAAGAACTGTTAGATGCTATTTGCAAGTGCGAGGAGCTGGAGTAGAAGACTTCAGATCAAACATCTGAGCACGATAAGGCTGCTAAAGCTGCCAAGGAGGCGCGGGTCGGGTCCCGCAGTGCTCGTGAGGAGATAAAACAAGCACGACAGATAGCGGCTGGTAAAGCCTTTCTTCTGCAGAGTATCTTTGGAGGTCAGAGGTATCCTGCACTGATGCGATTTTGGAGTTCTCCAGGCATGTTTGCGGATCTCCCAAAGGGCATGGCCGCCGCCGCTCAATTCTTCAGGGCCTGGGAGGCGAATTAGCACGAAGAAGCTGTTCGACTCGCAATTACTTGTGCCAGAACATCTAGTCCCCCTGGACAATCTGTTCAAGCAGGTGGTCGAGCTGCAGAACATGGAGGGTGCAACCATGAAGTACTTGGCAGTCCGACTCTGGCCCGTTGAGCCAATCCCAAGTAGCTATTTTGGATTGGTGAAGCGGCTCGTTGATGCGAGGCCGCGGGTCAATGCTGTGAAGCATTCGGCCTGTATAGAAGGTGCACGAATGGCCTTTGCCTGCGTCAAGATGCACTAGGCAAAGATGAAGGCCATCGAAGTGGCATTTGCTGCCCAGCCGGAGGGCAAGGATCATGGGTGGCCGGAAAGGTACTTCGATGATGTCCTAGAAGGAGCCCGCATTGTAGAGGGCCAGTGCTCAAAGGACGTGGCCTGTATTCGGACTGTAAAGTCTAAGCTTTTGAACCCATATGTATATAATTTTACGCTTTACATTTCAAGCAACTTTCCCTCCTGTGCGGCCGTTTATTATGTCTGAAAGTTTCTAGTCCTTGGCTTCAGCCCCCATGTAGATACTACAGGGTTGTTCGGTATTGCGCGGATCACTCTTTATCCAATGTCTTGGTCCATAAAGGAGGTGTCCGCGGAGCGAACTAGGCAATCAGAATATGCAGCTTTATTGCTTTCACTTAGCCATAGGAGCTTGACTTGTGGGGCGAAGTACTAGCCCCTGGTGCGTGTGCGGCTCTCCGGATTACGGTGCCCACTTTACGCGGTTGGGTGAAGACCAGCCCCTCGTATAACACGGAGTGGATCGCTAACGATCATAGTATAACACTAAGTCATCGAATCGGCGACCAGCTCTCGCTTATCATGACAGTCAGTTTTATGCTTTCTCTACTGTGGTACTTGACCGGATGAACCAGAAATACAATCGCAGTAGTTCTCCTTGTACTACCTTAGCCGAACAATGCGGAACATATAACGCAATATCCGGACACCAAATAGTTACCTATAGGTGTTCGGACTTGGAGGTGTGCCAGGACGAATACAACCCCTGGAATTAAATCTATATTTGAGGCACATGTGGCAATCTGAAGTAGGGAGAGAATGCAGGTGGTAATAAAATATACTCCACAGAAATTGGAACCAAACTGCCTCTTTTATATCCTGTTTAATATGGCGAACCACGTGGTTACAGATAATGCCAATAACATCTTGGGTATTTTACCTGCCAAAAACTAAAAAAATAAAAAAAGGGAAAGGGTTTACGCAGAGCCTAAACCTAACAAAAAAGGAATTTTGATGGGGGCCTTGATACACGTCTGCGCCGTTTCTCCTTTGTTACACGTCCTTGAAGGGGTAGGTTTGATGGCCGTCTGCGAAAAAAGGAAGGGGAACTCTGGAAAAGAATGCCCTGCATAGCTGTATATAAGGCGGGTTCTTTCAATGAACCTTTAAAGAAAATATACTTTAGAGTCTGAATAGGGTCAAGCCGAACTATGGATGTTTTTATGCAGTGTGCCCCTGGTGCTGCCCAAGGTATTTTAAGGGCATGGTTATGTATGCGAGGTACGTATGCTGCCACCTTGTAAGTCAGTCGACGGGGGCGTAACTGTTAATCTAGCTCAGTTTCTTGTGAGCTGCCGCATTGTAGTGCAGGCCGGACACGTTTAGCAGTGTCCCTAGTCTTGACGACCGATGAACTATTCGGCTTGAATAGGCCGCCTTGAACTTCGGCTGATATGGCCGCAATGTGCTCCTCTGTACGGAGGGAGCGCTCCATGTTTCCATTGACCGCGATGACACCGTGTGTTCCAGGCATTTTGAGCTTCAGGTAAGCATAGTGCAGGACTGTGTTAAAGCAGGCGATGGTCGTTCTTCCGAGAAGTGCATGATAGCCACTTCAGAAAGGAGCGATGTCAAATATTAACTTCTCACTTCGAAAATTGTCTGGAGAGCCAAATACTACTTGCAGTGTTAAAGAGCCCGTGCAGCGAGCCTCAACGTTGGGTATCAATCCTTCAAAGGTAGTACTACTAGGCTTAATTCTTGACGGGTCTATCCCCATCTTGCGGACAGTGTCTTCATATATAAAGTTGAGACTACTGCCACTGTCCATAAGGACTCGAGAAAGATGATATCCATCGATTATAGGATCGAGTACTAGGGCCACCGAACCTCCATGACAAATACTGGTTGCGTGATCCCTGCGATCAAAGGTGATCGGGCAAGCCAATCATGGGTTGAACTTGGGGGCGGCGTGCTCTACAACATGGGTGGCGTAGGTTATATTCACTGATTTCACCTCACGGGGAAATTTCTTCTGCTCCCCAGTGTTTGGTTGGCGAGGCTTGTTGTTGTCCTTGCTTTGAGGTCTTTCCCCTTGTGTTCGGCATTTAACTTGCCGGCCTGCTTGAAGACCCAACAATTTCTATTGGAGTGGTTTGCAGGTTTGTCAAGGGTACCGTGAATCTACCAAGGTCTATCTAATATCTTGCCCAAGCTGGATGGACTGTCTCTGTTGCCTTTGAATGGCTTCTTCCATTAACCGGGCCTGGAGCCGTTGAATCTGGCGTTTACTGCCATGTCATCTGTTTCTCCGGCATTGTTTCGACACTTCTTCTTATTGCGTTGTGGCTTGCCATTGCCGTCCCTGACTTAGGAAGTGCCAGGGTCACTGGTACTATTGCTTCTATGAGCTAGCCAGCTGTATTACCTACGCAACTGCGGGTCATAAGTGTAGTAAGGGCTGCCATTGTCTACGGCTTCTCCTGGCTGAGGTGTCTTGCAAGCCATTTGTCTCAGATGCTGCATTTGAATGCCGCTAAGGATTCTACGTCCGGGCAGTTGACAATTTGGTTCTTTTTGGTTAAGAATCGATTCCAAAGCTTGCGGGCTGACTCCCCAGGTTGCTGGATTATGTGACTTAAATCATCAGCATCTAGTGGCCGGACATAAGTCCGCTGAAAGTTAGCCCGAAAAGCATCCTCTAAATCTTCCCAGCTTCCAATGGAGTTCTCTGGGAGTTTGTTCAACCACGACCGAGCTGGCCCTTTCAGCTTGAGAGGTAAGTATTTGATGGCGTCGAGGTCATCTCCACGAGCCATGTGGATGTGAAGAATAAAGTCTTTGATCCATACCGCGGGGTCCGTCGTTCCATCATATGCCTTGATGTTTACGGGTTTAAACGCTTCCAGAAATTGGTGATCCATCGCCTCATCGGTAAAGCACAGAGGGTGCACAGCGCCCCTATATCATGCGACATCGTGACATAGTTCAGACGACATCTATGTTCGATGTTGACCCCGATCTTGATTGTATCTGGCATGCTTGACTTGATAGCCACCATCACGCATGGGGGCATGTTCTCTTGATCCGTAGGTGGATATGGCCTGACCGACTTTTTTATTTAGGTCCTGATGTATATCGTACTTATGGCCCTAAGTCGTTGTATCCTTTCATTTATGGTGGGGAAGTGCGGGCTCGTGTATGGCATTGCTAGCCACTTTGTCCCGTCCACGAGGTGGTCAGTCCGGTTGATCGGCCTGATCGTATTTCGACGGAATTGGCACGAGGGACTCGCAATAGGAAACAAATCCGGCTTCCCAGCACCGGGGAGAGCTCCTTCAATTCTGGGTCTATGAGCGGCATGATCGCCGTTGAGCCTCCGGCTAATATTTCCACGGAGGTGGAGAGTCTGGTGGGGTTTAGCCCCCCATCTTCGGACAAAGCGATCCGCTCTGGATCTACGGCCAGAGCGGTCATGGGTGTTGATCCGTTGATGGGATCCGATGATGGATCTAAGATGTCTTCGTCGTGTAGGCAGGGAGCAACAGCTGTGGGCATGAATCCCTCAAAGATCAAGTCTACTTGGACATTGGCAGCATAATTTAGACTCCCAAACCTGATCTGATGGCCATGAGCGTAGCTGTCAACCTGCTCGAGATGGCCAACCGAGTTGGCATGTAGCTCGAAGCCGCCAAACATGAAAAGCTGACTGGGGAGGAAGATCTCCCCGGAGGTGGCGCCATTGCTAATGATGAAGCGAGCCATTGACCCTTCTATTGACAACACAATGGAACTCTTAATGAAAGCACCAATGTCGGTGTCAAAACCGGTGGATCTCAGGTAGGGGGTCCTGAACTGCGTGTCTGGGGATCGATGGTAACAAGGGACTATGGACACGAGGTTTTACCTAGGTTCAGGCCATCTCTATCAAGGTAGTAGCCTACTTCCTACTTGATTGATCTTGATGAATATAGGGTCACAAGAGTTGATCTACCTCGAGATCGTAATGGCTAAACCCTAGAAGTCAAGCCTATGATGTTGTGATTCTATCCCTACGGACTAAACCCTCCGGTTTATATATGCACCGGAGGGACCTAGGGTTGTACACAATCATATTGCAGAGGAAGGAAACATTACACCCGGACTTTAAACTTCCCATTCTACACATATAGGAGTCATATCCGGATACAGGGGATAATCTTCAGTGATGATCCTCACGGCCCACCAGTCCGGCCCATAACGAGTAATCCCGCCATCCGAGGATCCCTTAATCCAGGACTCCCTCACCTATCACTGGCCTATCATAAATGGGAAGTGATATGGTGAGTGCATCATCCCCGCCTGCGGGTGCGACCACTTCGCCTTTCATCCAAATGAAGATGCAACCAGGGTTTCTACCTCTTGTCGGTGGTGCCGCTGATCGGTTTCATCTCATGTGGTGTTTGGTCCATGAGAATGAGGTGGATCCTGGCTCTTGCCGGTGGGAGGACTTCGTTCTATTACCTTTAGTTTTACTAGGGTATGTTTCCTATTCAAGAAGATGAGACGATGATAGCTCCCTGAAGATGGAATAAGTTTCTCCTAGCATAGCCCTATCTTAGCAATGCGCGTGTGGAGATGTTTCTCCAACGAATATTGCAGGATTTGGTCGATGGTTGTATTTTATGGATCCACTCAGATCCGGTCTTTGTTTGTGTGCGTTAGTGTGTCTTTAGGTTAGGTCCTTTTGATGACACTTCTCTTCATCGACGACAACAACTGTTCTGGTGCGCTGATTGGTGCGAGCACCCTATGGTAATCTCCATGAATACCACGCCAACTCCCCCAGAGTCAATTGGTCCTATGACAAGAGCACTTCGACGTGCCATTGAACATTATGTGAACGCGCTCCTTAATGATTTACACTTTTTCGCACGTGAGACAGGGCTACTACCTCAAACAGATGTACTATGTGTTGTTAGGTACAAACAATATGTCCATGGAGAAGCTATGAGCAATGTACAATATGTCATAGAAGTGGAGCAAGAGAAGCAAGAAGGAGAACTTCTAGGTGCACCAGATGTTCGTTCCCCCACAGGAAACCTGGGATGGCACACGAAGGACAACAACCCTGGAAATGCAGCTGAAGAACACACCTACATCGGTTGGACGCCGGCAAGTACCAGACATCTGGTGGCCCAGAGGCGACTGGCTCTCATAGAAGATCCGGTATCCCCTATCCATAACCAAAATAGCAATAATTTAGCTGAAGAACGAAGACCACTCGACGTGCGGACGCTCTAGTCGGCCACCACCATGCATCCAGTGAGTCACGAGCCACCGGACATCCAACACAACCACTAGGGTTTCAGCCCATGTACCCTTCTCACCCCTAGACTATAAATACTTGTCTCCTACCTTTGTATTAGGGTTAGTAAAGTATATGAAATCACATAGAAAGAGCTTTGCTCCCTGTGCCTCAAGACCATCCAAGGAAGAAGATTCCCTAGAGATTACAAGGCATCTTAAGGGAGAAGGATCCCCATCACCAATACCTCCTAAGGGAGAAGGATCTTTTAATATCTCCAAGACCTCATCTCCTTTTGATTTGAGAAGATCTCTACCTAGCGCTTTTCCCTTGATTTGTTCTTGTATACGTGTGTTATTCTAGTGGATGTGTGACTTGGACTTACTTTAGTGATTGATTTCCCCTTTGTGTTGTTGCTTGTTCTTCCTTCCCCCTAGTGTGAAAAGATTGGCCATCTAGGGTTCCGCCCTACATCATTTTAGATTAGAGCAAGGTTGATCCACATCTTGGAGTCCCACTTTCTAGCCATTTTTATTGCTTTTGTGTACTAATTCAAAAATCCCCATCATTTTTTTTGTTTTGTTGGTTCTTATGAGATTTTGTTTACTTGGATCCATGAATTTGTTGTTTGGCAAGTAGATCTAGCCTTCCCCACTCTCCCACAACTTACCCTCCACGATATCCAACCATCCACCATTTTTCAACATTTGCCCAATTTCCAAGCTCCAATTTCGGGTCAACCATAAAATTTGTCCAGACACTGGAATTTTGGTTCTCCACACATGCAATTCTAAGAGTATAGCAGCGGAAAGTAAAACAATTGCATATGAAGGTAAAGGGAGGAGTTTGGAGGGAGCAAACACAAGTGTAGACACTGATGTTTTTTTGTCTTGGTTCGGATAGGTGGTGCTATCGTACATCCAAGTTGATGGAGACTTCAACCCACGAAGGCTAACAGCTGCGCGAGTCCACGGAGGGCTCCACCCATGAAGGGTCCACGAAGAAGCAACCTTGTCTATCCCACCATGGCCATAGTCCACGAAGGATTTGCCTCACTAGGGTAGATCTTCACGAAGTAGGCGATCTCCTTGCCCTTACAAACTCCTTCGTTCAACTCCACAACCTTGTCGGAGGCTCCCAAGTGACACCTAACCAATCTAGGAGACACCACTCTCCAAAAGGTAATAGACGGTGTGCTGATGATGAACTCCTTGCTCAAATGCTTCAAATGATAGTCTCCCCAACACTCAAACAGCTCCTCAATGATTTGGATATGGTGGAAGAAAGATGTCGGATCTAGGGTTCCGGCAAAACCCTTAAGGTTCGAACTTTGGGGTGCTCACGAAGATCTCTCCTTTCGCCCTAGATCGTCTACTCAACAGCCCTAGGCCTAGCTCGTCAGGTCCGATGAACAAGAGACACAAGATTTATAATGGTTCGGGCAACCATTGTGGTGTAATACCCTAATCCAGTGTGGTGTGGTGGATTGCCTTGTCGGCCGAGGAAGAACTAGTACATGGATGAACTGCCTCCTGAGGAGAGGTGTTCTTGCGCCCGGGTGAGCTTGTGGTGTGTGGCCTTCTATCTGATCAACTCAAGATGAGATCAACGCTGTCTGTGATTATATGATCCCTATGGTGGTGGATAGTCCTATTTATAGTGGCGTGGGTCCTCTTCCCAAATATTGAGCGGGAAGGAATCCCACAAAGGCCAAATTTGAAGGGGGGAAGCTAGTACAAGCTATCGTGACAAAAGGTGGTCTTTGCCTGCAAAAGGCTCTGGTGGTGACGCCGTTGTGGGCCCCACGATGACCTCCATCCTACCATCCTGCTGGTCTTGGTCTCGTTGCACCGATATGGAAACATTTGCCTGATGCTTCGGGACTCCTCGCCTGCACCTGCTCCTTTAGCACCAAAGAGGAAACTGGCACTCTGCGCCCGCTGGTGCCCGCCTGGCGTCGGTCATCACTGCTCTTGTCATGAGGACCTCGCGAGGTGCCCCTAGCCTTGATATCTCTGATCCTCACGAGCCGGCCTGGCAAGTCCGCCCCATAGGATGCCTTGTGTCATCCGCCTCGCGAGGGTCTTGAGTGGTAGCTGAAGATACCGGGCCATACCAGGCCGCCTTGTGAGCCACGCCCTGGGCCGCGGGCACGCAAGTCTAGGTACCGCCATTCCTAGAACATTGATAGTAGCCCCCAAGCTCAAGGTGCGCTCAGGCTTGGCTTCGTGGCGAAGCCACGGGCTAAGCGTGGAGCGCCACGGGCCTACAAAGCATGTGGCCTTGCTTGACGCGTGGCGCTTGATAGGGCGTGGGCGTCTCCACTTCCCTACGCAGCGTCGGCGGCTGCGTGACTTGACAAGTCCCTGCATGCACAGCAATCCATTATTACTTGCGATTTCTGAGGCTGGCGGTTGGCCTTCTCCTGGCTACAAATAAGGTGGTGTGTGGGGCCTCCGCATCCCATCTTCTTTCTTTGCTCCTTTCGTCTCTTCTTCCTTGCCCGGTGCTTGGTCGTGCTGCTCATGGCGCCGATCCGACGATTATCCGCCACCGAGAAGGGGATGACTCCTCGTGACGAGCCAGTGGTACTCCCCCCGAATAAGAGGCCACTCCGTCCTCATGGCGCCGCCACGAAGCCGGAAGTGACGAGGCCTTGGTACGAGCGCCCCCCCTGGCTATACATTGCCCCTTTATGCCAGGGCATCGGGCCATGGTGAGGTAGTTGGCACTCAGCATCGCCCGCGCCGTGACCCTACCTACTACGCCATTGTGGTGTGCGCTGCTGTTTCGAGAGCTCACACCAGAGGCTCCTCCCGTGAGTTTGTGGTGTGGGCGGCCATGCCTCCTAGATCTTGGATTCATCTCCCGCCATTCTTCGCTGCGGAGGTGCCGCCAAGGGGGCCGCTTGGGCTGTGGTTGCGACACACCCAGTGTCGGGCCTCGGCGACAAGGGCGGAGGTCGAGGTCATCTTCTCGGGCAAGGTCTTCATGACTCATGGAAGGGGCGAGGTCACCCACGATTGCGGCTCGGAAGGCGCCCTCGCCATCCACTTCAAGTTCGACGGCGTCTCCACGCTGTGCTTCAAGGTGTTCGACGAGGAAGGATGCCGCCTGGAATTTTGCCCTGGAAGGGGCCTCCAGGGAGATGCTGCTGGCGATGCACCAAACATCGATTCCGCCACTAGCTTGTCCAGCGGCAGCGACGGCCTCCGGAGGTCTAGCAGCTCTTCTGAGTCTGCCGAGTCCCCGGAGAGAAGTGACGAGAGCTATGCGCCCCCGAGCTCGCGGCGCACCCGAAACGCGTCTGGCTCGCGGGCACGTCGGTGGTGGTGACCCTCTAGGGTCGGACGTGGGCCATCGCGGCCCGTTGTTGATGATGGCTTCGTAGATGGCGACCGTAGTAAGGATCACCTGAAGGCCTTCTGTGCTGTTCCCTGTAAGGATTCAAGGCCAACCCCACGGGGGTGTGTAAAGAATGTGTAATGCTTTTGCCTCTATCTTACTATTTCGCCAGCGCACTCTGTTCGCGAGCCTCGTTTCAGCAATATCACCCCCCTTTTTTACCCTTTTGGTAGCATAGTGCTCTACGTCGACAGGCCCCATTCCCAAGGCAAGCTACAGCCGTCGCTGGTATGCCAAGACGCGATGCCGTGGTCAAGGCCAGGAGGTGAATGGCCCGAGGTCCGGTAAGGGCTCCTGAGGCGCGATGCTCAAGAGGTCCCCCTTGTCATGCAAGTGGCTTCCTGAGGTTAAGAAAGCGAGGCGGCATTACTGAAGCATTTCTACCGAATCTCGCTGAGCGAGCGTGGATGGGGCACTAAGGGATTAATGACTTATCTTGACGATCGTGGGGGTGGTTCCTCAAAATAGCGCGCCTCGTTATTTCATGAGGCTGAGATTTCGCGATTCCCTCCTGCTGGGCCTGGAGTTCTGCGTCGGCAGGGCTCGGCCCGCGGGTACCTCAGCCGCCGCTGGTCTTGACCGGAAACTAGGACAAGACCAGGGAGTGAGGGGCTACGAGACCAGTTAGGCTCCTGAGTCGCGTTGCTCGGGAGTCCCCCTTGACGTACGAACGGTCCTGAAGGAAGGGAATGTTGGACTCAGGCTTGATGTTCTATGCCGGCAGGACCCGGCCCGCGCGTACCTCAGCCGCCGCTGGCCTTGACCGGAAACCATGACAAGACCAGGGAGTGAGGGGCTACGGGACCAGTTAGGCCCTTGGGTCGCGATGCCCAAGGGTCCCCCTTGACGTACGAACATGCCCAAGCTCTCAGAACCGACTCTCCCTCCTCTCTTGCTTCTTAATGCTCTACATCCTCGGGTCCCGATCCTCGAGCGAAGCTGAGCCGTTGTTGGTATGCCAGGTCACGATGCCATGGTCAAGGCCAAGGAGTGAGGGCTAGAGAATTAGTAAGAGCCCCTGAGACGTGATGATCAGGGACCCCCCCTTTAGCGCGCAAGTGAACCACGTGAGGAGGGGAGACCGGTGGGACTGCCTGTCGCCGTGCTCCTGAGACTCCGGTGGGTTAGCCTGCAGTAGAACGACTAAGGGCCGTCCCCATGTTGGGCTTCCGATAATTCCACAGAGAGACGAAGGCATCGAGGACCTGGTGAGGTGACGCTTGCGGAGCGGGCCGCGGGTCACAGCTCGGTCCCTCGGGTTTGTCAGCGTTGCTGGGACGGACCCGAGCACAAGCGTCATGCCAATGTATGCAGCCCCATTGCGAGATGAACAGAAGTCCGTTAGGTGGTGAAGGAGACCCGAAGGGGTGATGGTTAGTCGAGTGATCCGAATGCAAGATGACAGGGACGATAGCACTAGCTTTGGTAAAATGCGAGGGAGATACATGGCACCAGGGCGAACCTGTGCGGCTTGAGGATAATGTAGCCCCAGGGGCACCCCCATAAGGTGATCTGGGATGCAAAAGGATGCACGTCGCAGGGACAGGCCCGTGAGACCTGGGAATAATGCTGCCCGAGGGGCGCTCCCAGCTGGACAGAAATCGAAAGATGTCACCTCGCATAGTTGCTGAAGTAGTGTTGGTGTACCTGAAGGTGCTCGATGAAGACGCAGCTCCTTACATGGCGCCTGGCTCCGGCCCCTCGCGAGGCTCCGGGGCTCCCCAGATCTCACGGAGGGCCGAGTCCAATTCCGCCTGGATCTCCTTGTGCCTGGCCTCGCATGCCGCCAGGACTTCCCGCATGTGGCGCTGGTGCAGGGCTGCCTGGTTCGGCAAGCCGAAGGGCATGCACACATAGCTGTGAGGGGGACCCTGGCACTGGCCCACCTGGGAAGGCCAGTAGAGCTCCTGAGACGTGATCATGTTGAGTGTTGGGACGTTGACGCAAACGCGTAGCCTATCCCCCGAGCCTGGACCGACAGCTGCCCTTGGAGGAGGCGGGCGGCGCTCTCCTCGCATGGCTCTCGGCTCCTGTAGGTCTTCAATGGTCTGGCTGATGACCTCCTGAGTGCTTGGTGTCTCACGCCTTGAGGCCTCCAGAGGGAAGTGTGCAGCGAAGCACTCTTGCACGTGGTGCCCGAGCACCTCCCTCGTGACATTGGCTAGGTTAGAGGCGCTCCAAAGGACAGCCCCCGAGCCCAGCCTGAGAGGGACGCTGGGCGTGCCTTCCTATGCGAGAGAGGGAGGAGGCCCTGTGGTGCTGCCTCCCTGTGTTGTGTCCTCATGAGGCTCCAAGGCCAGTAGCTGCTTCTTCTTCTTGGGAACAACCTAAGGTTGGTAGATGATGTTGTCGCTGTCCGGATCCTCGACTGCCGCCGCGTGGTAAGCACGCTCGAGTGAGCTTACTACGTTCTTCTCCTCGCAGGCGATGGTGATGACGCCACCGCTTCCTGACATCTTGAGAACATTGTAGCCGTGGTGAGTTACCGCCATGAACTTGGCCAGGGCTGGGTACCCGAGGATGGCATAGTAAGGGAGATGGATGTGGGTGACATCGAAGTTGATGAGCTCAGCGTGGTAGTTTTCACGCTTGCCGAAGGTTACAGGTAGGCGAATTTGCCCCACAGGAGTGGTGGAGCCATGAGTCACTCCGGAGAAGGGCTCGGTAGGCTGTAGCTGATCGTAGGGTACTTGGAGGCTGTCGAATGTCTCGATGGACAGGACGTTGAGTCCTGCGCCATCGTTGATGAGGGTCTTGGTAACTGTGACGTTGCTGATGACGGGAGAGAAAAGCATCGAGAGGGCGCCAGTAGTAGCTGCGCACTTGAGCTGGTCTGCTAAACTGAAGGTGATGGGGTACCTGGACCACCTAAGTGGACGGGTAGCCTCGAGCTTGGGGAGAGCCGCGTTTACTTCACGGGTGAACTGCTTGAAGAGGCGCTGAGAAACTGGGGCATGTGCTCCGCCCCCAGCCCCCTCGTCCTGGTCGTTGTTTCTCCTTGACGGTGACAGAGGTGGTAGGCCGGCCGTGCCCTAAGGACAGTCCTCTCGGGGCTGATCCCTCTAGGCGTCCTCGCGGGGCTAGCCGCGCCAACGGTCCTCCCGAGGCTGATCATGCCACTCCTGGCGGGGTCCACAGTCGTCCCAGCGTCCTCCAGTCCGACCTGCCCCGTGGTCGTAGCCACGGTTGTCACGCTCGGGGCGTTGGATGGCGCGTCCTACGTAGAGGACCCTGAGCTCTTGACAGTCATGAGTGTTGTGGTTGTGCACGTTGTGGAAGGCGCAAATTGCTCGGCCGTTCTTGGGTGGCTCTAGGTAGTCGCGGCCGCGCTTCATTTCTGGTTTGGCTGCAAGCACTGCCGCTCCTTTGCGCTTTACGTCCTTGACCTTGGCCTTGTTGTCTTCGGGTTCGGCAGCGGGGAGCTCGACGAGCGAGAGACGCCCCTCCTCGGCCCTGGCACATTTGGTCACGAGGTTGAACAGCTCCAAGGACGTGCACAAATATTCGTGGATAGCAAGCTCCTCCTTCATCTTGACATCACAAACGCCATCTGAGAACGCCAAAATGATGGCCTCGTCCGTGACCTTGGGGATCTTGACGCGGACACTATTGAAGCATTGGATAAACTTCTGCAGGGTTTCTCCTGGTTGTTGCTTGATATGCCGCAAGTCACCCGCGGCCGGGGGTCGGTCTCGAGTACCCTGAAAGTTGGTGATGAACCGCTCATGCATCTCACTCCAGGTGTAGATCGATCCCGCGGGCAGGTTCAAGAGCCATGAGTGCGTGTCTTCATTGAGGGCCATGGGGAACCAGTTCGTCATGATCTTCTTGTTGCCACCGGACGCTTCGATGCTCAGCTCGTAGAGCTGCAAGAACTCCGCAGGGTCGGGGGTGCCGTCGTAGCGTGGAGGCAGGTCAGGCTTGAACTTCCCAGGCTAGTTGACGTTGCGTAGCTCAGGGGCGAGGGCCTTGCAGCCTACAGTCGACACCGGAGCTTGCTGGGGTGGCGAGACTTGGTCTTGGTCTTCGCACGCAGCCGCGGTGGGGGGCGCGCGTTCTCGACACTGCGGTGGAAGGAGCGCAGGTGCTCCTTCATGGGGCCGCTGGATCTCTTGGCAGCTTCCTTCTTCACGCAGTGGCGCCGCGCGTGGGCGGTCACGCCGCAGGGCCACGTGCCTTGGGTCTTGGACAATGCCTTGACGCGGGGGTAGCAGTGGAGATTCTTGGGCCTCGTCAACCTCATGGGGAGGCATACGAGGCAGCGAGAGGGACGGCGTGAAGAGCCCCCAGCAACGCTGATGAGCTCGGCGATGCGGTCGTGTCATTCTTCATAGAAGTCATCGATGGGGCGGTAGCGCAGGAGCTCGCGTGCCATGAGCAACGTAGCATGCACATCCGCGGGTCCGCGGCGAGCATGGGACGAAGAGACCCCCAGAGTCAGCGATGGGGTAGCAGTGCATCCATTGCGCCGCACGGAGGGTTGCAGGGATGATGCCTACTGATCTTGCCATGCCGGACCGGTGGCGGCGTTGGCAACAGGTGATGGAGAACGGCAGGGTGGTCCGCCGGCAGGAGCGGTCTAAGCAACGCGGGCAGTAAGGGCAGCCCGCCGCTCAGCACGGGCCCTGCGTGTGTCGGCCATGGAACCGATGGGACAACGGAGCGCGGATCGACGGAAGGAAAGTTTCGGCCAAATGTCGGATCTAGGGTTCCGGCAAAACCCTTAAGGTTCAAACTCTAGGGTGCGCACGAAGATCTCTCCTTCCACCCTAGATCGTCTACTCAGCAGCCCTAGGCCTAGCTCGTCAGGTCCGATGAACAAGAGACACAAGATTTATACTGGTTCGGGCCACCGTTGTGGTGTAATACCCTAATCCATTGTGGTGTGGTGGATTGCCTTGTAGGCTGAGGAAGAACTAGTACATGGATGAACTGCCTCCTGAGGAGAGGTGTTCTTGCGCTCGCGTGAGCTTGTGGTGTGTGGCCTTCTATCTGATCAACTCAAGATGAGATAAACTCTGTCTCTGATGAGATGATCCCTATGGTGGTGGCTAGTCCTATTTATAGTGGCTCGGGTCCTCTTCCCAAATATTGAGCGGGAAGGAATCCCACAATGGCCAAATTTTAAGGGTGACAACTAGTACAAGCTATCCTGACAAAAGGTGGTCTTCGCCTACCAAAGGCTCTGGTGGTGACGCCGTCGTGGGCTCCACGATGACCTCTGTCCTGCCGTCCTGCAGGTCTTGGTCTCGTTGCTCCTATATGGAAACATTTGCCTGATGCCTTGGGCCTCCTGGCCTGCACCTGCTCCTTTAGCACCAAAGAGGAAACTGGCACTCTGCACCCACTGGTGCCTGCCTGGCGTCGGTCGTCACTGATCACATCACGAGGACCTCGCGAGGTGCCCCTCGCCTTGATATCTCCGGTCCTCACGAGCCGGTCTGGCGAGGCCGCCCCAAAGGATGCCTTGCGTCGTCCGCCTCGCGAGGCTTGGCCCCTCGCGAGGGTCTTGAGTGGTTGCTGAAGATACCGGGCCATACCAGGCCGCCTTGTGACCCACGCCCCGGGCTGCTGGCAAGCAACTCTGGGTGCACCCGTTCCCAGAACGCCGACAAAAGATTTGAGTGGAAAGCAACTTGGGGAAGGCTAGAGAACAAGATTCATTTGGTAGGAATGGAATATCTTGATCTCAACACTTGAGTAGGTGGTTCTCTCTCAGAACATGTATGATGGAAGTGTAGGTATGTTCTGATAGCTCTCTCATTGAGTGAAGAGTGGGTGGAGGGGTATATATAGCCTCCACACAAAATCTAACCGTTACACACAATTTACCAAACTCGGTGGGACCGATTCAGAGAACTCGGTCAGACCGATTTAGTTCATAATGTGACCGCTAGGCATTTCGGTGGGACCGATATGATCAACTCGGTAGGACCGCTTTCATTAGGGTTAGGGCATAACGTAATCTCGGTGAGACTGATTACACAAACTCGGTGAGACCGATAATGGTAGGGAGCTTAAAGAGAGTTGGTCACGCAAACTCGGTGGGACCGAAACGTTTGGTTTGGGACATATGTTGATGTGGAAAAGTGTTTGAGGGTTTTGGAGCATATCACTAAGCATTTGGAGCAAGCAAGCCATTAAACAACACCTCGTCCCCTTTTAATAGTATTGTCTTTCCTATGGATTCAATGTGATCTTGGATCACTAAAATGGAAAATGTAGAGTCTTGAGCTTGAGCCATTATATGTCCTTAGCATTTCGAGGGATCCACATTCCTAGTCCATGCCATGCCGATCATTGAACATTCCTGAAATATTATCTTGAGATAGCATTAGTTAAATGAGCTATATGTTTTTAGTAATTACCAAAACCACCAAGGGATAGTTGCACTTTCAATCTCCCCCTTTTTGGTAATTGATGACAACATATAGATCAAAGCTTCGAGAAATGAATTAGATTGAAATACATCGTCGCTTTGAGAAGTATGTGATAAACAAGTGCTGCCCCTAAATTTGTGCATTATTTAAAATTTGCGTTTGAATGGAAATGCACAATTGATTAGGATCATGGGTTACTCTTCCATGGCACATACATCTTGGTGGAGCGCTCAAAATGATATACACTAAAACATGCACTCATCACCAAGCAAAGTGAATGATCATCTAAGGATATAAAAGATAGTATCATCCAAGCAATCATTAAGGTAGCATATGATCAATCACATGATCAAACAAGTATCTCACACACGGACATAGAGTATCAAGCAAACGCACAATAATGTTCAACCAAAAGCAAGAGAGACCAAAGAAGCAAAACACTCTATCTCTCGAAGCCTATGATCTATACATATTTCTCCCCCTTTGGCAACAAGTTACCAAAAAGTTTGAAAATGCATAGTGCTATGCGTATCTCAGGCTTGATCTTCGGGAGGTGGTGTAGGGAGAAATCTAAGGACGAAGGCTTCAGATGACATAGTTGGAGCTGGTGGAGTGGCTGCTTGAGGTGGCACTGAAGCTGTGGCTGCTAGTGCTGATGTAGTAGCTCTCGTATCAGGCACTAGCACTGTAGCAGATCTCTGACCTCGAGGCACTCGCTGAAATGCATCTGTGGTAGCATGTCCTCCCCTCTCCTCTGCTTCCTCTCAAAGCTTCTCAACTGCAGACTAGATCTTTGTCACTTTCAGATCAAGATCATAGAACTTAGTCTCAATGATCCTCTCCAAGCTCTCCTGATTTTGAGTCAGGGTGGCCAAGCCCTTCTCAATCCTCATGGTTGCTTGAATAAGATATGCCATTTGATCTTGTTTGGACTTGAGGTTCATCTAAGATGCATCTGCAGCACTTGGCATCTTGGGAGCTTTCTCTGCTTTGGCTTTATCTCTCCATTCATGTGCATGCACTGATGAAGGTTCATTCTCATTCATGACAACTGTGTTGTCTTCAAAGTCAGGCACCAAGGGAAGATATTCTTTGTCCAATAAGTATGTCCATGCACCCATCTTAGAGTTGATGAGCATCTGGATGTGTGGAGCATACCCACATGATCTCTTCTGAGCTGCAGCAGTCCTCTTGATTGTTTCAACAATGAGACTCGTGACTTTAAATTTTTGACGCACATCAAAAATACATAGCAAGTTGATTGAATGTCCTCTTATCATCTTTGCATCTCCAGATTTGGGCAACAATGTATGCCTCAAGATTGTGTTGATAGTTGCTAGACCTGACAACAAGTGATGCACATGTTGGCCATAGAGTTGTGGTCTTGCTTCTTCTTGGCATACACGACCAAATCATCCTGATGCTCTTCAGGGGCTTTGATCGGCTTGGCCAACTCATCAATAGTTGACTGGTACCTTGTAACTTCAAACATCAATACAATTCTACTATCAGGATAAAAGTGAGCTGTGGAGTAGAATTGCATGATGAGTTCATCGTTCCAGTTTGTCAACTTCTGAGCCACAAACTGGTCAACTCCACATGCTTTGAAGCTTTCATGCACATTGGGGAAATAATCTGCATTGTCATCAATGAATTTCCAGTCCACCCTCCTCATATCACACACTATGGGCTTCTTGTCGAGCAGAATTGTCTCATAGAAGTCTTGCTGTTCTGTGGTATGGAATTTATAGTCCACATCAGTCCTTCTTCGCACAGCATATGGATCAGTATTTCTCCATAATCTGAGACCTGCATCCTTCCTCAACTGCATGTCTTCTGCTACTAGATGAGCATCATTGTGATCAGGGATCATGGGCTTCAACTTTCTAAGAACTTGGGCCTCAGCTTCTTCAGCAACCTCAGGCACTAGGGCCTTGTTCTTCTCTGAAGCTGGAATGTTTCTTATGCTCCTCTTGGGTGCAGACTTGGTGGCTTGAGCAGCTTTGGGAGCAGTCTTGGTTTTTGAAGGGGTAGCCCCAGACTTGATACCATCTCCCATAAGCTTCTGAGCATTAGGAGTGGGTGCGACAACCTCTTCTTCTTCTGCAGCTTCATCATCCCTCATGGATGGCTTGCCAATCACTCTAGCTATGGTTTTTCTTGCTCTCTTATTTGTTCCTCCTGGCTCATCATCTCTGGTTTAAAGTGTGAAAACCATAGTCTCTTGAGTTGATGCTATGTCCTTTGACATAGGAACTCTTCTTGCTGGAGCCTTCTTGTTCAATCCTGGCTTAGTTGCCTTAGTTGTGCCATACTCCTTCCTGAACACCTTCTTCTTTGAAGTGGCCTCATCATCCACAAAGTCTGCATCCTTAGAATCTGAAGTTTTCTTCTTTCTTGACTTGGTAGCAGCCTTTGGAAGATCACTAGGTGTGCTTCTGCTGCTTTCATAATAGCTGGAGTTATTGGGACTGGAGCCCTCACTCAAGTTGGGTTGCTCCTCTAACCTGTTCTGACTGTTACTGCCCTCAGACATCTCCGACACTGCAAACTGAAAGCTAACCCTGTGAATAGATGTAGATGAGGTAGAGTGGATGAGCATCACTAAGCACATAATTTTTGCAAAACAGATGACAAGAAAAAATTAGTTTTAGTTCTATATAGAAAGCATTTCGGAGCTGCCGATTTGTTAAACTCGGTGATACTGAAGCAATTCTGGAGCCTGAACTAGTGAACTCGGTCAGACCGACTCACTGTTCGGTGGCACCGATATTGCTAGGGTTTCATAGAGAGTTGTACTCGGTCGCACCGATTTGCAATATTTTTTCAGACCGAAATAGCAAGTGCAATGACCTAAGACAAATCGGTGAGACCGATTTCTACAACTCGGTCGGTCCGAGACGAGTTCGGCGGAGACCTAACCCTAAATTTTTCGAATCAAAACTACTTTCTACAGAGTTTCTGCTAGATGGGAAGATTTCATACGTGGCAAGAAACATGGCAAAGCAATGTGCTATGAATCAGAGTTAAAGAGCAGCAGAAAGGATCAAGTTCATACCCGAACTCGGCGGTGAACTTGCTACGGCGGCAACGGCGGCGAAGATTGCCGTTGAAGGCGACGGAGACTAGCGGCAGGAGGTCACTGGCGGATAGGAGACGATCCGGAGACCCGAGGAGGCAGAGAAGGTCACGCGCGGGTAAAAGATTTCGGTAAGTTTTCCAAAATTCAACCCGTCAGTATAGCTAACCTGATGCTATTGGTGTGACCGAGTGGAACAACTCAATGGCACCGAGATGCAAAACTGTTAGTAGTTACTGCAACTCGGTGGGACCAAAAAGTTCGAATCGGTTGCACCGAGATTGAAAACCTAGATAAACATAGTGAACTCGGTGTGACCGAAGTGGATGACTCGGTCATACCGAAATGCACAAAGAGGTTTTGGAAGTTTAAGCCTATGACAAATCGGGGACTCTGAGTGCTCCTCACATAGAGTGGTTCGAATCTGACTTGATCAAGCTTTGTGATGTATCATGAATAGAGTTTGAGATGAGTAAATCATATATAGCTAGAGGGTGTTCTTAGGCATTCTTGTCCATCCATTTGGCAAAAGAAAAGGGCCAAACAATCAAAGCAACAAATGGATGTCCTCGAATGAGATTAATATGCATTCAACATGGTTACACAATAAGATAGCAAATAAAACATGTGGCAAAGCATGCACAATCATTCTAGCATCTATCAAGCAATTGGCGATGACTAGGTCATCTATATATGAGTATATTGACTTAGTAGTCAAATGAGAACATTTGATCATAGCTCATACTCATCATTTAAGCACAAGTGGGGTTACCACTTTTACATAAAGCATTGTTGTGTTCACATCATTATAATTGCTTTAGCTCAATTGATTAGAGTAAAGCTCCCCCTAGATGTGATATCCCCCCTAAGAGGGATGAATTAACCTTGGGTTTTGTCGATGATGACTTCATGTAGGTGTTGAAGATATAGATGCTCAATGTTGATGTAGATCATTTGGAGCAATCCATTGGAGTGTGTTACACTTTCAATACCTACACGGGTTAGTCCCACAAGGAACAAACATGGGTATCCATAGACATAGAGTTAATTACACACAAGATGATGTCCATGAAAGAATTAGGTTACCTTGTCCCTTGTCTTACCAACAAGAGGGTTTGTGACTCCTCAAACTAGTGCAGGATATGGAACTTGTGTGCACTTGTTCTCGCCAAAATGGTATGAGTGAAGTATGTTGGCGGAGTCACCCTCAAGGAATCTCTAGTTCTTCTTATTCGGGATCCACACCATCTTGATGGGAATCCTTGGAGTTGTAGTTGTACTTGATGAAGTAGAACTTGACGTAGTCTTGGGAACCCACTTGACTGAGGCCTTAGAAGCTTCTTCAAATGCATCAATCTCCTCTTGGAGCTTATCCTTGCCCTTTAGGTTGTGGTCTTGTGGTGGAAGATCATCTTGTGCTTGTGTCCCTTGAAAAAAAGTAGGATCATACTTCTCTTGTTGAGGAACAAACTTCGTCTTGGGGTATTGATATTCTTCCCATTCCACTCCATTGGCATTGAACTTCCGTTCAAAACCAACACCTTGATTCTTCTAGTGCCTTCCTTGCTTGCGTACAATCTCCTCAAATTGCTTACTCCCGTCAAGGCTCTTGTAAACACCTTTCTCTATAATTCCCTTCAATAAGCTATTTTCTTGCTCAAGTGTAACTTGGCTAAGAGAAACATTAGTGGAATCAAGAGAACTACTAGAAGCAACATCATTGGATTTAGCATGATTATTGTTACTACTAGAGGAAGAATATTTCTTGTTCTTTTTGCTAGTTTTTACTTGTGGCATGTAGGTAGAGAAGAGTAAACGCTTGATAATGTAAGAAGAACTTTTCTTGCGAAGATCATCATTGATTGCTTTTAAGAACTCATGCTCTTGCTCAAGGTTGAGCTTTTCAAAGCGTAACTTCTCATGAGTCTTTAAAAGTTCTCGATGATCTTCCAAGGTAGTTTCATGAGCTAACTTAAGAGTGTTTAGTTCTTTAGTTAGACGCTCAATCCTCTCCTTATCATTGTCATTCGTTTTATCTTGATTAGCATGATTAATAGCAATTTCATCATTGTTTTCATCAAAATTTTCATCATATTGCTACCAACAAGTAAATCATCATCTCCTAGAAAGTCATCTTCATCACTATTGAAATCAAGATACTCGGGATGTGATACCTTAGGGCCTTCAGCCATGAAGCATCTTCCAATTCCTTCATTTGGTGAGTCAAATATGTCGTAGGAGTTGGTTGACACAAGAGCAATTCCGGCAACACCTTCATCTTGAGTATCTTCGGAGTCGGAGTAGTAGCTTCTCTCGGAGTGGTTATCGGAGTCGGAACCGATGCCCATTCACAAACATGAGCTTGATGTCTTCGTCTTGTATAGCTCCTTGATGATTTATCCTTGCTTTCTGAATCTTTGCTTCTCCGAGAAGGTCTTCGTTCATAACGATCGTCTCTACTCCTCTCTATTGGTGGTGAATCTTCTCTTCTACTTCTCCTTTTAGGTGAGTCTTCTCTTTTCTTGTGGGGATCCGCACACTCATTGGAGTAGTGTTCGGGTCTTCCACAATTGTAGCAATTCCGATCACGACTTGAAGATCTCTTGTCATTGTAGGACCTTGAATTGGAACTTCTCTCTTTGCTTCTACTCTTGTAGAACTTGTTGAAGTTCTTCACCATTAAGATCAATTCTTCATTGAAGACTTGTTTCTCACTTGATGATGTAGGAGGGTCACATGAGGCTTTGTAAGCACTACTAGACTTGTTGTGAAGCTCTTCTTTATCTTTAAGTGATATCTCATGAGCAACAATTCTTCCAATGACTTCTGTTGGCTTGAGATCTTTGTAATTGGGCATCATTTGGATCAATGTGCACACGGTGTCGTATTTTCCATCCAAGGCTCTTAGGATCTTCTTGATGATGAATCAGTCGGTCATCTCTTCACTTCCTAAGTCGGCAATCTCATTTGTGACGAGAGCAAGCCTAGATTACATTTCAGCGACACCTTCACCATCCTTCATCTAGAACTTGTCAAGTTGACTTTGAAGCACATCCAACTTGGATTCCTTGACGGAGTCGGTACCCTTGTGCATATATATCAAAGTATCCCAAATTACCTTTGCATTCTCAAGACGGCTGATTTTGTTGAATTCTTCGGGGCACAATCCGTTGAAGAGGATATCACAAGCTTGAGCATTGTATTGCAGCATCTTCAACTCTTTTGCGGTAGCTTCATGATTCGGTTCCTTCCCATTGAAGAATTCACCTTGCAAACCAATACACAAAATAGCCCAAATGGCGGGGTTATGTCCAAGAATATGCATTTTCATCTTATGCTTCCAACTAGAAAAATTAGTACCATCCAAGTAAGGACCTCTACGGTGCGAACTTCTCTCGCTAGACGACATACTCTCCTAGGTTGTGAAACCAAGGCTATGATCACCAAAGTTATGGAAATCATGGAAAATGGAGACCAAAGCTCTAATACCACTTGTAGGATCGAAAGTATGTCTAGAGGAGGGTGATTAGACTACTTGACCAAATAAAAATCTAGCCTTTTCCCAATTTTAGTTCTTGGCAAATTTTAGTAACTTAGCACAAGTCAAGCAATCAACCTACACATGCAATCCTAAGAGTATAGCAGCTAAAAGTAAAACAATTGCATATGAAGGTAGAGGGAGGAGTTTGGAGGGAGCAAACGCAAGTGTAGACAAGGATGTTTTTGTCTTGGTTCGGATAGGTGGTGCTATTGTCAATCCAAGTTGATGGAGACTTCAACCCACGAAGGGTAACGGCTGCGCGAGTCCACGGAGGGCTCCACCCACGAAGGGTCCACGAAGAAGCAACCTTGTCTATCCCAGCATGGCCATCGCCCACGAAGGACTTGCCTCACTAGGGTAGATCTTCACGAAGTAGGCGATCTCCTTGCCCTTACAAAGTCCTTCGTTCAACTCCACAATCTTGTTGGAGGCTCCCAAGTGACACCTAACCAATCTAGGAGACACCACTCTCCAAAAGGTAATAGATGGTGTGTTGATGATGAACTCCTTGCTCAAATGCTTCAAATGATAGTCTCCTGTGACGCCCCCGATTTGACCGTACACTAATCATGCACGCAAATGTGTACGACCAAGATCAGGGACTCACTGAAAGATATCACAACACAACTCTAGACACAAATTAAAATAACACAAGCTTTATATTACAAGCCAGGGGCCTCGAGGGCTCAAATACAAAAGCTCGAAAACACAAGAGTCAGCGGAAGCAATAATATCTGAGTACAGACATAAGTTAAACAAGTTTGCCTTAAGAAGGCTAGCACAAAAGTAACAACGATCGAAGAGGCAAGGCCTCCTGCCTGGGACCTCCTAACTACTCCTCGAAGCCGAACTCCATGTAGAAACATCATCGGGGTCTTCTGGCTCCTGGGATCCACCATCTGGTTGCATCATCCGAGAAGAAGGAACAAGAGGGGAAAAGGGGGAGAAAAGCAACCGTGAGTACTCATCCAAAGTACTCGCAAGCAAGGATCTACACTACATATGCAATGATATCTGTGTAAAGGGATAATATATGTGGGTTAAACTGCAGAAAGCCAGAATAAGAGGGGGATAGCTAATCCAATCGAAGACTACACTTCTGGCCACCTCCATCTTGCAGCAGTAGAAGAGAGTAGATGGAAGTATCAAGTATCCTCGTATCTCGCGGCTTCCGTCTTGCAGCAGTAGAAGGGAGTAGATGGTGAGTTCACCAAGTCACATCGTATAGCATAATCCTACTCGGCGATCCTCCCGCACGTCACCCTGTGAGAGAGCAACCACCGAGTTATATCTGGAACTCATCTGGGTGTGTTTTATCAAGTGTCCGGTTCTAGTTATCATGAGGTCGGAATACAACTCCGGGTCGTCCTTTTACCGAGGGACACGGCTATTCGAATAGATTAACTTCCCTGCAGGGGTGCACCACATAACCCAGCATGCTTGATCCCATTTGGCCGGACACACTTTCCAGGGTCATGCCCGGCCTCGGAAGATCAACACGACGCAGCCCTACCTAAGCACAGCAGAGAGGTCAGCACGCCGGTCTAACTCCTAGGCGCGCAGGGGTCCGGGCCCATCGCCCAACGCACACCTGCACGTTGCGTACGCGGCCGGTAAGCAGACCAAGCCTCTCCTAATACCAGAGTAGGCTTTCCAGTCCAATCCGGCGCGCGCAGCTAAGTGGCTGACGTCAAAAGGGCTTCGGCTGATACCACGACGTCGAGTGCCCATAACTATTCCCACGCAACTGGTTAGTGCGTATAGACCAAATGGCCAGACTCAGATCAAATATCCAAACTCGTTAAGCGTGTTATTATGAAATAACCGCGGACAACGACCAGGGCCAGGCCACCTCTCCACTGGGTGTCTCAACCTGCCCCTGTCGCTCCGCCACAAGATCCACTCGGGGGCCGTCAGGAACTCAGGCCCACCACTACCTGGATGGAGCCACCTGTCCTTTCAGCACCCCACATCAAATCAATTGCAGGTACTCAATGAGCCGACCCGACTTTAGTCACATCATGTATCATGTAAAGTGAATGTAGTATATACCCGTGATCACACCCAAGTGATCACGGCCCGATCGAATAGCAGGGCAGACGGACAAGGGTGTAGGGCCACTGATGGAAAACTAGCATCCTATACTAAGCATTAGGATAATAGGTAAGGGTATCAACAGTGGTAGCAACAATAACAGGCTATGCATCAGAATAGGAGTTATCGAATCAACAATAGTAGTAAACTAATGCAAGAGTAAGAGGGAGGAGAATAGGCGATATCTGGTGATCAAGGGGGGGGCTTGCCTGGAAGCTCTGCAGATGAAAGGAATCTTCGGAATCGTAGCCTTAGTCGAACACCGAAGCATCAACGGTCTCAGGGTCTATCACAGTATCGGAGTCTACCGAAAATAAGCAACGAAGGGGGAAACAAATAAATAACAGAGCAAACAATAGCATCACAAAGCATAACATGGAAATACGCGGTGCTACGTGTGACCTAACGCGGTAGGAGGTGATACTGGCAAGGATGAAAAACATCCGGGAAAGTATCCCCGGTGTTTCGCGTTTTCGGGTAGATGAAACGGAGGGAAATGTTGCATCTTCGGTATGATAGAGATGTGTGGCGGACGAACGGAACGCGTATTCGGATTCGTCTCGTCGTTCTGAGCAACTTTCATATATAATTTATTTTCATCCGAGTTACGGTTTAAAAGATATGATTTTCTAAAGTTTTTATTAATTTCTGGAATTTAATATTAATTAAATTAATTCGTAAAGGATTTATGACATCAGCATGACATCATGCTGATGTCAGCATTGTTGACTGGTCAAACTGACCAGTGGGTCCCACCTGTCATTAACTGATTAACTAATCAGAATTAATTAGGTTAACTATTGTTTAGGTTAAGCTAATTAAGATTAATTAAATTAGTTAATCCTTTAATTAATCTAATTAATTCATATTTAATTGTTTATATTTATTTTTTTATATGTATTTTTTTATTCCTTTTGTTTATTTTTATTATTTTAACTTTTACATTATTTATTAAAAAAAACATTTGGGAGCGGGCCCCACGTGCAGAGGCACATGGGCCAAACGGGCTACCGGGCACCAGGGCGAACGGGCGTGACCGCCCCGCTCGAGCGCCCGAGGCCACCACCGGCCAAGGAGGGCGTGGCCATGGCGGCGGGTGTAATGCCCCGGATGTAATACTTTCCGTTTTGGGTATATAATATATCTCCGGCTTCATCTATTTTCCATTCCGGGTTCCTTGTCTTTCGGGTTTTCGTCGTTTTGTTGTGTGAGTGTGTGGCATTCATTCATATCATGTAGACATGTGCATCGCATTGCATTTGTGTTGTCGGTTGCATCCGGTTCCGCGTGTTTCTTCCCGTTGTCCGTTTCGCGTTCCGGAGCTCCCTCACGTGTCCGTGACGTCCCGTAGGCCTACTTTGTTGTTCGGGCGTGTAACGTTACCGGTGTGCCGCGAGGTTGTTGTCTGTGTTGTTGTTTTGTTGTGTGCAACCCGCCTCTCAAATCTCGTCTCGTTTGGACTCCGTTGGCTTTTCCATCCGTTGCTCGTGTGGGTCCAAAGTGCCTTCACTTCGTGTCCCGGAAACACCCCTACTGCAGTCTTTTATCTCCTCCTAGGCCTTTTAAATCTACCCCCGCGATCGGATCCGTCGGATCGCGATCGGAGGGCTCCTAGCACCCTCAGATCCCTCCTAAACCTAAAAACTGCTATATATTAGACCCTAGTCTAATTTTGGGCATCTAGTTGTCTTATCCACTTCTCCCCTCTCAATTTTTCAGATCCACCAACCCCCCTTCTCCACTTGGCCAGTCCCCTCCTGGGAACCAGCCGCCGCCGACTCCTCGTAGAATTCCAGATCGAAGCCAGGGAGTCAACGCCGCGCCCCTCCCAGCGACTGGATCCGCCAGATCCCTCCGCGCCGGGGCCTTCGATCGCCTTCGATCGCCACCTCTGCAGTCGATCGGGGGAGGCCCAGGGACCACATCGCCTGAGGCTCCCGCGCCAGGCCCGCTACTCCCTCGCCACTTCGTCCCGCCAGGCCACGCCCCGCGGGTCGCCGCGCCGCACTCCGCCTCGCATCGCCTTCCGCCCTCAGCAACCGGGCCGGCCCACCCCGCTCCAGGCCCCGCGTCGCCAGTCCGCCGCCTCCAGGCCGCGTCGGCGCCAGCCGCCCGAGGCCAGCAACCGCGCGGGCCAGCGCCTCCTCCCGTGGGCCGATTCCCCGCCACCGATGCCGTCCAGCCGGACCGACCTTCATCCACCGCCTGGGCCGAGGCCTCCGCCGCCGGCCCGCTCGCCCTCCAGGCCGCCTCTCCAGCCGCCACCTCGCGGGCCGCCAGATCCGGGCCCGTTGCTGATTTTCTTCAGATCTGGATCTGCCTAAGGTTGCTCCTAATTCTTCTAAGTCCCTGAGATCTAATTCTGTGATGCAATGTTTGACCTGCTCTAACTTTTTGCCTATTGCTCCGTTTTGCGCGTGTAATATGTCCAAACGTTCGTGGAGACTTGCTCTACGTTTTATCTGTTGTTGTCATGCATGTTAGAGATAATCTAGGTGCTTGTTTTGCTGTTGCAAGAGTGCATCATGATATAAACTGCTGCTAAGTGATGTTTTTATGCCACCTTTGCCATGTGTTATCTTTTAGCTCGTTTGTCCGATTGATGCAAATGACATGTCCACGTGTTCGTCTTGCCATGCTCTACGTGTTGTATGTGCTAGGTTGCATGGTAGATTTATTATTGCCTTGTTATCATCGTTGCAAAGTGCCATGTGGCTGTGATGTTATTTCACTTGTTACGAAATGCCATCTTGTTGAGCTCGTTGCAATCGTTGTGTTCACCTCTATGAAGCATGCTTGTGTGTTTCGGGATCACCTTTATGTGTACTTTGATGAGGTGCTTACCTCTTGCCATGTTTAGTTTTGAGGTGACTTAAACATACTCTTTTATATGCCATGATGATATTGCTGTTTTAGGACTTAGTGGTTTTTCACTAAGTCTGAAATCTGTAACGTTCCGATGCCATGTTCGTGTGATGTTCTAGGACAAAGCATGATAGTTTTGGAGTGGATTTTGCTTGTTCCTTGTAGTATATATTGTTGTCTTTCCATTCATGTCCTCACATGTCCTTTTAAGTGGCTGTAGCATGTTTATCTTTTGCTCCAAAGTTTCAATAAAATTCTGCTGCCAGAATTTTATTGTCAAGTTCAATATGTCCAAGATCATTGCTATTGATCCGTGACTCCGTTGGGGGTGCACCTTGGACTTAGTTGCTGTAGTATATGTCTAGTTTGTGTTCATGCCCTTTTCCATGTTATTTAAATTCTGTAGCTCAATTATTTTGAGCTCCGAAGTTGCTATGATGCTGTAATTTTTCAGCTTTCGCTCAAATCTTGTTTCGGGCATAACATTTAGCCCGTAACTCCGATTTCAGCGAATCTTATATCAAACTTGATTGTTTTTCTGTGTAGTTTAATAATATCAGATTGTTATCTTGTTTTGAGGTGATTTGCTTGAGTGATATTTTTCCGTGCTCCGTGTGCATCCTTAGTGCATCCATCATGCATTCATGTTTTTCTAGTGCGCATTGCATCTTGTTGATTGGTGCTTGGTGTGATTGTTTTGTTTAGAGCCGGAAGCAGAGTCTGAGTTCGAGAACGAGCACGAGGTTTCCAACGAGGTTGAGCACGAGGACCCTTCTTACGATCCGAACGACTTCTCTTCAGGCAAGATGACCGAACCCCGATAACATTACTATCTTTGCCTATTTCTAGTAGTTTCGATCTATAGTTTTGCCTCGATGCCCATGATCTTCTTGTCAGCCTCCTACTTGTAACCAATTGCCATGTTTAACCAACCTACCTATGCAAACCGTTGCTTGGCTAAGTACGCTTCGCTCAGCCCCTTCTTATAGCGTTGCTAGTTGCAGGTGAAGATCGAAGATGCTTGCTTCATGATGAAGTTTGGTTGGGTTATATCACACTATATAATTGCTAAAATGAAATCATCTATATATTGGCAAGGGTGGAAGGCTAAGCCTTTTGCTTGGTGATTTGTTCCACTCATGCCGTTAGGATCCGTATAAGCCGGTATTATGTTCCTTGATTATGCGTTCCAAACACGGTTGGGGTGTATGGGACCCCCTCGATAAACCGCTAGGTGCTAAGTCTTTTCCAGCAAGTCCCAACTTTGGTACTATTTGCCTAATAACAAACTAAACTTGCATAGGGAGTAATTAACCCTCTTTCTTAATCAACAACCCCGGGCCAGTGCTCCACATGAGTGTTGGTCCGAAACGAGCGGACTGCGGGGTCGCCTTGGGGCAACCTGAGGTATCTGGCATACACCTGTAGGACGTCTCATCCGGTCTTGTCCTGAGACTTAGATACGCGCGGCTACTATCAGGGTGTCGACACGCCGGGAGGATTTGCTGGATTAGCCTTACCTTAGCTCGGTATATCTTGAGCACGGGATTCCGAGAATACTCGGGTCTTCCCACTTTGGAGTTGCGACTCCGCGGATCGTGGGATTGTAATGGGTCAAGTTGGAACACCCCTGCAGGGTTTGAACTTTCGAAAGCCGTGCCCGCGGTTATGTGGCAGATGGGAGCTTGTTAATTTCGGTTGTAGATAACTTGACACAATGTTTCTAATACACTACCAGCGTGTGTTCCGTGACTGTCAATTTCCGAATAGGGATTCGGGAGTTGAACACGGAGGGGTTATGATTGTGGAGCTTGTAGCTAGGATCACTTCGTGATCACTTCTCGCCGAGGCTTTCTCTTCTCGCTCTCACTCACGTAAGTTAGTTGCTAGTTGTTGCTGCAGACACTTATTCTTTTCTTCAGCCTTTTCCTCACCCAAAGGCTTAGATAGTCTTGTTACCCGGAGACGGGATTGCTGAGTCCTCTGTGGCTCACAGTTACTTCACCACACCAGATGCAGGTCCAGTTGTGAGCTATCCAGGTGATGGCACCGAGCTGGATTGGGAGTACGACGAGGAGCGTAGTCGGTACTATGTGCGATACCCGGATGATCAGTAGTGGAGACTCTTACTAGGATTCGATCCGCCTATGGTTTATTTATCTAAGTTTGGTACTTTGACATTTGGATTTTGCCTTAGAGGGTTGTGATGTTCTTAATGTATGATGTTTGAGACTTGTACTGTAATTCTGTGACGTGGCGAGTGTAAGCCAACTATTTTCTGTTTACTATCCCCTCTTTTACATGAGTTGTGCAAAGATTACCAAACTTGAGATCATTCTAGGATGGATTTATGCCTTTAAGTCGTGCCTCGACACGTAGGAGGTATAACTCCATCCTGGGCATTACAAGTTGGTATTCAGAGCCTTCTCCGACCTAGGAGCCCCCACTGTTTGATCGAATCATTGACGGTCGAGTCTAGGCACACACTAAAAACTTTTTGAGTCCTATATTATATCGGAGAGTGGGATTTCTTTGCTTCTCATCCCCTTTCTCTCTGGTGAGGACTCCTGACGACTACTTTTGTCTCTCCTATCTTCAAAAATTGCACAAATTTTTTTTTTGGAATCCCGCGAGTATTCTGGGATTGTTTCGATGTTCTTGTGACAAGGATATTGTTCTCGATGCCTCCTGTTACCGAGGAGTTGAGCTTCGGGGTATCATTGTAACAAGCATATCGCGGCAGTACTAAATACTTAAGACGGCCGACATCGAAAATCTCCCCTATACGGCCAGTGGCAAGATAACCCCGACATCACCCAGTACTGGGGAGGTAGTTCGGGAGTATTGCCATAGCTTGTTATAGTGGATGCTTTTCGAAGGTCCGAGGTACACAGTTTCCGAGAAAGACTGGTTATGTGTTGAAGGATGGATACACCTGGATGTAGGTTAGAGTTGATTGCGCGGTGCTTCCCGTGTATCCCCAACACCTGATTGCATAACTGGAATCTTTCGGAAATCTATAGGTGGGTTTTATCCAGTAGATCGTAGGCATTCTTCCAACGAATGCAGGTTAGTGAGTTCGTGGTTCGACATTGAGTGAAGGGGTTATATGACCGATGTTACTATCAGGAGTTGCATCTTAAAGGGTCCTTGGCTATGCTGATCCGGGGATTGCAAAACCTTTTCGTAACGCGTTCATATGCTTTCAGCACAAAGATGTTAGAACGAAACTCCTCTCTTGTGTTTGTTCCCGTCCGTACCTTGTTGTTTTCTTATTTTCATTTTGATCCCTATGTGGCTTCTCGTGAAGACTGATGTTATCTTTTAACTGAGAAATTCATTCGTTCCTCTTGTTCGGATGATTTCATTCGTTCTTATTGTTCGAATGATTATTGTGAAGACTTGTTGCAATTCATTCCATTGATTCAGCTTATACCTTTTGTCAATCAATTGCTGATTCGTGGTCATCTCTTACAGGATGGCTCCGAAAAGGGTTCCCAACGCTAACCCAGAGGTGGAAGAGGTCCCAGATCGTCCTCCTTCCCCTCCTCCTCCGCCTGAGGCTTGGAGAGCAATTTTGCAGACTACAGCTCAGAACACTCAGTTGATGATGCAGATGATGCAGCAGATGCAAGCTATGCAAGCTAATCAGGGTGTTCCAGGGAATCAAGGCAACTTCTTCCAGCAGCACCATGCTACTCTTAACCAGTTCTTGGCCAACAATCCTAAAGCTTTCAGTTACTGTGTCGACCCTCTTGATGCTGAAGATTGGTTAACCGATATCAAGAAACATTTTGAGTGTAGTAACGTGAAGGAAGATGATTATGTGAAGTTTGCAGCCTTCCAACTAAAAGATCAAGCAGCTGACTGGTGGCAGCAGTACAAAGACTCCAGGCCGGGTCAAGTGATCTCTTGGGAGAATTTCTGCAAGGATTTTCGTTCGCACCACATTCCTACAAGTGTCATCGAGGGTATGCGTGAGCAATTCCGCAACCTGAAGCAGGGCTCCATGACAGTCTATCAGTATAATGTCAAGTTCCAAAACCTCGCTCGCTATGCTAAGAAAGACATTCCTGATGCCAAGAGTAAAATCTATCAGTTCTGTGGAGGTCTCAAAGATGAACTTCAGCTTGCTCTCACCTTGTTCGAGCCCGATGAATTCGACAAGTTCTATAACATGGCGTTGAAACAAGAAGCAGCTTAGCTTTAGATGGAGGCTTCTAAGAAGAGAATTCAAGATGCTGTTCACTCTTCCTCATCGTCTTAGTTGGCTGCGAAACAATAGAAATTCTGGCTTCCTCCTCCTCCAGTGATTCGAGCTCCATACAACAACTCCAACAACTTCAACAACTCCAACAACAAGAACTCTAGTGGTCGTGGTTTCTCCCACCCACCCAACCCGAGCAACCAGTCGAAGAAGCAGTTTCAGTCTCAAGGCTCCAAGTCAAGTGGCTCTCATTTCCGTCCTCTCTCTGAAGTGGTGTGCAACAAGTGTGGCCAGAAGGGTCATTATGCCAACAGATGTCCGAATCCGAAGCGTCTTCCTCCTCCTCCACCTGTGAGTTCAGCTATTGTCAGGCATGATCCAAAGGCAGCAAGGGTCAATCTGATGAATGCAGCACAAGCGGAGAATTCTTCTGATGTCATTTTGGGTAACCTTCCAGTGAACTCTATCCCTGCTAAAGTGTTATTTGATTCGGGTGCTTCACATTCTTTCATGTCATTCCCTTTTGCATCCAAGTATAATGTGGGCACCATGGCCTTACCAAAGGAGTTGCAAGTGATTTCTCCGGGAAGATGCATGATTTCTAAATTGTATGCTCCGGATGTTTCTATTCGCATGGGTGACTATCGATTTTTGGCTTCTCCGGTGGTTCTTGGTAATTCCGACATCGACCTCATCCTCGGAATGGATTGGCTTTCTCAGCATGATGCTCACATTGATTGTGCTCAAAAGGAAGTCAAGATGACTCATTCTGATGAAGATGTGATTATCTTCGCCTCCAGGGATAATACTATTCGGCTTTTCTCTCTTAATGATAAGGGCGAAATTAATGCCATATCTCAAATTCCAGTGGTGAACGAATATCAAGACGTCTTTCCTGAAGAACTTCCAGGCATGCCTCCACACCGTCAGGTGGAGTTTGTCATTGAACTCGAGCCGGGCACTGAACCTGCATGCCGGCGTCCATACAAGATCTCTCCGGATGAATTGAAGGAATTGAAGAAGCAGCTTGATAAGCAGGAGAGTATGGGTCTCATCAGGCCTAGTACATCTCTGTGGGGCTGTGGTGTCTTGTTTGTCAAGAAGAAAGATGGCACGGAGCGTCTCTGTGTTGACTACCGGCCATTGAACAAGAAGACGATTAAGAACAAGTATTCGCTCCCCAACATCAACGAACTCTTTGAGAAGCTCAAAGGAGCTAAAGTGTTCTCTAAGCTTGACCTCCGAATGGGCTACCATCAAATTTGCATTCGCGAGGAAGACATTCCCAAGACGGCCTTCAGAACGAGCTACGGTTCATACGAGTATACCGTCATGTCCTTCGGTCTCGCCAATGCTCCTCCTACCTTTTCAAGGATGATGCATTACATCTTCAACCCCTATACTGGCGAGTTCGTGCTTGTGTATCTGGATGATATTCAGGTGTTTTCCAAGAATGAAGAAGATCACGAAAAGCACTTACGTCTGGTTCTTGATCGACTCCGAGAGCATAAATTCTATGCCAAGTTCTCAAAGTGCGAGTTCTGGCTCGATAAGGTTTTGTACCTGGGCCACATCATCTCAGCTGACGGTATTGCGGTTAATCCCGAGAAAGTTGAAGCAATTGTCAACTGGGAAGCTCCTCAGAATGTCAAGCAGCTCCGCAGTTTTCTGGGTCTTGCCAGCTATTGCAGAAGGTTCGTTGAGAACTTCTCCAAGATTGCCAAGCCTCTTTCCAACCTGCTTCAGAAGAATGTCAAATACTTTTGGTCTTCAGAGTGTGAAGTGGCATTCAAAACCCTCAAAGATAAGCTTGTCTCCGCTCCAGTTCTGACTCCTCCAGATGAATCCAAGCCCTATGAAGTATTCTGTGATGCTTCTCTTCAAGGTCTTGGTGGTGTGCTTATGCAAGATAAGAGAATTGTGGCATATACTTCTCGGCAGCTCAAGCCAAGTGAGAAGAACTATCCCACACATGATCTCGAGCTAGCAGCTGTGGTACATGCTCTGATTACGTGGAGACATCTGTTGTCGGGCAGAAAGGTCAACATCTTCACTGATCACAAGAGCTTGAAGTACATCTTCACACAGCCGCATCTGAACCTCCGCCAGACTCGTTGGGTTGAAATGATCCAAGAGTATAATCCCAGCATTGAATACACTCCTGGCAAGGCGAATGTGATTGCAGATGCTTTGAGCAGAAAAGCATATTGCAACAGCCTTCTTATCAAGCCATACCAGCCCGAGCTTTGTGAAGCATTCAGGAAGCTCAACCTCCAAGTGGTTCCACAGGGTTTTCTTGCAAATCTCCAAATTGCTCCTACCTTGGAAGATCAAGTCCGTGAGGCCTAGCTCAGTGATACCATGGTGAAGAAGGTGAAACATGGGATTGCAAAGGGCACTCCAAAATACAAGTGCTTCCGTGTTGATGAGAGAGATACCTTGTTCTTCGAGGACAGACTCGTTGTTCCCAAAGGTGATCTCAAGAAGCTCATAATGGAAGAAGCTCATGATTCTCTCCTTTCCATTCATCCTGGCAGTTCCCAGATGTATCAAGATCTCAAGCAATCTTACTGGTGGACACGCATGAAAAGGGAGATTGCCCAATTCGTGAATGAATGTGATGTATGCAGAAGAGTGAAAGCAGAACATCAACGTCCAGCCGGTCTTCTCCAACCTCTTCCTATTCCTGAGTGGAAGTTCGACCACATTGAAATGGACTTCGTCACTGGTTTTCCTAAATCCAAGCGAGGAAATGATGCTATCTTTGTGGTGATTGACAAGCTCACCAAAGTCGCTCACATTCTTCCAGTCAAAGAATCAATCAATGCAGCTCAACTTGCAGAGCTGTACACTTCCAGAATTGTGTCCTTACATGGCATTCCTCAAGTTATATCCTCAGACCGTGGAAGCTTGTTCACATCAAGGTTCTGGGACTCCTTTCAGTCCGCCATGGGCACTAAGATCAGGTTCAGCACTGCATTTCACCCTCAGACTAGTGGTCAAGTCGAGCGTGTGAATCAGATTCTAGAAGATATGCTCAGAGCCTATGTCATCTCCTGCGGCATGAAATGGGAAGATTGCCTTCCATTTGCCGAGTTCTCTTACAACAACAGCTTTCAAGCAAGTGCAGGCAAAGCACCGTTTCAAATTCTCTATGGCAGAAAGTGCCGTACCCCTCTCAACTGGTCTGAAACAGGCGAACGTCAACTTCTTGGCAATGACTTGATCTCAGAAGCCGAAGAAATGTGCAAAGTCATACGTGAGAATCTCAAGGCCGCTCAGTCGCGTCAGAAGAGCTACTATGACGGCAAGCATCGTGATTTGGCATTCAACATCGATGATCATGTCTATCTCCGAGTTTCTCCGATGAAAGGCACCCAAAGATTCGGTATCAAAGGAAAGCTTGCTCCTAGATACGTCGGGCCTTTCAAGATTCTTGGCAAAAGAGGCGATCTAGCCTATCAACTTGAGCTACCTTCAAACTTCGCAAATGTTCATGATGTCTTCCATGTGTCTCAACTTCGCAAATGCTTCAAGGCACCTGAGCGCATGATTCCGTTTGAAGAGATTGATCTTCAACAAGACCTTTCCTACCGAGAGCATCCAGTTGCAATTCTCGAAGAAACCAAACGCAAGACCCGCAACAAGTCCATCAAATTTCTGAAAGTCAAGTGGTCACATCACACCGAACGAGAAGCTACCTGGGAACGAGAAGATCATCTTCGTTCCGAGTACCCTTCCTTTTTCCAGTCCTAGATCTCGGGACGAGATCTTTTTTCTAGTAGAGGAGAGTTTGTAATGCCCCGGATGTAATACTTTCCCTTTTGGGTATATAATATATCTCCGGCTTCATCTATTTTCCATTCCGGGTTCCTTGTCTTTCGGGTTTTCGTCGTTTTGTTGTGTGAGTGTGTGGCATTCATTCATATCATGTAGACATGTGCATCGCATTGCATTTGTGTTGTCGGTTGCATCCGGTTCCGCGTGTTTCTTCCCGTTGTCCGTTCCGCGTTCCAGAGCTCCCTCACGTGTCCGTGACGTCCCGTAGGCCTACTTTGTTGTTCGGGCGTGTAACGTTACCGGTGTGCCGCGAGGTTGTTGTCTGTGTTGTTGTTTTGTTGTGTGCAACCCGCCTCTCAAATCTAGTCTCGTTTGGACTCCGTTGGCTTTTCCATCCGTTGCTCGTGTGGGTCCAAAGTGCCTTCACTTCGTGTCCCGAAAACACCCCTACTGCAGTCTTTTATCTCCTCCTAGGCCTTTTAAATCTACCCCCGCGATCGGATCCGTCGGATCGCGATAGGAGGGCTCCTAGCACCCTCAGATCCCTCCTAAACCTAAAAACTGCTATATATTAGACCCTAGTCTAATTTTGGGCATCTAGTTGTCTTCTCCACTTCTCCCCTCTCAATTTTTCAGATCCACCAACCCCCCTTCTCCACTTGGCCAGTCCCCTCCTGGGAACCAGCCGCCGCTGACTCCTCGTAGAATTCCTGATCGAAGCCAGGGAGTCAACGCCGCGCCCCTCCCAGCGAATGGATCCGCCAGATCCCTCCGCGCCGGGGCCTTCGATCGCCTTCGATCGCCACCTCTGCAGTCGATCGGGGGAGGCCCAGGGACCACATCGCCTGAGGCTTCCGCGCCAGGCCCGCTACTCCCTCGCCACTTCGTCCCGCCAGGCCGTGCCCCGCGGGCCGCCGCGCCGCACTCCGCCTCGCGTCGCCTTTCGCCCTCAGCAACCGGGCCGGCCCACCCCGCGCCAGGCCCCGCGTCGCCAGTCCGCCACCTCCAAGCCGCGTCGGCGCCAGCCGCCCGAGGCCAGCAACCGCGCGGGCCAGCGCCTCCTCCCATGGGCCGATTCCCCGCCACCGAAGCCGTCCAGCCAGACCGGCCTTCATCCATCGCCTGGGCCGAGGCCTCCGCCGCCGGCCCGCTCGCCCTCCAGGCCGCCTCTCCAGCCGCCACCTCGCGGGCCGCCAGATCCGGGCCCGTTGCTGATTTTCTTCAGATCTGGATATGCCTAAGGTTGCTCCTAATTCTTCTAAGTCCCTGAGATCTAATTCTGTGATGCAATGTTTGACCTGCTCTAACTTTTTGCCTGTAGCTCTGTTTTGCGCGTGTAATATGTCCAGACGTTCGTGGAGACTTGCTCTACGTTTTATCTGCTGTTGTCATGCATGTTAGAGATCATCTAGGTGCTTGTTTTGCTGTTGCAAGAGTGCATCATGATATAAACTGCTGCTAAGTGATGTTTTTATGCCACCTTTGCCATGTGTTATCTTTTAGCTCGTTTGTCCGATTGATGCAAATGACATGTCCACGTGTTCGTCTTGCCATGCTCTACGTGTTGTATGTGCTAGGTTGCATGGTAGATTTATTATTGCCTTGTTATCATCGTTGCAAAGTTCCATGTGGCTGTGATGTTATTTCACTTGTTATGAAATGCCATCTTGTTGAGCTCGTTGCAATCGTTGTGTTCACCTCTATGAAGCATGCTTGTGTGTTTCGGGATCACCTTTATGTGTACTTTGATGAGGTTCTTACCTCTTGCCATGTTTAGTTTCGAGGTGACTTAAACATACTCTTTTATATGCCATGATGATATTGCTGTTTTAGGACTTAGTGGTTTTTCACTAAGTCTGAAATCTGTAACGTTCCGATGCCATGTTCGTGTGATGTTCTAGGACAAAGCATGATAGTTTTGGAGTGGATTTTGATTGTTCCTTGTAGTATATATTGTTGGCTTTCCATTCATGTCCTCACATGTCCTTTTAAGTGGCTGTAGCATGTTTATCTTTTGCTCCAAAGTTTCAATAAAATTCTGCTGCCAGAATTTTATTGTCAAGTTCAATATGTCCAAGATCATTGCTATTGATCCGTGACTCCGTTGGGGGTGCACCTTGGACTTACTTGCTGTAGTATATGTCTAGTTTGTGTTAATGCCCTTTGCCATGTTATTTAAATGTTGTAGCTCAATTATTTTGAGCTCCGAAGTTGCTATGATGCTGTAATTTTTCAGCTTTCGCTCAAATCTTGTTTCGGGCATAACTTTTAGCCCGTAACTCCGATTTCAGCGAATCTTATATCAAACTTGATTGTTTTTCTGTGTAGTTTAATAATATCAGATTGTTATCTTGTTTTGAGGTGATTTGCTTGAGTGATATTTTTCCGTGCTCCGTGTGCATCCTTAGTGCATCCATCATGCATTCATGTTTTTCGAGTGCGCATTGCATCTTGTTGATTGGTGCTTGGTGTGATTGTTTTGTTTAGAGCCGGAAGCAGAGTCTGAGTTCGAGTACGAGCACGAGGTTTCCAACGAGGTTGAGCACGAGGACCATTCTTACGATCCGAACGACTTCTCTTCAGGCAAGATGACCGAACCCCGATAACATTACTATCTTTGCCTATTGCTAGTAGTCTCGATCTATAGTTTTGCCTCGATGCCCATGATCTTCTTGTCAGCCTCCTACTTGTAACCAATTGCCATGTTTAACTAACCTACCTATGCAAACCGTTGCTTGGCTAAGTACGCTTCGCTCAGCCCCTTCTTATAGCGTTGCTAGTTGCAGGTGAAGATCGAAGATGCTTGCTTCATGATGAAGTTTGGTTGGGTTATATCACACTATATAATTGCTAAAATGAAATCATCTATATATTGACAAGGGTGGAAGGCTAAGCCTTTTGCTTGGTGATTTTTTCCACTCATGCCGTTAGGATCCGTATAAGCCGGTATTATGTTCCTTGATTATGCGTTCCTAACACGGTTGGGGTGTATGGGACCCCCTCGATAAACCGCTAGGTGCTAAGTCTTTTCCAGCAAGTCCCAACTTTGGTACTATTTGCCTAATAACAAACTAAACTTGCATAGGGAGTAATTAACTCTCTTTCTTAATCAACAACCCCGGGCCAGTGCTCCACATGAGTGTTGGTCCGAAACGAGCGGACTGCGGGGCCGCCTTGGGGCAACCTGAGGTATATGGCATACACCTGTAGGACGTCTCATCCGGTCGTGTCCTGAGACTTAGATACGCCCGGCTACTATCAGGGTGTCGACACGCCGGGAGGATTTGCTGGATTAGCCTTACCTTAGCTCGGTATATCTTGAGCACGGGATTCCGAGAATACTCGGGTCTTCCCACTTTGGAGTTGCGACTCCGCGGATCGTGGGCTTGTAATGGGTCAAGTTGGAACACCCCTGCAGGGTTTGAACTTTCGAAAGCCGTGCCCGCGGTTATGTGGCAGATGGGAGCTTGTTAATTCCGGTTGTAGATAACTTGACACAATGTTTCTAATACACTACCAGCGTGTGTTCCGTGACTGTCAATTTCCGAATAGGGATTCGGGAGTTGAACACGGAGGGGTTATGATTGTGGAGCTTGTAGCTAGGATCACTTTGTGATCACTTCTCGCCGAGGCTTTCTCTTCTCGCTCTCACTCACGTAAGTTAGTTGCTAGTTGTTGCTGTAGACACTTATTCTTTTCTTCATCCTTTTCCTCACCCAAAGGCTTAGATAGTCTTGTTACCCGGAGACGGGATTGCTGAGTCCTCTGTGGCTCACAGTTACTTCACCACACCAGATGCAGGTCCAGTTGTGAGCGATCCAGGTGATGGCACCGAGCTGGATTGGGAGTACGACGAGGAGCGTAGTCGGTACTATGTGCGATACCCGGATGATCAGTAGTGGAGACTCTTACTAGGATTCGATCCGCCTGTGGTTTATTTATCTAAGTTTGGTACTTTGACATTTGGATTTTGCCCTTAGAGGGTTGTGATGTTCTTAATGTATGATGTTTGAGACTTGTACTGTAATTCTGTGACGTGGCGAGTGTAAGCCAACTATTTTCTGTTTACTATCCCCTCTTTTACATGAGTTGTGCAAAGATTACCAAACTTGAGATCATTCTAGGATGGATTTATGCCTTTAAGTCATGCCTCGACACGTAGGAGGTATAACTCCATCCTGGGCATTACAGTGGGCGCCGGCCCAGCGCTTAGGAGCGGAGGAGCCAGGCGGGCGCGGCGCGGCCAAGGGGCGCGGTGCGGCCGGCAGGTGCGGCCGGCAGGCGCGGCCGGCGGCTAGAGGAGGCGGGAAGGGTCGCGGGAGGCGGGGCGTGGCGCAGCGGCGACGGTGCTAGCAGAGGGCAACGCCGGCGAATGGCAGCGCGGGGAGGGGCATCGGGGCGGCCAGCGAGGCGGGTGGTGGGGCCGTAGCGCGAGCGGGGCGACGATGGGGGCGAGGCCGTCGGGCGCGGTGACCATGGGGGTGGTACAGAGGGAGCACGGGGAGTTGCTCACATCGTTGGAGGGGAGGATCGTGGGGGCCGGCGATGGTCGGGCGGAGCTGACGGCTGCGGGGCGAGCTCCAGGAAGGAGGCAGCGTGAGGACGGCGGGAGGAGCTCCGGCAGCGTGGCCTCCGGCGAGGTCCAGGCGGCGGCGGAAGAGGACTTTAGGCGGCGGCGGGCGGGGTGCCAGGCGTCGAGGGCAGGGGATCGTTCCCGATCCAGATCGGATCGGGTGGGGGGGGGAGTGGCGACGTGGGGTGGACCGGTCTAGGTCACGGGGGA